>CM022760.1:12364474-12921974 GCA_012411365.1 Ameiurus melas | reverse complement strand
TGTGTTTTGAATTTCTGCCTCTGCTAAATTCATTTACCCATTAAAGTGTGGCAATAAATTCCAGTATGAACTAAATAATTCAGAATGATGCAACAGAAGAATAATGTACACATATAACCACTAAGCCACCCTGTGCTATGTCACAATAATTTATGTTAGATTTGGAGGTTTGAAGTTTGATCTGTGTGTGCCCAAAATTGTGGACACGATGCACAAGAGTGTTCAAATTAGAATTAAGTTTTACATTCTAGCTGTTGCAGAATTTATAAATATACATGTATATTAGAAATATTTATATTTCTTATTTCTATTTTAAAAATCCCAAACAGTATGTAACACCTAGAATGAAGGAATACTGTATTTCTTAAACCCTATATGTCTTTCAGCTCTTAGAGTTCTTTTCTTAATTTCTATGGGGTCTTAATTTGATGCATAAAACTGATGTTTTATGCATAAAACTGATATTTTTTAATCCGTTAGTGATCATTTGTGACAATATTCTCCAGTGACACATAAGCACATTGCCAAAAACTGAAATGAAGCAGTTAAAAATTTGTTCTGTTGGTTTGGATAAAAGAATAAGGTTTTTTATTCACATTTATAACAGTACATTCAGTTAATGTTTGCAGGACGTATGGTGGTGCAATGCATAGTATACATAGATTTAAGTTTCTCTAAGATTTTGTCTTTGTACATCAATAAAGAATTTTAATTTAGAATAAACACACAGAAGAAAAAGAAAAGAAAAGTAATATATTATCTTATTGGCGGGAAAACACATGAAACATACATGACATATGAACACATAGCAGCAAGGGGAGCAATTTATCCTAAATATTAATCTACTGCATTAACTCATAAAGCCATCACTACAATACTCTTACAATACACTTTTACCCTCTTTTTTTTCTCTTCCATCTTTCCTTCGCCTTCTTGTTGTTGCTTTCCTTTGTAATCCCTGTTCCTCTGCTTTAGGAAGTTTTTACTCTTGGACGTTCAGGATCTGTGCAGACAGGCCATGGTGCCAGTTTTTCAGTTTGGCAAATCGTGGGCCTTTGAATTCTGATTCAAACTTTTCCCTGTAAAATGTGGAGTAGAGTATAAAAGAAGAATATGATTATTTTTTTCCTCATGTAATTAAACTGAGACATAATACAGATAGCAGAAACAATATTAGACACCTTGATTTCCTAAGAGCTTCCTCATCTGGATCTTGCACTGTAAACAAAGAAAGACAAATGAATCTCTAAGCCTGGAATGATTTAGCATATAAATGTTCCCAAAGTAACCTTGAAATTGCGCTCATACTGTATAATGAGGAAATGACTGTGAGGGAAAACAGACAGAACTCACTGTATTCGGTCCCTGTGATGTGTGCGAGGATACGGAAAGACTTGGACTGCAGGTTGGCAGCACGGTGAGCCCAGTCAGAAAGCTCGTTCTCTTTATTCTCTGACTTTATGACAGCCTGGTATACTGGAGAGGCGCTGTCCACCAGAGGATCTTTGACAAGAAGTGAACTGTTTCCCAAAGACAAAGAGAAAAGAAAGTGAAAACCGAGATGAAATCAGATGTACAAAGGCAAATGAGATATTACCATTTTAATGGAGATTTGAGAATTGAGAGTTATGACTAAGGCCTGAAATATACTTCGGTGTTGATACATATTCCAGCTGCGTAACCTGAAAATGTTTTGAGGAGACCCTTCTTCTGTGGATTTAATCCTGGGATTCAGAGTAATATTGTGTACAATAATATTTTTTAACAATAATGTGTAAACAATATATTTTATATCCCCTATTGCATGTTGTCTTCTATACACAGTAAAATCCCTAGTGTTGAATTAACATCCAGAGTGTTTATATGAGTCCAATGGACTTATGTAAACACTGTAGGGTGTGAATTCAACACTGTGGGTGTTAAATTAACACTGGTGATTTTGCTGAGTAGCTATGTGCTCCCTAACTGCTTTTTGAAAGTATATCATAATAATCATAGTTAACATACCAGAACTTGCCTTTCTATCAGAGCACAAAATTCTTACATTAGGCCTTATTCATCAAGCCAGATATGATAAGATTTTGTTGTAAATCACCATTTTCTTTTCATCTCGCTTAATTTACACCTAATTCACGTTTTTTTCCCCCTAATTTGTTTCTAGATATTGCAGTTTCATTGCATTTACACTGCGTTTGTACCTTTTCTTTCACCAATTAGTTGGCATTTCGTGCTCCTAGGCCTCTGTGTGCTCGACCTTTTATGCTAAATGCGAATGAGCTAAATGCATATGAGTACAAAGGAAACCAGACCTTCTGCAACTTTTATAAATATCGCAAAAAAATAATAAAAATAAAAAAATTATTTATATTTGGCTGACACAAACATTTACATATCACTTTACTAAAATATAGATAGAATGAGATTCATTGTGGTCTAGAGCACCTATCATGACACATTAGATAGGTTACATCAGAGCTCAGATGTACAGTACTCAGAACATTCCTTAGTATTTATAGTCCAAAAGGGAGAGTGAACCCACTAAACCTATACCGTAAGCACACTAGGGATGAGAACACACTGAGTGTATGAGGTGAACTGTGACTACTCACCCCAGTGGAGATCCAGGAGCATCTTCACCACTGATTATCACAAGATGAGCCAGAATGGACAGGAGGGATATGGGGCCATGGACAAGAATGTTGGGGGCAGTGATGAGGTATAACGTGAGGTTGAGTGATTGACAGGTTGAGTAGTTGATTGTTGATGAATGAAAATAAAGGGAGGAAGACGAAAGATGAGGTTGACAGACATGGCACACGACAGCCTGACGCCTTATCCACTTTACCCTCTTGTAAATATATAGGCCTACTCTTATAACATTACAGCTGAAAACAACCAATAACTCCCCCTAGTGTCCATATGAAGGAAAACATTTGCATCTCAGGTTGGGTTTGCTAGGCTTAATATTGTGAAAGTATAATAGCGCCAAATGTCCTCAAGGCAAAATGGCATGATGAATTACATAAATAATGTGTTGAAATACTACCTGACGAATAATGAAGATGGTATTTTAACATCTGAATATTTTGAAACTGGTATTTTAGGAAGGTGAATATGTTTGCATTGAATTTTGAATGTTGGAATTTTGTTTTCAATCAAAATATACAAACCAATGAATTGCAGAGGAAACTAACTGAAGCACTGTTATTGCTGTGTCAAATTGCTGGGCAGAAAAATTCAAATACTGTCATTGTTATATGTTTTTATTCAAATTATGTAATTCAACATGCCATTTTGCCTTGAGTACATTTGGCAATATTATACTTCCATGTTAAAAGATAAAATAATTAGGCTTGTGCATGAAACTTAATCAAATTCCCAAAACTACAAAATTATTTTTCATTATTTTAGATATATTGTCTGGCCCTAATTCACAAATGGTTGGTGGACAAATATCCCATGTATAATAAACTGACAAAACACAAAAATGAGAAGCACGTTTAGGTGCAGTTTTTACATGTGATTTTGTGTACGTTACATCTATCTCATCTGAGTACTATAGATTGAAAGTGCTACTGAGGGAACTTGCCTCAGATCGCTGCCTCTTGCATGAGCCTGGCCAGCGATGGCGTCCATGATGGCATCCTGTGAGTACATGCTGATGGGAGTGTTGTACTGAGCATGGATGATGGTGGCTTTGCCTCCCGGGCCCTTTACCTCAATAGGCTTGTGAGTGGATATAGCAGAGTCCTTCAGTGCAGTAGGGTTGAAGCTGGGAACATATTCTTGGCTGTCAGAAAACATGTGAGTAATGGTTAGTGGAGATAGCATTATTACATGGCAGTTGTTGCCAATCCTGGTGCTCATAGTAGGGTGCAGTTAGGAGATTTGCAGGCTTTAGTACTACAAAACATGCTGATTAACTGGTGAGTTCAATACATAACAAATTATATATATATATCAGACTACTGAGTATAATCAACCAGACTACTGAGTATAATCAACCACTGGGATTTGTTATTAGCAAACCAACATTAAATTATTGCAATAATATATAAATTTTAACAGAAAGGTATACATAAATTATGGTGAATTTCTGATCACTTGTACTGTGGTTCAACACGAGATGAGTCAAATGAACTTACCGAACATTTTAATAGGAACACCTGTACACCTAAACATTCATGTAATAATCTAATTGATAAATAAAATCATGCAGGAATGGGCCAGCAGCTTTGGGTAATGTTCATGTCAACCGACAGAATGGGGAAAATGTGATCTCAGTGATTTTGACTTTAGCATGATTGTTGGTGTGAGACGGGCTGGTTTGAGTATTTCTAACTGCTGAGCTCCTAGGATTTTCATGCACAACGGCCTCTAGAGTTTACTCAGAATTGTGCAATTAAGAAAAATCATCCAGTGAGGGGGTAGTTCTGCAGACAGAAATGCCTTGTTGATGAGATAGGTCAATGGAGAATGGCCAGACTGGTTCCAGCTGACAGACAGGCTACAGTAATTCAGACAACCACTCTGTACAATTGAGGTGCCAACAGCATGAATCCAAGCGTGGACCCAACCTGCCTCGGGTCAACAGTCCAGGCTGGTGGAGGTGGTATAATGCCTGTCAATCATTGCTTGAATGTTACAGTCTATCAGAGTATTGTTGCTGACCATGCGTATACATTCATGGCCACAGTTTACCAATCTTCTAAAAGCTACTTCATGATAATGCACCATGTCACAAAGCAAAAGTCATCTCTAACTGGTTTCATGAACATGAAACTGAGTTCAATGTTCTTCATTGGCCTTGCCAGTCATTAGATCTGAATCCATTAGAACGTCTTTGGGATGTGGTAGAATGGGAGATTAGCAGCATGAAAGTACAACTGAAACATCTGCAGGAATTGTGTGATGCAATCAATCATATCAACATGGACCAGAATCTCAAACAAATGTTTCCAACATCTTGTGGAATCCATGCGATGAAGAATTGAGGCTGTTTTGAGAGCAATGGGAAGCCAGTATTAGTACAGTGTTCCTAATAAAGTGTCCATTCTTTCAGTGTTTGATACTAAAGATGGGGCAACTTACATTCAAGATTATACCTCAAATAGTCAAGCCTGTATTAAAAGTCTAGTAGTTTCTCTCCAATGTTTAGACTTCTCATAAAAGATCGATTTGTTATTTGTTATTAAAATATGTAACAAGCAACCTAAAACCAAATTGTTCAAGAAACATGCTTGTGAACACACAAACACACTCTCACAGACACAATCAATTTTCTGCACTCAAGAATTTTACTGACTTGGCAGCTGTATTGGCAATGACCTAGAGTAACATGTAAAAATTAGACATAGACAGGGAGAAACAGAGGAATCAGTGTTAGCTTTGCGGTAAAAATAATGCTACATAGAATATAATTTATTCTAGATAAAAACAAGTTCACAAAGGACCAAACAAATGTTATTTCGGTCTTTTTCTGTTTCTAGAAAAAGAGCAACAGTAATCTGACCACACACGACAACCCAGATGTATTCAAATAGCCTTTTCCCAGGTCTCATGATGAAAATGTTGCTTATTATTGGTGTACGTGTCTCATACGAGAGACATTCCAGTTTGCTAATGGGTACAGAATGATTGACTGCAACAGAAGTTCCTGTTCCTGCAACTTAGCCAAAGAACAGGAACACTGAGATCTAAGCCTTCTGCTAAAAACAAGCCAGGTTTACATATAAATAATCATATATTCAAATCACATAGAATATTGTGACCACAAAAAAAAATTTAAATACACACTCTGTGTAAAAAAAGAGAAGAGGATATGACCAGTGATTTTATATTGATTTATCAGTATTAACTGCATGAGTATCGGAGCTTTAAATAGTTCTGATTATGTCAAACATTAAGCATGAACCAATGTACAAAAATAAACCTGAGATTAAAAAAGCGCAAGTGAAATGGGTATGTAAGATAAACAGTAAGATTTCCAGTCGTGTGCCCTGCAAATAAAACAGATACATGACAGGATAAGTGCAGTTATTTGGGACACTTACACTGTTACACGAACTGTGGTATTCTGGGTTCATTAAAAAAGATTGTCGGTAGGTCACACCTCTATTAAGTCATGATGAGAACATCCCTCGTGGCACAGCGCTCAACTCTGTGCCAGGCTTGGGACACAACACATGAATGTGCCCTCATGTTCTAGGACTGTCCAGAATTAGAAAAAAAAACCTTTGCACTAATAACAAAGGGGAGAGACAATGTATCTGAAAATAGATGGACATCTGTCTGCTTCTATGTTTGTGAGACCTTTATCAGCTGCAGTTTCACCAAACACATCTCTGTACTTATAGCACATCATTACAAAAGCAAACACTTTGAGAGACAGAGTTTGTAAATGGAGAAAAGGATCCACTAGGACTTGTTCAGAATCCAGTCACGAGGAAAATTAAGAGGACCAGGTGGGCAAAATGTGTCTGTGAGATCACATGTAATGTTCCAAAGCAAGTAAGAGAATGTTCTGAGTATTACTTTTCAGTAACATCACACAACCACCTCCCCCAGTGCTCTGCTATTTGAATGTTAACAAATTTAATACGGTTAATTATGACCAGTGAGGAAATAATATAACCGGTAGCCTTGCACCGTGTAACTACCCCTGGAATGGCGTTCCATTAAAGGCACCATGTGTGGCCATCCAGAGAGTCACTGCAAAATACACGCCAACAGGACAGTTACATCTCTGGTTGAGAGTTATTTTTACTCCATACGCAGGAGAAAAAAGTATGCAGAGACAGGTGTTTAACTCATTGCAACATATTTTTCTTCTTTGGAGCTGATACTTGAATGTTTGTTATGAGCAGAGTTTTCCAAAGGGATTTTTTGTTTATTTTTTTTAAAAGCAAGCAAATGTCTAACGTTAACATTTTCTGTCACGATTAATAAATTATTAAGCAATATGAAGTAAGAGTACAATAGACAAAAGATTTGATTAAGCTAGCTGAATGAGAGAATAGCTGATGAAGCAACAGGACAGAAAACTCTGAAAGATCAGCCAGTTAGAAAGAAGTATTCCTCAATGGTTCTTTGTGTAGTTGAGGGAAATATGGTAGGATTCTTCTAGAGGAACAAAGCAAAGAAAAACCTTTTCTTTAAAAGTGTATTTGGGCTTGTTTCAGACCTTATTGTATTAACAGTAAGGTACTTTAGAGGGAGCCTGCACTCAAATGAAAACCCCGATTAGATTTAAAGCATATTGCAGATTCTCAATTCAACCACTAGATTTTCCAAACTAGAGAGCTCACATGGCTTATTAAGTAGATAACATTGCTTATTAAGTAGCATAGATCTGAAGCCATTGCTGTATTCCCTTTGAAAAGACAGCAAAAGATGCCACCTAAAACTCACTGTTGAGAGTAGGAGAGTGGTAGGAATAATATTACCTTCTGGTGAGGAATAACTGGCATGGGCGAGTCCATTCTTGGCGTAGCTGTGGGCACAGGGGCTGGACGTCTTGATCTGATGGGTCCAAAAGAATTAAATCAGTCATTAATGATACTCTGTGTTTTAAGTGAGGAATAAAAGACAAAGGGGCATGCTGTTATTAGGATGGTGTGATTATTTTTTAATAACTGTACATTCTGAAGTGCTACTCAAACCCCCTTCCCCCAATACTCCTTTTATACCACAGCAATTTGCAGAAGCTTTTATATTCCAACAATTCTTTATTTAATAAAGAACGACACACTATACATTTTATCCGTTTATAATTACATTTTAATGAAGTGGAATACCCATGAAACAAATTAGTTCCTGTTATGACTTGTGTTATGATATACCAATAATTTCCCCTTGTTAATAAGACAAGTTAATAAGACAAGAAAAACAGCTTATGCTACCAAGAAACTGCAAAGCCCTTTCTGCCTATAGCGGAGAACATAGTTACAGCCTTATCTCTGACTATTACAAAGCACGTGTACTGGAGACTCCTTCCGAAAATGCTAAATAAATGCCTCCTCACAGAAAATTTCACCACATCACATATGTTTTTAAAAACATCCATATAAATGTCCCTGTGTAAGTTTCTACTATGGAAAATATAACATATTTGATTGAGTGCATTGATATAAATCTTGCAAGTGGAATTAGTGTCAGAGCTACTGTTATAGAAAATAAAAAACTTATGACCAATCAGAATCAAGCATTCAAGAGCACAGTGGTATTAAGAAACTGACCAATTTGTTTTCACTGCAAAAAAAATCTGTAATTTAATAGAAAAAAATTGATTTATCTGTTGGATATATTTAAGGTAATGGTTGCTCGTATTGACTGCGTCTGCACATCCATATAATAGATTGAATGAGAAAAGTACAAGCCTCCACCATGTAACCTTGAACACACAAAGAAACACAGACATAAGCTTTATGTAAGCTTGCACAGGACTAATGATTTGCACATACAGTAGTCTGTGACAAAAACAAGCAATTTCATGGATAAGGTTCACAGCTCACCATGTACTCGATTTAAAAAAAAATAATGAAGTCTGTTGAGGCAGTGATTACCTTTTTTATTATTTTTTTTTTATTTTTTTATTTTTTTTACAGATATCCTTTCAGGTGGTGGTCCTAAGTGTGGTCCAGAGTGTGCTATTGTGATTGTTGCTATTGTGAATGAACTGGATAGGTCAGGAGTGTCGTGGTAAAAGTGTTTTATTAACACATTTAACATTCACAATAGCATTGTGACTATTTTGACCTGTCTCCATACTTATTCTTGCCTCTCATGGCTCTTGCTGATCTGTCAGTACTGCTATTTAACTCCAACTAAGAACAAATCATGATCTTTTGAAAGTAGATGGTCAGATTAATAAATCGATGAATGGATTTTTGTTTCATGCAGTATTGGTAAATGGTAAATGAGCACTTATATAGCGCTTTTATCCAAAGCGCTTTACACTGTGTCTTATTCACCCATTCACACACCAATGTTAGCAGAGCTGCCATGCAAGGTGCTAGCTTGCCATCGGGAGCAACTTGGGGTTCAGTGTTTTGCCCAAGGACACTTCGGTATGTGGAGTCACCCGGGCCGGGAATCGAACCGCCAACTCTACGATTAGTGGACAATCCACTCTACCAACTGCGGCACAGCCGCCCCATGCAGTATTGGATGTTAAAGTGTATTTGGTAATATTGTCCTCTAAAATATTTTGTCTTTGTTGTAATACATCATCAAGGATTAAATAATGAAAAAGAAATAAACTAACAGCTCTAGTATATCCCTCTCCTCCTATGGTCCTTTAGTCAGAGAAAATAAAGAAACATAAGAAATAGGCAGACTGGATTTGTGAGGAATGGACGAGGCTTTTTAAAAATGAATCTTGCTATAAAACTCTCAACCTGAAATGCCTTAGGACGACATTGTCCCTGTTTGGCTTGCCAAAATACAATAAACCTGAGCTTGCTTCATTAAAATGTCTTTTATGGTCTTCATGGTCTAATGTGAACACATAAGATTTATGAAAATACTTACAGTCATCTCCTGACTCTTTCAGTATGGGCTCATGTTCTTAAGGTCAGTCGTAACGTTCAGGCCACATGCTCAACCAAATGACAAGAAATATGTTTGTGGAAGTATAAAAAGTTGGAGAACTCTTAGAAAATGGACTGGACTATTAGTAGTAGTATTAGTAGTAGAAGATTAATGCATGACTAATGAAAACTACTCAGTGAAATGCTACAGAAGCTTTGACATCCCTCTCTGTTTCTGTCAAAGGGAATGCATACATTGATGAGATTTTCATCATTAAGGAAGACTCTGCAAAAATAGTTAAACACTGATACAATGATTTGCATCTGTATTTAAACGAGCATTCGTTTTTACTTCATCTCATGCTGTTACATTGTCATGCTTAATCTTCATAAGTGGAAACTGACTGTGTGCCTCTACCTTGATTAAAAAACTGAAAAGGCTGCATTTAGGAATTATATCAAGTTGACAGGGCGCATGTGTGCTTTGTTTTTGTGCCAGGTCATCTGTGTCTGTGTTCATTCCCTAGATGGGAGGTGTTTAACTGCAGAATACCCGCATCCACTCAGCAGAACAAAGTAATCAAAATGAAGGTGGATATGATGGATTACCGGAGTCCCTGTTGAACAGCTTCAATAAAAAAATAGGGTCAACAAGTGTGCCTGCGTGTGTGTGTGTGTGTGTGTGTGTGTGTGTGTGTGTGTGTGTGTGTTTTAATATTTACTTTTGCATGCTGAGGCTCAGTTTGGTAGTGGCTAATTTGATCTTGTTCTGGGCCTCCAGGTGGGTCATGCCTTCAGTGCTGACCCCATCAATGGCTGTGATGATGTCACCTTGGGCCAGGTTTCCATTGGCTGACTTGCTGCCCGGTGTGATCTGTGGACAAGCACAAATTTAAAAAGGAATTTGACACTATTTCCAATGGGGTGTCTGAGAATAATGGAGCATTTCTTAGTTTCATGTTCATTTCAAATCCATAAGTACACAAAATTCCATTTCGAGCTGCTGTGCAATTTCTGCCATTGCCATTACAATTTTGGAACTTTTTATTATTGTTTGGCATTTCTTACACCCTTGCTGTAATCGTTTTCAAATGTTCAGTATCAAACAGAGAGCGAAACACCATCCTGCTGTAAGGTGGTAGCTTGGCTAACAGGCAGCTCATTAAAATGTTAAAAATAAACAGTGCAGTCCCACCTGCTGCCGCTACTCAACACACACCCCAAGGTAACCTATTTGCAAGCGATCACCAAAAACATTGTTTTAAAATTTCCTGATTAAGAAACATTCACACTATTTACACTTTATCTGATCATATGCATTTTAATTTTAAAACAAAAATTACAGTTCATAGTAGTGCACTACAAGCCTGAGGCCTCAGGTTGAGCCTTATTTATCAAGTGGCATTGTGTACGTTTAGATATAAGCAGACTTACTAATTTGAAATTGAATTGGCATCATTTACTGCAGTTTTATATACAGACTACACTATCAAGTTTAAATTGTATATATATATATATATATATATATATATATAATATATATATATATATATATATATATTACACAACATTTTAATGAAAATATTTCATATTATAGAAAAAAAAGCAATCAAATACAAATCCATACATTAAGACATTAGTTAATCAGTCTGGACAAAAGAAATGCCACCCTATAAAAGAAGGAAGAGTTATTTTGTAGCTCTGTTAGCTGATGCTTTGCAGTGGCCGAACTGCATTGCTGAAAGATTTGGCACACAAAATTCAAGTGACAATTAGCTTTGTAGAGCGCGTCAACACTCTTCAATGAGAATGCTAAGTGCTTGACTTCCATATAAAGGTGTAAAAATGGTGTATATCTCCAATGTGCAGGATCATTTATCAGTAGGATAAGGGATACACTGAAACCGTAATTAGTGCTTAAATGGCATAGATGCAGACTGATCCTTCATTAAAATCTCTATCATGCATGCCATTTTAAAGGTTCAAGGTTTTTTTTTTTTTTTTGTTTTTTTACAAATAACATAGCAATGCTGAATGATGGGTACTGTACAAAATCCCTCCATAGTGCTTGCAGCAGGATACATAAAGATTCCTCTCAGAATAAAAGCTAAAGCTGTACAGCTCATGTGTTTATTAGAATAAATCTTCTTTTGAGATGCAGCATATTGGATTGAGCACTTTGTGTAGAACATGATCACATATACGCCTAGGTCATGACTTCTCATGCCTTTTATAATGAAACGTAACGCCATGCATTGGGATACATTTTGCATTATGAGCTATTTTAATTGTTCACCACAGACAAACACTAATCAGCCATAACATTAAAACCACCTGCCTAATATTGCGTAGGTCCCCCTTGTGCTGCCAAAACAACTCTGATCCATTAAAACATGGACTCCATAAGACCTCTGAAACTGCTTTAACCCCTGTAAGTTGTGAGGTTGGGCATCCATGGATTGAACTTGTTTTTCCAGCACATTCCACAAGTGCTTTGCTTGAGATTTGGTCAAGTCTGCACCTTCAACTGAACAATTTTTGCAGTGTGGCAGGGTGCATTATCCTGATGAAAGAGGCAGCTGCCATACGGGAATATCGTTGCCATGAGGTGGTGTACTTGGTCTACAACAATATTTATGTAGGTAGTATGTGTCAAAATAACATCCACATGAATGCCAGGGCCAAAGGCTTCCCAGCAGAAAATTCCCAGCAGAAAAACCTTCTTGCCTCTTCCCCATGTAAGCAAAGGACATGCACCCAGCCATCCGCATGATGCAAAAGAAAACATCATTCATCAGACCAGGCCACTTGCCCATTTTTCCTGCTTCCAGCACATCAACTTTGAGATTTCAGCACATGCACACAAACTATTTTGGCACCTTCGTCTTATATATATATACACACACAAAGGTGCCAAAATAGTTTGTCTTTCTGTGTGCATGTGTTGAAATTGGACATTTAAGCTTGTATGTCAGTACATAGCACATCTGTTATATCTGCTATGATTTATTATGCCCTCCATATGTTTTCCTATGTACACAGTCCAAATAAATATGAACACTTTGCATAACTTCAGTTTAATTGTACTAGATGTTTTCTTTAAGAAGATATTTCATACCAACACTTTACAATTGGCTGCTGAAACAGTTTCTTAAAACATCAAGTAGTTCGTTTCATTGCTGTGAAAGTTAAAGTTTTGTTTCTTAAAATAATTTCTCATGTCTCATTATGCCTAAAAATATGCATGTGCACATCACCAGCCAAGAGAAAATGTGCCAGTTTGAAATAGTTCCTGAATTCAGTCTTGCTGTAGCTATTTGTAGAGGATCACCGGTCTATTGTCCTGTACAAACTATTGTCTATGTGCCGTTCATATTTATGCTAAATCCTTTGTTGGGCTCTATCACTGCTTAAGTCAAATCATTTTCATAAATGAAGTGGTGGCTTGGCAGTTTAGTCTCTGGGTTACTGATAGGAAGATTGGGAGTTCAAGCCCCAGCACTGCCAAGCTACCACTGTTGGGTCCTTCAGAAAGGCCCTTAACCCTTTCTGCACCAGGGGCACTGTATCATGGCTGACCCTGTGCTCTGATCCCAGCTTCATGAGATGCTGGGGTATGCAAAGAAAAAGAATTTCACTGTGCTGTAATGTACCCTTCTAAAAAAAAAAAAAAAAAAAAAAAAAAAAAAAAAAAAAAAAAAAAAAAAAAAAAAAAAATAAAAAAAAAAATTTTATTAAAAAAAAAAAAAAAAAAAAAAAAAAAAAAACTATTAAAAAAAAAAAAATACCCCAAAAAAAAAAAACTTTTTTCCCCACCTAAAAAATAAAAACAAACACCAAAACAATTAAAAAAAAAAAAAAATAATATTTTCCCAAAAAAAAATTTTAAATTACTCACCTAATATTTAAAAAAAATTATTTTTTATTATAAAATAAAAAAAATAAAATAAAAAAAATAAATTTTAAAAAAAAAAAATAAAAAAAAAAAAAAAATAAAAATTAAAATTTAACTAAACAAAACTTAAATTTTTTTTTTTTTTTTTCTTTTTTTTTTTTTTATTTTTTTTTGTTTTTGTATTTATATTTTTTTTTTAAAAAAAAAAAATTTTTTTTTAAAAAAAAAAAAAAAAAAAAAAAAAAAATTTTACATTAAAATTTTTATTAAAAAAAAAAAAAAAAAATAATTTTTTTAAAAAAATAATTTATTCTTACCCAAAAAAAAAAAAAAAAAAAAAAACAAAACAACCCCCTTATTTTAAAATATTTTTTTTTTTTTATTATAAAAAAATTAATAAATAAAAAAAATAATTAAAAAAAAAAATAAAAAAAAAATAAAATTTTAAATTTTTTCCTTTTATTTTTTTAAAAAAAAAAAAAAAAAAAAAAAATATATAAAAAAAAAATTTGTTTTTTAAAAAATTTTTTATAATATTTTTTTTTTTTTTTTTAAATTTTTTTTTTCACTTTAATTTCATTTTTATTTTTTTTTTTTTTTTTTTTTTTTTTTAGTTAAAATTAATAAAAAAAAAAAAAAATAAAATAATTTAATTTTTTTTTGGTTTTTTTTTTTGTGGGTTTTTTGGTTTTTGTTAATTTGTTTTTTTTTTTTTTTTTTTTTTTTGTTCTCTCTCTTAGAGGGAAAAGAAAAAAAGAAAAAAAGAAAAAGGGAATCACACAATGTGACCAATAAAGACTGCCCAATTATCATTTTTATAAATAAAATCAAAAAGTGACAAATGACATCTATGTCAAAATACACACACTTCGCTAAGAACTTTTATTTAGTTTTATTTAGAGATAGAGCCATTTGGTGCTTTTTATTTAAAAGTGGATAATAGTGCAACAACCAAAAAAACAGTAGTAATACATTTGAACAAAAGTAAAATAATAAAACAGAAAGCAGATGCTTCTGACATTTAAAAAGGTCACTTCTCTACTGCAAATTTATTTGTTAGCAAATTGTACATACGTTATATTTCATTCTGCAAATATCTGAAAAGACCTGAAAGGGTCTTTTTCATATGTTTGTATTACATCATCATAACCACTTTTCATGTGCCTGCATACAGAAATGACTTACAAGTAGGACAGTCTGCTGCAGAGAATTCTTGTCTGGAGTACAGTGTTCAGGACAAAAAATAAATAAATAAATCTGGAACTATGCAAAAGGTCTAGTCTCCAGTTTCATTATTCTAACCCCAAATCCAAAAAGTTGGGACATTATATAAAATGTTAATAAATGTAAATAAAAACAGAATGTAATGATTTGCAAGTCTCATAAACCCATATGTTATTCACAGTAGAAAATAGAAAACATATCAAATGTTTAAACTGAGTAAAATGTACCATTTTAAGGGGAAAATAATGCCAAAAGGTATATACAGGTTTTCGAGCAACATCTGCTTCCATCCAGATTCCATCCCATCTTAACTTCTGAAAGACTTTGCCTCTCTCAGATACTCTTTTTATACCCAATGATGTCACTGACCTGTTGCTAATTAACCTCCAGCTGTGTCTTATTAGTAGCACGTACTTTTCCAGCCTTTTGTTGCCCCTTCCCAACTTGTGTTACGACCATCAAATTCAAAATGACCTTATTTTTGTCTTTAAATTACATTTACATGTAATTTTACATTTCCTCATTTTAAACATTTCATATGTTTTCTATGTCCTATTGTGAATAACATATGGGTTTATGAGATTTGCAAATTTTGTATTTTGTTTTTATTTACCTTTTACACAACGTCCCAACTTTTTTGGAATTGGGGATGTACAATAACAGATAGCATGTTTTGTTTGCCCCGAACCCTAACTGTCTAAGCTAAAAAGTGATAGCTAGTGTAATGTAATATATGGCAAGTGTATTACATTATATAAAAATTAAGAAATATATGTATATGTAAATATATATACGTGTATATCATGTATCCCATCATGTTTGCACCCAAAACAAAAAGTTTAAAAGTTATTGGCCAGTGGTTTGAATAAGCTGTGGTGTTCAGTCCTCGTAAAAGATGTTATTTGAGTCTGGTTAGCACATTTATTTTCTCTTGATATAAAATAACTGCATGTGGTGCAAGCCTCGGCCCATGTGTAGTGCAGCAGGTGGAATTCAGAGCGAGTAGAGTAGCATGTGCTAAAGTTATGGTATCAATGTACATCACTGTTAAACATACATTCCAAATGAAAACTTTTGTTTTGGAGCATTCAGTAGGATGAACCTACTCGCCTGCCAGCCTACAAATAAATATATATATTAAAAAAAGCCTGAACACATTTGCTTGTTCTTTTTACTAACTCCTCAATCCAGCAGGCTAATTACTTTGCCTGGATTTATTATGCCCCTTTCTTTTTGGTACTGTAATGCGCCTGTCATGTCCACACAGCCTATAAATCCAGGAGGAGGGGGAACACACCTCACCGCCCCTGCTGGATTGGATGACGTTGGGTGATACTGTTTAGAGTTTACACTGTTCAGAATGTCTTTCATGACGTGTGTCCTTTTCACGCTGGCACGCAGAGTAACTACGCAAGCTTAAATCTACCTCCCATTTCTTCATATATTACTTCATTTCTTCCTCATGTTGGCCCTATTAAGCACATAACACTGCATGCTAAAAAAGCCTTCTGTATTAGCGTCAGTATCTGATTTCTCAAAAATGGCAGCTATGTTAGCAGGTACCAGCCCTGAGCTAAAACAAGGTCTGTCATGTGTGATTAACGAGGTCCGAAACATCTTTCTGTGAAACATAGCATTAATTCACAGAAAACTCTCCAGAGCATCAGAGAGAAAATATACTTCTACCTAACTAACCTAAATCTGGAGAAGGAGTCATTCCGCATTCAGGTGTTGTAGAGACAATAGTTTTGTTTGTGCTACAAAAATGAGTCGCACAGGATCACAAAGCTTCTTGTGACGATTAAGCCGATTTTCTGTAAGCAAATAACAGCTGGCAGTTGAACAAAGCATGTGTAATCTGGCCAGACAAGCTGATAAAACACAAGGCCCTAAAGGATCATACAAGCATAAACTAAATACAATATCTGACAGTATCTAAGCTTCAGTTTTCTCCTCAGCTAGCCAAAGCTATACTTGCACAAGTCCATTTTGTCAACCTCACCTGACATAGACTAATCATAGAGTCTTAACTCTTTAATGCTTCTCACTGCTTTTAGACCTAACACTGGAAAAATAATGTCAAGTTGGACTATGTGAGTAAGGCAGAACAGCTGCAGTGCATAGTTATGTAATCCTGTCCTATGTAACGTATATGTCGCACATGTCTGGTTGCATATTAAAATCAGTGCAACATATGAATGATAGAACGTAGGATTCTGACATCACGATAGACGAAAATTAGGTTTGGTTATTCTTTTTAAATGGTTGTTCATTTGAATGTATGTCTAACATAAACACGGCCTAATAAACTGTCAGATAATTAAATTATCAAGAATTTATTTATTTATTTTGCAGTTTATATATGAAATGTCTTTCTTACCCTTGAGATTGTAAGGGGCATGTTGAAGTCTTTGCCTCCCTGCAGTCTGAAGCCCCATGGTGCAGGTCCACACAGAGTTACTGTGTAATTGCTCATTTTGTGGGAGAGTTTAGATGGAAAGCCTCGCCTTTTGACAAGTAATTCCTATGTCTTCCCTTGTTAGTTCTCCACCCTGCAGTCAGGACAAACACCCGGGGACGGGCAGGCAACGAGGAGCCTCTACAACACAATAACAACAATGCAGGAATGAGTAGGGCAACACATAGCTAGTCAAGAAACATCTGTACAGACAGGACACAACCCAGAACCCAGAACCCAGAACTCAGAACCCAGAACCCAGAACCCATCTCTTCCTAAAGAAGAGCAAACTCTTATTTTAACTGCACTTTTGACTATATGATCAAAATCAGTGAGAAAAAAACTGTTGTAAAGCAGAAAGAGCAGAGATCTTGCCTGTACGGATGGCCTGGACAGACAGCCTAAGAATAGCCATCCACTGCAAAAAGCCATAGCACTCAAGTCCTCAGGGTCCATATTTGGTGTGTAAGGGGACACCCTGAGATACCAAACCCCTATGATTCACAGGGTGAAAATAGCATCTTCTTAGGCCAACACCTTTTTTTTTTTTTTTTTGCTCTGCCTCTGTGGCCATCCAGTGAGCAAAGTGCACCCCAGAGTGGTGGGAAGAAACATGCTAACAAGAAAAGATCATTTGTTGATGTAAATGGGATGGGAAGTGGCTGGAAAGCACATGACCTGCATCTAAATGGTTTTCTGGTTAATCTAGATATTTTATGGCATACTAGTTATACATGTGTGCTTGACATTGAGCTTTGACATTGTTAAATTGATCCCATCTCAAGGCTCCATATTATGTTGTGTCTCTCAATATTACACAGTGCTGCCTCCTGACAGCTGATCCATTGAAAACCAGGTAATTAAATGATGCTGGTACAAGCAGAAGGTCTCATCAGCTGCTTTCAAATATTGTCTGAGTATGTAATTGAGTTATTATGATGACAAAAAAAACACACACACAACTGAATTTCCTGATCATGAATCCTGAACCTTCATGATCATGAAGTTGATTAAACAAGGCACATCATATGCAGTACCCTGTCCAGGGTGTACCCTGCTTTGTGCCCGATGCATCCTGGGATAGGCTCAAGGTTCCCCGCGACCCTGAAGAAGGAGTAAGCGGTAGAAGATGGATGGATGGATGGACATCATATGCAGTAGTAATTTAGAAAAATACATAAATCCATCCATCTTCCACTGCTACTCTTTCGGAATGAGCCTCTCGAGCATCGGCACAAGGTACACCCTGGACAGTATATCACCACAATCACATAACACTCACACACCCATTCATACACTACGGAACTTTAGACATGCCAATCAGCCTACCATCATGTCTTTGCGATGGTAGGAGAAACCCCACACACATAAAGTTTTAAAATAAATTTGTTTGAATGATTAATTGCAAAAAATTTTCCGTTTTTGACTGTTGTTATTGTTTTAATAGATTTATCATAAGTCGAGAACTAGTGTGGTATACAGATCATCTAAAAAAGTTAATATGTGAGTTGTTTTTTCCATAATTTTATTCAAAAGTGAACTTTCATATATTTTAGATTATTACACATAAATAATTTCAAGCTTTTATGCTACAGCTCTGTAAATCAAAAATAGTATTAAAAATGATAAAATTTATAAACAGTTGCAGTGCACAGTCTAGTGTCAAGACTAAGAGAGTCAGAAGATCTTAACTGGGTAAGGAGAAAAGAAGCCATTGCTCAGTGGTCCAAAGTATTTTTCAGATGAAAGTCCAGTGTGAAGTTTCACAGTTGATGATTTGATGTATTTTGTTTATTGTTTTCAAGTCCAGCGTCAATGCAGTGTCTACCAGGAGATTTTAGAGCTGACAAGCTTTATGGAGATGCTGATTTCCTTTTCCATCAGGACTTGAAACCTGCTGTGGTATTACTGTGCTCGATTGGCCAACCAACTCACCTGACCTGAACCCTATAGGTAATCTATGAGCGACACCAGGCCCAACAATACAGACGAGCTGAAGGCCGCTATCACAGAAACCTATCAAACCGTTATCAAAACACCTCAGCAGTGTCACAGGCTGATTGCCTCCATGCCACGCCACATTCATGCAGTAATTCATATTGAGTGCATAAATTAACATACTTTTCAGAAAGTTGACATTTTTGTATTATAAATCCTTTATTCTAATATTTTGAGATACTGAATTTTTGATTTCCATGAGCTGTAAGATGTAATCATCAAGATTAAAACAAACAAAAGAAGGCTTGAAATATTTCACTTTATGAGTAATGAATCTATAATATATTTGAAAGTTCCACTTCTTTAATTAAATTATGGAGAAAAACAAACTTATTCACGGTATTAATTATTTTTTTATGTACCTGTAATAGTACAATAAATAAGCAGAAGATAAATTGTGATGACATATTCCACATTGCATTCCAAGTCCAATTACTTTCTAGGTTGTATCACAGGATACAACATGTGGAGCATTTCAATGGAGGTGAATACTTATGCAAGGCACTGTAGCTGTCTAATGTTGCAGATTGCAGTAGGGTGACTAAAATTGGGTAAAGCAATATAAAAGTTCAATGTCCAATTTAAGTCTGTCACACTAAACAGAAATCAATAGTCATGAAAACAGACACCATTCTTTACACATACACTTATTCATTCATACTGCATCTGCATGAATGTTTGTAGGCAGTTGGAGGAAACCTACACCTTTGTTAAATACATAGAGGTATTTTAAAAGTCATACCTGAATAGTATATTCTACACTGGCATCAGTGACAGATTTAAGGTAACTAAAGCAAAACTTCCATCTGCCTTTTCTGCGATGGTTTACCCAAGAGGATGAAGCATCAAAATCGGTCACAGTGCTCAGAAGTGCACACAAGGTACACATTTTTACTCACTGATAAAGAGTCAAAGTCTGTGGATAAAAGGGCAAGGGACCTGTTTCTTGCGAATATGTTTTTAGGCTTTAAATAGCTAAAAAAAAAAAAATTATTTTAATCACAGTTAGTGGTGGTCCCACTGTCCTCGTTACTGTAAGTGTCCAAACAGCAGGGTATCCAATTACAAAAACTTGGCCGGCCCAGAATTCCTGGAATTAATCAATTTATAAATGTGTGAACTGTAGGGAAGTACAAGGGAAGGAACTGCATATCACCTTATCTTATGGATGTATGGCTGCCAGTGGAACTGGTTCCTTTGTATTTATTGATTAAGTGTATAGGGCTACATGAACTGCCAAGATTTAGCCAAATTCTTCAAAACCCATTGGACGGCGGATCACACTGCAGATGGACAATGACGTGAAAAATACGTCGAAAGCAAACCAGACTTTTTTAAGGCAAAGAAGTGGAACGTTCTCTAATGGCCAAGGCAATCACCTGACCTAAATACAATTGAGCATGCATATCACTTGCTATAAACATAACTGAAGGCAGTACATCCCCAAAACAAGAATGAAGAACCAGGGAAGTGGACTGGGAATCCACAAAATAATTCTTTAGGTACAGTGTCCTCTGCTCCACTGAACCCATTAACATATCTGACATTTTTAAAATTTATCTGCCATCGTGGCTCCAGGTTTCCTTCCCATCCAGCTAGTATACATAATTTTATAGCAGTTTGAAGACCAGGAACAACTAATTAATCATGTAGAATGTGTGTGATGGTGCTTTCACATATATAGTGTTCAGTCTGTTTGAATTGAGCACTGTGCGTTCTTTTGGTAAGGTTTGTTTTGGCAGGTGAGAACACAGCAGTCACACTTGAGTGTGGAGCAGAATGACCGTGTGAGACTGTCTGAAGAAGGTGATCCTGGTCCACTTCCAATCGAACACTAGTTGCAGTGAGAAACTTATTTGACACTGAAAACAAGCCAACAACCTAACTTTGATTGGAACAATTCCAGTGCTGAATAGGATTTGTTTAATAAACAATACAAACAATTTACAGCATAAATAACATTGTATCAGATTTACACTTAAAACATAGAAACTTAGATACTTTTGGATCATTAAAACATAGATACTTGAATGGTCATACCATGTAATCTAGGATGCAAAGGTTAAATTACACACATTTAAAAAATGAAATATTGAGTCTTGGGTATTGTGAGGATGTGAGAAAAACAGCATACACAAGCTTCAGAAAGGAATTGGAATCAGACAAGTTGATTCACTGAGGTATACAACAGTTCTTTCTGGATAATTAATTGGTATGTGTACAGTAAAAAAAAGCAAAGACAAAGTCACATTCTTATGAAATAACAATCTACCTTGTTTTACATTTATGTTCTGGAAGCAATAATAACTTAGTATTTAGATTAGCATAATTAAGGGAAATGACACAAATATATACACAGACAATAAATAAATGAAAGGACAAGTTACAACAAACACAAACCATTCTTTTAAACTTTACCATCTACAACACAATGTTCAGAAACGGATATTAAAACAACAAAATGTACACAAAACACAATATCTCCAGCCTTTTATCAGTGGGATTCAGTGGGAGGAGCGATTTCGTTTGCAGTATATTCAGAAACATCCCATCAGAGAGATAGCAAAGACATTAGGTGTGGCCAAATCAAGTATTTGTTACTTTCGTAAAATGAAACAATGGATGATGGAAAGAGAAGATGGTGCAGGCATGTATGGCTGCCAGTGTAACTAGTTCTTTTGTATTGATTAATGAAGTGACTACTAACAACAGCCACAGACTGAATTGGCTGAAGTGTACAGGGCTATATTTTGTGCTCAGATTCCGCCAAAAATGCTTCAAAAGCCATGGGACAGCACCTCAACATGGACAATGATGTGATGCATACTGTGAAAGCAAACCAGACTTTTTCAAGGCAAAGAAGTTGATTTTTCTGCAATGGTCAAGTCAATCAGCTGACCTGAATCCAACTGAGCATGCATTTCACTTGCTGTAGGCAAAACGGATGACAGTACCCCCGCAAAATCAGCAGGAAGAACCATGGAAGAAACCCAGCAGGAAATGAAGACAGCTGCAGTAAAGTCCTGGCAGAGCATCACCAAGTAAGAAACCCAGTGTCTGGTGATGATGATGAGTTCCATACTTCAGGCAAGATTTGCAACCGAGCATTAAAAATGACAATTTAATTTATTATTGTTAGTTTGTCCAATTACATTTTGGTCCTTAAAAAGGAAGTCAGAGTAGGGCGTGGTGGCTTGGAGACAGCTGTGGTAGACAGCTACAATAACAAAAACTTAGTCCAAATATTTATGGACCTAGCTGTATCTCACTTAGCATAAGATATCCCTTGGTACTTTTCCACCTGACACAGTACAATTTGGCTGTTTTTTTGCAAGGCTACTTTGAGTACCGAACAGAGATATATGAGTGGTGCTAGAAACAGATCAGTGATTGTCAAACTTATTTTTTCCTCATAGAACCTCATAGAGCAGATAGCTGAGGATCATATTAGTAACATCAATATCCAGGACATATCGTCCTCTCTGAAAGTACTGGGACAGCAAGGCCAGTTCTATATGGGTTTGTGACGTGACCTATCAGTCACATCTTCCACTATTTTTGACCACCCCAAAATGGGTGGGATCAAACAAAAGGTGCCATGTTCTAAGTTGTTTAACACATCTAGATTTGAGTATGAGGAAATAAAAGCTGAAATTTTGAGCTCTTTTGAGCTCAAACCTGATTGTCTAACCTGTTTCGCATCACCTTCTCATGTCAACTTGCCACAACGCTATTAGTCCTAATGTGCCCTGTCCCAATTTTTTTGGAACGTGTTGCATGCATCAATTTCAAAATAAATGTTTATCTTTAAAAAAAATTAAAAACTATGCAATTGATTAGGTAAAACATCAAATAGCTTGTTTTTATATGTTTTTTGTTTAAATAGGCCTACAAGTCAAAGTACATTTACAATTCACTCCTGTTTGTTTTTATTAGCATTTTCCATACTGTCCCAACTTTTTCAGAATTGGGGTTGTAGTAAAAAACAAAAAAACAAAAACAAAAGAAAAGCCTTTAATATGCAGGTCTGGGCAAACCTATGATTGGTAGTGTATGTACAAATTTAGGTGGAGAAGAGACAGATGAGAAGTAACGATAAAGGTAACACTGAATGGTGTATGGAATTGAATTTCTCACTGGGAATAAATGAATCATTTATAACTAATGACACATCTAGCACCTGACTAAGCCATGGAGATCGGTTCAAATGGATATCCGAGATCAAGACCTCGGTCGACAAGCACGGCATGTGGCTGACGTAACGCATAACCATGACTGATAAGATATAAACCATGTGTCAGCATAAAGGTCAGCATTACATTAAGTGAATTCCAGCCAATCACTTGAATGTTCTCACCATCAAAACCTACTGTATCAATCCAAAAATATCTTCAGATCAAAACAAGGTGAGCACATCCTCGCATTCCTAAAAAGGAATAATGCAAAATATAGTTGAGCATGACCTGAATGGTACTAAAGCCCACCACCTGATACACCATGTGTGAAAAGAACATTAAGTGGATCAGCCTTTCGACAAAAACTAATCTTGTTAAAAGCATTCTCTAGTAATCCTCCAGGAACCCGTAAGGCTGCCATATTAATCCCACTAAAGTATTTCCAATAAGGCAGTCAAAAAGAAAATCCTTCCTCTGATGGGTATAGTGTGCTTAAAGTCTACCAGCAGTTATTTCATTTACTGTAAATAAATGATTCACATCTGCTGAGCAGTATCGGGTAATGGTGGTATGATTTAAAAGAAACCAATGTCGAAAACTATATAAACAAGCCTTTTTTGATTATGTCACGACATTACACTGCTTGAGCGTTGAAAATGTATTCACAGGACGCTAGAGAAACACTAGTGAGGTATTCAACACATGACTTTTACATATGTTCTACTTTCACAAATATCAAGACTCAGTTATTTAAGTTCATCTTGTGACTCAAGGAGCAAAGTTTAAATGTAATATCTGGGAGAATCCAAGGAAAATAGCTGTTTTTTTTTCTTCCTGAATATCTTTTTGATTAACTTATTTTCACTAATACATACCACGTTAGTTTTCCATATTATAATATAATTTAATAAGAATACCTAAAAGAAATGTAATTGTAACTGCCAAAATCAGCAAAAATAAACACCCATCAGTCTGTGCAGAGGCTCGTATGCTAGTGGATAAACAACATTGGATCATATCTTTATAGAAAAACTGGAATATTTACAACACATAATAACACGAAATAACGCAAATCAAACAAATAAAATGAACAAAATTACTCAGTGAAATTAAAAGTGACTGACTAAATATCTGTGAACATTCTCGTTCTATATTATTGCAAAAATATATTCAGTAAAACTAAATAGCAGTGGTTTATAAAATAAAACATATACTGTGAACAAACAGTAGTTCACTGAAACGTTATTCTCCTGCATAACAGTGAACAGCAGTTGATGATGAAATAAAACTTATATTGGGAACAAACAGCAATTTGCTGAAAATCAGGCTCCATGTGATTCATTGTCCCAGGTTGGAATTTGAGGATTTTATTTGAGGATTTATTGCCCTGCCGTACAGGTGATTTTGTCCATTGTATTTCTGTAAAAGCATAGTATTTGTTCCGAATTGGCTAGACGTGGTGTGCTGCTTCCTTTGTCAGCAGCAGATAGAAGAAATCTTTCCTCAGACTTTGTAGTTAAATCTCTGCAGGCAGTTCTGTCTTCCTGAAACCTGCTAAGGGAAGACACTCTGCCCCTGCAGAAACCTTGAGCTGTACCTCGACACTCTCTTATTTCTGGAGATCACACATGTACATACACACAGAATGAAACAGGGTGAATGCACCGTTTCAAACCCTGCACAGCAAGATGACAGATGTTATAACATTTTAAAATGAAAAGAAAAAGTGCATTCTGGTTATTTTCATCCACAGGGCAGATGTTTTTCAGATTTTATGCTGAGGAATGGTAATGTTAGTAGTATTATTGCAGGCCTGTGAAGTGTTCACTTGATCCATCAGAAGAGGCTCCATGCTGGCAGAGGCCACCGGAGAAATGCTGGGGAGGCATTTAGAAGGGTGGCTATTGGTCCCATCAGAGAAGAGGACAGGGTGGGACTCAGATGTTATAACAATGGAGGGAATAAGAGCTGTCAGCTTCTTGTGCTCAGCCTGATCTGAGATCTCATACGGCTAAGAGACAGAGGAAAAATAGTGTCATTATATGTTTACCGTAAACAACTTTTCTGACCTAGTTTTAAATTTCATTTCAAGACTGACTGATGATATTGAAATAAAACTGCGGGGGGGAAATGTACATTGCATAAACGATAAGCACGGAAGAAATTGCTGCCAAGGCATTGATAAATGGTTGAACACTTTCTATATCAGTCAAGATGAAAGATCAAGTATTAGAAGACATGCATTAATATAAACGTGTGATGTGCCCATAACGTTCATAGAAACTGTCATAGAAAATTAATCAACACCTTCAGACCAAGCAGAATCGAGAACAGCACTGTAGTAGCTAAACTAGTTAACCATCTCGGCCCTAAGCCATAACTGAGCATTTTATCATAATCTTTATTCTGTTCTACTGTTTTGTTCCTTCTAGATCCTCCTTTCTTATGCAGTTAGAAGTAATGGAGATTCAAGTAATGTGTTTCCGTCTAGAAATGAGGCCATGCTGGTGTATAACCCCTTACACACATGCAAGAGTCGATTTACTCAGTGAAGGATATTGTGATCAAATAAAATATGCTTGGATTACGATGAACTAGGAAAGGCTTAGATTTACTTTGAAACTCTTAACAGTGATCAGGAAAGCAGTTTCAGGTACGAGGAATTAAAAATGTTATACTGAATCTCTCCATGACAAACTGTTATGGCTTATGAATGGTTTATTGAAAGTAACACAGCAGCTGTCCCAGTAGATTTCACAAGAATAATATCTACCTACAGTAGAGACGCTGTCATTTTTTCGACTGAAATTAAATCCTGCTTGTGTGTATATTACTCAAGAAGTCGAGCTTTATGACTGCATTACTGCAAGTCACATATACACTGAACAGATTACAATGCAGTCACTAAATCAATTACTTTGCACTTACAGTTGAGAGCAGATGATTGGACTGAACGGAGTCAGACATGGAGATTTCATCCTTGTCCAACACAGTCTGTAAAGCCACAAACCACAAACCAGAATAATTTTCTTCAGAACTTACTCTTATACTTACTATTCCCAACATGCAGCATACATTTTTTTCCATGCCACTAAAATATTGCTTGGCAACACTTTCGATCACATCTATTATAAACTATGAACACATTCATAACATGTTATAATGTTATAATGCATTACTGTCACCTAATGGAGGTTGGGACAGATGCAAATGCAGATAAGAGCTTTATTAGGGAAAAGCAGACAAATCCAAATCGTGAATCATTATCGTAGTCAAAAATAGGCAATGGGTCCGGCAATCAGCAAAGGGGCACAAATGAGGCTAAACTAGAATCAAAGAAAGCTAGGCAATAAACAAGATCAAAACCATGACACAAAACACATGTAAGAAAGGTTTTGTACGGTGATAACATGCAATACTTTGCCATGAACAATGAGACATGAGGGGTTTAAATAATAAATGTAATCAGGGGGAAAACACAGATCAGGTGATTACCATGATGAAACATACGGAAACCAACTAATGACAATACAGGGGCGGAGACAGGACAGAAATCAGAACAAATGCACACGTGTCAAAAGTAAACAAAGTCAATGTCATCTTAAAACCCGGAAGCGCACGTCTGCACTTTAAGGGGCGCGCTGCCTGCTACAGCGCTAGCGCGAAGGGAAATTGTGATAGAGCCCCCTAATCCACCCTAAGCCTTACTCCTGAAGTGCTAAAAAAACACTCCCTCCCCACATTGACCTCCAGTTGGAGCTCTGCAGCTGAGACCATCACTTGGGTCTCGGGTTAAAGCGCTGGAGACAAGGTCACCACGCTGACCTCCGGCTGGAGCTCTGTGGGTGAGACCACCTCGTGAATCTCAGGTTGGAGCTTTGGGGAAGAGGTCACCCTGTTTGACTGCTCATAATAGGTGGTGAACGGAAGGGCAGGTTTATCTGCCAGGCTAACATCCCTCGACCCACCAAAAAAAGATGTTCCAGGTCATCCTTGGATCCTAGACTCCCAAATGTGATTACAAATAATCCCACAAACTGAGTTACATTCTCAAGTTCTCTGGATCCCTTGGCCACTAGGAGCTGCACCCAATGGCAGATTAGAGCTTTATTAGAGAAAGGCAGACAAATCCAAATCGTGTATCAATATCGTAGTAAAAATAGGCAATGGGTCAGGCAATCAGCAAAGGGGCACAAACGAGGCTAAACTAGAATCAAAGAAAGCTAGGCAATAAACAAGATCAAAACCATGACACAAAACACATGGAATAAAGGTTTGGCACAGTGATAACACTTAATACTATACATGAACAATGAGACATGAGGGGTTCATATACTAAATGTAATCGGGGGAAAACACGGAACAGCTGAATACAATGATGACACATACGGAAACCAACCAATGACAACACAGGGGCGGAGACAGGACAGAAATCATAACAAATGCACAAGTGTCAAAAGTAAACAAAGTCAATGTCATTGTAAAATCAGTAAGCGCACGCTTGTGCTTCGAGCTTCGGAGCGTGCTACAGTGCTAGCATTAGGGGAAATTGTGACAATTATAATGTTATGTCTACCAGCATTTGAATGTTTTTATTTGTATTCTTTATTTTAAATGCTATTGCCTTACATTTAACTTTTGATGGCATCTGCTTGCTTGTTCCAAACAATATCTCAAGAAAAGTCTTATCTTAATGTTCTAATTATTTATAAAAATGCATTACACTTTATAGCTGTCTTTATTATGTGGTATAAATTAACACGATGCATTATAAGTAGTGTTCATAACATATTACATCACTAAAACCATGACCTGTCTATTTTACCAGATGGATTATCAAACTAAAAAACTTTACTGACAGAAATTATTGAAATTAATATTGCAGTTTAGTTTCGGTCTTGATAAAATTATGAGAAATCTCACTTCACTCACAAATGCAATGTATAAAGTATTAATAATCTATACTCTATAAATAAGGGTAGTTCTCAGTATGGAGTTCATTATTGTTATTTTTTGTATTAAATTGTCATATAATGTGTTTCAAACATCAATATAAGTCTGTTAACAGTTTATAAATGCAATATAAACATTGCTATAAAATCTAAAGCCTATTCATAAATAATTATAACTGTGTATAATGAATGTATATTACATTAATTAATTTAATTATAGGTTATTATGCACGTATTTCAACTCCCACCCGTCTGTCATAATCGTTACTCCTGCTTTGCTCAGCCTGTTTGCCATTGGGCTTTTGGCTGGTGATAGTAAATGTGGCATGTCTGAGAAGAGTGCCACTTAGTGGACACATTAGTCACATTTCATCTGACACAAGTCTTGTGGGCACGAGGCTGTTTCTGGGGATTATCTCAAAGATCAACAGATTAGACGCGGAGAACTATACACCCTGTCATAATCACTCAGTTCTAACTGACCCACACAACGATCCACAGCACGTGACTAAATCAAGCTGCTCTTTCAGGCCAAATACTGATCTGACCAGATTACGTTCCCTTCAGAACATATTGGGGCAGAAAGATTTAATTTTAATAACTAAGTCATTTATTTATTTTCCCCATATAATACAATTAAATATGTGCCTGGGAATAAACAAATAGAGGTTATTTATTTCGTCAGGAAAATTAGGGGACAGGAACAATTCATCGTATTCAATCCATTAAGAGTAGAAAATAATAAGGATACTTATACTTAAACAGAACTAGTTACAATGAATTAGATGGGGGCCTCTGGGTGTTGTGATTTTCTAGCCCTTAAGTTAACCTTGAATATAAAAACAGCAGAACCAAGATTAGGCTATCTACAATACTTGATGTTATAATAATGAACTGCAGTACTGTAAGAAAGTGATGCTGTGTTCATGACCAAGTGAGAAGTGGGAAGTTTTTGACTTCCTATTAGGAACGATACTTTAATTATTTAAATGGTATTTTGCTTTTTGCAAGATTTATTATTATTCGCCCCAAAATGTTTCTCCCTAATATAAGTCATGGCCAGTTCCCACCCTCTAGGTAGGTCTCCCCTCTCATGCGACAACTACCAACCAGAAAGGGCAAAGGCTATCCCATGGTTCCTATCAAATTCTTCTCATGTAACATCGGGGGGCGGAGTAACACACTTGGAGGAAAGTGCTATCCGCCTAGTTCCACATCATGAGCTCACAGATGCCCGTGATTGGCTAGTGTGGCTGTGATTGATAGGGGAGTATACAACCCCTCCCTAAGAGCATGGACAATTTTTGCTCTCTTGAAATCCCTTAATGCACCACCATTTCCCACTTCAGATGGCTGAAGGAGTGGACACTAATGAGGGAAGTAGCAGGTTGGAAAATTCTGAGTCCCCACTCGTCATGAGCACAGCATGAGATCCAAGCATCTGAGATAATGGGTCTTTATTGATTTACAAACTAAGCTACAATTAGATATGATTGACAGGATTAACAGGTAATAGGTGGTTTAATTTAATTTTCATTTGAGAAGTAAATATTGACAGCTATATCATAAAAATGCAGGTAAACATGGCTTCTCGAAATTAGGCACACTATGACAAGAATATTATTATTATCTGTCACACAGCTCTGACAGTTGAAAACCCCATGTTTTCATCAGTCATCCTTACAACAAAATTCTACAAGGTCAAAGGAAATATTTCACAGATCCAGGTGATCTGAGCTATCACAAATGCACAAACAATAATGTGGAATCTTACTCACGCTGATATAAGCATAGCCGGTGAGGTTTAGACCTGTATCAACAGGACTTCTGTTGAAGCTGCCTGAGTCTCGGCCCCTCACCTTCACCTTTAGAGAGCTGCAGTACTTATAGTCAGACAACTCTTTACGGCTATCGTACGACACCTGACGGGAAAGAGCACCTGCCATGTCCACCTCTGTGTCCGTCAAAGCCTGAGACAGATACCGAGAAATAGAGTAGCAATGATGGTCTCAACCTCACACTGACTGAATCAAATACTCTGTGAAAGGAAAACTGTGATGAATGGGTAAAGATGTGTTCATACAGACTCGCTGTCAGACATCGAGGACAGGCGCGTCTTGCTGGTTGGACGCACACTGACGCTGGCTTCTGAAGCCTGGCTGGTTACAGTGGAGCGCCGTGTGGACATAAAACTGCTGCTAGTCAAGCGTTCTCCATGAGGAACACACAGTAGTACACCCAGACATGGAATATACCTCGCTAAAGCAGATCTGACCCAACACAGGAAAACGAGTGGAGAGGAAGAAAATTTAAAACACAGAACACAAGAGCAAATTTTGGTATAGTAATACAGATTGTAATTCTGAATGACAGTATTTCATTTTCAGATTTTTTCAGATATTTTCCCAACATGCAACTTTATGAGAAAACAAAAAATCAATGATGGGATGTTAAAATATTTATTAGATATTAAATATCTTCTGTAAAATCTACAGACTTTAGATGTAAAAAGACATGACATATAGACACGACATACAATATATAGATAGACAATACATAAAGCACTCGTGCACAATATATTGTGGTTTTATTATAAAAAACTTTTACTGAGGAGAAGCACACCATTGGCTCATTTTTTAAATTCATGTAAAACCCCCACAGCTGTCAGCAGTCACTCGCCTCACCAACACAATCAATCCTATTTATTTTTGTTCTTGCCTGCTTCACTCAGCAGCATCACTTAAGATGTAGACAACAAATAGTGCAGTGAAATACCTGTATTTGGGATGCGTGATAGCATAAATGATGGGGTTGTGGATAGCTGAAGCCTTGGCAATCACAGCAGGAACAGAGTTCATGTACGGGGTGAGCAAATCAGCGTAACTACATAGAGAGAATTCAATCAAATCATTGTAGTATAAATGCTTCAACACAACAGAGGTGATAAAAATGAGTAAAACCACAAACATTCACATGTGTATTCTACTGGCCAGTGACAGTCAGAAAAGAAACATATATACAGTGCCTTGCGAAAGTATTCGGCCCCCTTGAACTTTTCAACCTTTTGCCACATTTCAGGCTTCAAACATAAAGATATAAAAGTTTTATTTTTTGTGAAGAATCACCAACAAGTGGGACACAATTGTGAAGTGGAACGAAATCTATTGGATTTTTGAAACTTTTTTAACTAATAAAAAAATGAAAAGTGGGGCATGCAAAATTATTCGGCCCCCTTGCGTTAATACTTTGTAGAGCCACCTTTTGCTGCGATTACAGCTGCAAGTCGCTTGGGGTATATGTCTATCAGTTTTGCACATCGAGAGACTGAAATTCTTGCCCATTCTTCCTTGCAAAACAGCTCGAGCTCAGTGAGGTTGGATGGAGAGTTTGTGAACATAATATAGGTTTCATAAATAGGAAATCTAACTTTAACTTAACATAAATTAAAATATTTCAAGCTTTTATGTTATCTAAGTTATTCTTAATTTTGGTAGATTTAATTATTATTAATAAAATATTTGTTTATCCATATAAATATATTTTTTTTTTACCATTATCCATACAAAAATAAGTAATTCTAATTATTTCCCCAGGGCCTTATACTAATTTTAGTAATTGGTTTGTATAATGTTGTGTTGTAATAGATTTGGATTTTATGTAGAACAGGTGTGTATTTAGGTAGATACATGATGTACCTGTGGTGGTACCCTTCACAATCATTTTCGTTTTTCCCTGGCTTCCATCTAGTTAAATATACCAAGTTTTTGATCCTTGTAGATTGAAATGTTGATCACCTACAGATAGAGTGCTACCAAAAAAATTAACAAAAAATTAGCACCCGTATAATATTAAGATTATAGATATGCGCCAAACCAAGTGGTTATATTCGAATAAGTACTGCAATATAATTTTGTGATTATTACTTCTCCAATACTTAACGTAGACAACTAACTAGTAAAACACTCAGAAAAAAACAATATTCATAGAGTATTTTATAATTCATTTATAAAATTATTAAGATTATTAAACCGGTAATATAACAAACCATTAGATTGTGACGATAATGTTAGGTGTTGCGATAGACAGTACACTAATATATATATATTGTTTAAGTGTATTTTCAACCTATTTAATAGAGAATTAAAAATCTACCCGAATAAAAACCTTCAAAGTTAGGTATAGCAAAGTTATCTCATATTAGGAAACATTCATGATATACAGTAGATTTAGAATCACAGCAGAGATACTAGTTGTGTATATTTCTGACCCTGATGGGTGTGTCTCGTTTGTGTTACTAGACCTAGTGCAGCTTCGATACCATAGATACACTATTCCTTGATAGTTAGGTTGTTGGTATTAAGGGACAGTCTGCTAGGTCTTATTGCGATGTATCAATTGAGAGATATATGGTGTTTCTCCTGCGTATGAGGTTATGGGTCAGTTTTTATTTTATTATTTACTAATTAAAATGTTAGTCACTGTTATGTGTGATAACATTATTCAGGAGCAGAAAATTAGTAGTGATTGTAAATGATTAGATTTGGTACACTTCCTTTATTATTTTAAGATGATTTGTAGCTAAGTATCACAATTTTCTGTTTCATCATGTACAGCAGTTAAAGACCCCGAGTGATTATTGACTCCAGTCTATCATTTGATGCTCATGTAGATAATATTACTAGGATAGCTTCTTTCATCTCAGAAATATTTCTAAGATAAGAAACATATTGTCACTACATGATGCAGAAATACTGGTTCATGCATTCACCTCTAAATTAGATTACTGTAATGCCTTACTGTCTGGATGTTCCAGTAAGAATATAAATAAACCCAGTTAGTCCAGAATGCAGCTGCTAGAGTCCTTACTAGAACTAGAAGATACGACCATATCACCCCGATCTTATCCACACTGCATTGGCCCGGTAAAATTTCGCGTATAGTTTAAAATACTTTTATTAACCTATAAAGCACTACACGGTCTCGCACCACAATATCTAAGCAACCTTCTGGTTTTATATGATCCCGCCCGCCTACTCAGATCAAAAGATGCAGGCTATTTGATATTACCTAGATAGTGAGTCTACTGCAGGGGGAAGAGCCTTCGCTTATAGAGCCCCACAGTTATGGAACAGCTTCCTATTGTGTTCGGGACTCAGACACAGTTCAGTGTTTAAATCTAGGCTTAAAACATATTTGTTTACTCAAGCTTACCCTGACTAGAGTATATCGCACTACCTCACAATCTAATCGTTTTTCTCCCTCTCTCTCTTTTGCCGAGCCCCACACAAATTTATGGAGATATTGAGATCCAGATCCTTCTGCCTCTGGATGAGCCCAAATCTTCTGCTGGGACTATGGCTGCTCCTAAGGCCATACTTCTCATTTTTCACATTATCTGTGTTACATTCACAATCTGTGTTACCCAGATGAGGATGGGTTTCCTTCTGAGTCGGGTTCCTCTCAAGGTTTCTTCCTCAAAAACATCTTAGGGAGTTTTTCTTGCCACCGTCGCCACTCAGTGGCTTGCTCAGTTGGGATAAATTCCATTTGTTTTCTACCTGTTTGTCTCTGTTTATCTGTTCCTGTCTGTCTCTCTTTAGATGTTTCTGCTGTTCATACCTGTTTTTTATTTCTGTAAAGCTGCTTTGAGACAATGACTATTAAAAGCGCTATACAAATAAAATTGAATTGATTGATTGAACAGTTTTCAGCTCTTTCCACAGATTCTCGATTGGATTCAGGTCTGGACTTTGACTTGGCCATTCTAACACCTGGATACGTTTATTTGTGAACCATTCCTTTGTAGATTTTGCTGTATGTTTGGGATCATTGTCTTGTTGGAAGATAAATCTCCGTCCCAGTTTCAGGTCTTTTGCAGACTCCAACAGGTTTTCATCCAGAATGGTCCTGTATTTGGCTGCATCCATCTTCCCCTCAATTTTAACCATCTTCCCTGTCCCTGCTGAAGAAAAGCAGGCCCAAATCATGATGCTGCCACCACCATGTTTGACAGTGGGGATGGTGTGTTGAGGGTGATGAGCTGTGTTGCTTTTTACGCCAAACATATCGTTTGCGCATTGTGGGCAAAAGTTCGATTTTGGCTTCATCTGACCAGAGCACCTTCTTCCACATGTTTGGTGTCTCTCCCTGGTGGCTTGTGGCAAACTTTAGACAAGACTTTTTATGGATATCCACTCTTCCATAAAGGCCAGATTTGTGCAGTGTGCGACTGATTGTTGTCCTATGGACAGACTCTCCCACCTCACCTTGATTACACACAGGTGGATTCTATTTATCACCATCAGTCATTTAGGACAACATTGGATCATTCAGAGATCCTCGCTGAACTTCTGGAGTGAGTTTGCTGCACTGAAAGTAAAGGAGCCGAATAATTTGCGCACGCACCACTTTTCAGTTTTTTATTTCCTAAAAAAGTTTTAAAATATCCAATAGATTTCGTTCCACTTCACAATTGTGTCCCACTTGTTGGTGATTCTTCACAAAAAAACATTTTATATCTTTATGTTTGAAGCCTGAAATGTGGCAAAAGGTTGAAAAGTTCAAGGGGGCCTTTCGCAAGGCACTGTGTATATATATATATATATATATATATATATATATATATATATATATATATATATATATATATATATATATATATATATATATATACATACAGTATCTCACAAAAGTGAGTACATGCTCACATTTTTGTAAATATTTGATTATATCTTTTAATGTGACAACACTGAAGAAATGACACTTTGCTACAATGTAAAGTAGTGAGTGTACAGCTTGTGTAACAGTGTAAATTTGCTGTCCCCTCAAAATAACTCAACACACAGCCTTTAATGTTTAAACCGCTGGCAACAAAAGTGAGTACACCCCTAAGTGAAAATGTCCAAATTGGGCTCAAAGTGTCAGTATTTTGTGTGGCCACCATTATTTTCCAGCACTGCCTTAACCCTCTTGGGCATGGAGTTCACCAGAGCTTCACAGGTTGCCACTGGAGTCCTCTTCCACTCCTCCATGACGACATCACGGAGCTGGTGGATGTTAGAGACCTTGTGCTACTCTACCTTCCGTTTGAGGATGCCCCACAGATAGGGTTTAGTCCATCACCTTCACCCTCAGCTTCTTTAGCAAGGCAGTGATCGTCTTGGAGGTGTGTTTGGGGTCGTTATCATGCTGGCATTCATAGTTCCCTCAATGAACTGTGGCTCTCCAGTGCCGGCAGCACTCATGCGGCCCCAGACCATGACACTCCCATCACCATGTTTGACTGTAGGCAAGACACACTTGTCTTTGTACTCCTCACCTGGTTTCCACCACACACGCTTGACACTATCTGAACCAAATAAGTTTATCTTGGCCTCATCAGACCACAGGACATGGTTCCAGTAATCCATGTGCTTAGTCTGCTTGTCTTCAGCAAACTGTTTGCGGGCTTTTCTGTGCATCATCTTTAGAAAAGGCTTTCTTCTGGGACGACAGTCATGCAGACCAATTTGATGCAGTGTGCGGCGTATGTTCTGAGCACTGACAGGCTGACCCCCCACCCCTTCAACCTCTGCAGCAATTCTGGCAGCACTCATATGTCTATTTCCCAAAGACAACCTCTGGAGAGGACGCTGAGCATGTGCAATCAATTCTTTTTGGTCGACCATGGCGAGGCCTGTTCTGAGTGGAACCTGTCCTGTTAAACCGCTGTATAGTCTTTGCCACCGTGCTGCAGCTCAGTTTCAGGGTCTTGACAATCTTCTTATAGCCTAGGCCATCTTTATGTAGAGCAACAATTCTTTTTTTCAGATCCTCAGAGAGTTCTTTGCCATGAGGTGCCATGTTGAACTTCTAGTGACCAGTATGAGGGCGAGTGAGAGCGATGAGATCAAATTTAACACATCTGCTCCATATTCACACCTGAGACCTTGTAACACTAACAAGTCACATGACACCGGGGAGGGAAAATGGCTAATTCGGCCCAATTTGGACATTTTCACTTAGGGGTGTACTCACTTTTGTTGCCAGCAGTTTAGACATTAATGGCTGTGTGTTGAGTTATTTTGAGAGGACAGCAAATTTACACTGTTACACAAGCTGTACACTCACTACTTTACATTGTAGCAAAGTGTCATTTCTTCAGTGTTGTCACATGAAAAGATATCATCAAATATTTACAAAAATGTGAGGGGTGTACTTACTTTTGTGAGATACTGTATATATATAATATTATTCCTTATTATTATTATTATTATTATGCTTCCTTGCAAAAATGCTCCAAATTGATGAAATTGAGAGGCAGTCTGTTATGCTCAGCCCGCTTCAAAGTATTCCACAGGTTTTCAGTAGGATTTAGATTTGAGCTCTGACTGGACCATTCAAAAATTTTGAAGCCATAGCTTTGTTGATTTAGATTTGTGCTTTGGGTTGTTTTCATGCAAGAAGGTGAAATCTTTGTTCATCATGGAGCTTTCTATCAACAATTCCTTCTATCTTGACTAGAGCCCCAGTCCCAGCTGAAGAGAAGCAGCTAAATAACTTGATGCTCCCACCACCATGCTTCACTGTAGGTACAGTGATCTGTCATGTTTTTGCACCAATATTTTAGAATTATGCCTAAAAAGTTCTACCTTGGTCTCATCAGACCATAACACATTTTGTTGGGGTCAATCAGAATCATTTCACTGATGACAGGTGTATGATAATTACTTTTAAATAAGAGTTTAAATATGATTTGATTCATTCACATGCCCCATTAGAAATGTTCTGTTTGTTTTCCTAAAACGTTTCTTTGTTTTTCACTTGAATTTTCTTGGTTGCTATATCACATTAAACGTGGAAAACATTTTTACATGTTTTAGCTTTATTTTCTTTTTACATAAAAAAAATCTTTCAATAATAATCCATTTTAACAGTGCTGTGTATACTTTTATAGCCACTGTATATGAGCAAAGGTAACTTAGCAGCTAAGATTCTTTGCTACTAACTAGAAGGTTGTGAGTTCAAATCCCAGCCCTGCCAAGGACTTTTTGAGAATTACCCTTAAGCCTTGCATATATACTTAAATTACTGGTAGATTTTGGCTGTAACTTGTTACTTTGCTGTTTGCCAAATGACTACATTAACAAAACAAAATAAACGAACAAACAAACGCTCTTTCAAGACTTTTGCCTATTTTCCACTCTAGCTATTAGCTATTGTCATAACTGGATCAGATTTTTTCCACAATTACCGTATATTATCTCTCCTTTCTTTGGATTTCACCTACTTTAAATTGTTATAATTTAATGACACAGTTAAAAATATAAACATTACAGACAATTTAACAAATCCTTTGTAACCTTCACATGGACTCGGTCCACTGGGAAATAAAAACTCAGCATATTGATGCATCCAGTTGTTCCTAATCTAATGTTGCATTATTCTGGTATTTTAACTTGGAGTTAAAAGACATATTACAGCCTGAAAATGACATCCTGGTTTTCCATATAGAAATGCTTTCAAATTCAAGCGCGTTGTGTTACTTTGGTGTGCTTCTGAGAAGCTTGTTATAGAAAAGGATTATGGTATTTGTGTTATGTTAAGCTTTAGAAACCTTGTTGGGATTGAAAACATGGATTTCTCAGGGATGCACCATCTGGGACATTCTTAGCCTGTTTATTTCCAGAGAGCCTAGCTATAATCAGAGAGTAATAATGCATAGTGTGTACTAAAACAGCTGCAGTATTGTGATAATTGTGATGATTTTCAGATTTTTAGAGTCACTTTGCCCATTTCCTGTTCTACTTCCATGTTCTACTTTCATTTATGATTTCACCGATGAAGTCAACCTACATGTCAGCTGATGAACAGCATGCTCCATCATGTGATCACGGTCAACCTATCCACACTCTCAGTCACCAGACTCTCAGTCTCGATCCAGCATCTTGTCTGTGATGTTACTGAGCTGTTTTTACTTTCTTGCCTGTTTGCTTTGGACCCAAATCACATTAAGATCTCTGCTCATTTGGATTTTGCACATGGAAACCCTTATCAAAAGCAGTTTATGTCGAAGACTATATAGGCTTTATAGTTTCATATTTTTCAAATGTTCAGCTGTTTGGATAAAAACACCTTTCACTGCTGGGATAATTTCTATATAATTTAAAATATTTATATTATCAAACATTTAGTGAAACCTAACAGAACTATCATGTGATGAATGAATGTGCCATCCTCAGAATAATTCACAGTACAGAGTTTTGTCAAAATTATAATTACGGTAAAGCAGTAGATAACATAAATATTGCTCCTCACCCTGCAAATGCCGTCAGAGCCACACAGGAATATGGAGACCAGGAGACCACGTACAACAGAATGACTATGAGAGCCACCTTTGCCATCTTCCATTCACTCTTCAATCGATGGAACTTTTTGATTGAGTCTTTGGTGATTCCTCCTTCCTCACTAATTTTACCCACAGCACTTTAACACAGACATAATTCACAAACTGTATCAACAATACTGATAAGAACATAGTGATAAGAACTAAAGTAAACATCACTTTCCTAAAGCCATAGAATAATAAATGGTTTAATTCAGTGCTTTTTATATTTATTCACTCTCCCTTAAACTCCATATATTGTAGTGTTAAACCTGGAACTGAAATGGACTAATTTGGAATTTTACCAACTATGTGCAACATATAGCTAATATTTGAAGGTGCAAAATTATATTTTTCCTTATTGTGTCACAAAGGTGACTTATAGCAGACTTCTGTTGGTTCATTTCCTAGAGTCAATACTTCATAGAACAACCCTTAGCTGCAATTACAGCTACAAGTCTTCTGGGATATGACACTACTAGCTTCGTACATCTGGATGCTGATATGTTTGACTATTCTTCTTGGCAAATTGCTCAAGCTCTATCAAAGTGGATGGTGTCTTTTCCAAGTTTTACCACAGATTTTATGTTAGAGTAAGACCTGGGCTTTGAATGGAATCATTATGGACATCATGGTCACCCTATTTGAAAGTGAAAATGTTCTATTTTTCCCATGTATTTGGCTCTATCCATCTTGAACTCAAGTTTCCCAGTCCCTGCAGTTAAAAAGCATTCCCCACAACATGATGCTACCACTACCATGATTCACTGTTAGGATGATGTTCTCAGTGTGACCAGCAGTGTTGGGTTTCTGCCAAATGTAGCACTTTATGCCTGAGAATGTTTTTCCATGTTTTCTGAGTGTCTAAGATGCCTTTTGGTAAACTCTAAATGGGACTTAATGTGGCTTTTTTCAATAACAGCCACTTAGGTCTAGTGCGGTTCCAGGTTATAACACTACAAAAAAAAAAAAAAAAAGAAAAACACCAGAAGGTTCAATACTTATGCAAGGCACTGTATTTAGGACTTTAGGTATTCATAATAGTAAAAACTTTAAAAATGTCACATAACTACCAAAACTATTTTGTTTATCCCTAACATGAGTTAAGTTAGATAGTCGAGCAGATTTGTAAAATCACTCAGGAAGTTTTTTAATAGAAAATTTGACCTTTTGCATTATTCTAACAAAGCTGACCAACATTATATATATATATATATATATATATATATATATATATATATATATATATATATATATATATATATATATATATATATATATATATATATATATATATATATATATATATATATATATATATATATATACATACACATATATATACATATATATACATACGCATATATATATATATATATATATATATATATATATATATATATATATATATATATATATATAAATAAAATCATAGAATCTAACATAGATGAGGTATCTTTTAAAAATTAATAATGACATTTTTGACTTTAGGTGTTCTTTAGCCATTGGATCATTTATCTAGATAATTCATGTTGGCTAACAGTCAGAACGAAACCAACCTGGTGGTGTTGCGAATAGCACGGAAGATGCAGAAATAGCAGTACATAATGACAAACAGAGGGATGAAGAAGACACAGACGAAGAGTAGCATTGTGTAGGCACGAACAGATGGGGTAAACGTCATATAGTCCCATGTGCAGGAGGTCATCAGGCCTTCAGGAACATATGCACCTAGGAAACAATACAACATAGTTAAAACCATTTTGTGTGTGTATGTATATGTGCGTGTGTGTTTGTGGGTGGGTGGGTGTGATCAAAACAGAAAGAGAAACAGTGTCCACTCACTCCATCCAAAAAAAGGAGGAAGGCTCCAGAACAAGGTATACAGCCAGCCTAGGGCGAGGACGCAAAATGCACGCTTATGTGACATCTTGCCGATGGAGGCCAGAGGGCGAGTGATAACAATATATCTATCCACAGCAATGATCATCAGTGTGATCATAGAGCACATCCCAAAGAGAGCACCACAAAATGCATACAACTCACAGCCTACAGAGAGAAAGAAATGAAAGAAAGTTATAGTTAACCACTGTATCCTTATTTACACTTCAAATGCCAAACCTCTACCACCTAAATCTGCTCTTTCGAATCGCTCCATCACATTTATTTACTGTCACTATGGAAATGTCACTTCAATCAGGCAAGCAATGTCAAACTAACAAGCACATAATTTATGTAATTATAGTTACAGTGCTAAATAAAAGGGAAAAAAAAGAAACACGAATAAACACAATTTCACATTGACAACCATGATTACATTTGTCAGCATCATGTAACATCTACAAGCAAGGTCAGGGGTCATGGTTAGAATGTAATTCGAAATTTAAGTTAAGAAAAAAAATGAAATAAAGATTTAGGTTATTGTAAATGAGCACTTGGCACAGAAGATTTACAAAAGAGTCGTCCCTGATCTGCGTGGCACATGTGGCTTCTATACCCTCTCTTCGGATTAGTCATAGAAAAGCTGTACAATTGTGATGCACTGCTCAGTAGCATTCACTGGATTCTGCGCATGACTGAAAAAGCAATCAACGTAATGAGAGTTCAGCTGAGAGCTCAGTCAGTGACATACACTGAAGAAGAATGCACAGTTAGAGGTTCAGAAAGTGAATTAAACACTCCAGGAATAAGCATGCTCGGGATCATCAAGCCAAGAGATTTGCCAACAGAAAGAAAGTATAGATGGAGGATGGACAAGAAGGAAGGAAGAAAGGAAAGGTATATGACCCAGATTTGAGATATTTGTACAACACCTACTAACGCATGGCTCTATAGCAATTTCATTCAATAAGAAGCAAGCAATATTATCAACAAAAATATATATGTGTAATTGGTAGTAGCTGGTATTGTACCATTGCCATGGTACACACTTATCCCACTGGGATGTCAGCAATACACATTCACCTTCAGTGCTGCATACACAATTGCTGAAAATGCTGTTCTAGCTTATACAAAGAAAGCCATTCACACCACATAAAATCAATGTCGACGGCAATAAATGAATACATAATAATAAATACACAAATACAAATAAATACTCAACTTAAATATTATTTCTATATTATAAAGAACAAATAAAAGGGAATGGCTGGGAAACTGAGGATGAGACAGAATGCAAGGGAGAGATTTAATCTTTTTTTTTCAATTGACCAGGAAACAAGCTCAATGTGCTTCGACTTATTCAGTCATCCAGTAACTGCTCTGCTTCAAAAAGAAGGTTTAAAAACAAACTTTCATTAGTGATCAAAGGCTTCCGAGTCTATCCAACTAAAGACTGATGTACCCTGCTTGTCAGAAGTTTGGGAACATTGCTACATTTTCTGAGAACACAATTTTTTTTTGGTACATAAAGTAGTGTAATTTTTTGTGCTAAATTAAATATTATGCTAAATTATTACAGATTCGTCAATGGCTAAGACCTAAGCTCTTGGCAGAGGCAGAAGTGACCCACCACTATATTTTACACTGAGTATCAGAGGGTTTTACTACTATGCACTTCCCTTTTTTCACCAAACATGCCGATGTTTTACACATTTAATTTTGGTCTCACAAAAAGTGATTCCAGTTGTAACTCCAGTGGAACTTGGTGAACTTCAAGTGTTGCATTTTGTACCCTTTTGAGGGGTTTCAATAGTGCAACCCTAACAAACAACTACTGAAAGCAGCGTATTATGATCGATTTTGCAACTCTCTGTCTGAGGAGCAGGGTGGAGGAGGGCAGTATTCTGCAGTATGAATCTATATGATGTACAGTCCTTTATTAATGCTGCAGGATTACTAAGCAACAATTAATACACTAAACTAGTCTGTATGGCCAAAAAAAAAGGACACCTGACTGTCACACCCATTTGTGGTCTTTTCCCCAAAATTGTAAGCACATAATTGAATACGATGTATTTGTATGCTGTAGCTTTAAGATTTTCCTTCAAGGGACCCAAAGCTGTTCCTGTATGACAATGCCCCAGTGCACAATGCGAGCTCCATAAAGACATGGTTTGCAAAGGTTGGTTTGGAAGAACTTGAGTGGCCTGAACAGAGCCCTGACCTCAACCCCACTGAACACTGGGATGAATTGGAACATCGATTGCACCCCAGGCCTTCTCACCCAACATCAGTGCACAACCTTTCTAATAATCTTGTGGCTCAATTGGAAAATTCCCACAGTCACACTCCAAATGTGTAGTGGAAATCCGTCCCAGAAGACTGGTGGCTTTTTTTTATCAGAAAAAGGGGGACCAACTCCATATTAATAACCATGGTTTTGTAATGGAATGTTCAACAGGCACATATGTGTGTGATGCTCAGGTGTTCATATATTTTTGGCTGTATAGTGCATCTATACTTTATATGTGTTACTCATTCCTATAAAGAAATCTTGTTGAAATTGCTATAACATGATAATAGTTAGCTAACATGCTCTTGATACTGTGCTCATATCCTCATGATTAGGAGATTTTTTTGATGGCTAAAATCCAGATATGGCAGCAGTTTATTTTTTTTATATGATATGCTATTAAATTCAAAGGCCTAAACAAAGCAATTCAAGCCTTAATCGTCATCAAACACATACATACATCTGTGTTAGTGGCTTCCTCAACATTGTTATAATACACTGATTTCCTTTCGTTCTCAACACTGCATGCTTACTGCAGTCATTGTTTAAAAAAAGAAAGAAAGCAATACTAGGTATAGCAAATACCCTCTGTATATAACGGATGAATGAATCGTACACAAAGCACTTGATGTTCAAGGACAGCCTCTAAACCTGATGTGATTTTACACACTTTATCCCCATTTTTGATGGCCTGGAACTGAGCGATTAAATAAGATGAAGGGATTAAACAAACTGGACCCATTGCTGACTGCTGGATTACCTTTCTCTCCAAAGATCCATCTCCTGTGCATGCTGGCAATGAAGAAGGTGGGTGTTTGAGTGACACACATCAGGAAATCAGTTATGGCCAGATTAATAATGAACATGTTGGCTGGTGTTCTTAGACTTCGACTCCTACAAACGCACATGCAGATGAGAGAGAGACAGACAGAAAGTTAAAATTGCAATCTCTATGGTTTAGTTACATATAATTTTGGTTTTTGCATTGGTAGCCGTTGGTTAGAATTTTGGGCATGTGGCCAGGGGCAAGAGTGTCTCAGTTACTGGATTTAAAATGTTTACTATAAGTACATTAAGGTGACTGAACAATTAGTATAAGCCTCAGAAACCCATTGTACACCAGTGACAGGATACTGGCAAGGATTGTCGCTACTTTTTAAAAGTAGAAATCTAAGCTATGTTGTCCAAACCATTGACCCGAGTAATTAGAAGACTTTAGACTGCAAAGACATTCTCTTCTTCTTGGTATTTACAGTACATGGTTGCTTGCTACAAGTGTAAATGTTATGTCAGCAGCCTGCTAACCTTCATCATGATCAGATGAATGAACACCAATCCCACCTTACCCTCTACTACTGCAGTGATCTCACACTTCTTTCTTTCCATTAGTACTGTGTTGAGCATCAATTCAGGAGTCTGTTTATTCCATAAGCTCTGCTTTGCCTACATTATTATTTACAGTAGACGTACATCGGTAAAAAAAGGGTGGAGTCCCTTACTTGCAGAAGGCGTACATGACCAGAAAGTTGCCCACCATGCCAGTGATGCCAATGATTAAGATAAAAGTGCCAATAGTATAGTGAGCATGGTCTGGAACATCCACTGTGGGAAAGGGATAGCGAGGAGTTTGAATCATAGACACCTGTGAAGTGAGACAAGCAAATAACAGGTCAAGGGAAGCACTAGATAACCATGCTGAAAAAAAACAATAGAAATTCTAATGGTTTCCACTACAAATACCATTACAAACTCAACTACCCATTAAAACCATTACCATTATTGGTCCTTAATGGTACCCACTAGACATAAAATATAAACAGTAGAAGGTAACAAATTACCAGTAAAGACCCAAAGGGACCATTACAGTTTCCATTAAAACCAATACAATTTCCATTATAACCATTACATGAGGGGTTCTATTGTTTTTTTTTCAAAAGGGAAGTCTGATAATGCTTTTGCATTAGACAGTGCCGTGACACATTTTGTTGTCATTTCCATTGCCAAGTTATTTGTACCAAACTTCACTATATGGACTGATTTTGGTAACGTTTTTTTTGTGAACTGATCCTAGACATAAGGGCAGAGTTAGAACATTTGACTACAATTGATTGTAATTTTTTGGGAGAGAAAGCACTAAGGCTGTGACTAAAATTGCACAGAATCCTACTCAATGTTATAACAAAATCACAGTTGGTTGTTTTGTGTAGTGGAATACTATTCTGGAAGTATGATTGATTGAGTCTTTTACTTCCTTTTCAGTAGTGTCTGATAATATTCCCAGTAAATACAAAAGAAAACCCCATATAGTTTCATTTGGTCAGAGGCTTTTCTCTCTACATAAAACCAAATGCAGAGTAAACGTGAAGTCAGACATGGAAGCTGCTCTCTGTGCAGGAAATGATGTCAGCATCCCATGACCTCTACAGAACTTGGGTACTCATAGGTCATAGGACACAACGCAGGTATTCCACCAGGTTATGCATTGTTCTGAATATGGATTACAAATCAAATGTAATTTCTGCATGTCAGTATGTATTGTATAAATGGTTACACACTGGACCATGTAGTGGTAATTATCTCTTAATACATTTTTTAAAGCATATAACACATTATTTTTATTATTATTATTATTATTATTATTATTATTATTATTATTATTATTATTATTATTATTAACATATGATCTATATTATTAACCATAATGTAGCATTTATTTGAGAAATGCTATTTGATTTAAAAATGTAATTTTCATAATTAATTAAATTGAGTTTCTAGAAGAAGAAAAAAACAACAACTTTAAAGCATCTATTTAAAAATAACTCAAAAAATTATCTCAAAATTAAATTAAATTCATTAAATACAGTCATTATTAGTGGGCTCAGACCTTTTTAGAGGCAGCTTTGGGAAGGTGCTATTGTAAGTAAATAAATAAAGCCTGTAAGAATGTGAAAACTCTGCATACTTTTGGTCTGATTTTGCCTTTGCATGGCAAAAATCATATATCATAAAATAATTATTTGGTTGCAAGTTAAAATTGGCATAATGAGACCTAATCAATCAAATTTTTAAAATTAAGCTCTCATTGTGTGACGGCTGCTACAATATTTGTCTAAAATCAACCAATAGGAGGATGGCGTACGATTACAAAAAATTCATGGACAGCTACAAATACAGCAATGTCAAAGGCTGTCAGTAAACAAAACATGTCTGATTACAGTTCAGTCATGACAGGGCAAAAGGTTATGCGGCATGGACAGATGGTTGCTTTGTCAACCGTGCTGCTTTGCCTTACATGCGCACTGATTGATAACATAAGCTGAACAAATTTTCTTTAGTCGCAGGTCCTTAGAGGATCTTCATCATATAATCTTACATGGAGAAAATGTTAACACAAATTATTTTAAAGTATTTGGCCAACATTTTACTGGGATCATCTCATACAATGTGTCATGTAATAAGTCTAAAACTGGTGTAAGTAAAATAAAATAACTATTTTTATTATTAGTTTTATTTTTGTTATTAGTTTTAAAAATGATTTATTAATTGATTTGCTTATTTTTATTCTTTTTTTCCTGGAACATGCACAGTACTGTGTTGAAGAGACAGACTTTATGCACTGACTGGTCAAACGCTTTTAAGACTTTGGGGCAACTATTAGTAAAAAGCCCATCTCTGTAGGTAGACTCAAAGTTGCTCCTCTACATAACATCAACTCAAAAGCAGCACGATCAGTTTCTCAGATTACCTGCTGTCTCTAGCTGTTTATCCATTTTGCACTCACACATAAACTGATTTATCTATGATAATAATAAAACAATAATAATATTATTTCTCTAACAATTATAACCTAGGAAAAAATGTTTGGGCTTTAGTCCAACATAAGGGTGTGATAACGTACAGGATGTGTTTTAAAAAAAAAATCCTCAATTTGAATTTATATTGCCTCTCTCATACTGTTTAATATACACTGGAATACAAAGGATTGGATTTAGAATTAGGATTTAACATTTTGACATCATCTGAAGATTTAACTGTGGCTTTGTGTACAAAGTAGGTGAAAGTTGTACCTACTCTAAATGCTCAAGTCACCAAATAACAGTCTTAGGGTGTGAAGGGTACTGTAGTGAGATTGTGATTGTGAGAAATGCCTGATCAGCTTCAGTACTTGCAGTAAGAGATGTCAGATGGTTACTTACAGAAAGACGCCTTATGGAGGTAAATAATAACTGTCTGTCTAAATCTTGTGGGTATAACTGATCTGATCAAGTCCAAGAAATTTGGACAGATCATTCAATAATTTAACTGGCCCACTTCTAATGATAAGGTTTAAAGAACAGATTTTACTTTGCCATACTCAAACCAACATGAACCATAAGAATCAATATCATTAAGAATTATCCAATTATCAATAGGATAATTCCATCTTGATTGTTAAAATTTTCCTAATTTTTTGATTTATTATCTCTACAGTGCCCTCCAGTAATATTGGCACCCTTGATAAATATGAGCAAAGAAGACTGTGAAAAATTGTCTTTATTGTTTAACCTTTTGTTTAAAAAAAATCACAAAAATACTCTGCCTTCATGGATATCAAACAATTGCAAACAAAACATAGGTTTATCCAAAATATAAATATCTTTGTTAAATATATGTGTGCAACAATTATTGGCACCCTTTTAGTCAATACCTTGTGCTACCTCCCTTTGCCAAGATAACAGCTCTGAGTCTCCTATAACACCTGATGAGGTTGGAGAATATATGTCAAGGGATCTGAGACCATTCCTCCATACAGAACCTCTCCTGGGGACATGGGTTTCATATCAAGGGGCTGTGATGGACATGGCAGGACCTTGATTTTGTGGTCAGTAAACCATTTGTGTGTTGATTTTGATGTATGTTTTGGAGCATTGTTCTGCTGGAAGATCCAACCACGGCCTGTTTTAAGCTTTCTGGCAGAGGCAGTCAGGTTTTCATTTAATATCTGTTGATATTTGATAGAGTCCATGGTGTCATGTACCCTAATAAAATGTCCAGGTCCTCTGGCAGAAAAAAACAGCCGCAAAACATTAAAGAGCCACCACCATATTTTTATGTATACTTAAACTTCAGTTTATACCACATGACGCCAGGTAACAGATTCTTAGGACTGTAATTCAGATCAACTTCATACCATGTAGCATAAGCAAATGCGTATACTTATATACACAAAGAAAGTTTGCCTCGGCGATCTTTTGTTATACAATTTGTAAATCAGTTTTCCCTCAATTGTTCTTCTTACTTTAATGGAGGTAGTAAGAAGTTGTCCAAATAATAGCATTTGCTGCAGCTGGCAAGTAGGAAGTCGCTACATTTATTATCCCTTTTACTTTTGCATTTATCATACAAATTTAAATTTTCACTAATACAAATTCAGTTATTATTCAGGTTACTTGTACAATCATGTGTTTGTTCATTTATTTTCCTTTTTGCGGGACAGACCTGCCCAGCCAGATTGAAGTCAGACACTGAGTGTCCATATAATATGCTTAGGAACACAAATCTTTTTTTCCTTCTGTCTTGCTTTGTCTTTCCAAATCACTTAGTGTTCAGTCAGTAATTCCTGCTGTTCAGACATTAAGAAATATCTATACCATAATTAGCATGCAAATCTGACTTCGCAGATCCAAATTGAAGTAAACAATCAGTTAGGAAACCTTTTGTTTGATGTCTTTTTTATTATCCTCCAACACTATAAAACAACCAAAGATCGTTGAACACACCAGGTCAAATAAAGGGTGGAGCTCTGTGACTGTGGAAGGTGACCCTGTATAATATTTCAATTTTACATTCGCATTTGTAAAATAATTTTAGCCAAAGAGAGCAAAATTCTGAGTTGAGGTTTAAGGGCCTTACACAAAGGGCTAACAGTGAAATTATTGAGCCATCATGGAATATGAACTATCTATCTTATAACCACTCATTGGGCTACACTGTAGTCAGGCCATGGTCTTTAACATCATCAGTGTAGGCCTGGAAGCTGACTTACAATACCACATTGATTCCATCCAGTTGAGACTGTGTCTGTTTCAACAAACAAATTAATATTAAATTAGATTTTCCTTTTTTTTCCTGCCTGGATATCTGATCTGAAACCAGGACAGCTAAAGTTGCCCTGACATCAAAACGCATTACTGTAGGTTACTTTTCTTTTTATTGGAGTATTAATGTTTCACATAAACTTAAGTAAGCATCAAAGAATAACTGACTTGAAGTGAGTCTACCTCCAGGCTTTGACTGTACACAAGCACTAATATAAGTGCTCGAGAACAGAAGAGAATCTATTCAAACCAGGCTCAGTTCAAAAGCTAGAATGTGAATGGCATTTAACTGGTATTATTAATAAGTGCATGGACAGAAAGCTTTCCAAAAAAAAAAGGCCTCTACTGCAGCCCGATCAATATATCTGTCCATCATGGCATAAACATATAGGCTACTCACAAGATTTCTGGAACAATGGTTTTATACCAATTACGATGTGATACTGCTGTCTACTAGTAACACCACTGACAGCCTCTCAATGGTGTCAGCACTGACAATTTAATAAACCAATAATTTGACATCTCTAACTTAATTTAATCATTTAATTTAAGCTTTTAAGTTTGACCGTCTTCTTGATATTATTATTGCCTTGAACTATGCACACTTGAAGAAGCTCAAAAAGACAGTCATATTTTTTTAAAGGGGAGATTTCAAACACAACTGACATAAAAATAAAGAACATTAAATGATTTCATACTTCTGTTATATTATATTATATTATATTATATTATATTATATTATATTATATTATATTATATCATCCATAAATTTCCATAACAAGGTGGGGGACACCCTTGACAGGGTGCCAACCCATCACAGGGCACAATCACACAAACATTCACACACTACAGACAATTTGGAAATGACAATCATCCAACCACCTATGTCTTTGGACTGGGGGAGGAAACCGGAGTACCCAGAGGAAACACACACAGGGTTCGAACCCCCAACCACTAAGCCACTAACCAATAAGCCATTGTGGCCCCATATATTATATTATATTGCATACAATTTTAATCAAATATTTTAGCAATATCTTACACCATTGTACAGTCAAATGAGGTTTTGATAAAATTGCAGTAACAACCGGAGAAACAGTAAGTATAAAGCCACCTCAAAAAAAGCATGTGGTGATATGGTTTGCAATATTATAATAATTTAAGCATCAGTAAACAATACACTTTTTCAATTCACATTCGTTTCATTTATTATTATTATTATTATCATTTAAATCTTGTTCCCAATTAAATACTTTAATGTTTCAGCAAATGTTAATACTGTGACATGTGTACTGTCGAAATATCTTTTAGTGTCTTTATATTTTTTCTGTATTGCTCATGCACAGTTGGAAGCTGGAGGACAGTATTTACCACTACAATTGTAGAATGACCCAAAACAAAACAAAACAAACAAAAAAAGGATTTACCATATTAGCAGTATTTTACCAACACTACACACGCAGACAGAAAGTTTAAAGGGTAAAATGTCCATGTTTAGTCAGGACTTTGGTATTTAGACTCTAGAGAAGTTGGTGGAGAGATGGTGAGGCTGTCATTATACCAGTCTTATAGAAGCACCCAGATCTTTGAAAGGTAGACTGGAGGGGTGCTGATGTTTCATGGTACCCACATGACTGTGTTACATTCAGCTTTTCACTGTTTAGTTAAGCTGTTCTAGCTAGGAGTATTCATATACATGCACTCTTGTTGTCCCTCCCTTCTAGTTTAACTAGCTAGAGCACATCCACCAAAGTCACTTGTTCTGTTGAACGATCTTGCCAATGAGGTGTTTTAGCACTGTGATTGCCCACCTAATCAGTGACCTTAGATGAATTAATGCAGCACTTGCAATGAGGTACAGGTCAGATGTCCACTGAAGTGTAGAATATATGTGCTGATTTCAAACACTCCTAACACTAATGAAAAGCACACACCTTGATGATCATGAATCATGCCTAGGCTGAAGACGGACACCTGCTCAGACTGGTGTGCTTTACTGACCACAAAGACATGCCCAAATAATCTGAACTGTCCCTTTTGTTTGCACAAACAGATGATGTGTAAATGTAAATGTGAAGCAGTGCAGAAGTCAATATAATCTGGGTTGTGTTTGTGTCCTTACAGTTGAACATGCTTACAAATGTGCCTATAGTCACAACATATTAATCCTAGAAGACATAGTTGGGCAGGATTCAGTGGAATCTGTTTAAAAAATGCATTTTCATTTAAAAATGGAGTAAAATACAGCTGGCGTCTGACCTTGGCGTACCCTATTGTGAGGCATAGACATCACTTCCTGTAGCAACCTGCTGTCCAGTTTTGACAACTTAGCAATTTTGTCGCTACCAGTATGTAAAATCTAACTGAGTTGCACTTGCATGAACATCTGTTCTCAATGTCCAAACACTAATCACAACTGATCCCAAGATCTTTCACTGATGACTATTGTTCCAATGACCAATTACTGATTGGTCTCTCACTACTAGAGTGATACATCTGACTGATTAGTGCTTGCACAAACCTCTCTTCCCAATGACCAATCACTGAAGGACATTGATTTACATAGTAATAAAAATAAAACAATACATAATAAAATAAAATAATAAATATTAATAAAAGCAAAGTATTCCAAAAGTTTCCTTTGTGTATATTTCCTGATTGGTTACTACCACATCTATTTATATGCTCGAATCTGATTGGTCAGAAGGTGTGCATTATTTTCGTATAGCAGCACAGCTATGTCTGGAACATGAACAATAGGTTAACATTAATGTGCTTGTTCTAATATGATATTGTTTCTATAGTAACAGCTCATACAAAAAAAACAAAAACGACTTGTATGGCAGATGCTCCACATAATGTAAGACTAATAATAAACTGATTTTTTTTAAATGTGTTGTAACAAAGTAAAACCTATAATCGTTGATGTAATGATGTTTATTTAATATTTTTTTAAGTAGCTGTAAGCACTTTAACTGTCACAGTGACAGTTGCAAAGTTGCTCTGTGTGTGTGTGTGTGTGTGTGTGTGTGTGTGTGTGTGTGTGTGTGTGTGTGTGTATGTGTGTGTGTGTGTGTGGAGAGGAGGGGGGACGTTTGACGTGCTGTTCTCCCCTGAATATTTAGCCTTTTGTGTAAGTATAGTAGTCTGCTTAATGCAGAGTTGAGTAAATATAAACAGGGTTTTAGCACTGCTCAGGGAAAAAAGTGCATCTGTATTATGCATTCTCAGTGTAGGGTTATAGCAGCACAAAGTCATTCAAAAGTTATAGCAGCACAGAGTAAATCTAATTAATACTATAGCAGCAGGAAATTATTCAGATTAATGTTATAGCAGCACAGATCAAATCAAATTAATGGTATATGAGCAGGAATACATTTAAAATAATGTTAAAGTAGCATTGTAGCAGCATGAGGTAATTCTCCAAAATTCTCAACAACTCCCGATTTTTCTCTACAATGATAATTTGTGGAAAACTACAAAAATGAACTTAAAATCTGCTATTGAGTCAAATGTTGTATTTGTGGGTTTGCAATCTTGAGGAGGAGTCTGCCATTGCTGTTTGCAGCTATATTTATTATTATTATCCCGGCATGCATTATTTTCATGTAACAGTACAGTCTTATTCCTTACTCATCTGCATTCTTGATATGAAGTTATAGTATTTTATAAATAAATATCTAGTATGAGTCTGTTTTGTACATATGTCAATTCTATTCATCTATTCTATATTCTTATAAAACCTCTAAATTCTTCGATATTATGTAGGGTTAGTAGGGATTATTTTTTGCCTTTCACAGTGATGTGTGTTGGGAAATGAGACCTTTTAGCTGTGCTCATATTTGACGAACGTGAATCGAAGAGGGCTTTGGCTGAATGCTTGTTGTGATGACGTCACATGACACATCTTGGCCCAAATCTGAGGAAATTTTGAAAAATTGCAAACTCCTCCAAATATTGCCAAGTTTGCTTGATTTTGTGTTAATGTCTATGATCGCAAAATCCTGATGGGACTGAACATGCAAATCATCATGACGATCCAATGAATATGCAAATGAATATATATTGTCGTCGAGTGACTTAGCCACTTTTTCAACATGCATTAGTGACTTTTCCCTGAAAATGGCTAGCAACACAGCTGCCGGAGTACATATTCAACACGTTTTCATCAAGACTTCCCTGACTTTCTTCCTCGCCACCTGATGAGAGTGCGAAAACATAAGGGGCGGAATCTTTAGAGCTCTGATCTAAAGTGCACTGATTCATATCGACTGGTTTCTTATCCTTATACTGTATGTCTCCACAGAGAACTCCACAGTGAAAATCATCCATAATGTTGGCTCTGTGCCGGGGAACATGAGATTACAAGACTCTGTACTGTTTATATGCTGTAGTTTACCATCAAATAAAGAGTTTGATGTTTTTCTTTAAAACTAAGAAAGATTCTCTTCCTTTATCCAGATGCGACATGCTGCATATGTTCTGCACAAGTCATCTCTCCAACGTGGCTTAACTTCTTTATCTAGCATTTATTTCAAAATTCTGCATAAACTTCTTATACAGCATAACATTACATCCTTATACTGCGCTTATGATTTGAGGTGTGTTTGTGTGTGACTCCTCTCACTGTCCTAAAACGATCTAAAGTGGTATTGATCAATCTATAGGTCACTAATCAGTAGAACAACACACCATTGCGAATTTTTAATACACATAGACATTATACAGTACTTTGCAAAACCTTTAGGCATGCTATTTCTTTAGTACAAACTTTGTTATAGATTTGTTATTTTATGACTTGTACATTATCGAGTCGGTACAAAAAAACAACATTTTAGATTTGTTTTGTTTTTTAGCACACAATTAACTTTACAGTTAAAGAAAAATGTTTATTACAAAAAAAGCAGCATATTATGTAAGAGACACTTTTCAGACAAAAAACTCCCCCCAAAAACCAAACAAACATAAAAACGGTTGCTGGATTTTGCTGCAAATATAAGAAGCAAGTGCGACAGTCAAAGTCTCAGAAGAACCGTGGCTGGTTCGGCAATTATACCCGAGACTACTATTTTCATTTCTATATCACACCAAATACAGACTTTGTTTCATTTACTACTGTTTACGGTATTTTTTTAAATGTAGAAATATTTAATTTCATTATTTTTGAAGGCATCTTTGCTCTACAGCATTTCTTTGCATGTGCCTAAAATTTTGCACAGAACTGTAGGTAATGAATAGAGAGAGTTCTAGGCAGAACAGCTGTTATGGGAGAAATGAATGCACATTTCATCACATGCAGAGTCCTGTTTTTCAGGCTGCTCTTTTATTGGTTTGATGGAGCAAAAGGACACGTGTTCAATCACCTGCAGTGTCCCGTCCCCCCGGTCACCAAGCATCTTCTTTGAGATCTACCTTCCTGCAGGTTTCATTTCCAACCGAAACAAAACACACCTTCTAGTTTGAGTTGATCTAAGAAGAACTTCTGAACGCAATGGTGAGGTGGGCACGATTAAGGTCTTCAGGAAGGTAGATCTCCAGGAACAGGGTTGGGGACCACTGATTTAATCGCATAAAGTTAAACAGAAATGCGCAGGTTACTAAAAAGTGCAAACATCAATCAAACCAAATTAAATATATTCTGCAAACTATGTACCCATGAACCCACACACGTGCTCCTGTTAAACACCCCCTCATCAGCGTGAATGAGTTTGAATTATAGCGCGTGACCGACCGCAGGCATTTCCCCAAACTCCGCGCTCGTGATTTATTTATTCTTCTTTTTTCTTTCTTTCTTTTTTTAAGTGCTGGGTATTCCGTTACAGAGCACGTTTGTTCACCCCCCAACAGTCAAGAAATCACACGAAGACAAGTTCACTTTAAGGCAGAAGTTATTCACGAATGAACACGGTCTTACCGAAGTGGTGCGCGCGAGCAGCTCCGCGCTGCTGTAGTTACAAGGCTGGTCGGTGTGTCCGCTACCCGGCATGCTGATGGGGAACCCCGCACAAAAAAGTTCAACGAGGAGAAAATGCCACTGTGTAGCTTAGTGAGAGACGAGCATCACAGGTTGTTCCCTATAACGCGAAAGGGGAATAGAGATCCCTCTCTGCCTGTAGCAGGAAGTTTACCGGAGGCAAGGTGTGTAAAGCAGGTGTAAGAGTGAGCACGCGCAGAGTACAACAGAACTTCAGAATCCTTTATATAATAGTGTATAATCAGACAGCACACTCTATGTGCATAGACAAGTACATGGAAAGAGCTTAGAAAGCTGCACATGCTCTCTCTCTCTCTCTCTCTCTCTCTCTCTCTCTCTCTCTCTCTCTCTCACACCCACACAACATACAAGGTTGTCTTGCTATCTTTGTAAGGACCTTCCACGGACGTAATTATTAATAGTTAATTCTACACTACTACACATAAATCTAACCCTTAAATTAATCTAGGCAACCAAAAAGAAACACTTTTAGTTTTTATTTTCTTTATAAAAACAACAACAAATACAACAACAGTTTTCGGGGGGGCGGGGGGTGGTCAGCTGGGATGATGGGTTGGGGGTTAATTTTACATTAAACCCGACAACAGAAGTCTTTCCTTTAATAAAAGCTGTCATGTGGTGTGTCTCGAGAGCTCACAGTGGCTTAGTGGTTAGCCTCACACATCCAGGTTTGCGGGGTCGATTCCTGCCGTGTGTGTGTGTGTGTGTGTGGGGGCGTTTGCATGTTCTCCCCGTGCATTGGGGGTTTTAAAGTGATTACATCACAGGCTACATTCTACCTTCATGCTGATGAATTCCAACAAAAAAACAAAACAAAACCAAAAACAAAACAAGGGAGATTCGGAAAAGAATTAAGAAAAGCTACAAATTCTAACCCTGTACTTACAAATGATTCGCTGTTTCACCTTGATTCAACTCTTCATTTATTTCTGGCTCAGAATTCCTGGAATGTTGCCTTTTTACTGAATACAAGCGGACGTTATGAATACAGAGATCATGTGTAACAGGGCAATGGAGGGTAACTCTCCAAAACCCTCACTGCTTTGGGGTAAAGCTGTCTCGGATCAAAACATCGTAAAATGTTCTACACTAATTGCTACTCTACCCAGTAAAGCAGAAATCTTTGTGTAAATAAGTTAAATAGATCATGTAGGGTAGGTTCAAAAATATATATAACAGTATAAATAAACAGTCCTATGCACAGTGCTATTTGAGACTTATTATGAACAGACCATGCTGACAGTGTTGGCATTTCTACTTATTTTCCAAAGGCACAGTGTTAGGGTTAATATCCATCCATTTTCCATACTGCTTATCCTCCACAGCGGCATGGGGGAGCCTGAAGCCTATCCCAAGGAACTCAGGGCACAAGGCTGGGGACAGTATGGAAAATTTGGAACCAGAGTACCAAAAGGAAACCCCTGAAGCACAAGGAGAACATGTAATCTTCATGCACACAGGGTGAAGGAAGGATTCGAACCCCCTACCCCATAGGTATGAGTCAAACATGCGAACCACTATACCTCCATGCCCAGCTATGGTTAATAAAAATAAAAATAAAAGATTTAGGACACTTCCAATTTGGGTTTAAAAGCCAAATGTGGATATGGATATTTGGAGCCCTAAACTGATACAGATACAGATAGAGGTATTGTGCACCCATACTATTTATCTATCTGTCTGTCGATAAGAAATATGATGCAACATCTGAGCATGAAGTACTGAGCTTATGTACTGAATGTGGGAATATGACACAAGCAGATTGAGTCTGCCGAATCACAGAAGGGCTTTTGTTGGTCTTGTGTGCTTTGAAATGTAGTATAAGATATTGGAGAATCAGATAATATTGAGTGTTTCCTCAAAACGTATCCTATTGCTCCATTTTTTCCCCGTTTTTTTTCCCTTAGCTGTCACAAGATGTTATAAGTTTGCTCAGTATTAGGACAAAGCTGTGGGAAAACCCAGAGGGTTGAGAACAGAATTATTTAAGAGTGACTTAGCTGCTCAAACAAAATATAAATTCATATGTATAGTACTAAATTGTACAGAACCTTTCATGTGTATACACCACAGAAGATGGCCCAAGGTGGATGTAGTAAATGGCACAAACAGTAACAGGAGTTCAGGAACAAACCATTTACCCTGGCGTTGTGAAGAACCAAAACTACTGTCACAAATCAAGGGGAAGGGGCACGGAAGCAGGAGCAGGCGGCAGATGAAAGCGTAGAGACGAAGGGTAATCAAGATATGAAAACGAGAAACAGGCTGTGGTCAGGCGATTGGACAAACAGAGCATAGAGGGCAAGTCAAAGAGCGTGGTCGAAGACGTAATCTAAGGTCAAGGTAACGAGGTAATCAAAGACAATAGTAAAGCTTGGTAACGCAGAGAACAAGTCAACTAGCGTATACTTCGCACCGATACTCCGTGACTGACAAACCTAAGTAGCGGTGCCTGAGTGTGTGAGTGTGTGATTAACGGCAGGTGTCTCTGATCAGAACTCCGCGGATGGTGAGCGCATGCGTGCCTGAGAAGCAAGTGTTGCATCTTGGGAATTGGAGTTCTGATCTGGCCGAGCTGTGACAGAACCCCCCCTTAAAGGGCTCACTCCGGGAGCCAAGTTCTTCCTAGGTCTCCCCCGGGGGCGAGGGGCCGGTAGATCAGGATGCGAGGCGTGGAAGTCTCTAATGAGTTGCGGGTCCAGAATGTCCCGCTTCGGAATCCAACAGTGTTCCTCTGGTCCGTAGCCCTCCCACTCGACTAAGTGTTCCAGCTTACCCCTTCTGTACCTAGAGTTAAATATGTTCTTGAGTAGGTAAGCTGGTTGCCCTTCAATATCCAGGGGAGTCGGAGGTGTCTCAGAGGGCACATCAGTGGCTAAGGGTCCGGGAACAACTGGCTTCAGACGTGATACGTGGAAGGAAGGGGCGACGCGGCTGTGCCGGGGTAGTTGCAGCCGGTACGTGACCTCATTGATTCGTTTAAGGATCTTGAAGGGACCAGTATATCTCGGTGCGAGCTTTTTGCAGATGTGTGGTTGTTTCAAATCCCTTGTGGATAACCATACCCTATCGCCGGGTTGGTAACTGGGCTACTCTCTGCGACGGCGGTCGGCTTTGCGTTGGTCGCGTTGGTGACGCGGTCAGACGCTGATGGGTGTCTGCCCATACTTGTTCACTCTGCTCAAACCACTGATCAACTGCGGGTGAAGCTGTGACATCTGCATTCCAAGGGAATAAAGCGGGTTGGTACCCCAGTATGCATTGAAACGGGGTGAGATTAGTTGCTGAGTGTCGTAGTGAGTTCTGGGCATACTCGGCCCATGGTAGAAACTTGTTCCAATCGTCAGGGTTAGCCGCGCAAAAGGTTCGGAGGAATTGGCTCAATTCCTGATTAACTCGTTCTACTTGGCCGTTGGCCTGTGGGTGATACCCTGAGGTTAGGTTTACTGTGACTCCCAACTTACACATGAAACTAGACCAAACTTGGGATGTGAACTGGGGACCCCGGTCACAGACGATCTCTTCAGGGATGCCGAAATACCTAAAGACATGGGTGAACAGTAGTTCGGCCGTCCTAAAGGCAGTGGGTAAGGCGGGTAGAGGGATAAAACGCACAGATTACGAGAACCGGTCCACTATGACCAGGATGGTGGTGTTCTCCTGGGACTTGGGTAAATCTGTTACAAAGTCCAGAGCAATGTGAGACCATGGGCGTTCCGGAATGGGTAGGGGCTTGAGTTTACCAGTGGGAAGTGTTCGGGGGACTTTACTCTGTGCGCATGAAGAGCAGGATGCCACCATTCTGTGTATGTCCCTCTCCATGTTGGGCCACCAGTACTTCTCACGTAGTAGGTGGTACGTACGTTGTGCTCCAGGGTGACCTGTACCGACGGCTGTGTGTGCCCAGACGATGATTGCCTGACGATGTTCCTCGGGTACAAACTGTCGGCCTGTGGGACATGCTTTTGGGATTCGAGACGCGGGGATGCTTTCCAGTTCTTGGTCAAGCTCCCATTCGAGGGTGCTGACGACACACGAGGGGTTAACAATATATTCTTCCTGGTACTTGACAGCTTCTGGGTGATCCAGACGTGATAGGGCATCGGCCTTGTGTTCCTTGACCCAGGTCTGTATGACAACGTGAATTGAAATCTGGTAAAGAACAGTGCCCAACGGGCCTGTCGAGGTGTTTGCCTCTTTGCTGTGCGTAAGTACTCCAAGTTCTTGTGATCGGTATAGACGACAAAGGGGTGTGTAGCTCCCTCTAACCAGTGACGCCATTCTTCGAGGGCTAATTTTACTGCCAGGAGTTCTCTGTTGCCCACGTCATAATTTCTTTCCGACGAAGAGAGTTTTCTTGAAAAGAATGCTACTTGGTGGAGCTTGGGCTTATCTCCGAACCTTTGCGAGAGCACCGCTCCTACCCGAGTTTCTGAGGCGTCCACCTCCACGATGAATGGTCGGTATGGATCGGGATGTTTGAGAATAGGAGCTATAGTGAAGGCGTTCTTGAGTTGATCCAGAGCATTCTGGGCTGCTGGGCCCCATGACAGAAGCTTGGGTTTCCCTTTTAATAGAGAAGTCAAGGGATGGGCAATCTTGCTGAAATTGCGAATGAACTGTCGGTAAAAATTGGCGAATCCTAGGAACCTCTGTAATTCTTTCACTGCCTTGGGTGTAGGCCAATTCGTGACCGCTTTAACAGTCTCCTGATCCATGGTGACTCCTGTTGGGCTAATGATGTATCCCAGGAAGGAAATGGTATCTCTATGAAATTCATATTTCTCCGCTTTGATGTACAACTGATTCCGGAGCAACTTCTTCAACACCTGGCGGACATGGTGAATATGTTCTTCCTTTGACTTGGAATAAATTAAAATGTCATTGATGTAGGCTATTACATTACGTCCCAGCATGTCACGCAAAACGTCATTAATGAGACACTTGCAAAACCGAAGGCGCGTTGGAAAGCCCATACGGCATGACCAGATATTTGTAGTGACCTGACGTTGTACTAAACCCTGTTTTCCACTCGTCCCCCTCACGGATCCGGATGAGGTTATAGGCAGTGCGTAGATCCAACTTTGTGAAAATGGTGGTTGAGCGTAATTGTTCCAAAGCAACAGGGACCAAAGGTAACGGGTAGCGGTACTTAACGCAGCACTGGTTTAGGCCCCGATAATCGATGCAGGGTCTTAGACCTTCTCCCTTCTTCTCCACGAAGAAAAACCCCGCTGATGCTGGGGACGTGGATGGACGTATGTAACCCTGGTGCAACGCCTCCTGAATGTACTCCTCCATGGCTCTTTGTTCGGTTAGGGTCAGAGGATAAACTCTCCCTCGTGGTGGTGTTGTGCCCGGTAATAGGTCGATAGCGCAGTCGTAGGGCCTGTGAGGACGGAGTCCACTAGCCTTTACTTTGCTGAAGGCTTCACTAAGGTCCTGGTATTCGGTGGGGATTTGGAGGATCTTATTCTCCTCAGGGCTTTCTATGAAAGTAGTTGCTAACGTGACAACAGGAGTTCGCAGACAATGGTGAATGCAATGGGGTGACCAACGAACAATTTCTCTGTGAGTCCAGGAGATTTGTGGATTGTGAAGATCCAACCAGGGGCAGCCCGAGAACCACCGGGTGACGGCCGGACACTGTGACGTGAAAAATGATCTGTTCCTGATGGAGAGCACTGGTATGGAGATCGATGGGTTCCGTGCAATGTGAGATGAATCCGTTACCTACGGGGGCTCCATCAATGGCTTGGATGCGACGCAGGGTGAGGAGAGGACGAATGGGTATGTTGTGTTCCTGAACGGTTGTCTGATCAATGAAGTTTCCTGCCACTCCCGAGTCGATCAGGGCTTCTAAGACACAAGACACCCCTGAGTACTCAAGTAGGATTTGTATTACGAAAGCAGATTGAACGGAACGTCGCGCTTCCGATTTTAAACTCACCCCTGGCTGATGATGTTCATGGACGGCATGATTCCCTTGGACAGATGGACGCTTGAGTGGGCATTGCTGAACGAAGTGTCCCTCTCCTCCGCAATAAAAGCAGCGATGTTCGCGGCGTCTTCGCTCCCTCTCCTGCGTACTAATCTTGGTACGATCCAGCTGAATGGGCTCCATGGGTCGCTCCGGTACTGAAACCTCCACCTGAGGGCGCATTGAGCGGCGGCCTCGGAGCAGTCGATCGAGACGAATGGCGAGGTCGATCAGAGAGTCAAGGGTGAGCTGGTCGTCGCGACATGCCAGCTCCGTCACGATGTCGGCGTTTAATCCCTGGCGAAACACGGTCTTAAGTGCTGGTTGGTTCCAGCCACTTCGTGCTGCGGTAGTGCGAAACTCGAGGGCGTAGTCTGCTACGCTACGTGCTCCTTGTTTCAGGGTAAGTAACTCCTCTCCGGTCTCTCAACAGTCAGGGGAGTGATCAAAGACCGTTCGGAATCGCGTGGATAGTTCCTCATAAGTGTGAATAACATTGCCTCCCTGTTCCCACTCAGCTGTTGCCCAGAGTAAAGCTTTCTTGGTTAGAAGTTCCATGAAATGGATGATCTTACGGCTCTCCGGCATGTCCGGGTAGGTGAAAAAAAACAGCGAGCATTGCAAGAGGAAGCCTCGGCAACGAGCCGGATCTCCATCGTATTTCTCCGGCGCCGGTGTAGGAGGTAAATGTGTTGCAGCCGCCAGCGTGGCTTGGTTTAGCCGAGCTATTTGCTCGGTGAGGTTGTTCAGGCGTTGGTCGTGATTGCTGATCATCCGGCCGTGTCCTTCGATGGCTTGAGGCCAGCTTGTACCGCCCGCTGCCTCCATAAGAAGGCGAAGTATTCTGTCACAAATCGAGGGGAAGGGGCACGGAAGCAGGAGCAGGCGGCAGATGAAAGCGTAGAGATGAAGTTTAATCAAGATAAATGAGAAACAGGCTGTGGTCAGGCGATCGGACAAACAGAGCATAGAGGGCAAGTCAAAGAGCGTGGTCGAAGACGTAATCTTAGGTCAAGGTAACGAGGTAATCAAAGACAGTAGTAAAGCTTGGTAACGCAGAGAACGAGTCAACCGAGCGTATACTTCGCACCGATACTCCGTGACTGACAAACCTAAGTAGCGGTGCCTGAGTGTGTGAGTGTGTGATTAACGGCAGGTGTTTCTGATCAGAACTCCGCGGATGGTGAGCGCATACGTGCGTGAGAAGCAAGTGTTGCATCTTGGGAATTGGAGTTCTGATCTGGCTGAGCTGTGACAACTACCCGTTGCACCTGGGTTTTACAAGAAAAAACAAAAAAAAGCTTTTTCATTCCCTTTGGATTCATGTTATTATATAACTTAAAATAATGTCTATAACTAATTTTCTTAATGTTCTTGATATTTACTTATCAGATCACTTCATCCGTATTATCCGACCCTACACATTAGTAGTTTGTTTCTTGTGGGCATGTAGCAACCACTAATGTTAACACAGCATTTTTTCTTAGTTCTGATAAGAAACTGTATTTGCTAAAACTGTACAAGCTACATGTTACATACATATACAGTCACCATTTTTGTGTGTATTGAAGATGGATTTTCATGTTACATGTTAGACTTCATACTAGCTCTTCATTAGCAAAGAAAGCTGACTGTACTACTCATATACACTCATTTAGAGGTCATACATGACAAGATAAGAAACCAAAGTTTTTCTTCCATTTTGTCATGCAACAAACAGTAAATGGGAACTAATTTCCGGTAGTTGAACTTCACATACTATAGGATTGGTGGCCTTGCTATATCATACCTGTCATGTAATCAGAGAAGGAACTCTGAACTACAGTTCCCAGCAGCCACTGCATCACAGTCACATGACCACCTGCACCTGAATCGTTCCTGGAGCACTTGTGTACATAGACACAGTTTGCATTGCATTCTTTGTCTTACGTTTGTCTTTCTTTGCCATTGTCCCTGTTGCTGAGTTTTGATCTTTGGTTTATGTTTATTGTTAGTGAAAGTGTTTTGGTTGCTGATTCACAGTTCTTGTTTTGTGTTTGGTTGTGCAAGTAATTAAATAAATTCTGCACTTGCATCTGTCTCCACCTTGGAATCGGGACAATACTTAACTGCATAGATTGGAGAAAATCTCAGTTCGTATGTCATTTGTCGTGCTGTCGCATTCTCACTTGCTGCTCTCACTGAAATCGTGGCTCTGTGTCATGAAAAATCCATTTGAAAATCTATTTTCACCTGTTGCCCGTTAGTGTGAACACAGGGTTAGGTATTCTTCACGTCAATCTACATCACCAGCACTCGAGACACCTGCTCTGGGATCCATAATGGTAGAAATACACCCTAAGTGGAACAAGAGTCCATTGTAAGGCACCATGCATGCACACACACACACACACACACACACACACACACACACACACACACACACACACACATTCTCACACTTATTCTACCTAGTGGCAATTTATTTTAGCCAATCTTTCCATCACAATGTCTTTTTCAGTGACTGAGGTTACCAGGTCAAGAAAACAATAAATAAGCAGATCTTTAGCACTTCGCTCAGCTATTATGTAGGATGAAGGCAGTGAAAAAAACACGAATGTTTAGGTTGCGGTAAAAGTGGCACCAAGGTTAATATAACCACAGACAGACATAGCTGTTTCAAATATCTCTGCAGTCTTAGTAGTCACATTCTTTATGCTGTGGAACTGTTGTCACGTTATGGAGGCAAAAGCAGATGCAAGTGCAGATAGTTAAACAGACCTCGAAGCTGTGAGCCTGTGAGGCTGTGCTACCTGATTAACACCCTTGATTGCTGTGAATGTGTAAACTTGTAATTAAAATGTCTCAATTGTAAATTTAGTTTGGATTTCCGTCTTTGTAGAAGGTATTAGAAATGTCATGTAAGTGTAACTGGTTGTAGTCTGCGTGTGTGTTTTCTTCTAACCAAATGCTTGATGGCAACTGCTTGAATCTCTCTCCCATGAAGACACGTTGCGGAAAGTGAAGAGGAGGAGCCAAAACAGGAAATTACACAGACAAGTGACATCATGACAATTAAAAGGGAAAGTACTCACATAAGTAGACAGCTACATCAGGTATACACTTCCTTTTGTGTAATTCTACACATTAAATGCATGGAATATTTTCCATACCCCTTACATAAGCATTTGCAGTTAGAATTGGGAGCTTTCTAGAAACTGTGAAAAAGCAGAGGGAAAGCCGTAGCAGGTATTGGTTTGGAGTGTCATGTCTGTCGGAGAAGAGAGATTGAAGAGAGGAGAATATGGCTGAATAATGTTGTTGGAACAGCACTTTGACAAACCTACTGTTTTACATGTGACAAGTGTTAAAGAACACATAAAGAACACAGGAAAAGTCAGTTGATTGGGACTATGATAATAAAGCTGTGAGGGCTCAGTTGGTAGGGCTCATGATTACTGTGGGTTTGAATCCTGGTTCTGCCAAGTTAATAATTTACTGTAAAAGTAAACGTAGTTGCATTAGCACAAAGTTTCCCAGGACACCAGTCTTCATGCTCTGCGCCACATCAGGTTAAGCTTCGAATAATCCACTCTGCTCAAGGCTGTGCATTACAGAGCTCAGTAATCTTGTTAGTAAACCAGCCACTTTGTGAACAGCACTTATAAAACTGTTAAGGTAATACCTAATGCCTTCAAATATGCGTAATCACCATGAGAGCTGTTTAATTATCCTACTGACAAGGACAGAAGAAGAAGCTTTTATTTGTCGCATATACATTACAGCACAGTGAAATGATTTTCTTTGCATATCCCAGCTTGTTAGGAAGTTAGGGTCAGAGCACAGGATCAGTCATGATATAACACCCCTTGCTCAAGAGCCCAACAGTGTTAGCTTGCCGGCACTTGAACCCTTGACCTTCTGATAAGTAACCTAGAGCCTTAAACGTTGAGCCACAATTACTCATATAATGTATATAACTGCTCATATACACACCAGAAACCTCAGTTCATTGAGAAGTAGTATTGCTTCTAGCTAATCACTAGTGAGGTTACCAAGCCTTTATTTTTGAGTGCATTCAGTTCTGGAATTGACCCTGTCTATTTCATTTATCGAGTTTGCCTTGCCTGTTCTAGCCTGTCTATTGATTGCTTGAACGATCTCAACAATTTGGATTTGTCTGCTATACCAGATGAATCATAAAACCTGTACTTGTGTGCAAGTACTGTACTTGTCTTGTTTAATCCTTTCATTCATAGTGGTCACTCCAGTGGACAGCTATTCAAAAACCATTTTCCGGCTATTGCAAAGTTTTCAATATAATATCTCGAGTGGATACTCGTTTGAACGCTTGCAGTCCACTGGAAAGGACACTTCAATAACTGGATCTCATGTACACACATGCGAGCACGGACACAAGCACGCACACACACGCACGGATCTTGCTTCTGAATCCTGTCCTTGTCAAATGATGATCACAACTGTACATACTTGTTGTAGCCTTGAAGTATGATTTCATAACTTGAGTGTGTGTGTGTGTGATCAAAAATATGAACCTACATTAACTGTTAAATTTGTTTCTATATTATAGAATGCATGATTATAGCTGTTAATAACCACCTGAATCAAGGTTGTGCAGAGACCTTTAAGCTGGACTTTCACTGTGCAATGAGAAATCTTGTCATAAGACTACAGCTCACACTGTGTGACTTGAAATCTTGATGTAGAGGGCGAAATTGCATCACAAAGCTGCTCATACTATATGATACCTCATGACACAAGTGTTTACAGTGTCCAGCCATCCACATTTAAATGCCAATGATGTCAGTAATCATCAGTATGAAAATGCTGACAAGTAGGTAGGGCTCAATTTGCATGATTTTATGCTCTGAAAATTCCAAAGAAACGAAAGGTCAAAGAATAACAGACATGAAAAACGCTGTTGCGGTTGTTCGGTTAGTGCTGCGTACATCATATGTTTTTGTGATCTTTATTTCCTCTTAATAACTTGTTTGGATTTAAACTTGTGAAATAAGCAGGTCACTCACCATGCAAAGCTTATAGCATGTGAATATGGTTACCAAGCAACCACACCACACTGATGATAAAAAAGTCAAAGTCACTGACAGATTTTAACTGATGGTGCTAACTATGCTTCTGAAATATACACCGATCAGCCATAATATTAAAACCACCTTCTAATATTGTGCAGGTCCCCCTTGGGTTCTGACCGGTTGAGGCATAGACATCAGAGGACCTCTGAAGGTGTGCTCTGGTATCTGGCACATAGACATTAGCAGCAGATCCTTTACGTACTGTAAGCTGCCTGGTGGGTCCTCCATGGATCGGACTTGTTTGTCCAGCACATCGCACAGATGCTTGATCAGATTGAGATCTTGGGAATTTGGAGGCCGAGCCAACACCTTGAACTCTTTGTCATGTTCCATAAAACTTTCCTGAACAATTTTTGCAGTGTGGCAGAGTGCATGATCCTGTTGAAAGAAGCCTTCTTCCATTGCTCCATTGTCCAGTTATGATGCTCATGTTCCCATTGTAGGTGCTTTTGTGGTGGACAGGGGTCAGCATGTTCTGACACCTTTCTATGCATTAACCTTTTCAGCAATTTTTGTTATAGTAGCCTTCAGGCTAGCCTTCACTCTCCACGTGCCTAAATAAGCCTTGTGTGCCCATGGCCCTGTCACCAGTTCACTGGTTGTCCTTCCTTAGATGAATTTTGGTAGGTACTAACCACTACATACCATTTACTCCCCACAAGACCTGCTGTTTTGGAGATGCTCTGACCCAGTTGTCTAGCCATCACAATTTGTCCCTTGTCAAAGTCGCTGAGATCCTTACACTTGTCCATTCTCCTTCTTCCAACACTTGATGCCTAATATATCCTATCCCTTGACAGGTGCCACTGTAACAAGATTAATGATATTCATGTCACCTGTCAGTGGTTTTAATGTTAGGACTGAACATTATATATATATATATATATAAAATGTTTAGTGCTTAGGGTTGTTGTCTTGCTACATGACCCACTTTCCCTTGAGATTCAGTTCATGGACAGATCTCCTAACATTTTCCTTTAGAATTCACTGGTATAATTCAGAAATCAATGTTCCATCAATAATGACAAGGAGTCCTGGCCCAGGTGCAGCAAAACAGGCCCAAAACATAATAGTACCACCAGCATGTTTCACAGATGGGATAAGGTTCTTATGCTGGAATGCAGTGTAGTCCTTTCCAAAAAATAACCCTTCTCATTTAAACAAAAAATTCTATGTTGGTCTCATCCATCCACAAAACATTTTTCCAATAGCTTTCTGGCTTGTCCATGAGATCATTAGCAAACTGCAGACGGGCAGCAATGCTCTTTTTGGAGAGCAGGGGGTTTCTTCTTGCACAATTCCTTGGACTTCATGGCTTGGTTTGTGCTCTGACATGCATTGTTAACTGTGGGAACTTATATAGACAGGTGTGTGCCTTTCCAAATCATGTCCATCAACTGAATTTATCACAGGTGGACTCCAATCAAGTTGTAGAAACATCTCAAGGATGATCAGTGGAAACAGGATGCACCTGAGCTCAATTTCGAGTGTCATGGCAAAGGCTATGAATACTTAATAATGATAATAATAATGATAATAATTATGGTTATTATTGTTATTATTATTATTTTTTCTCAATGAAATATTTGGGGAAGGGAGGGGAGAAAAGGTAAATGAATCACATGAATATGAAACACATGAAAATGAATTATATGTAAATTAATTACATGAATATGAATCACATGCATGAATATGAATCACATGAAAATGAATCACATGTAAATGAATCCCATGAATGAATATGAATCACATAATAATGAATTACATGTAAATTAATTACATGAATATGCATGAATATGAATCACATGAAAATGTAAATGAATCACATGAAAATTAATTACATGTAAATGAATCACATGCATGAATATGAAATACATGAAAATGAATCATACGTTAATGAATCACATGTAAATGAATCATATGAAAATGAATAAATAAACAAAGGCAAAGGCTATGAATACTTATGTAAACGTGCTTCTTTTTGTTTTTTATTTTTAATAAATTTGCAAAGATTTCAAACAAACTTCTTTCATGTTGTCATTATGGGGTATTGTTTGTAGAATTTTGAGGAAAATAATGAATTTAATCCATTTTGGAATATGGCTGTAACATAAAGTGTGGAAAAAGTGAAGTGTCGTGAATACTTTCTGGATGCACTGTACATAATATTGGATAATTTTCCTCAATAAATAAATGTGTAATAAGCAAGTATAATATTTTTGTCTCATTTCTTTAATTTGGTTTTCTTTGTCTACTTTTAGGACTCGTGAAAATCCGATGATGCTTTAGGTTATATTTATGTAGATATATAAATATATATATATAAACACAAAAAAAATTCAAGCACCGCTGTTTTTAGTTATATGCAAATGTTTGGCCACCCCTGGCCAAATGACACATTTTGTTCATTTTTAAAGTGAAAAGAAGTAAACACAACATCTGTAGCAAACTATATAAGGTTTGTTTTTTTGCGAATACTAATGCAGTTACTTTTTTATTTGACAAACTAGCTAGATATCTATTTATTCTTGTTTAATGAATTTTCATCCACACTTCCTTGTAGAACCTTTCTAATTCTGAGATATTCTTGAGCCGTCTTGCATGCACAGCATGTTGAAGTTCAACCCACAGATATTTAACTCAGGGGTATGAGAGGACCATTCCAAAAGCTTCAGCTTGCATTTCTTGAAGAAATTCAAAGTGGATTTGAAATATGTTTTGGATCATTGTCCATTGTCCAGCATCACATTTGCTTTCTCGAATTTCCTCATATTTACTGGAATCCATTCTTTCATCTACCCTTGCAGTGTATCCTGTGCCATTAATGGCCACACAACTCCAAAGAATAATAATACTATACTCACGATTAACAGTTGTCCCAATAGTTGTGTTTATTTCATCAGTCCACAACACTTCCAATTTTCCAAAATGTCCCAGGCTTTTCTAGATACAACTGGAAGGGTGTCCAAACTTTTGCAGATGCCTAAATTATTATTATAATTTTTTTACATGATATGTGCATAAACATTTCAGAAAATATTCTTTTTAAAAATAGTTCTGTTTACATTTTTCATAAAATATGTAATTTTGGCAAGGGTTCCCAACACTTTACATACAGTTGTATGTATGCCAGCCTGATCAATTAGAAAAAGTGCATTAAAATACACCTTGCAGCTGGCACTATTGTTAGAACTGTTGTTACACCTTCTGTCCAATCAGATCTGATCATTCAACAGCACTGTGGTATAAACTTATCAATGCTTTATTCAAAAAGTTGGTTTACATTCCAAACAAAATTTAGCTCAACCTTCTAGGTGCGTCCATTCTAGGTTTTATTGACTCAGTGTTTATGGTCTAATTATTTATACCTGTTCTTAATACAGCAGCATTCCTTGGCATGCATCAACAAGTGGCCCAACTTTCTCTAAGAGAGGGATTTTCTGCACTGTTTATTTGTGTTTACAGGTATGCTGTTGATTTGGATTAGAAAAGGCATGAAATAGATTTCTCCTAAAAGGCAGAAGAAAGCACCATCACTTAAGCTTGCTGTTGGCTCTGAGATTACAATTCACTAAAGCTCCTCTGAATATGTGAGATTTATAGTGATGGGGGATTATTATGAAAACAGGGAGATGGGATTTTAATATAGATGAATCCCAAAATAACCCTGTACCATAGGATCCCTCCCACAGGCACACACACACAAACTCCTAGACACAAACAGAGATGTGCACACATCCGGATTGTGTTGCACAAGATATTGGACTGAAGGACTGGAAAGACTGGGAAATTTGATATGATATGATATGAGATGATATATGTTGGTGTCTTGCTAGAATACATTTTCAATACAGCCAAAATAGGCATTGTCTGAATACGTGCCTTAGTTTTCCATTTTCAACTGATCAAAGCATTCAACATTATAAAAGTACATTTTAAATACAACGGTTTATAACACAACAAAAGCTGTGCATTAGAATCATTAGCTCTCAGTCCAGGCTGTGGTTGGGGTGTGGTTGCCATGTCTCAGCAAAATTTCCACCCCTACCCTGAAACTACAAACCAGTCATTTAAGAAAACACATTTCTTCTATTTCTAAGTATTATGTCGGTGCAGCGCAGATGCAATGGTATTAGTGCCTGCTAGTATATTAGCATGCTAGAATGTTAGAGTATTAGCTTGAGAAAAACGGCATGATTAAGGAAAGAGATCTCGACGCCACTCCTGATTCAAGAGAGAAGATTCTGCTTTTTTTTTCCCCCAAACAAGGAGTGTAGGCTTGATTATATTTACCCCATGTAATATTTGGAATTTTGTGACGGATGATGCGTTTGATACACAGCCATATCAAATCAAGAGCCTTGTATTGAATAATACGCAACAATATACCGTATCATTACACCCTTAATACATACAGTACGAATTACACAGCAACTAATAAAAAATGAATCACGATTTAAAAACAAGATAAACAAAGGACTGAATTAGTGATAACTTACAAAAATCACATTCATTAGATCCTGCCACCTCTACAATATGTCAAAAGAACTTGCCAATGTTTGATGCAAATAATTCATATTTGTGCTTTTTACACTCTTAGCCCCAAAACAATTAATAGCTTACTTGAACTTTCTCCAATAAGCCATAATGTTCATAATGGCCTTAGATGGTGTAGCCTAATTATTCATGCCAAAGTTGTTTCCTTTGATTCTGTGGTTACTAATGAGCATATGTCACCATGGTCATTAGCCGTTTAATCAAGATGATCTCTTTCCCCCCTGAGCCAAGTCACTTTTCTCAAACTTCAAAAGAGATACCGCTGCATAAATTCCTACACTGTTAGAATCTGACTGGATTTCATAATTCCTAATATTGAGTGAGTAGTGTTTATGTTAGATGTAATACAATGCAAATGACACCCATTGAAAATGCTATCACAATACAGTTCAGCAGCAGAGTTGAAAAAGGTGCATATGTAATCATCTGTTTCCTTATTTGAATGTTTTAAAGTAAAATCACAATAAAAACTTTTGTATTTATATATGGGTTCGATACGTTAGGTTAGATGCTGATATTTGAATTAGAATGATCTACATTCTAGAGAATAGGAAAAATAATAAGCCTTTTAGGGTGTGGTCTCACCTTGCACTACAACTCAGCTATTTAATAGCTTCTAGGCTCTCCGTTTAAGTGTGGACTTATCAGAAATTCATTAACCATAAACTGCTATTTTATCATGTTTTATACAGAGATGCACTTTTATTTATACTTATGTTTACTTCATAGTTATTCATAAAAGTGATTGATTTGAGCTAAACCAGCTGCCGTCAGTAGGAAACACAGCAGTGATTGATAGTGTTGTTCAAGGCCAAGTTCATTTTGCCTATTTGTTCTGGCTTGTCACAGACAGATGTGACAGATAACATCGATGCAGGCACCAGTTAGCACAGCATGAATGACAAAAAAGCCAATTAACATAATTCTCTGGTTCCCAATTTCCATGAGGCAAATCAATGAACATGCAACTGTATTGATCAGGAAACCCAAACAGCACACATGCATCTAGCCAAAGTAGGTACAACAAGCGCAAATTACATTTATTTGGGAAGATGGTGGCACAAAGACATTTTAGATCACTGTTAATGCCTTTTTATCATGTGTTTTTGGCTAGACATCGGCCCAGAAAACTTGGTTATGTCGAGGTTAATCACAAGAGGAAAGCTGTGTGAAGGGAACTTGAAGTCAATCTGTTTATCACAAGCTGAGTGATGTGTGGAGATTTAAGAAATCATCACTTCACTGGGGTTGAACTCACCCATTATAGTCAAGAACAGTCGAAAATAACAGATGATCACTCAAAAAAAATCTCCCCAATTAGCAATAATTGTGCTGATGTGTGTCATATCTGAATACATTCTATGACATTGATGGCTTAGGGAAAGAACATTTAACTTTCAGGTGAAGATGACAGGTTATGCTATCTTGTCAAAATGTAGCCGCAATGTCTATCAAAGTTCTTCTTGGACCGGAAAAAAGTGTCCAAAATTGAGGGGTCCCTCAAAGCTCCATTCTGTGGCCTACAAACATGGCCGCCATGGACAGCAATTTCCAGAACACTCATTCATTCAAATCACGCACACCTTCATCCAATCTCACACACTCACTCCACAGTATAAAGAGACTTGTTTCTTGTATTAGTATTATCAATGTACCAAGCAATTATACCCTGCTCTTTGTTTAGTTTCATGGTTCTTGATCTTGTTTTTGATTCTAGCCTTGTCCAGTTTATGCCTGTTTGCCATTGCCTGACCCTTTGCCTGTTTCTTGATATTGGCTCATGTTTTGGATTTGTCTGCCTGTCTCTCACTCATTTAACTCCTATCGGCATTTGTATCCGTCCTTACCTTCATTACCATGAATATGTAAGAAGCCTTTGCTTGTAATGACAGCTTCAAGACAATTAATTAATTTGCCACAGTATTCAGGTGTGATTTTGGCCCATTTCTTCTAAACATATTGTCTTTAACTCTTGTTCAACTGGATTCAAGTAAGGTGATTGGGCCATTCTAATGCCTTAATTTTTTTCTCTGAAACCAATTGAGAGTTTCCTTTGCTGTATGATTTGGACTGGTGTCCTGCTGGAAGGTCCACCGATGTCTCATCTTCATCATCCTGGTGGATGGCAGCGGATTCTTCTCAAGACTCTCCAAGTAAAGGGCTCCATTCATTGTTCCTTTAATTATATAAAGTCTGTCAGTACCATGCAATGAAAAACAGCCCACACCATGATGTTTCCACCTTCAAACTTCAATGTTGGTATAGTGTTGTAAGGGTGATGTGCAGTGCCATTTCTTCTCCAAACATGGTGTGTAGTATGACAGCCAAAAAGGTCAATTTTGCTCTCCTCTGATCAGGCTTGTCCAAATGGGTTGTAGCAAACTTTAAACGAGCTTCGACATGCCTTTTCTTTAGTAATGGAGTCTTGTGGAGTGAGTGTGAGCAGTGGAGTGCATTGCCTCTTGTTTTCTCTGTGACGATGGCACCTGCTGCCTCCAAGTGTTTCTGGAGCACTTTCCAAATGGTCCTTGGCTCATGGGCTACTCTTCTGACTCCTCTTCTGACTCCCTGGTCAGAAATCTTGAGAGGAGCTCCTGTGCGTGGCCGGTTGATGACGGCGTGATGTTGCTTCCACTTGTGGATAAATGGCACCAATGGTGCTTACTGGATGATTCAGAAGTTTTAAAATATGTCTGTGTCTGATTCCATCAATATGTTTTGTAACAATAAGGTTGTGAAGATCTTGGGAGAGTTATTTGCTTTTGCCCATCATGAGATGTTTCTTGTGTGACACCTTGGTAGGGAAAAGCCTTTTTATAGACCATCAATTTACTAACCCAACTGATATTAATCTGCACAGATAGGGGGTATAATTACTTACAGATTTTATCTGGTTCCTTGTCTTACCTTGCCTTGGAGAACTGCTTTTTCTTAACGTCTTCAATACTTTTTTCCTGTCTCATTCCACTTTATTACACATAACTTCATTTATGGACTTTAATGTTGTGAATTCTTTATATTTCCAGACTTCTTGACTTAATACTGTTGTTTGGTGAAAATTTCATGTGTATAACCTCATCGGAAACCTATTTACTGAAAGATTTACTGTGTTCAATAATTATTTCCTCCACTGTAAATCTTGCCTAGGGTAAGTTGAATTTTACACTATCCGTTGTTACCCAAATGAGGATGGGTTTCCTTCTGAGTCTGGTTACTCTCAAGGTTTCTTTCTCTTAACATCTTAGTGAGTTTTTCCTTGCCACCGTCGCCACCAGCTTGCACAATAGGGATAAATTCACACATTCACACATACAAAATCTGATTACTGTGTTTATGTTTCTGTAAAGCTGCTTTGAGAGAATGTCCATTGTAAAAAGTGCTATACAAATAGAATTGAATTGAACTGAACTGTAAGCAAAAGGTCTCTGATTTTAGAATGAGGTTGTTTTGAAAAACGGTTCCTGAGCTTACTCAGTCACATTAGACTTTCCAGAAAATGCCAAATGATGCCTAGTTAAGACCAATTATAAACTTGAGTGATGTAGCTGAGTTGAAGAACTGTAGACTTTTAGGAGTATAAAATATTGTTATGACAAATGCTATTTGCTGTTCAATTTTGTGAACAACAATTTTTTTTTTTCCAGCAGCCCTGTCTTTTTTTTTTTTTTTTTTTTTTTACTTTAATCTCATTTAAGCCAACCAAGACTATCACAGACAAGCTTAACATCTTTTTTTTGCCTGGGCTTTTTAGCCAAAGACACCCCCCCAATCAAATAACAGGATTATAACTATGCAGTGCCTTGCGAAAGTATTCGGCCCCCTTGAACTTTTCAACCTTTTGCCACATTTCAGGCTTCAAACATAAAGATATAAAATTTTTATTTTTTGTGAAGAATCACCAACAAGTGGGACACAATTGTGAAGTGGAACGAAATCTATTGGATATTTTAAACTTTTTTAGCAAATAAAAAACTGAAAAGTGGTGCGTGCAAAATTATTCGGCTCCTTTACTTTCAGTGCAGCAAACTCACTCCAGAAGTTCAGCGAGGATCTCTGAATGATCCAATGTTGTCCTAAATGACTGATGGTGATAAATAGAATCCACCTGTGTGTAATCAAGTCTCTGTATAAATGCACCTGCTCTGTGATAGTCTCAGGGTTCTGTTGAAAGCGCAGAGAGCATCATGAAGACCAAGGATCACACCAGGCAGGTCCGTAATACTGTTGTGGAGAAGTTTAAAGCCGGATTTGGATACAAAAAGATTTCCCAAGCTTTAAACATCCCAAGGAGCACTGTGCAATCGATCATTTTGAAATGGAAGGAGTTTCAGACCACTGCAAATCTACCAAGACCTGGCCGTCCCTCTAAACTTTCAGCTCAGACAAGGAGAAGACTGATCAGAGATGCAGCCAAGAGGCCCATGATCACTGTGGATGAACTGCAGAGAACTACAGCTGAGGTGGGAGAGTCTGTCCATAGGACAACAATCAGTCATACACTGCACAAATCTGGCCTTTATGGAAGAGTGGCAAGAAGAAAGCCATTTCTCAACGTTTGGTGTGACGTTTGGTGTGTCTCCCAGGTGGCTTGTGGCAAACTTTAGACGAGACTTTTTATGGATATCTTTGAGAAATGGCTTTCTTCCCACCTCAGCTGTAGTTCTCTGCAGTTCATCCAGAGTGTTCATGGGCCTCTTGGCTGCATCTCTGATCAGTCTTGACAATCTTTATGTTTGAAGCCTGAAATGTGGCAAAAGGTTGAAAAGTTCAAGGGGGCCGAATACTTTCGCAAGGCACTGTATATTCACTGTATATTGTTCAATGCTGTGTGTGTGTGTGTGTGAGACACTGAAACAAATAAGTGACTTAAACATGAACATGTATCTTAAAATGCAACTCATTTTAAGTAAAATGAGTTGTAAAACATGACTGTCATACTTATGGCATTTTACATTTATTAACCCTGTGTAATTATTAAATATATTCATGATGAATGCCCTACCAGAAATTATTATTATTTTTTTAAAAATCTGAGAATAATGTTGTAGCCATAAAAAAAATTAGACAGAAGTAAATGTGACAAAATATCCAACGCATATACAGCTCTAGCAATACATTAATGAAAAAAGTAGCATATTAAATTCACTGTATGAAGGATTAGAAGCGGTTACATAAGGAGTGTAATGTTCTTATTGTAACACATGTGGAAGTCAAAAAATGATAGCTTTGTAGATTAGTTTGTTTTCTGAGTGAAGAAGTGGTCTTATGACTCTATTCAACACAGACTTCTTCTGTCAAATGAAAAATAACATCAGAACCCTTGACCAATAAACCACACACCAAGTGAAGTAAATAACAGAGGTGAGGTCATTCCTTTGTCCTCTCTTCCCTGAAATCTTATTCTTGAGAAATAAAACAGAAACACAGGATATAGACGTGAACGTAGAGATAAACTAAGATTTTCTACACACTGCAATTGATTCTATGTTTATTGTCAGGCTCAGTGTTCAGCCCTGTTATGTGTTTTGCTTGAAGGCCACATGGAGGCAGCTTTAAAAGCAATAATGTTGTAGTAGTAGCCTGAAGACAGCACTGTCACTGCTGCTTTAATTCCATCCTCCCTGTAAACTGATACATTTGTCTCACTATATTCGAAGAGTTGCTCCCTTATATATGCAATATATTGTATGATTTAAAATTTTAATAACAGTGAACCTATTTTAAAAGAAAAGAAATTCTGAGTAAAGCCTTGAGTCTGAATAAATGTCCTAATCTATTTCTGAGCCACTTTTCTTAAACATTATTTACAATCAGTACACAGTATTTTGGAGCATAACAATAATATTGGAATCACCCATAAGGTTTTGCAAGTTTTTGCCAAATGACTTTGACATTGGCATGGCTGTTGGTGCCAGACGGTCTGGTTTGAATACTTCTCACACATGCACACACACACACACACACACACACACACAACTCTCTAGAATTATGTCTCCAGAGTTTACACATGATGGTGTGAAAAACAAAGAACATCCAGTGAGAGGCAGTTGGGAACGTGTTGTTGTTGAGAGAGTTCAGAGACCAGACTGGTTTAAGCTGACAGGAAGACTATGGTAACTCACATAGCTGCTCTTTAGAACCAAGGTGAACTGAAAAGCATCTCGGATGCTTGAGGCAGATTGGTTACAAGAGCAGAAGACCACATCAGGTTCTGCACCAATCAGCCAAGAACAGGAAGACTGTACAGTTAAAATATTGAAAAAAACAAAACACTTGTCTTTCCGCAAACTTCAACTTTTCAATTTCAGTCAGCCTGTGCAAACGAACCATTTGTATGTACCAAATGACTCACACGCAAAACAACTAGGCCAATCAGTTCAGCATGGAAACTAGAAAAAGTCTGGAACCAGCAGAACTCTTCCTGGAGCTGGCCGCCCGGCCAAACTGAGCGATCGGGGGAGAAGGGCCTTAGTCAGGGAGGTGACCAAAAACCCGATGGTCACTCTGACAGAGCTCCAGCGTGTCTCTGTGGAGATAGGAGAACCTTCCAGAAGAACAACCATCTCTGCAGAACTCCATCAATCAGGCCTGAATGGTAAAGTGGCCAGACTGAAGCCACTCCTCAGTAAAAGGCACATGACAGCCTGCCTGGAGTTTGCCAAAAGGCACCTGAAGGACTCTCAGACCAAAGATTGAACAAAGATTGAACTCTTTGGCCTGAATGGCAAGCCACATGTCTGGAGGAAACCAGTTACCACTCATCACCTGGTCAATAACATCCCTACAGTGAAGCATGGTGGTGGCAGCATCATGCTGTGGGGATGTTTTTCAGCGGCAGGAACTGGGAGACTAGTCAGAATCAAGGGAAAGATGAATGCAGCAATGTACAAAGACATCCTTGATGAAAACCTGCTCCAGAGCACTTTAGACCTCAGACTGGGGTGAAGGTTCATCTTCCAACAGTACAACAACCCTAAGCCAAGATAACAAAGTTGTGGCTACAGGACAACTCTGTGAATGTCCTTGAGTGGCCCTGCCAGAGCCCAGACTTGAACCTGATTGAAAATCTCTGGAGAGATCTGAAAATGGCTGTGCACCGACGCTCCCCATCCAACCTGATGGAGCTTGAGAGGTCCTGCAACAAAGAATAGGACAAACTGCCCTAAAATAGGTGTGCCAAGTTTGTAGCATAATTCTCAAAAAGACTTGAGGCTGTAATTGGTGTCAAAGGTGCTTCAACAAAGTATTGAGTAAAGGTTATGAATACTTATGTACATGTGCTTTTTTTGTTTGTTATTTTTAATAAATTTGCAAAGATTTCAAACAAACTTCTATCATGTTGTCATTATGGGGTATTGTTTGTAGAATTTTGAGGAAAATAATGAATTTAATCCATTTTGGAATAAGGCTGTAACATAACAAAATGTGGAAAAAGTGAAGCGTTGTGAATACTTTCTGGATGCACTGTAGAAGAAGTGCACTGCAAGTTAACACTGAAGTTTTCACTGTTTTATGTACTATTAGGCCAATAATAAATCATTTCAAATAAGTCTAAACAAAAACTAATTTGCAGATGAATTAAAAGTGTAGCGTCTGCTGGCATGCAGTGTAAAGCTTATTTCCAGTTTGTCTGGACATGAGTTCAAGCATCATGAACAGAAGTCTAAGTCAGTTCTTTTCTGGAGGCTCTTCCGTGCAGCGTTGATGTGAATTTAAGAAAGTACATGACCTACTTAACAAACAGAAGAGAGCAGGAGAGGATCCATGTGATCATGGGATCCTGTAGGGCTTGGACATAACAGGCCATACATTGATTATTCACTTACGAACTCTGTCAATACTGAAACCAGTCTCCCGTCCCTTCTGTCAGCAACTCTAATTCACTAACATACTGTACACATATAGCCTGTGGCCTCACAGTACAATGAGTTTAATTAGCTGAACCACATTCACTGGAAAACTCTGATCTTTGCCCTGAGGTCCTTAACATGCAATGTCCTTACATGAATTGGTGCTTCTTGTTAAAAGGTATTCAATGATGTCAGACATATCATTGCCATCAACTAAAATCTACTAAAATATTGTCATCTGATTGAAGGTGTGAATTACAGCAGGGTTTGGGTGATCCCAGCTGCCCAATTATAAATTTAACCCCACAAAAGAAAGTCAAAAAAGTTTCTAGAATTCAATATTTTTAAATACCAAATAGTAAATTATACAATAGTTTGTTCCACTCCGCTAATCTGATTGGACAAGTGGCATTCCAAGAGTGCTTATATTTAGTATAACCGCACTATGACATTTCATATATGTGTAAATTATGTATATTACCCCAGTTCTCTATGTTTGCTACATAAAATTCCACTTTTTTGGAGCAAGTTTGAAGCAGCAGTGTTAGTGGCATAATCAATGGACATGGCAAACAATACTTAAAATGTTATTATTTATTTATTTATTTTTTTTTAAACAAATCTATGTGATAGCCAGCACACTACACGAGGGTCTATAAAGTGATTGTAGCTTCTTCCTGATCTATTTCCACTAGCGGAGCAACAATAAACAAAACATTTGGCTATATTGTTTCCGAAATGTCACTTACTTGATATTAATTTCTTAGCTATGATTAGCTACGATTAGCTATGATTAGTTACGACAATCAGCCTGCGCCTTCGTGCCTACGGCCAAATCACAGCTGTGCCAATGTTTAGCATAACCGCACTCTTGCTTGCACGATACTGCTTAAATATTATATTCAGACTCAGTGGTCACAGTTACCATTTACAGTAGGCTACTGTTTTTATATTAATAATAAGATTATTCTGAATAATAATAATAATAATAATAATAATAATAATAATAATAATCAGTCCCTCCAGTATTTAGCGAATTTGCAATCATAGAAATTAACATTAAATCAAGGAAACTTCTGACCAATCAGAATCAAGAATTCTGATTTATTTACACACACACACACACACACACACACACACACACACACACACACATACATATACATATATATATATATATATATATATATATATATATATATATATATATATATATATATATATATATATATATATAAGAATAAAACACAAAGGCAAGTTGCTACAGGAAAATAATCAATGGTGTAATGTGGAGAGAATGCTCCAAAATGAATGGTTAATAACAAAAATAGTTTATAAACATTGCTCTGGTAAAAAGGAGACAACATATATTTAATATTTCTAAAGAAAGACCAGTCAGTGGAAGAGTTCCGACGTAAAGCTGGCGTTTTTAAGTTTTCCGCTGAGGTAACAGTCTTTAGGACTTTGCGCTTTCTGTTATGTGACAAGCTGCATTTCCATTTTTATTCAGTGAGGAAAAAGAAAGGCCAGTGAGCACCATTTATTGGCAATCTGCTGTGGCGTAAGAGCGCTAGCTGATCCCACACTGGATGCATTCTTAAGCATACAAACCAACCTGTCACAGCTCCGTCAGTTCAGGACTCCAGATCCCAGAATGCAACGCGCACCTCGCACACACGCATGCGCTCTAAGTCCCCGGAGTTCTGATCTGAGACACCTGCTGCCAATCACACACACTCACACACGCACCCACTCCACTAGTATTTAGGGAATCGCTTGCCACAGAGTCATCGCGAAGTATACGCTTAGTGACCTTGCTTCTCTGCGATCCCAAGCCCTCAACCTCGACACTTACTTACGCTTTTCGACTACGTCTTTGTCTCGCCCAGTTTATCTTGTTCGCCCGATCTCCTGAACCCTGCACGTCTCACGTTTCACGCTGCCTACTGATTCATAGCTCCGCGTCGCTTTTCTGCTTTCCGCTCCCGCGATCGTGCCGTTTCCACACCCGGTGACACAACCTTATTTCACACACCTAACAAGTGAAAATAGCATAAGAACAGTTAAATACCTGTACTGCAACTGTTGATATGAGTAGACTTGGAAAAATTCATACGAATCTGTAACCATCAGACTGTGTTGCACAAACATCTTTGACCCCCTAAGCCTGTGGCTCATGGCTAAATCATCCATTCGCTCCACTGCTCAGTAATGAGAATAATTGGCTTCTAGGACACTCGCTGCATCAGATTCCCTGATTTGTGGCGAGCTGCCTTTCTCTCCTTTTTCACATCACTGTGCTTGAGGAGCCATGTATAATTTGTTGAGCTCATGTAATACAAAACTTCAGGTTAGACTTATATACCTGAGCTTGAATGACTTTCTGAGCTGAACGAATACATAAAACATACAACAGTAGTATATGGCATTTTCTAAGAAATCACTTGGACTGCACATTTTGTCTTGTTGGAATAGTGGACAATAGAGGATGATTTTCCAAATCAACAATGCCCAAAGACAACAAAACTAAACTCATGATGAAAAAATGTTGCCAATTAAAATTTGAAAGTCAGGAAATTAATTCCGGTCCTATGGAGGTTTTAGTGAAAAAAAGAAAAGAAAAAGGAAATAGCATTTTTTTGTGACATTTCACAGTGATAGCCAAGCAAAAAATGTTGCTTAGCAGCATAATTGCATTGCAGTATGGAGATTTCTGCTTATCTGAATGATGTTGTCATAGTTCACCGTTACCAACCCTGGTTTAATACCTTAAAAATGTGATAATTAGATGGCAATGTATGATGTTTGAAAATTCAAAAGAAATTGTCATTTACACACTTAGTCTTGCTGATTGCAACAAATGAACAGGTTCCCACAGAAACACTGGACTGATGTGACCTTAACCTGTCAGGCCCTCGATTCTTCACCTTAATGGATATGTTAACCTGTATTACAAACCACTGTCTTGTTAGGGGAGAGCTATCACAATTGTAACATTTGATTCTTACAAAGGCAGGAATTTATGCGTCTTTGGGCATCTTTTCTGAATGCCACTTTATGGTAGTCTGAAGCAAGAGTTTGTACAAACATCAAGCGTTACAGGTTGTACCCCTGGTTTCTCACAATCTTTCAAGCAGAAGGAGCATGTGCAAACTTTTGAAACTTTGCTAACAGGAGAGTTGGTTATTACTGTATTCTAATGACTTTTTCTGATAATGCAGTAATGTAACTTTATATTTTAAATGTATGTAATTTGATTACAGTTACTGATGTCAATAAAATTGCGATACTTGCATTACAAATATATTGTTAAGAAAACATTATCAAGTAAAATGCATTTTTAAAATCAATCCTGTTTTGCGTGGCTGCCAGGGGCATAACCTGGCCTGGGTAAGAGTTTTTCCTTAGCCCTGAATAATTCTCCAGTTGGAGCATCCAGTTGTCATTACGTAACTGAACGTCAGTAAAAGAAGACGGCGGTGTTGTAATCTTCAGTGAACGGAGGCGAGACCAATCAGACAAAGTTTACAGGAAAATATGTTTAAACACTCGTGTCTTATTGGCTGACAGATCTCAATTCTGCCAAACGCTCACAGTCAGTGAGGAAATATGGATATATGTCATTTTATTCTTTTTTTTAAAACCAGTAAGGGGGTTGAAACTGCAACAGTAACATCCTCGGACACTGAGCAGGAAAACAAGGTGTGAAAATATCTATGAGTTCCTGTTTATGTGATCTGTGAATATGATCTGAGTAGAGCATAAGGAAAGATCATGCCCTTTACATGGTACTGTAGCAGCTAAACCCATACAATGTTAGCTTAGCTGTGCTTCCTGTTGGCGAGCGGCACCAAACTAGCCTAGTTAGAAAAATTTTATATTTTATCGGTCTGGTAGTCGTACAAACAGTGACAATACCCGAAGCAAGTTTTGTGATAAATCCAACCTTTTCTGATCATGTCATACATTGACACGCACTAAAATTACCAAATGAACTACGAGTTTCACTTTGCAGTGTATTTTTTATAGGCTTTGAAAGTAACTTGAAAGTAACGTAATTAGTAATCTGATTACTTTTTATATGCAGTAATCAGTAATGTAATTTACATTTTAAAGTAATAAATAGTCATCTATAGAGGATTACTTTTTTTTGAGTAACTTACCTAACTTACTACAACACATGGTGCCTTTCATTTGAAATAATTTAGCCCGATGCTTGATAAAGAGTCTGTCTGTCCTAATTTTAAATCATTCATAAGCCAGGCAGCAATCAGGATGCTTCCTTCTAAACTATCTATTGATTTGACAGAGAGAGAGAGAGAGAGAGAGAGAGAGAGATGTTTTTGGATGTTACCTGACTCAGGATTCCTCAGAGCAGGAGATCTATAGTGAGTGACCACCAACTGTTGTGAGATGTGTATATGCATGTGTTGGGGTACATGAAAAATCCTTAGGTTCTTCATTTAGAACATGCGTATCTGTGGTTGGGTGCACATGATGCAGTGGAGGAGAGTGAATACATGAAGCTGACAAACCCAGAGCAGTTTCTCTTGTCACTGGAACACACCCACACTGAAGACATGGCCATTCTCAAAGACGGAAGAGGCAGAAAAAAAAAATCAGCATGAAAATAATGAAACGTTGTGTCATGCCAGTATGCAGGAATGAGCAGGGATAAAAAACACAATTTTAAGAAATGTCAGGGTCTAGCTTGTGTTACTTCTCTCTGCAGCTAGAACTTAACAAAAGGCCACACTTTTGTTAAGACCATGTCTCTGTCGGTGCCAGAAACAACAACAACAACACACACAATTTACCGACCATTTCTAAAGGGCAAACAGTAAGCAGTTACCTTTGTCAAAAATAAGCTATTCAGAAGACTGCAGCTTTTGAAGAAAACATGTCAATTTCCTGAGAAATAGAAATAAAACTGAAATTGAGATTGATTTTCTCTGTGTGGTCACCAGAACAACCTGCACACAGTCCAGTAACATCACATGGCTCCATATTAAACAACAACCATACTTCAAAATTACTGACATTCTTCTGGGAAAAAGAGCAAACATGACTGCATAAAATCAACAGCAAATGATAGTTTGAGTCAAAATATATATTTGGGAATGATGTATAGTTTTATTGTAATTGTCATATCACAGCAAACCAGCGACTCCTTTTCCCAGAATGCACCAACAACTACAAACATGGCTAAAGAGGACTACACTTCCCAATGTAACACACACACACACATCACCTTCTCGTAAGGACTAATCACATACACTTGTTCCTGATCACAATCAACACCACGCCACACTAGTGACTGTTCAGGCACTAAGCTTTTGCGAAGTATATGCTCAGTTGCTTAGCCTCTGCCGTTATTCCAAGCCTTGTCATGTTTGCTTATTGGTGTTTTGACTTTGTCTCTTTGCCCTGCCCTGTATGTGGTGTTTGCCTGATCACCTGACCTCTGCACGTTCATGATTATTGTCTTTGCACTTGTTATTGTGGTTTCATTAAACTGCCATACCTGCACTTGCTTTTGTCCTGCGCCTACATTACGTGACAGCAATACTACGCCACCCTGCCTTCTGGCTGATGCTCCCTGGGATAGGCTCTAGGTTCCCCCGCGACCCTGAAGGAGTAAGCGGTAGAAGATGGATGGATGGATGGATAATACTACGCCACATACAGTGGTGTTTGAAAATTTGTGAACCCTTTAGAGTTTTCTGACCTAAAACATCATCAGATTTTCACACTAAAAGTTGAGAAAAGGAACCCTATTAAACAACTTAGACAAAAATATTATGCTTTATCATTTATTTTATGAGGAAATTATCCAATATTACAAATATATGTGAACCTTTGGTTTCAGTATCTGGTGTGACTGCCTTGTGCAGCAATAACTGCAACTAAACATTTCCTTTAACTGTTGATCGGTCCTGCACATCGGCTTGGAGGAATTTTAGCCCATTCCTCAGTAGCGAACAGCTTCAACTCTGGGATGTTGCTGGGTTTCCTCACATGAACTGCTTGCTTCAGGTCTGTCCACAATATTTCTACTGGATTAAGGTCAGGACTTTGACTTTACCATTCCAAAACCACACCAAAATTGTATTCTTCTTTAACCTTTCTTTGGTAGAACGACTTGTGTGCTTAGGGTCATTGTCTTGCTGCATGACCCACTTTCTCTTGAGATTCAGTTCATGGACAGATGTCCTGACATTTTCCTTTAGAATTCAATGTTCCATCAATGATGGCAAGTCGTCCTGGCCCAGATGCAGGAAAACAGGCCCAAACCATGGGACTACCACCAGCATGTTTCACAGATGGGATAAAGTTCTTATGCTGGAATGCAGAGTTTTCCTTTTGCCTGTTTTATCCTTACCTATAAATTTAGTATGAGATATACACAAAAAAAGAAGAAATCGGGATGGGGCAGATTTTTTCACAGCACTGTAGTATCCACTGGCAGCTGCAATTTTTATTTTCATAACAAATAGGTTATTTAATTGCATTCTGGGAAAGTGGGTATCATATAATTGCTAGAAGTGAAAAATGTGATAGGACCTTCTAATTTATGCAACAGCACTGATGAATTTTCAAATCTAACTGGTCAGAAGGTATTAATTAATGTTCCATAACTGCAGCTCTGACCAGCAGCTCTGTTTTCCATAATTCAAATTACTATATTTTACATATTACTATATACTACAAATTTTATATTAATGTGCTTATTCCAATACGCTATCAATCATATAGTAATAACTCAGACAGGGACTTGTATGGCATACAAGTCTCAAACTCCTAGGCACACTGATGATTAAGCATCGACATGGTGACATTTTCTGCAGGGAGATGTCTATTTCACATTTATGAAAAAGGAGTCTGCAGTGTCAACGCTTTTATGGTTTCCACCACAGGAAAGTCATCAGGACAGAGGACTTATAGTTCCCAGTTTCTTTGTAAAGAGAAGCTAATGAGGAAACAACTGTTTATAGCTACTATAATGCAAGTGATAACAGGAACTTTTGGAAGTTCCACAAAATGTAACTATAAACAGTTATACAGTATGACATGTCATTTACTGATGAATTAATATTTGTAATAATATGCAAATTGCCCTGGAATATATATACATATATATATATATATATATATATATATATATATATATATATATATATATATATATATATATAATAAAACATATTGTTACTGCGTTGATACTGATTTTTGTATTGCGTGCTCTGATCATCTGAGAAGCTCCATGCAAGTGTGCCTTCTGACAGATTATAGCATTTACAGGATACAGGAAAAATATAATTGAAAATAATGCTGGCCAATCTTCAAAAATGTGTTTTTTTTAAACAGTATAATGAAAATACAATATTTTGTGCAGCTCTTATACTCAGCTAATCAGATAGTGGAGAGGAGAAGGCCCCAGTGGATAATTTATAGGGATTAAAGTGTGCCGGTAGCTTACTCAAGAGAGCTGATGATAGGCACTGAGGAAAACCAACCACAATGTGGCGCTGTATCACTGCAGTCCAGCTCTATATTGTTTTTTACGGCATTATACACTGCTGTCATGCTGGATTTTACAGAAAGGACTGATGAGTGGTATTACTGACACCGCAGAACATGTGTAATTCTATTGAAAGTAATTTTCACCTCCCTTCTGATATGTGATACCACAGCGTTATGAACACGATCTAATAGAAGCGACATCATATTATAGTATTGTATTGTATCTAGCTAAATAGGCTGATTAAGGCTATTTATTCAGAGCAGACAGTAATAATAATGATGATGAATAGACAATTCACAGACACAGCCGGCGGTTGTGCAGCACCCCTGCTGGAGTGCATTGGTAATAACTTTATTGCAAAAATACAAGTTCCCTCAGCCCCAAGCATTTACAAATGAGTCCCAAACAGGAAAAACCATTGAAATGATTTTTCATCTTCGAAAAATCCATCTCTCTCTGGCTACAGCTGGCATTCAAAGGCTGATATTAATACAGATGTTAATATGTACATATTTAACGATTCGGCAAGAAATCACTTTCATCCTCAGTTAAAGGAAAAACCAGGGAGGTCTGGAGGAACACACACACACACACACACACACACACACACACACACACACACGGCTTTGTCCCAGTCTGACTCTTTGCTGGTTGTTCAGGAGAGTGCGATTTGTTGCATAGCATACTCGTGCACCACCACTGCTACATTCTCAAACACCCTTTAGATGAAAAGGTGAATAAAAAAAATAGTAACATGGGCGAGCTTTATAATAGTGCCAATCTTTGGTTGAGAAAAAGTTTGTTCAATTCTGAATGAAATACAAAAAAATAAAATAAAATAAATAAATTTACTCATTCTGTAGTTAAGCATTTAGTGCTTACTTTTTAATGTGAAAATAATGATCATTATATATCATTAAGACCAATGGGTTACACACTGCAACTGTGAAATCAAACTTCTGAAGACCACTGATCAATCTCTGTTACAATATTTCAGTTATTTCTTTATATTACAATATGCTCATAGCATAAAGTACAATAAAGTACCTCTTGTGCAAAATGTTCATAAATTCTGGAAACGCTCATAAGGGCTTCAAGTTATTTCTGCTCCACTTTAGTAGCTATCAGGGCCAAACATTCTTTAACTTGGATTTTTATCATTAAATTAGGATTTCGATAAAGACATGTTTACTAAAACTACATGGAATGACTATGACCATTCTCCAGGCCAGATGTACTTACTACAGATACTTGACTACGTTGTATCAGCCTCATAGCTACGTTATCAGTGTCAATGCAGGTTACAAAAGAAATATAAAGAAAGCTTAACTTGGCATATCTCCCTATACAAATGGGAGAACTGTCAATAGAATTCAAATAGCAGTTTGACTCCAGCTTTACACTTCTGAAGTGTACTATACTCGTCTTAATGCAGATAGTAACTAGAACCACTAAAATGAATTAACATTCCATAACGTCATAAAGTAGAGTTTCTCCATTCCTCTGGATAATTTGTAAGTATTTCATAGTGTTCATGTTTTTTTTTCTTCTTTGACAATAAATTCATTGATTGGTGTATATTCAGTCAAAAGGAGTGAAGCAGTCTTTGCCTGTAACACTAGACAGAAAACAGGTGTGTGCTACAGGGAATGCCCATACAAGAGGAAGAAAAGGTTGAGTTATTCCCATCCGCTCTCCACACTAGGGCTGCACGGATACATGCGTGCTCTGACCAAGCGCCAGAGCTGAGGAACCAAGAAATACAAAAAAAATATAAGTACAGCTCCTTCAACTGTTCTCTTTTTTTTTTTTTTTTTTACAGGGTGTGTAAGTAAGTATGCGTGTCAGTCAATAAATCAGTACAAACTATGAGCTACTTGTCCATCACCCTAGAAAAAGTGGGTCAGTTCATTCTAGAACAAGAGAGAAAGAAAAGAAATCCTTTAAAAATGTCAGAGGAAAGGATGCGATGTGGAGGGTTTGATTGAGCTCATTGTGGGTTTTTACATGGGCGTCGCCGAAGGTGGATGGCCTCTCCCACACTCTTGCCCTCACACAAAAGTGGGTTATTTCCATTAACTTGTATAGTATTGTAGCTAAATAATGCTATGCTACATCTAAACCTAATCCTAACCTTAACTTCAGTATCCAAAAGAAAATATTTAAACTATTTTTTTTTTTTTTTTTCAAAGAAAAGCTGCATTCATATTGAGAAAAGAAAAGAAAATGATGACCAAATGTCCACACAATGTTAATACTGTCAATGCTGTATTTCTATCATCATGGGGACATTTGGTCTAACTAAGTGTTAAATAGAGACAGACACACACACGCACACACAAACATTAATCATGTGCAGTAGTTAAATAGACCTCAGAGATATTGAAAAGTTATCCAGGATGCTGCTGGATCTCGCCGGCTTTGCAGCCCCACGCAGTGCGTTTAATTAAGTTAAGTGTTCAGGGTAGGATGGCTCGCTGCGGGAGAGCCAAGGCTCAAAGCCTTTCTTGTACCACAGCATGCTGTTAGCGCCCCACACACACACGCACACACTCACACACACACACACACACAGCTACTTAGTCCATCACATTATCCCAAACAGTGAACTGAACAAGGAAGAAAATAAGCTCTGCCCTTCCCTTCACCATGCTGTGGACAGGAAGGAAACACGCTTTAACACACTTTAAAACACTGCTATGCAGGACAGAGGCAGGAAGAGGAGGCTGACCCAGATCCATTATACATGAACACTGAAAAAGGCAGAGCAGCCCACCACACTCTGAGTGGGGAAAAAGTTAAAGAGAGGAAATAGTTAAGGAAGACACAGTAGGCAACACGCCACATGAATAAAGGAAATGATGGGAGCCCATCATGGTCCGAGAAACAGAGGCGGGGCTATAGCTACAGGAGGATTTTGGGCTTCAAGAGGGATCCAGCCCTCCAGAGCTGATAGTGCTCCAGTGGGCTAGTGTAGCTAAAAGCTAGGGTCACTGGGATTAATCTCTGTTACAACATTCTAGCAATTACTTATTATTTGTATGTGCAGGGATCCTTGCAGGAATCATAAAAATGGAGGGTGTTGTAGGTGGGCCTAGGACACCAAGGAGGCTACTGCCCAGGACGCCAGTGGCACAGCTCTGTCAAATTTCACTGGTGGACTGGACTGAGCTTGACCCCGGTTAGACACAGCCAGAAACTTGGTGACCCTCTGGACACGTCCTGCAAGGGAGGAGGATGGTCGAGTGTGAAGAACAGGATTTCAAGCAAATCGAAAGTGAACTTCCAAAATGCACAAAAGAATAGACTCAATATCAAGAAGCACAATATAAAACAGGAGGGTTTTGATCAAACTCCTGACACTCAGACTTAAAGCAATGAAATGAGCATTAGTATGCAGAAAGCACTGTGAGAATAGCCTCAGAACATGGAGGTGAAGAATGAGACAGATTTACCTCGGGCGGTCACACAAGACCCAGGCTGAGGCAAGTGAATAGAAATGGGATAGATGGAAGGCACGATAGACGGATGGACACACAGGAGGACTGCATGAGTAAGAGACATGGGCAAGAAGTGTGACATGAAGTGTTCCTCATGCAAAACATACATATTTATTACAGACAGACACATGCTGAGCAGATGGACAAATATAAGTTTGCATTAAAGATATGTTAGAATGAGTAGACATATGGTGGTTAAAGGATGTAGACACAGGATGGCAGTATAAGTCAGAATGACAGTCAGTACTCATCGTCTGTGTGTTTTTCATGTATGTAGACGGTATTATTGGGGGAAAGCCTTCACAGGCTTCTGATTTGTCACAATATGCCCGCAGACTAAGCCATATTAGACACATTAGTGACAGTAACAGATGCAGTGATGGAAAAAAAACCCTGCATCTTATTCAACAGTAATCATGACATTAACGTGTAACTACTGTATATACACCACCTCAAGACACTTATATTATAGCAGCTGGGTTAATCTGTAGATTATACTTTGTTTGTACTAAGGGGCATTTAGAGGACCAGTTTATCTTATTTAGAGCCCTCTGCTGCCTGAGAGGCAAATTGCAATTGCAATGAAAACACAGAAACACTGACAATCCCCGGAGATTGTCATTTCCATCATTCCATCATTTCCAGGCCAGAAAACTGAAGTCCAAAATGAAAAGAAAAATAAAATGATGCAAATAGCTTCATGATAGTGTGTGAAATATACCATTGTTATCCATAATATCATCATGCTGTCTTTCTATTTTCTATACTGTACAAAATACTAGGGACACTTACTATTAGTAAAAGTCCTCAATGGTATATTTCACACAAGGTGACAAAAAATTGGCAATAGCCTTAAGTTTTGGATAGCATTGGGACCTTTCTTGAAATGCTATACTGTGTGTGTATATATATATATATATATATATATATATATATATATATACACATACAGTGAGGGAAAGAAAAGTATTTGATCCCCTGCTGATTTTGTATGTTTGCCCACTAACAAAGAAATGATCAGTCTATAATTTTAATGGTAGATTTATATGAACAGTGAGAGAAAAAATAACAACAAAAAAAATCCAGAAAAACGCATGTCAAAAATGTTACAAATTGATTTGCATTTTAATGAGGGAAATAAGTATTTGACCCCTCTGCAAAACATGACTTAGTACTTGGTGGCAAAACCCTTGTTGGCAATCACAGAGGTCAGACGTTTCTTGTAGTTGGCCACCAGGTTTACACACATCTCAGGAGGGATTTTGTCCCATTCCTCTTTGCAGATCTTCTCCAAGTCATTAAGGTTTCGAGGCTGATGTTTGGCAACTCGAACCTTCAGCTCCCTCCACAGATTTTCTGGGATTAAGGTCTGGAGACTGGCTAGGCCACTCCAGGACCTTAATATGCTTCTATTTGAGCCACTCCTTTGTTGCCTTGGCCGTGTGTTTTGGGTCATTGTCATGCTGGAATACCCATTCACGACCCATTTTCAATGCCCTGGCTGAGGGAAGGAGGTTCTCACCCAAGATTTGACGGTACATGGCCCTGTCCATCGTCCCTTTGATGCGGTGTAGTTGTCCTGTCCCCTTAGCAGAAAAACAGCCCCAAAGCATAATGTTTCCACCTCCATGTTTGACGGTGGGGATGGTGTTCTTGGGATCATAGGCAGCATTCCTCCTCCTCCAAACACGGCGAGTTAAGTTGATGCCAAAGAGCTCCATTTTGGTCTCATCTCACCACAACACTTTCACCCAGTTGTCCTCTGAATCATTCAGATGTTCATTGGCAAACTTCAGACGGGCATGTATATGTGCTTTCTTGAGCAGGGGGACCTTGCGGGCGCTGCAGGATTTCAGTCCTTCACGGAGTAGTGTGTTACCAATTGTTTTCTTGGTGACTATGGTCCCAGCTGCCTTGAGATCATTAACAAGATCCTCCCGTGTAGTTCTGAGCTGATTCCTCACTGTTCTCATGATCATTGTAACTCCACGAGGTGAGATCTTGCATGGAGCCCCAGGCCGAGGGAGATTGACAGTTCTTTTGTGTTTCTTCCATTTGTGAATAATCGCACCAACTGTTGTCACCTTCTCACCAAGCTGCTTGGCAATGTTCTTGTAGCCCATTCCAGACTTGTGTAGGTCTACAATCTTGTCCCTGACATCCTTGGAGAGCTCTTTGGTCTTGGCCATGGTGGAGAGTTTGGAATCTGATTGATTGATTGCTTCTGTGGACAGGTGTCTTTTATACAGGTAACAAGCTGAGATTAGGAGCACTCCCTTTAAGAGTGGTCTCCTAATCTCAGCTCGTTACCTGTATAAAAGACACCTTGGAGCCAGAAATCTTTCTGATTGAGAGGGGGTCAAATACTTATTTCCCTCATTAAAATGCAAATCTATTCATAAAATTTTTGACATGCGTTTTTCTGGATTTTTTTGTTGTTATTCTGTCTCTCACTGTTCAAATAAATCTACCATTAAAATTATAGACTGATCATTTCTTTGTTAGTGGGCAAATGTACAAAATCAGCAGGGGATCAAATACTTCTTTCTCTCACTGTATATATAGAATATATATATATATATATATATATATATATATATATATATATATATATATATATATATATATATATATATATATCTGCCTGGCATAGGCAAGACACGGCCTCCGTGTTTCTGAGTTGAAAACTTTACCGCCCCCCACGGTTATGTTTATGTTTTGCTGAAAATGTTGTCAACCATTTTTAGATTTTATTTACAGTTAGATGTCTTCTATCCTTGATCTGTAGCCTGGGAGTTGAAAATAATGCCACATTTGTTTCTGTCCATGTGCTATCTGTAGCCTTGCTGTTACTATGATTACCTCGCAAGAGTAGCAAGTGATTTTTCACCTGGTGTATAAAAAGACGTGTTAAGCAGGAAATCTGACCCTTCGTACATGAAACGGAGAAAGACAGGTGAAGCAGAGAGAGAGAGAGAGAGATGTGCTGCTTGTCATGTTACAGCTCTTAAAGATACAGAAACATTTCAATTTAATAGCTATTTCAATAGATGGTATCTTTTTGCCAATTCCAGATACCATCATCAGTTGGTTAAAGTTTACATTGCAATATTATGAAATAGTTTTTTCCCCCTAAGATATTACTGTATACTGTATATGACTATTGTATGTCTAGAAACACTTATATATTAGAAACTGCACATGTAATTGTATTTGTATTTTGAAATATAAGAAAATGTAACAACATAAACTGTGTGATCTAATCAACCTCACTGTAATTCAATCCTCTACTAAACACTATTAAAACAGAAATGCTTGATAAAGGCACTACTGATGGTGCTGTGTATTGATTGCGCATGTAACAGCTGCAGCACCTTTTACTATACTTGTTGAACAGTGGTTACCCTAAGCACTACAAACAAGAGAAGTATTATGGTTTAACATCTACTAACTATTGTTATCAGGAAATACCGCAGTGAAATCACGGTTGATGTTTTATAATCATAGTCCCAATACAACCTAGAACTATTCTGAATTACTGTCAGAGTGGGGAAGCACAAATTGTCAGTAGCAATGTGATTTGATTAAATGGTATGTGCTGCACACAAGGGAGCGTCTAATAAACGATAAAATCAGATTGGCAGGTAACAGGCAGCACACATATACACACTCACAAACACACAAAGTGAATTGATGAAAGTGGCACTAGAGTCAGATTTCCAGAGCTCATATCCCATTCCCTCATCACGCAGTCCCTCAAACAGCCTGTCACCTCTAAGCCAGTTTTAGCACCTGTGCTATCCTCATCTGTGTGCTATGAATAAGCTTCACTAAGCCCTTATTTCAAATTATAAAGCTAAATTACTCTAATGAGCAAGCTGAGATTCAAGTCCTTGTACCATCTCTGAACATCTGAACATGTGGGGAATGTTTTATAAATGCAAGGAGCCTTTATGAAATATTGTGAAATATTACACACACACACACACACACACACACATTATATATATATATATATATATATATATATATATATATATATATATATATATATATATATATATATATAAAATACACACACACGCACATCTGTGTGAAAGATACATACAAAGCTGTGTGAGACAGCAAGACGGTCCTGTCTATGTCCAACTGCGGTCCCACTCAGACTGCGAGCAATGCGGCGCAGGTGATCAGGATCATACTGCCTGTCATCCACTGGCTAGATAGAAAAGAAAACACATGCACACGCTAGTCCCAAGAACAAAGCACACTGAAAACAAGGAACAATCCAAAGTGTCATAAAGAAATAGAAATGAAAGCCAAGTCACCAAGATGAACTTAGCACAAAGTAAAATTACCCACTGCTGGAAGCTAATTGCTTTCTTGTGTGCCATTTAAGTTTTTAGCCAAGCGAATTTCATTTGTGTTTGTTCTGACGGCTGCTTGGATTTCGGCACAACAACAACTTTTGATATATTGAACATTTTCATTGTGATATTTAATAGAGTTAATAATGTCTTCATTATTATTCTTAAATAATAGAAAAATAGGTACGATAAATAAAACCGCTTGTCTGTGCTTTTAACTGTTAGTGTACATACATTTATTTGGAATTTCTTCGTTACCATTTAGGCTTTGTTTATGCAAGATTACATATTAGTATGAATTTGAATATAAAAACAAAACAAAACAGGTGGATAGAAATAAACTTGTATACATGTACACCCAGTGGAAAAAGTGTCATGTGTATTCACACACGTGTCTCACCATGTCTGTGTGTGCAATGGAGCTGCGAGAGCCTGGTGCTCCGAATGCAGTTCTCTCCAGCTCAGCCGTGGGGGTCTGTGAGCGTCCCACTCCAGAGAGGAGCTGCCATGCTGCAGGAGTCACTGAACAAGGCAAGCAAATTACAACACAGTGCTATACACTCATAATACTCTGTGCGCTCTAATACAGAACTAACATGTTTCATAAGCCACTAAACCATGTTTGGCAGATCTCATATGTGAAAATGGATGTTAATCCCAAATCTATCATATATGTCATATACATAGGTCATCATATATATCTCAAAGTCATTGAATAAATATGAGCAAAAGACAAAACACCAAGGCTAATTTGTACATGAACTGCAAACGATACATACCTTTTTTCCCAGAGGCCGGGCTGAGACGACGGCCTGCTCGCAGACTAGCCTGATACAGCGAGTCCAGGTCTGAAAGCTCATTCTCCTCATACTCTGCAGCCTCAGCCTCCAGTTTTGGTTCAAATTGAGAGCTGGCAAACTTTCTGATACTCTTGTTCCTAGAGCTCATTGGACTATAGGGTGGACCGTTCCATCCATGTGAGCGTGGAGAGATAGCAGGTCTAATGAGATGGCTCTGATCTGGTGGGGTCTCGTGGGGCGTGACCACGGCATCAGGGCGGTCCAGGCTCCAGGAGGACCAATGACGAGCTGTGATAGGAGGAGGGGCCGGTCTAGGGCTGGAGCGGGATAACACAGGTGATGGAGGGAAGGGAGGGTTGCGTAACGGTTGCCATACGGGGGCTCTGTTCTCAGGTTGAGGCAATGTGTTTGCTACATTAGGATTTGGGCTGTCAGAAGTGACCCTCCATAGGGATGAAGCAGGGGATGGAGAAGAGGAAGCTAAAGGCTGCTGGTGCTGGGAAAGCTCTTCATCTTCATCCAGAACACCCCAGAATTCCAGGGGAAGAGATGGCATAGAGATGGCCAGATGCTTATGGATGGTTCTGATCTGTCCCCCTGAGGCCTGCAGGACATCGGAAAGTTTCACACCACCCCATTCGGTGTTCTTCATTGACTGATTTCCTTGAGTATGGTCTTGTGGACGTGGCTGAGGTATGGGAGTGTGTGGAGTGTTAAGTGACTTTAGTGAATTAAGTGAATCAGAGGTGAGTGGCTTCGTCTGGGCAGGAGGTGGCAGGCCAAGGGATGCGTCTTGATTGACTTCCCACACCTCCTCCTGATTGTCTGTCAGCAGTATTTGGACCGAGCCAGGCTGTTCACTGCAAAAAAAGAATAGACAAAATCGAATTGGGTTTCCTCAAAGGAACAGTGGCATCAAACAGTGACCGTGTCAGCAACTGGTTACTAAAGAACATCAAATTTCAAGACATTATAGAAAATCGAGGCTTTTATCATTCTACAGGCTTTTACTTTTGCATTTCATTGCTAATGCCAGAGATACAGTAAGTACGAGTAGTCTGCTGTAAACCCTTTAAACCATGAAAACAAAGGATTCATTTTCCAAAACCCACTTTCACATGTTTTTGTCATTAATTGTAAAAAGATTTAAGCTACAGCCAAAGGCACTTTTATAAGGCACTTTGTCATCAAGAGACCAAGCTCAAGGAGACTTGAGGCAGTTTCATCTCGGTTAACATGACACACATACATACGAACACCCTAACCCCCCCCAACACACACACACACACTCAGTGTGCACAGAATGACCTTGACATCATTTTCATAGCCACTGCATGAAGCAGAAGATTTAAAGTAGTAATAAATATGCCTATAAGCTTTACTGTCCATTTATCAGTAGGACTGAATGGCTGATTTCCTCAAGCATGATATATACACACTTAAAATGCTGTCTTTCATTTTCCAAACACACACCAGTCAGTACTTAAATTCCTCTTCCATCTTCATAAGGTGTTCAGAAGGTGTTTCTAAAAAATAATGAAGCAATGGTAGAGCTCATTATTACAGATCAATGCAGAAACAACTAAAGTTAGTGAGACAATTGTAATGTTACAGCCTAGCTTAGAGCTTTGGTAGAGGAAACTTTCCCTCTTTTCCCCGCTTTCCTTTCAGGATATGTTAGAGAAAGGCATGACTAAGAAGTACTGGTTAACAAGGAACATTTAGAAGCGCGCTAGTGTACTTAAAGGGCAGCTCATTTAGCCTGCATGCTCCAGCGTTGATTGATGCAGTCAGTGAAGCACAACTGCAAAGATTCCTGATGAATATGCTAGCGCACCGGCTCCCTGTAAATACTCTTCCAGCAGTATGTTAGCTAATTACCCAGGGGGCTTCGGCCGGGTCAGCCCATGCATCACATCAGCACTTCTGATCGATAGGGACGAATGAGAGAAGAAAAAAGTGTGGAGTGAAATAAACGCACTCCATTGATCACACTGCAGCGTCCCCCCGCTGACTGCAGTGCTGGTTCCCCTGTAGTGTGACCAGCATCTGACAAGAACAGCAGCAAGCACCGCAGATTCCATAATAAGCCCATGGCTATAATGAAGGGAGCGACTGTGCTGACAGTGATGTGCTATCCTCTTGACTAAGCTGTCCTGGAAGTGTGGGTGGCTGACCTCTGCTTCTCGACTTTATCAGAAATCTTTACCTGCCTTATAGCCACAATCCACTAGGAAGCTTAAAGCCACACAATAGGTGCAAAAAAGAAAATAAAGTTATAGTGTATGAGGGTATGGTGTCAAAACACACTACATTTTCAAAACCAGACTGTGTGTATATACCGGGTTTTACGGTAACCAGGTGCTTGTTTTAGTAAAGACTAGAAAAATTTTACATGCACACTTTTGTTCTTCCTATTTTAGGAAAATCATTTTACCTATAGCAGTTAATAAAAATGTGGGGTTCTTTGGCGGACTAGTGGCTAGCTTGTGGTGATGCGTGAGATTCCTGGTCAGGTAACCAACTCCAGCCACTGGAGTGTTGCACGAGGGTAACCCAAACCCGGAAAATGAGGGGGTTTGCGTCAGGAAGGCCATCCGGTGTAAAACTTGTGCCAGAACTGATTATGCAGTTGGGTGTAATGTGCTGGATTTGACAATTCGTTGTACGCTTAAACCATTTTGGAGATGAAAAAAAAAAAAATACTGTACTTCAAAAGTACTTTTGACCATTTTCTGCATCATCCCTAATAAATATATTAAGGTTAATTAAAAAAAATTAAAACATAACTGATGTTACCTATATACTTCTTTAATGTTACCTAAGTCAAACCTGGCTTTTATTTCACATTAATGAACTCAAAAACATTCTCCTTGACAGAAAGCATCAGTTCTTCATCAGCGTATATTTTATTAAAATAAATAAATAAATAAATCACGTCGACACGAGAAAACTAGTCAAATATACTAATATGAGATGGAGGAAGGGGCGGGGTTTCCAGGGGTGTCCGTTAATATCGGAGAGTTCAAAACACCTGCACAATTGTGAATTCCAGATTTATATGTTGATCGGCCCGTCTCCCATCTATACTGGTAAAACTGGTGTTTTTGACTGGAAACTCTTAGCAGAAGTAAGACGTGTTGGGGGTGCTTCCAATTTGCATATTCATGAATCCAGCATCTCTTGATGAAGTGAAAGAGTTCTGTGCATTATTGGCTGTCCAGTGACTTTTTTGTGGAACTACTACATCAAATAGTTTAACATTAAATCTATAAATATCTTTTCCTCTTCCAGAAACAAATTCTGGGTGACTTTAATATGGCAGCGACACAAGCAACATAACAGCACACACTCTAGAGGACATGCTAATATAAGAACACGCAGCATCTCTCTTTTGATCTCAAAACCTTTGGCATCTGTTTCTCAGGTGAAAACACAGACAGACTGACAAACAGACAGACAGACAGATAGGAGCAGGCTGAGTGTTGTTGGACAGGCAATAAGCCGGACACACACGGGGAGGAGACAGTGGAGGTACCTGCGAGGCCCCTGTGGGCGGCCGGGCTCCTGCGGCTGCTCTTGCTGTTGTTGCTGCTGCTGAATGCGCTGCTGTAGGCCTCGAGCTCTCCTCATGCATTTTTGCAGCTTGGCGTCAGCAGCCATAGTCCTGCTATGAGTGTTAGCACTGCCCTCATGCATGGAAAATCTTAGTTTAGCTACAAATGTAGAAAAAAAGAAAAGAAAAAAAAAACAACATAAAAGGGAAGAAGAAAGGAAAGAAAGCAGAAGCAGAAAAAGAAAAAGAAGAAGAAGAAGAAGAAGAAGAAGAAGAAAGGAAAGGAAAGGAATGTAGAAAAGAAAAAAGAAAAAGAAAGAGCTGAGTTATGAGAGGCCTGCATGCAGACCATTTCTTTGTTATAGAAACGACAGTAGGGAGTTTTAAATAAAGAAGAAGACGTGAGGGGAAATTGCCCACCTTTCACCCAAGAACGTGGCCTAGGCTGTGTTCAATAGGCAAAGCTTTGCACACTGTTTTATCACAACATCCTAAAATTCATAACAAACCCACTGAAAATAAAGAATGTCTGGTTTATCTCCTACAAGATGAAATCGTGTAAGAATCTTGTGCAGGGTTTTGCTCACTGAACATTCCCGTCCCACATGAGTGACATGTTAAGATTAAACAAGGTATGGAGAAGCACAAGGCTGTCCCGATGTCCCAACAGGAGAGAAACCAATAATAACCAAAATCCTAGAATCCTTTTTTATTTTTTAGCTTTTCCTTTTCATTAAGGCTGCATGATAATGGCTAGTGATCATCCCAGTTATTTTGCTCAATATTTAAATGATGACTTTTAATGATTATTTAGCCAATTTAGGGATAATAATAATACTAATAATAATAATAATAATAATAATAATAATAATAATAATAATAATAATCATAATTTTAGCACCTTACATTTACATAAATTACATTTTTAATCAACTTTTCCCACAATAATTAGCACCCAATAATTAGACCTGTCCATAAAAACTTCATAGCAGAGGCATAATACAACATGAAATGAATATTTAGAATGTAAGCAAATGAAGGTGATGTATAGTTTTGTAATATGTAATATAATACAATATTTTTTCAATACAAACATTTGTGTTGTGTTTTCCGCAGTATGCTCATTTCAAAATTATTGCCATTCCTAAAAATAACAGCTGGTGAAGCCTCTCACTACAGAGACAGTAACAGTGACAGTACCGAGGCTCTTCCTGTCTTAACCTCCTGGCAGAAGCATCCAGGATTTGAGGAAAAAAATCCTGGCACATATTGGAATTTATGATGGGATTACTCTTCACAAGAGTTCCTGGACTACTTACGCCAAAACAGCTGCCTCTTAAAGTTTTATGCACATTCATGCACACATACACAGGCAAACTGCTAACAATGTGTGCCAATAAATCTTTTAAATACTAAACAATATAAAAATAAAGAATTAAATCAACAATCCAGCACAGTATCCGATTACATGCATGATTAAAATGCGTGATTTATTCAACAAAATCAATAAAAATGCTATAGCATTATTAATATTAGCTAAGCTCACTTATATCCTAATTCTGTTTGATCCATTTAAACAAAATCATGATCACAATTATAACAGGATTTATTATGCAGCCCTACATTTTAGAATTATTTTTAGAACTGTATATTCTCGTTTTTATTTTTATTTGATTTTAAGCACGACAAAAGCCTTGTTGGTTATTCACACATCTTTACGAGAAGATGATCTGGTTGCTCTCCTGTCTGCAGCTGTTACATGGAAACGGCATGGGGGTGTTGCTATGGCTCCCTGAAACTTGTTTTATTTAAGCCTGAAAGATCATTAATTCTGCCTTTCATAAATGTGCTATTTTCAGTACATTTAAGGTTGTCAACACCAGCTGCTCTTTGGTTCAGTGTAACTGCTGCTAACGTTCCCCTCTCAAATCTGAGCTGAGAGAGGCGGGTGCAGGGGACAGGAAGGACAGGAAGGACAGGAGGGGTTTGGGACAGCAGCACTACATATACCATGTATATACACACACACACACACACACACACACACACACACACACACACACACACACACACACACATATATACACACACATACACACACACACACAGCAAGCCGGAGCACAGCTAGAATACACACCCTGATGCACAGACAGGGACACACACAAAGAGGCAGAATGAAAGGGAGAGATAGGCAGACAGAGAGGGAGAATGGCAGAGAGAGAACCACTTATGGACTACAAGGTCACGACAGAAGTCCTTAATCTGGGCCATTTATCCGAAAGAACCAGCTACAGTTTACAACCACACTGAATTCATCACCTCAGAGACCAAGCATCACCTTTTCAGAGCCTAAAAACTGGATGAGTTTGACAGGGTTTAGACTGTTAGACAGGCAGGACAGAATGGAACAAGGGTTTCAAAAAGCTATATTTATACAACCTGGCTTTTCCCTTTCCCTGCTGACACACACACACACACACACACACACACACACACACACACACACACACACACACACACACACACACACACACACACAGCAGAACAGGGAGGGACATGGAGTGTTTGCTGACCTGGATAGCAGTTTGTGAGTGGGGCGTGGTATAAATAGCTTGGTGGAGAGTTTTGCCTGGCTAAAAAATGATCCTAGCTTAATTAATCATGCAGAGCTGTAAACAAAACACTGGAAACAGAACTCAGAGTGGAAAAGCCAGTCTAGAAACAGGACAAATGGATCCGTGCAAGACAATTTTTGGGTTGAAGTTTTAGGTAGAACTTTGACTTGGCTTTTGTATTTCCTCATTTGTAAGTCGCTTTGGATAAAAGCGTGTGCTAAATGAATAAATGTAAATGTAGGTCCGCTACAGGCTGTCTCAAAAGTCTCCATACATAGGGGACATTAGCGATTTTTAGCAAAATGCCTTTGGAAATTTTTCATATGTAAGAACGCCTTTGACATTAGAAGAACGTATTGAAAGCATTCTCATGGCTGGATCGGGAAGCTGTCGCAAGGTTGCGATGGACTTTAACAGGAAACATGGCGAGCACATCACACACGACACTGTTGACAAACTTACTAACAAATTCAAAAAGACTGGAAATGTTGCGGACTGACTGAAACATGGACGTCTATGAACGTCCACTAACGAGGGCACTACCGATGTGGTGCTGGAAAACATAGTCCCCTATGTATGGAGACTTTTGGGACACCTTGAATTCTTCCACTGCATGAAATACGAATCTCATCAAATTTACATCCAAATGCAGAAAATGTCACTGAAACCACTTTGGGTATGGAAGGTGAGTCACAACCACATTGGAGGATAAAGTCCTTCTCACCATAGATTAGGTCATGTAACATCAGATTAATATGAACAAAGGTACAGGTACCTTTGTACAATTAAATAGTTCATTGATTAAGTGAAATTTTCACTCTTAAGCTCAGTGGCAGGAAGCACATTCACAAAGTTAGGAATTATGACCATCTGCTTCTGCTCCTGAAATAAATGTCCTTATGTAATTGCCTAATTTACCTTGAATATTAAGTACTGTATTTTAGTGGTAAAAAGACTACATTGCCTAACATAACAGCACCAGTTGCATGTCCAGGTTTTCAGACATGGGGTGGGAAAGAATGATAGCAGCACACTAAATGTGTATATGTTAGTGTATTTTCAAAATCTTTGAGTAGTTTTTGACATCTACACACTGACAATCACAAGTGTCTGAACATGTGCAGATTTTTTTGTGAACCCACTATTGACAATTAAATACGGGCATTCCATCAAGCACCTAAAATACCTATTTTATAAGGACTTGTTCACTGTCCACTCATAGCTTTTAATGGGACTCTCTTAAAGGCACGCTGTAGGACAGGAGTCGGGAACCTATGGCTCACGAACCGTATATGGCTCTTTCAGTGATTGCCTATGGCTCAACCTCAGAAAAAAAAAATTAGGAATCATGAAAGTTAGTGTGCCAATTCAATTAAAACTCTACATATGACATATTTTAAAATATTACATAATTCCTAATTGATGCCCGTTTGTCTTGTATACACTACTCGGTTCATTCCAGACCGAACTGACAAGACGAATTTGCATATTTGAAAGTCGCATTAATGTTAAGTAATGTTCAATTTACTGTCTCTTACATACTGCATCTTGTCTTGATTTACCATTTGATGAAATTATCATTATTGGTTAAATGACGTCCAACAGGCCTATTAAGTGAAGTGCAGGCTGTTGGGTTAAGAACACTCAAAATGTGAAACGGCCTTTAATACGGTACCATTTTTTATAATTATGCAATAATAGTAAAGATAATAATTTTTATATATATATATATATATATATATATATATATATATATATATATATATACATTTTATACCTCTGCTGTAGGAGATGGAGAGGAGTTTTGTCTCAATAAAACCTTGTCTGATTTCTGTAACAGACTGTGAGGTACTGTGTTCTCAGATTATATAGTACAGATTCTAGATTACACAGTGATGATCCTCTAATGATATATTTAAAAAAAAATGTTTTGTTTATGTCATCCATCGCGAACGATCCTGGCTTGTGCACAAAATGGTTTAATAATATTTGGAATAATGGTATATTAGTAGCATTGTTAATCAGATTGTCCAAGATTTTACAATTTCGTGATCGCAGAAATGAACAGAAAATCATACAAACAAAGCAATATTCGGAAGAGCTTGCAATTTTTCAAAATGACTGCAGATTTGGGCAAAGATGCCTTATGTGACATCATCACAATGCACATTCTGCACTGCTAGCTGTGTTTGCAACAACCTACACATTCACAATAATTCTGCAATATGAACATTTATTCATTTATTACTATTTGTTGCTCATCCTCTATTGTTAACTATGCAATAATCCGTTTATCACTTTTCTGTATATAAATGGTGTTATTTCTCATTTTTTTATTCATATGTACATACATTGCGGTGTTCATAGTGTACATATTACCATTATTGTAATTTTTTGTAACTTATTTTCCTATTCCTATTGTGTGTATATATATATATATATATATATATATATATATATATATATATATATATATATATATATATATATATATATATATATATATATTAGACATTTTTAAAATTCTATTCCTATTTAATGTGTATTCTTTCCTATCTGCTTTTTTTTTCATGTGTAATTGAGCTGCTGTAACGAGGGAATTTTCCCAGTGTGGGATCAGTAAAGTTTATCTTATTCAGCCAAAGTCTTCTGCGATTCACATGCAGTGAACATGAGTACAGCTAAAAAGTCTCATTTACCAACAAACACCAGTGTGAAAGACCGTGCAAAACAATTTCGTGCAATTGCAATTTCGCCAAGTTCAAGTGAGCTTGAGGGCATGAGGATATTTTTCCTATCTATTAGAATGCATAGCTTTGCAAGTAATTTCACGATGGGCCGGGCATGTGCAGGGCTGGAAAAGTTATACTAATTAATGTGATTAAACTGTAATTGTATTTCAGTTTCTAACTGTAATTGTATCTTTTCTGTGAGTTTTGTGTAATCCTATATCATCCTCTTTTTGCTGGTTTTTAGATAAGCGTTGTAGCAGTAGTCACGCTCTTAGATTTTAATCCAAAATGTCTGACCCTGACAGAACTGTGTAGCTCTCTTTGGTCACCATAGCACTACATGTGCACCAGTCATCATGTCATATTATGCACCCTGAGAATTCTTTTACAATGTGTGAACAGGAAAATTGGTCCAGAAATCATACACTGTAATCGTGTCTTAACCATAAGTTACTGTACACCTAGATTTGTTTTGATATTATCAAGAAAACTGTTTGATTGTATTCCAGTCGCAAATAGATTTTTTCCAATAAAATGAAGAAAAATGTCACAAACATTTCTCAGTTCCTTATATCTATTTCTTACATGTTCTAATTCCAGACTATTTAACTTGAACCGATTTCTTAAAGTTTAACCAAAAACGTTCATTTGACTAGCAGTGGAAATGCTCTTCAAGTAATTCAGTCAAGTTATATCAATCAATAATCTCAATAATGAGATACCCGATGATTTATTAGCTCTGCATCGATTTGATGTCAAAAGGACTAGCAATTGGATCGGTATCAATATTTTCATCCTGTGCCACGTCACTGGCCATGCCTCTGAAGACCAAACTGCAAGCGATGCCACAGTAGCGCTGCAGTTACCTCATCTGGTGGAAAATGGGTTTTAAGATGGATTTGCTCCTAGACATATGTGATTAGCGGATCAAAAGCTAAGAAGCCTAGGCAAATAGCATTTTTATAACATCCTCTAAAAACCACTGGACCAAATCTGCATCCACTTCTGTCTACACACCAGGTTTCAGATAGCAAGTGCCTTTCAACAGCATCAGACTATCAGTGGCAGCACTAATTCATCATGGCTAAGCCTATATGAGTAACGCAGTAGCTCAGAGAGATTGAGAGCGAGAGAGAGAGAGAGAGAGACTGAGTCACTCAGGTAGACCATGAAGAGAAGAGGATGATGAACGATGAAGGAAAGGACGTACGTTAGGACAGGTAAAGAGTGGAAAGCAGAAGGCAGACAAAGGCAAGCAGACAGTTGTGGGGCAGGGGGCAGTGTTGGTGAGGAGGGTGGGCGTGTTTTGTGCTAGTACTAGGCACAGCGGGCAGGGGCACAGTCACCATTACTTACACACAATGTGCCGCAACAGTGCCAGGGCGGTGGCTGGGTCTCCAGCCTGCTCCAGGCGCAGCGACTGCTCTAACAGAGCATCCGCCTCCGCCAGGCAGTGCTTAAAACTGCACCCCTTCCCTGCAATTAACACACCAAGGCCAGGCTGCTGAAAACATGCACGCACACGCACACTGCCTGTGGCACGCCGGCGAGCTCCTGATACACACATAAACCTTGCCACTTTATGCAGAAACAAAAGATGCAAAAGTATCACCAGAAGAGATGCACCCAGGTAGCTGCACAAAGACACAGAAGCATGCACTCGTACTCAGAAACACACCGTGTTAGAGTTTGGACTACTGAACGAATCAAGAGATGTCTTAGTAATATATCTATAGTATTGCTTCAGTCTCTTGATGATCCTGTTGTGCACTTTTCACACAGGACAGGGGAACATCTGGAGGAACCCTTGGTTCACACTTATAACATGAGGCATTTCAGGTGTTCACCCTTCTTCCTGTTCCTTTCTGTTTATTTACTTCATCTCCCATTAGGGCATCACAAAAACAGTACCCCCAGATTCTATACCCAGAGAGAGGAAGTAAAAAGAGCAAGGGCAGAAACACACACCTAAATACAAACAACAACATAATTATTGGCACCCTTCAGGAGAATAGCGGCGGCATTGCAGCTTCACGGTTCCAGGGTCCCTGGTTTAAACCCCAGTTTGGGTTACTGTCTATATAGTGTTTTTGCGCACGTGCTCCCCGTGGGAAGTCTGCGTGGGCTTCCCAGAGGTTGTATGGTTTCCTCCCACCTCACGAAAAATGCCGGTAGGTGAATTGGTGTGAAATGCACACACAGTGTTCCTGACCAAGATAACACTTACTGAAGATGGATGAATGAATTACAGCTGCAAATAATTGTATGGTAGTACAGTGATGAGCGAGTTAAACTAGCTAGCTAGTTAAACAGGGAAAAGTTAACTAACTTTCTTGTATGAATATTAAGTTTAAAAGTTGAATGTGGTGTAACTTTATAGCACCTGGCACACATGCATGTGGCCAGAAGTTTAAATATTACTGACTCAATGCTGTGACCTGTTTCCTGCCAAAAGATTAAGTCTTGGCTGTAGGTGGATCTTTCAATAAAATTCCAAATATAATATACACAATTATACAAGAACACAAAATAAGTGTTTTGCAATTGTCATATGAGGCGCTACATTTGAACCCCATTAAAAACTCAGGGTCTGTCCACACATTTAAATGTTATATGTGGAGGAGTACAGGAAGACTAAAAGACAACTGAACTTTGCTAAAAGTATTGTGTTCAAATAAAACTATACAGTATTTAAGCCTAAAATGTATTGCACAGGTGTCCATACATATATAAAATGCTTGATCCATTTTATATATTTGCTCAGTTTCATGAAAGGTGCCAATAATTCTGACGTTGACTATATAAGTACGTCCCCCTATTCATTTGTCTTGGAACGGTCTCTTGTCTGTGTCCCGATAACAATAGTGTTTCATGTTTCACTGTTTAACTGGCAGGAACAGTTGTCTGTCGCCTGTCCTGTGTGGTATTTACCCTGGTGTTGGAGTTCATCCAGGTCCATAAACTTGCTGGGTTTGGGATTGAAGCCCATGGCTGCCTCTCTCTCCTTTTCCTTCTTTCTCTGGAGCTCCTGCTGCCTTGCTCTGCGTGCCACCTCCTCCTGCAGCTCATCAAGTTCACTGCGGCCCTCCCCTGCACACACGCATGTGCGCGCACACACACACACATTATTCCGATTTCTAAGCAGTTAGGAGTAGCTTCAATAGACAGTGAATGCTGGCATTTGCTGCAGCTCACCCAGATTTACAGGGCTGTTGCTCCAGCTGGGTGATCGCATATCTTGCAAGATGGCACTGCTGCTCTTGGATTTTGGCACTGTTCGCCAGGATGGCCCTGACGTCATCTGTCTTTTAGTGCTGGCCTCCCTGATGTGAGAACGAGAGGACAGCGACGACTGAGAGAAATGATGACCACAGTCTGACACTTTAGTGCATGTGCATACACAGTGTTATTGTTCTGCATTCATGCATTCATGTATAGGACCAATGGTAAAAACAATACAAAGCCAGTGTCGTTTTCGCTCGCCCACAGCCAGCCGCTGGACATTCAAGGAGTTGTTCATATCACCATAGCAACCATAACAAAACAGTGTAAATTAAGAATTATTGCAGATTTCTTCTTGATTTTACTACCAAATGAATCATGTAAATGTCCAACAACAATTTTCCAACATAGAAAACATGACCAGTTCTTTATTTCAGAATAGTGACATCAGAAAGTGTCAGAATGTTAGTTTAATTACAGCTGTGCACAATCTGAACAGTGCACGTCTTCAGTGCACTAATATCTAACACTTTGCCCTTGCAGTTCGAAGAAAGAAATTAGCAGGTACAGAGATGTGAACTGTTCCTACATGCGTGATCCATGATTAATTGCATGCCAAACTTTCTAATTATTAAGGAATCTCAGAAGTGTGGCTAAACAGCAGCTTGCTTGAAGTCAATGTACTGAAGTGTTAAAAAGCTCTAAAGTAACAGGAATGTAATACCTGGGATCAGTGGTGCTGAGGTTCTCATTGAGAGGCATGTCCATGCTGATGGGGCTGCTGCTGTTCCTCTCACTGCTCTCATAGCCGCTTTCCATCCTTTGGATTAACCTTGGTGGCTGAGCCATGACGCGTGGAGCGGCCGGGACTGGAAGGTGCCCCATTCCTACGTTAGACCCACCTCCTACTATATCCGTGGGCTGCATCTCTGTGGAGTCCATGACATGTGCTCCAATCCCAGTGAAAGATTCGTTAGGAGTCTGAGGGATGGCATCCTCTGGGAGTGGACTCGAGCCTAGCCGTTGCCTATCATGGCTGAAGATGTTGTCGATGTTCAGCACTTCTCTCCTCGGCCTCCAACATGGTCTGTAGCGCCCCCCACTGGAGCTGGACTTGGACTCACTGCTGGTGCTCTCGTCCTCCCAGTCCCTGGCATGTGGTCCGGTTTCGGATCCGCCAGCACACGAGCCCACTTTCTTATAATCGGGCAGTCGTCCTACAGAGGATGGCCGTGGTGGGGACTGAGGAGCTACCTTTTCTTTTAGGACATCACCTAGACAAAGAACGTTTTCCGTTCAGGTCAAAATGATCCTTTTTGGCCCAATTTCACTTCTTCTAAATATGCTATAATGTTCAGATTATTTTGATGTGAAAGAAACATGTGATCATGTCACATTGTCAATAAAATGGCTTTGATGTGAAACATGGAAGCCCTGTGACACTTCTACCACTTACAGCTCCTGTCAGGAGGATTCACAAGCAGGTGAATGGGTTGTGTTTATATTTCTATAAACCGTGTAAAGACATATTGGGTATTTTACAGCTGTAATGCTATAAAATCAAAATAGATGGCCCGAGTAAATGGGGCTGCCGTTGCTAAGTAAATAGAACATGAGGGTTAAGAGTATGAGGTAATGTGGTCATTTTGTGTGTGTGTGTGTGTGTGTGTGTGCGCGCATGCAGAGTAGAGGGATAATATTCTTACCTGCAGAGTCCATGCTGTTCTGTGAGCCGCTGCTGTCCTGATTGCACACCACAGTTCCCTGAGAATCTGAGGAAAAATGGGAGGCCATGGACTCGTGGTGCGTGCGTGAGTGCTTATAACTGTAACTGTCTGTGGAAGAGTCTGTGCGTGTGTCGCTGGAGATGGACGGCTCCCTCCCTGAAGATACAACAACCACAAGGACACTGATTTCAATTTTTCTGATTTTGATCTATATGTCATAACATAAAAGTAATTAAAGTAAATAAAGTATTTAACCTTGCTAACAAAGTGACAGCAAAGCAGTTATTTTTATTTGATATCGGTAAATGAATGATTAAAAAAAACCTGCTGCCACATGATTGGCTGATAATGGCATGAATGAGCAGTGGTACAGTTGTTAATATTAATGTGAATGTATAAGCATATACTCTTGGATTAATGATTTAATATTCAGAATGGCCCATTTTTTATTTTTAAATGAGTGTTTTGAGTTTATTTCTGCTAGCTGAATAAATCTGAGGTACATCATCCACGAGCCACAGTCACAATGACATGAACATAAAAATGTTGCACTGTTTAAAAAAGTTTCTGTTCAATCAAGATCTTTTCCTCTATTCTCTCCTTTACACATTTCGTCTTCCTTTCTCTTTCTCCACCATCAGTCTTTCTTTCTCCTACCAGAGTCTTCGCTGTCATAGCCGGCCTTGCTGCAGTGGTGCAGCTCCAGCTGAGCAGCGGGCATGTCTTGCGATGCCACAGGCGTCCCACGGGGGTCAGCATAGAGCAGAAGCAGGGGCTGGTAATGGCCCTTTATACAACGCGAAACCACGTCTTTCCACTTGGGCCCAATCTGTAATGGTCACACACACACACACACACACACACACAAACACACCATACATTAGTGAACTTTTCCTGCATGAATGAAAGAACCAAATGCTTGTTTAACTACAGTTGTTACCTCTTTGACGTGGGCATCATCGAAGTACATCCATTTGCGTATCTTGGTTTGGAAGAAAAATGTAGAATAATGCTTGCCGTAGTAACACACCATGCCCACCAGGTAGAGCTCTGATTGCTTGGCCCGGTCATCCGTCACTCGGTAGAACAGCTATGGAGCACAGAATAAGTGTGAGAAGCTTGGCTGCAAGAGCCAATCGAGCAGTCGACTTAAGTGGATGGTTTAGCGTTAGGACGAATGGGGCCACCCACATGAACTGCTGAGAAAGACTAAAACATTATGAGGGATACTGACTCATCAGCACTGTGGGAGGGCGTCCTGACTTATACACTTCACAGTGATGGTTTAATGAATACATTTCACACAACAATACAGCCATAAAAGTTGCACGATTGATGTTGGGGTCTACAGAGCTATTCCATTGGGTTTCAATTCGGTGTTCTATGACGCGATTATAAATCGATTTTTCTGCATTTCAATGTGGATTTCTTTAGCCTACATAATGATTTATACCCAGTAAGATTACTTTCTGCTTTAAAAAGATCTTTTTCATCCAAAAAAAAACAACAACCCTAGTCTTACTGTATTTCCTTTAGAGAGAATTAACTTCAGAAATTCAATATTTCATAACGATCACATATTCAGAGAGAAAAGTCCACATTTAAATGTTTATAGCACAATGTTCTACTGATAGTCAATAAAATGTGTTTCCTAAACATTTTGCCTAATGCTGTTTCATGTAGGGCTCAGAACAGATTGGTATCCTGTTGGCATATTTTACTTTTTGTACGAGTTTTGAATATTCGAAAAAAATATTACATAAAATAAAATACATAAAACGTTCCAGTAGTTAAAACCTCTGTGGGTAAATGGATAAAGCCTAATGTAAAACCTTACATTTACATGTATAATATGATAAAAATAAATATGATCTTGTTGTGTGAGTTACTCTGTGACGTGGATACATAGTGCATGCCTTCTTCTAATATACTGCATAATATTCTAGGCTAATTAATATTCAATCACTAGAAATATGAAATATTTCTAGTGAATGTGATTTTAATAAACTTTGACAAGCCTAGCCTATAATCAATTTCAAAAAGCATTTAATCAGAAATATTTAGTACTCTGACAAAAAAATAAAATAATTCATAATCCTCATTAATTCATCAATGCAGAGATATTTTTGGGATGCATTTGGAAATCAGTTATTTTTCCCTCCCTAACTGAAGTCTAATGTTTGTTGCAACTTGAAAAAGCAAGATTCCTGCATAATACACATTATCTCTTCAGTGTCTATTGCAGTAAAAGCATAATTGGGACTTTCACATGTCTAAATGTGTGTGTGTGTGTGTGTAGAGGATGTGTGGGGTGTGTGTGTGTCTTACATCCCCCAGACGCAAACATGTGCCCAGGCTGTGGATGACATCCTCGGCCAGGTCCGAGTGGTCCGAGTCCCACACCAGGCCGATGCTGATGATCTCAGGAGAATTCATCAGGACACGGCGAATGCGCAACATTTCTCCACAGTTACTCTGAGAAAGAGAGACAGAAGAGCTACTGTTTGATTTTGAGTTCAAGACAAAAACCAGACGTCGGCTTTGTCAATCTGAGTGAGAAAAGGAGAAAAGAGATCATGTCTTTGGAAAATAGCTGCAATTTCCAGAGAGGCCTTATGTTCAGCACCCAATGTTCTAGCAGTTTTCTTTGAGTCACTGCCCACCACTGAGCCGCTTGGCAGTAGAAATGCGGAAACAGGAGGAGAAAACCCTGGCGATCAGTGGCATGGCCAGCCTGACCCGTGGCCACCGCAGCTCTGCTTTTGTGCAGTCGAGAGGGAGAAAAGCCAGCAGGCTGGCAGAAGACCAGGGTAGGGATAGGGATTAAAACAAAGAGTGCATTTCTCAGAACCGACAACATCTCCTGCTTCATGCTCTCTCTCCCTCTCTTTCTCTCTCTCACTCACATACACACACACTCCTTCTATATAGACACACACACACACACACACACACACCAGTGATTGACTAATAAGCTGCAGCAGTAGGACAAACACAAACACCCAGTGTCCCATCAGCCAGCAGTCCTGCTGTGTGTTCTTAAGCCTGTCAAGTTGGGTGCCAGAGATCCACAAAAACAGAGTCTTCAGCTTCAATTACTCACCACATCTCAGTTCAGCCAACTCAGGGGATCAATCCAGAACATTAGTACAAGCAGTAATTATAAGTGAAATTGAGCTGAATTCTGATCTCCAGATCCATATTAATCCAGCTGAGACTAGCATCAAGGAACATAATGAAAAAGTCCTAACCAGAGAAACGTACTCTAATTTTATTTCCATGTCGTGTCTGAAACACGCTGTCATGCATGCGGACAAGAGAGCAAAAAAAGCAATATGACTTAAGTGATTTAAACATTTGCGAGTATTGTGGGTATCATCGGCTGTAAGTGCTTTTTTTTTTTTTAAAGTGCTTTCATACACCAGTGCACGGTTTATGTGTAATCCTACATGCAGCAGCCGCAAGGTGACGGAACACGATTGCATTTAAAAAGCGCTGCTGTCTGAGTTTTTTTTGGTCACAGAGGATTTTCCAAAGTAGAATAAAATGCCAAGCGATGTTACAAGAGCTCCTCACTAATCAGGTCACCAACTGAGGGACAAGTGAGAGAAACAAATATGGTGGTGCCGGTGAAAAGATTTGTCTTGTTAGTGAGCAAATATGAGGGGATTTATGATAGACTGAACGGACAGTATTCCGTTGGCAATATTCCGACTTTGCAACGTAACTGAAAATAACTTTTTTGGGACAGTCACTGGTTGAAAAAGCAGCTCTCCTTTGGTTGTTTTTCAGCCAATAAAGCTACAGTGAACACTATACACTATAAAAACTAATATATATATATATATATATATATAAAATATTTTATATATAGAGAGAACATGTGTGTGACCTCACCGGGCAGTTACGCAGGTCTCCCATGGTACTAGCGTTGCGCAGAAGCTCCCCAAACATGTCCGGGGTCGGCTTCTCCCTGCACTCAAGCATTCGCACGGCCTGGTTACTGCAGCAGAGGAGCAAAGACACAAACATGTCCTCAAGCACCAGCTATACAGTTTCATTTGTGCAACAACAGGCAAGACATTCAAGATATTTCTGTGTACAGAGAAAGCATGCTCATTTAAACTCACTTACAATGGAAATTGTCATTTTATAATTTATGTGAAACATCTATTTTTGTAAAAGGGCTCCATGAATTCATAATTCAAAGGTATTTTCTGTGGAACACACAGATTTTGATATAATAACCAGAATAACCTTCCATTGTAGTCCAGTGTTGGAAAGTTTTGGAAACAGATGTCTAAAACTTTCTTTGGTATATCATCTAAGCAGATGTTTCTCTGTTAAAACATCTGCTTTATCTAACACCTTCACTGTTAGGGTATAAAAATTGCAGGTTGGAAATTTGTGTTATACAGTGGTGCTTGAAGGTTTGGGAATTTTCTATATATCTGCATAAATATGACCTAAAACATCTTCTGATTTCAAACAAGTCTTAAAAGCAGACAAAGAGAATTAATTCTTTAACAAATGATTAATGAGTTGGTAGAGTCTAAACTCTAAAAGATGGTTTTGTAACCTTTTCCAGCCAGATGAGCATCAACATTTTTTTAAACATTTTTTGTCCTCAGAAATCGCCTTTGTTTGTGCCATGATACACTTCCAGAAACATGTGTTGTGAAGATCAGACTTTGATAGATCCCTGTTCTTTAAATAAAATACATTTCACCTTCAAATTAACTGCTAACCCTAGCGGTTCACATTACACACACACACACACACACACACACACACACACACACATACACACATATATATATATATATATATATATATATATATATATATATATATTTTCTGCCACTCACAGATATGTAACATTGGATAATTTTCCTCAATAAATATATTAACAAGTATAATATTTTTGCCTCATTTGTTTAATCAGGTTCTCTTTATCTACTTTTAAGACTTGTGTGAAAATCTGATGATGTTTTCAGTCATATTTATGCAGATTTATAGAAAATTCTAATGGGTTCACAAATTTTCAAGCACTACTGTATAGTTATGCATTTTATACATTTAATAACTTCCCCAACACTGTACGTACACATCCATTTTAAGCAATTTTAAGTAAGTTTGGAGTAAAAAGGCTTTCCACTCCTTTATTAGTATAAGGAAATATGTTGAATTTCTTCTCTGTGGTATCACTGTCAGAGACAGAGCGGCAGTTGGGGCGCGGCCAAGCGTCAGCTGTGGACGGAGAGAAGGTGGGTCGACCCAGCAGGTCAGAAGACATGGATGATTCTCTTCACGCTTTACCTGCCAGTTTGACCCGCCGCCTCTCCATCCGCAGCTGATGCTCAATCATGCCCCTGCTGCCACATATACATATAGATATTAGGTTGGGAAAAAATCCTCACATTTAAACACAAACCTTAGTGAGCTACTGCAAACACTTCAAACATGACCATTAAAAATGGAACACAATTATTAGTGTAAAACCAGATGTTGAACATTCCAGTTTTTGGCAGCAGTCCAAATCTACTCTGGCTGTTATTGACCACTGCACAGCCGTGTGCTCAAATGTAAAGAGAGCCTAACTTATTATTGAATATATTTTCCTGATAACACTGATAGCTCACAAATACCAATTTGCTCACAGTCTCTATAAAAGTATCTAATAAATGTGTTAAACATAAGTTGTCTGTAAAAAGTCCTCATGAAATGGTTACTGGTTTCTCAGCAAATCAGTATTCACTGGGAGGCATGTGAGGCAAATGGAGCCGTGCTTCATCTAGTATCCATCACCACATTAACTGCAGTAAGAAGAAGTTTAGCAGCTAAAATTTCCCAAAGCTTACTTCACTGTTTCAGAAGCATATCTCCAGCATTGCGCTGGCTGTCAGCATGTCCTGATGATGGGGGAAATGTGCCGAGACAGACCCCCAAGGGCTCGACAACAACTACGCACACAAGTACAGAACCAAACAGCCACACACACTGGATGGATCCAATCAATCAGACTGTAGCTCTCTCTGCACGACTGTACCGATTGTCCTATTGTGCTTGTTCTTATGGAAGAATGTCAATTAACCCTGAAGATGAAAGGGGCAGAATTGTGTTCAGATGTTGGCTGATCAGGCATAAACATATACATTATATTGCCTGCACTGAAATATTCACTAAAATGCTCATTTGTATGCAGTGCATGCATTGTGGAGAATACATCTGAGGATTATGAAATTCACAGAGTGAGACATGGCGACATTCAGGAATTTTTTTTTAATCGAGACAGAAAAAGAAAAGAAAATTGCTCATCTGTCCAGTTGTCTAAAACTCCACATGTACAGGCACATAGTAATCTTCTTTAAATAGCTTCATCATTTGGAATCTTCCAGAAACCATTTAAGGATCAAGAAACAGCACTTTCTATCTTCCAGTGTGTGACGTGTTGGACATTGGAACTGATTTAAGTTCAATTTAGTGAAGGTGACAAATAATGTTCACCATTTCCTCCGCTGCTTCCCACCTCACTCAGCATTTCGGAACATTCCGGAGAGCATGATTTAACAGTCCCATCAGTCGTAATGCTGAAATATCTGACCTTTCGTTCCTGCGTTTCTTATATTAGTTATTTAACAGACAATTTTGAGTGCACGTACCAGTTTTTGCTAACTTTACAGTTTCCTGTAAATTTCATGGAACATTGTGTCCACTGTGCAAACCCACATTTTGCTTTTAATCAAGTAACTGAAATTATTAATGTGTGTGTCTTTCAGATGCATGTATTGTATAAATCATTGCAAGAAGGCCTGTTCAAACGTCCAGTTTAGGCCACGCCCACTTCATGTATAAATACAAATAAAAATATATAAATATTGCTTTGATTTCCTCAACCCCCATTGCAAATCAGGTTTATTGTCAAAATGTACAGGCGTTCAGCTGTTTGTGATGAACAAATCAAACAAAAGCGATTGAAATAGTGGTTTCCCCAAATTCAACTCAAAATGCAACTTATAATGACTTCTCCAATCTTAAAATGATTCAATCCCCTGAATAAAATCCCTCACTACAGCACAAATATGCAAAACAGGTGTTGTCTCAAGCACACCTGATGCAACTAATGAAGCCCTTGATTAGTTGCATCAGGTGTGCTTGAGCTGGAACACATGAAATATCTGAACTGGCTAGGGGCAGAAAACATATGAAATACCTGAACGGGGCAAAAAAAGAAGTTATCAATGGCTGCAATCAGATTTCTGAGAAGGCAGGTTGTAAAAAACCATCGAGTGACTGCAAAAGACCTGCAACAAGACTTGGTCTCAACAGGCACTGAGGTTTCAGTGAGTACAGTAAGGCACGTACTAAATGCAGAAATGTTCCATGCCAGAACTCCAAGACGTACACCACTCAAAATAATATCAATAAGCCACAGAAGTTTTGGGATTCTCTTCTGTGGCGCGATGAAACAAAACTGGAACTTTTCAACACGATGGATCAGCAGTAATTCTGGAGGAAGAAGATTGAAGAAAGAACACTCTATCTAGAGTCAAGCATGGTGGTTTCAATGTGATGTTCTGGGGCTGCTTTGCATCCTCAGGCACTGGAAACCTGAAGCATGTGGAAGGCAAGATGGATTCAGTGAAGTCCTAGGAGAAAACATCATTACGTCTGTGAGGACGAAGAAGCTTGGGCGTCATTGGACCTTCCAACAGGACAATGATCCCAAGCATACCTCAAATTGCACCAAGGCTTGGTTGCAAAGGAAGCCTGGAAGATTCTACAGGACCATCACAATCACCTGACTTGAACCCCATAGAAAATCTCTGGTGGGATTTGAAGAAGGCGGATGCAGCACACAAAACCAAGAATATTACTGAACTGGAGGCCATTGCTCATGAGGCATGGGCTAAGATTCCTCAGAAACGCTGCCAGAAGCTCTGAATCTCGTTTAATAATTTTGAGACTGTAGAAATCATTGCAAAAAGTTGCATTTTCAGTTGAATTTGGGGAAACCACTTGACACATTCGTTGTGTTGAACTATTTCTATTGCTTTTGTTTGATTTGTTGATTGCAAACAGCTGAAAATCTGTACACTTTGACAATAAACCTGATTTGCAGTGTGGGTTGAATCATTTTCATTGCAACTGTAAATAATAACATTTATATACATCTCATACAGTCTCCTTCGAAAAAGGTGTTGTGTTCTAAGTTGTTGAGCACGTCTAGATGCAAATATCAGGAAATGAAAGCCAAAATTCTCAAATTCATCTTCCGATCTCAAAACCAAATGTATTCAGTGTATAGCAAAAACAAATTAAACAAGAAATGGCAATGCCGTTCCAACACTTTTGGAGGGGACTCTGTATCTGGAGATAGATTAATCGGATATCCATCTGAGAGAGAGAATTATGGAAGTCCCTTAAGAGGATGGGTGAAATGTATTTATTTTTATTTACTGGGGAAACTGCTAACCTTTTCTCTAATAAATATATTTCTCATACAAACTATGTTTTTGAGTATTAGGAGAATTTTTGAATACATTTTTACCCAACGTTTTTGGTTAATTTTACATTTCTTCAAACAAGCTCAAACAAGAAACTCAGACACAGTTGTTGCATTTCGGGGTGCTAATAATGTTGATACAATTTCAGAGATAATACTTACGTTCTTATGAAAATTATTTCCATTAAAAGTAAGCCAATCGTTACAATAATTTTTGCACTCAATGGGTTCCAGTAATGTTGGTGTGTGTGTGAGTGTGTGTGTGAATGAAAGAGAGAAAGAGAGAGAGAGAGAGATCTGAGCCTGCTGTGTGATAACCACAGGCAGGATGATGGGGAACGCGCATCTAGCACACAGGAACACTCTGTACTTTTACTACTACACTGTGCTGTGATGCAGACAGCCACACACTCTACGGCATTGTCTGTGTGTGTGTGTGTGTGTGTGTGTGTGTGTGTGTGTGTGTGTTGGGAAAGAGGAGAGAGTGTAGTCAGAGAGAGGTAAGGGGTATGAGTGTGAACTGGGATGTTTATGAGTGTCCAGCAAGTCATACTAAAAGCTGAGCAGACATCTGCTAACTGTCATGCCTGCCAAGCTTGGTGGACTAAATAAAATCGATTTCGCTGCTGCCCTCATGTCTACTATGGCGGTCAAACCATGCCGCTTCTAAGACAAAAATGCTTTTGTAGCCTTTCTTCATAGATCATTTGCTGCTTTTCATTTGATTGAAATTTTTGACCTCTGTCACTACCGGAAAATCCACCTGGGCAAATGTAGACGGATTTCAGTGCTGATCTGCATTCCGACTGCACCCTGTCATTTTTAACACGTGGCACTGAGAGGTTACACGCTAGGAAGTGAGAGGACACATCCAGAATACACAAGGGACAATCCTCAGTCACGACGACTAGTTGGAGTCTCTTCCTGATATGATATATGATTGGATAAAGACAGCCAGGCACTTCAAGAGTACTGTACAATGTAAACACTCTGTCAGGACTCAAAAGGAAATGGTCCGCTTCTCTACAAATAATGGACGGACTAAAATCCTCTTTTAGCAGGAATATGCATGAACCAAAAATAAAGGAATAGCAATTTAATTCTACTTACTCCTACGAATGAAAACTAGATTCCATTCTGACAGCTGTCAAAAAATTTCCAAAATTGTGTGTCCAGGTGGCGCAGCAACATCTGATGGGTTTTCCCAGACCGCCAAACAAATAATATTCTCTCTAAAACTTTAGCAACTACAACTGGCAAAAAAAAAAAAAACTGCAAAAGCAACACATCCTCCAGACCCTGTCAAATACAAGGGATCTATTTCACTCCCTAACCACCAGGGACTGTGATCACCTGAATACCTTCCACCTCACGCATGCCGTTTTTGCAATAAATACCACTCTCATATAGCCATCATTCTTTTTTTTCCTTGCCTCTGACACATATTGGATCGTATGGAGCTATCGACTTAGCAGTTTGTGACTACAACTTGACGCCAGTAACCCACGGTGCAAACGGGAAGTATACTACAGAAAGTCAACATTGTTTTTTGAGGCATAATGGATTATATCTATAATGTTTCATATTGAAAATGTCACCTAATTGGCAAAAAAAAAACCCTTAATGATGATTAATGGTGGCAATCAAAGCAAAGCAGACTGCAAACTGTGCTCCGAGACAATATCAAGAACTACAGCAATCTTCTTGCAACACAAGTAAGCTGATAAAGCATCTTAAACATAAAACACAGCATGAAGACTTAATCAGTAGCTGTACACTAATTAGCCTGTGCACAATAATGTGCACAAAAAATGTACACAACACAAAAGCTACATATCAGACGAGCAGTTGCACGTCGAATAGGCCTTTATGCAGTGAAGCCCATGGGTCTGGGAGATAGTGGTGGAGAGACACTTCACAAGAAGTCTCTGGCTACGACATTTTAGAATGTCACAGCCCACATTTGAGATGCTGTGCACATTAATTGGTCCTGGCGCGACTGAACCCATCGCAGGTTGCCACAACCAGCGTTTCCGACCAGGAAGCAGATTGGCATCGCCCTGTTCAAGCTGGCAACCTGCGCCTTGTACAGAGTAGTGGGGGAAATTTTAAGGTTAGCAAAATGACAGTCCATCGCTGATCATATGCTGTGTCCACAGCTATTAATGAAAAAGTAATGCGGTGTTATATCATTCTACAGAATGTTGTGGAGGCCAAGGAAATAGCATACTAATTTCTTGGTGCATCTTGTGCCATACGTTTATGGTGCACTGGATGGCAGGCACATCCCTATTCTTCCCCGACGGATGGATAAATTCTGTCATGTGACACATTTCTTTTGCATGAATGCCTTTTTCCTCAACAAAAACTGTTTCCAAACTATTTATTCACAACATTTAAAGTATGTACATGGAATTTATGCGCTAAAGGAAAAAAAAATCCTTGGATGGATCAAAACTAATAATAATAATAATAATAATAATAATAATAATAATAATAATAAAGTTTGTTGATGCTCCTGATTGATTAATACTGAGTAGGTTACTCATTTCAGTATTGGCAATGACCAAAAACATGTACCTGTGTGGAAAAAATGGAAGTGATTTATAATTGTATGTAATGATATATAAATTAAGACTTTCTAATGTCTAACAGAGCAGCAGGATAACATTACTGAGTTGACAGTACAAGTAGTGTGAATGAATGAGTGTGTGTGTGTGTGTGTGTGTGTGTTCAAGTGAGTGATTATGTAGGTAAGTGTGCAGGACTGAGAAGGAATCCCTTCTAGCCAAGATTTCCTTTACATCGCTCTACGGAATGGCTCTCACGGGTCTGATATGTGCAATGACAGCTAATAACCTGTGATATAGAGCCCCATTTCAGCTTTGCAGGCATGCTGGGAGTGGAGCTAGGGTTTAGGCTTTCCCTCTCTCCCTTCACACACTTCTGCCATCAATTCTACAGCACAGCCGTCAGTCCCACTCAGCTGAATTGAAGCAGTAACAGTGAAGTGTGGCTCACGCTGATATACCTGGTGTGTGTGTGTGTGTGTGTGTGTGTGGCATAGTTCTCCACTTACCAGAGAGATGTGGTGGAGATGTAGTGCACCATCTGAATGAAGGGGAGAGGATCTGAAGTAGCTCCGCAACTGTTACACACACACTGATGGATGGAAGTCAAATCATTAATGAAACATGCAAACCCTCACACACAGACATATAAAATATGACAAACTTTGATTTATAGCAGAGAAATGACTGCCGTTATGATTCAATTAGGAGGAAGTATGGGATATATACCCCCGGCTCCAGAATTATTGGCACTCTTCAAGAGAACAAGTAAAATTTATTGTAGAAAATAAATGTGGTGAAACGTGCTACAAGGGCTTCACGAACGCCTCCAGACTACGAGTCACAAAACCGAGCCAAAGTATTATCATAGTAAAACTAGGAGGTTAAGTATTGGTTGTATACGGATCTTTAAACAACAGCATGAACCAAATCATACAATGCTTTTAAATGACCTCTGAAGGCTTGGTTACAGCAGAATTACTATCATTTAAGGGTTTCACATTTAAGGCTTATGCAATCACATGATGTACTGAATTTTGCCTCACACTTCAATATTATGAGTTATTTTCTGTAGATTCATGACCTATGACTCTAATTAAGTCCATTTCAGTTCCAGGTACTGTAGTAACACTACAAAATTTATAAACGTAAAAGTTCAAGGGGGTGAATACTTATGAAACGCAGCATACATTCGATTGATCATAAGAATACCATTAAACCTACCATTAGACCTACCACAAAATTCATTATTCATTCGTTCACAGATTTTTAAGCTCAAAATATAACTAAGTTTCCCTCATTTTCATGAAAGGTTTCAGTAGTTCTAGAGTTGACAGTACAAACAACAAGCATCATAGAGGGTTGTTAGTGAAAGACAATACCTGTTAATACAACTGACCTGTTCAAATAGTGTCATAGCAAACTTCTGGTGTGGGATGCAGTGTTTGGCTGTGCAGATGTCCTCCTTAGTCTCATCGGAAATATGGAAGTGGATACGCATGAGCAGGTTCTCCTATCCAGAGAAAAAAAAATGAATACATTTTTCACCTCTCTCTGTGTGATGCTGCGCGCGCGTGTGTGCTTTCTGTTCGCCTGAACTGTCTGGGATGTCTAGGATATTTTGCACAAGGGCTTTGTTGGTGTGTGCTGTATGAAAAGCGAGTTGTGTGTCTGTGCGTGTCGAGAAAGCCTGGCCGGTCTGTTTCGTTTATTCATTTTTCACTGTCAGCACTCACTTCACGTTAATCTGATCAAGAGAAAAGAACACATCTATATTTCATAAGAGCCGTTTTGATTCCCCGGCTGAAGAAATTTAAAATCAATCGATCACGCTGCTAGTTCCTGACGCAGGGATACACAATGGGGAAGACAGAGATAAAGTGCAAGTGGAAGAAATGGAAGAAAAAGGAAAGAAGGACGAGACAGAGAGAGAGAAATCTTCAGATAGAGACGTGGAAGACTATACATCACCGTCTTCTCCCGTTCCTCAACAGATAGTTCACGGCTACATCTACACAACCTTTTAAAACCGGGTGAACTATAACACTGTCAGTGCGTAAAGTGTGTGTGTCATTTCCTACTCAGACAGTAATGGAGCTCTGTTATCCGCAGCGGTGCAGATGTGTGGAGCATGTAACTAGAGAGGAAATGAAAAGTGCTTCTAATGTGCAGCCTCCATCTCTTCTTCACACTGGGAGGCAGTGACACATGTGCGTGGTATAGGGCACGATGAGTACTCGCCTGGCCCAGTGCCGGTCTCTGCCTCACAAATGAGCTACTCAAATAAAGTCCAAATTCACAGACGCGACCAGATTTAACAGCTCTTCAGTTAAAAATACTGAGCTGAAGCCTGAAACAGCACCACGCTGCAGAACTCCCAGAGAGCCGCTAATTGAACTAAATAACACTCTGATGACGTCGTCTTTTGTGACCCAGGGAACAAATGTTCTCAAATGTAGCATGTACGAAGTCCTGACACATAAAACATCAGCTGCATATAAATGGCTATTTAAGATGGAGCCGATCAGAGGTTCCTTCAGCAAATGAACGTAAATTGCTAAGCCTGTGAATGATCTCAGCCACACTCCTCAATCGCTTATTTGCTTAAAGGCAATTATCAGTATTGATGTCTTAGCAGTGTGTCCTTTAAGTCCGTAAATGTTAGATCAACAGAAGCCTCACGCCTTAATCAGGTACAGGCAGAATAATCAGGTTTGGGATAAGTGAAGTGGGTGCGGGTGTGAAGACTAGTCTGACACAGCTTGTTACAGCAGTGGACTAATCAGTGTAATTATGGGCTAACTGATAAACTATCAGTTATTATCAGAGTGTATGAATTAAAAATAAATGAAGGAGCTCAAAAAGAAAAGACATTGTTTGTCATTGTCACTGTCATTATTTAATGCAATGGCAGCCCTACCACTAAAATGTGTTAAACATTATTAACTACCTCTGACTCCCTACAGTAGGTGTCAACCCACGTACCTTTTTTGCCCACATTCCTCAAACCAACATGTGTATATACAAATATCCACACAAGAAGAACAAGATCAATATCAGATCAATGACAATGGAATCTAACAGAGAAGTGTTGAAATTTGAGAGAGGAGGACATGGGAAGGGTCAAAACAATGAAAAGAGAATCAGAGCAGAGTAGCTGAGGGTGAAAAGAGAGCTAGAGACATGCAGGATCATAGGTCTTACAAAGCACTCGGCAGCGTCGTCCATAATGCCCAGTTGGAAGCGTTGCTCATCCTGGAAGGTCTTAGCCAGAGCACTGCGCAGGGCATCCGAGGGCAGCACCTTCTCACTGCTGTACTGGAACTGGGCAAAGATGCTCTGCAACAAACAAACAGCCCCTCATGAGCCTGTCAGCCCGTCATCCCATCAGCACATCCACATTATCAGTTCAGTAATCACTGCATAGCGACAGTGTTTGGTAAGTGAATGCTACAATCCTACCTCACATATGAGAAGCTGTAAGATTTTCAACATTTTTAACATGAGAAACGAGAAGAAAACAAATTTAATTGAAACACTTATTATGGAAGTGCTGAACTTTCATCAGGAAAAGTTTCAGTTCGGTCTCACGTTAACAATAAAAGTCTTCGGATGAGACAGAATGTCTTACCAAGGCTGTTACGGAGTTTGAGACAACTTTTCACTCAAGCAATAGAGTAAAAATTCCTTCCACCTTCCAAAAACATGCACGTAGGGGAACTGGCTACACTAAATTGCCCCTAAGTGTGAATGAGTGTGTGCACGGTGCCCTGTGATTGACTGGCATTCCATTCAGGGTGTATTCTTGTCTCATCCTGAGTGTTCCTGGATCTACTGTGAGGATAAGCAGTTACTGAAAGTGAGTGAGCAAGTGAGTGTTGTAAAGAGGTCATGAGTCCAATGACCACTGGGAGAACAGATCTCCTCTGGAGCTCAGTGGTGCAATTTGGTGATATTAATCTCTTGCTCAATTTAATGTTTAATAAAGACCTTTGTGATGAGTACTGTCTGAAATGTTCTCTAGTTTGTGCAGTATCCATTAGGAATAAAACCGAATCCATGATTCAGATTAAGCAAACAATATGTTCTATACAGACACAAATACAGCTATAAATAGGAGCAGTGGTGCCTCAACGGTAAAGGCTTTGGGTTGCTGATCAGTAGGTTGGGGGTTCAAGCTGCCACTGTTGGGTTCTTTAGTAAGGTCCTTAACCCTCTCTGCTCCAGGGGCGCTGTATCATGACTGACCCTGTACAACCTAATAAGCTGGGATATGTGAAGAAAATAGTTTCACTGTGTTGTAATGTACAGTACCTCACAAAAGTAAGTACACCCCTCACATTTTTGTAAATATTTGATTATATCTTTTCATGTGACAACACTGAAGAAATGACACTTTGCTACAATGTAAAGTAGTGAGTGTAGAGCTTGTGTAACAGTGTAAATTTGCTGTCCCCTCAAAATAACTCAACACACAGCCATTATCTAAACCGCTGGCAACAAAATTGAGTATACCCCTAAGTGAAAATGTCCAAACTGGGCCCAAAGTGTCAATATTTTGTGTGGCCACCATTATTTTCCAGCACTGCCTTTACCCTCTTGGGCATGGAGTTCACCAGAGCTTCACAGGTTGCCACAGGAGTCCTCTTCCACTCCTCCATGATGACATCACGGAGCTGGTGGATGTTCGAGACCTTGTGCTCCTCCATCTTCCATTTGAAGATGCCACACAGATGATCAATAGGATTTAGTCCTTCACCGTCACTCTCAGCTTCTTTAGCAAGGTAGTGGTCGTCTTGGAGGTGTGTTTGGGGTCATTATCATGCTGGGATACTGCCCTGCGGCCCAGTCGCCGAAGTAGGGGATCATGCTCTGCTTCAGTATGTCACAGTACATGTTGGCATTCATGGTTCCCTCTTCAGCAAACTGTTTGTGGGCTTTCTTGTGCATCATCTTTAGAAGAGGCTTCCTTCTGGGACGACAGCCATGTAGATCAATTTGATGCAGTGTGCGGCGTATGGTCTGAGCACTGACAGGCTGACCCCCCACCCCTTCAACCTCTGCAGCAGTGCTGGCAGCACTCATACGTCTATTCATTAAGGGAACCGTGAATGCCAACATGTACTGTGACATACTGAAGCAGAGCATGATCAGTATGCAGTATTCCAGCATGATAACAACCCCAAACACACCTCCAAGATGACCACTGCTTCGCTAAAGGAGCTGTAGGTGAAGGTGATGGACTGGTCAAGCATGTTTCCAGACCTAACCTCTATTGAGCATTTGTGGGGCATCTTCAAATAGAAGTTGGAGCAGCACAAGATCTCTAATATCATGTGATTTTGTGATGTCTTTCTAAGACAAGGTTATAAGCCGGAAAGATTCACAGGGCACATGGCTGAGACTAGAGGTGTGCAAGTGGGTTCCTGCAGGACGCAACAAAAAATTGCACAAGCTGGAATTTTCTTTTCTTTCATAGAGGTGTAAACCAGCAGTCTGAAAAAAAAGCCGCGTTCATTAACATGCGATACATTTACAGCATCCTTAGAAACTGCCTGGTCGGGGGTGTGGTGCTTTAAATTAGCATATTAGCACAGGCAGAACATGCAAGCTCCGCGCACACAGGACCGAGGCAGGATTTGAATCCCCAACCCTGGAGTAAGGAAAATGTACTAATCACTAAGCCACCATGCCCCCAAACATTACATTTACAAAAAGAAATAAATAACAAAAAACCCCAATCACTGGTTTAGGCCACACCCACATTGGGTTTCACATATTTGTAGCACTAAACAGATACAGATACTATCATTGTTTTAAACCCCTATAAATTATACACATGCTTTGTTCTGGAGTTGTTCTGTATGAAAAGGAGAAGCATTTGCCTGTAGTTTAAAGTTACTGTAGCCCATTATTTGAGCAGTTTTAAACAGAGCCATTGTTTAAAACTGTCAATAGATAATCCATCACCCTGTCCATCAGTACTGGATCTGCCATTGAACCCTCTAAACAAGTGCTGTAACAGAATGGCCTCTCATCTCAGCAAAGCTGATAAGCAGCACTAATGGACTAAAAACACTGATATTAGCAACTACTGCGATAGCAATAGTGACACACTAGATTTTACCTCTGGTGTGCTGGACATCCAAATATAACTGGAAAGGATAACAGGAGCAGCAATCACCACACACATGCACACACACACCGGATATGTTAGTAAGTGTACAGTAGAAATAAGGGTGCTCCTCAGGGGGGTGGGTTGATGGCACTGGAACAGGTAATGGAAAGAGATGACTGCAGTACTGCACCAACACAAGACAGAATGTAGAGTGGGAGGGGATGTGAGAGGCAGAGGGGTAGCTATTTCACTGAGTGAGAGCTAGATGAAGGCAAATTCCCCCACTCCATCACTCCCATCCTCTAATCATGCAAGTAAGCCTCTGCACAGAATGCAGAATCATTTTCACCAGCTGACATTTTTAATGTCCTTCAACCAGCACACACACACATACACTTACACATAATCTCACTCCGTCATACTTTCCTTCACATTCAAGGATGTCCGCTTCTACTTACACACCCCTTCGCTTCCTCATTCTCTGCTCTAATAAGGGTAGATATGGGTCTAGTTGGGGTGTGTGTGTGTTTGTGTGAAGATGTTTTTACACCTATGATTATTTATAGGCTGGCTTTTGTCTTAACACGGAAGGATTTATTCTATATTACAGTGCACTTTTATCCATCACTTCTTCTGTAGAGGAACTCCAAAAGATAACACTCCTAGAAATAAAAGATTCCTCAAAGGTTCTCTGAACAGGTTTTATCTGAACCATTTTATACACATGGTGTATCCAGTACCCAGGTTTACTTATGGTGGATCCTTAGTGTTTGGAGCAGTCCCATGACACACTGGGTCAAGAAAACAGCTTTCACACTTGAACAAACCAAACTCTTCAATTCAAAGTGCTCAATCTGGGGAAAAAAAAGAAAAAAGCTTCAGTGTGAAAATGCTTGGAGACTCCCCTTTCACTGAGGCAGCTCTGCAAAATAAGCTTCTGCTGATGGAGCTGTGAAGTGTGGAGAGAATGAGATTGTTATTCACACAAGATCAAAGTCAGTCCGCCCATCCCAAAGCTGCAACAAACTCACCCGTCTGCACCGGAACCACGCAATAAGAGTCACACGCAGAGAGAGAGAGAAAAAAAAACCTACACACAGAAACACACACATATACACACGCTGAGAACTTCATTGTTAGCTGCAGGCCCTGAGGCATTATCTGTGAGATGTTAACCTCCACTCAAAGACACAAGACACCAACATATTCTCTGCACTGGTCCAACTCACAAGGACACTGAGAACACACACACACACACACACACACACACACACGCTAGATAATTAACTACATATTCTAATTTCTAGCACTAATTAACAAAATGTTCCAATGCAAATCCCTGAAAAGATAGCAGTAATGTGTATTCTTACAAATCAGATGAAAGTGATTACTGAGCTCTACGATATACATACTCTGGACTACTGCACTGTTATTGACTGGATACTTTGGTAAAGGAGAAAAGGTGCAGTAACAAGCATTATTTTACTGCCAGAATTCTGCAGCATTCATTACAAGCTACATCAATATCCCTTCAACTCTCATAATGATGTTCTTTTATTATGGTCAAAAAATACACACATACTCACACACCTAAATTTTCTCTGGTTTCACACAAATTTGCTCACCTCTCTTTTTTATAGTTAGCGCTCATACGCATTCCAGCATGTTCAAACTGTTTTGTGCTCTTAATCTTCATTTTTTCATGTAATCATTGCACATGAATGGGTTATGGATTTTGATGTAGTATTCATAACATGAGGTACTGCCTACTAGCTAATTAGCCAATGTTAAGCATTGCTCTAACATTTGGGAATAGCATAGCAGTATCTCACAAAAGTGAGGACACCCCTCACATTTTTGTAAATATTTGATTATATATTTACATGTGACAACACTAAAGAAATGACACTTTGCAACAATGTAAAGTAGTGAGTGTACAGCTTGTGTAACAGTGTAAATTTGCTGTCCCCTCAAAATATCTCAACACACAGCCATTAATGTCTAAACCGCTGGCAACAAAAGTGAGTACACCCCTAAGTGAAAATGTCCAAATTGGACCCAAATTATCAATATTTTGTGTGGCCACCATTATTTTCCAGCACTGTGTTAACACTCTTGGGCATGGAGTTCACCAGAGCTTCACAGGTTGCCACTGGAGTCCTCTTCAACTCCTCCATGACAACATCACAGAGCTGGTGGATGTTAGAGAACTTGTGCACCTTGATACCCCACACATGCTCAATAGGGTTTGGATCTGGAGACATGCTTGGCCAGTCCATCACCTTCACCCTCAGCTTCTTTAGCAAGGCAGTGGTCATATTGGAGGTGTATTTGGGGTCGTTATCATTATCATGCTATCATGTACAGTTTCTGTATGTCACAGTACATGATGGCATTCATGATTCCCACAATGAACTGTAACTCTCCAGTGCCGGCAGCACTCATGCAGCTGCAGACCATGACACTCCCACCACTATGCTTGACTGTAGGCAAGACACACTTGTCTTTGTACTCCTCACTTGGTTGCCGCCAAACACGTTTGACACCATCTGAACCAAACAAGTTTATCTTGGTCTTATCAGACCACAGGACATGGTTCCAGTAATCCATGTCCTTAGTCTGCTTGTCTTCAGCAAACTGTTCGTGGGCTTTCTTGTGCATCATCTTTAGAAGAGGCTTCTTTCTGGGACGACAGTCATGCAGACCAATTTGATGCAGTGTGCGCGTATGGTCTGAGCACTGACAGGCTGACCCCCATCAACCTCTCACTTTTGTGAGATACTGAATATAGTAAAATTCTCTTTCTAATTGAATAGAACACTTGAAAAATCCATGACTTGATAATAACAATTGACCAGTCATATTACATATTACACATCTGGTCATTTTTGTTTACTACAATAACGGATTTTATTCAAAATATTGTATTTTCGGTGTTGTTAATGCATGTGGATCATTCGTATAACATTAGTGATTATTAAATGCAGGATATTTAAGGGAGGAGGTCTGTATACATTGCAAACTTTACCATTAAAGTTTTTAAATCTGCTATAGTGCAAAAAGTGAACGCTATACAAGTTGTACTTTGTACCTAATTACCACTTGATCTAATTCTGTTGCTATTTATGTACTGTATGTACCATTCGTCATGTGTATTCTACACTATTTGCCTGCTGAAACAATATTTCCAATAAAGTACCTATCCATCTATCCATCCATCCATCCATCCATCCACCTGCCTGTCTATCTGTCTGTTTCTTTTCATTGTCTCACTGAGATCTCCTTTCACTTCTATTTTGGTCATGACAGTTTGACAACTCTTGCATATTAAAAAGGTGAGGAAAATGTTTACGGTGAAGTTCGTGGGATGTAACAGCTGTCAGGTTGCTGATGTTTGACTTGCTTGTGATTCGAAGTGTATATAGGTGAGTGACGTGCAGCTTTTTGCTGTCAAGTATTGCTGCCATAGTGTTGCTCCTCCAAGTTTTTAGCATTTTCTGTATTTCTGTAATAATAAAAGAATATTGCAGTCATTTTTGACTTTGAAAAAACTAATCCTTAGATTGAATATCGTTAGCTTCAGATTGTTATTCATAGATGATTTTTTTTAAATGCCAGAAAACATTTTCAATTCAATTTATTTGTATAGCGTGAATGTGTGTGTGCACGGTACCGTTCCATGTACTGGTGTCTCATCCAGGGTGTATTCATGCCCCACCGTGACCTTGCTCAGGATAAAGAAATTACTGAAGATGAATGGATGGATCTGTCTGCTGTACAAAACAAAGCCACAGCAGTGACTCATAGCTGGCTTTTGGATTCAGTAACAATCAAACGAACCAAGACCCGATTTATTCTTACACAAGCACACAAATCGATCAAGGGTTCTCTTACACACAAGACATCCCCATACATCACTCTTACCAAAGTGGAATTGGAACAGCACAAAAAAGCAGAAGAAAAAAAGGCAAATTTGACATCATTTTACACAAAACTCCCAAAATGGACTGGACAAAATCATTGGCTATTAAAACTGTGGGTAAATAATTTCATTTCAAGCATGTGATGTTCATTTAAACTCACCTGTGGCAAGTAACAGGTGTTGGCAATATAGAAATCAAAACTGAAGCCAGTTAGAGTGTATAAAAGTTGGCTCAACCTTTGTGTTGTGTGCATGTGTGTGCCACACCAAGCATGGAGAAGGAAGATTAAGGAAGTTTAAGGAAGTAAGGGCATTAGGCTCCGTGCAAGGGTCTCAGAGTCTGCTGAGACTTGCAGTGTTCTGAATTCCAGCCTGCAAGGAGTCCCCCCTCTTTCCTTAACATATTTTTAATCCAATCATCCAATTTCTGTACCATTTATCCTACACAGGGTCGTGGGAATCCCGGAGCCTATCCCAGGGAAATTAGGGATACCCTGGACGGGGTGCCAACCCATCAAAGGCCGCAATCACACACACATTCATACACAATTTAGAGATGCCAATCAGCCTACAATGCATATGTTTGGACTGGGGGAGGAACCCCCCGAATCACGGGAGAACATGCTAACTCCGCGCATGCAGGGTGGAGGTAGGAATTGAACCCCCAACCCCTGAAATGCGAGGCAAATCCACTAACCGCTAATCCATTAATGCTATATCCTTTGCCATTTATTCTTTTACCGTTTTATATAATTGTCATTTTGTATAGCAAGTTCAACTGATTTTTGCATGAAATTTACCATAAAAATAAAGATTATTATTATTGTTGTTTTTGTTGTTATAATGTTAATTGTGTCCAGCAATAATAAGAATTGCTGATATAGTGTACAGTCTTTAAGGACAGGTTAATACTAGGACTTAGTCTCTTCTCATCATTTCCATTCCCAAACCCTGATCTTTAATAATATTTGTGCATGTCTATTTCATTATAATTGGATTTGACAATAACCTAATAAATACATTTTAAAAAATCATAACAAGTCTTTTCTATCACTAAACAGAATATTTGGATATTTTATTATTTAAAGTAGGTTAATATAATGGGGAGATAAATTAGATTTATGTTTATTAACTCTTGACTGTTTAATCTAAAAGTTAAATACACAGTAACTTGTCTTTCGAGACTGTTGGGTCAAATTCCAAAGAGATTCTCCAGGACTGTGGTAATGGATGGCTTTGAAAATAAAAAGAAAATTTAAAAGCACCAGGAGAGATGGAGAGAAAGGTAAAGGGCAAAAAAGTAGAATTGGGCAAGTCCCTCCTGGGCCTGGCCTACTGGGTATGTTAGCTAAATGCTAATGCATTTTTAACAAAGAAAAAAAAGTTTGTACTAGAGATACTAAAAGCAAGGACACATTTTTGTGTGTGTGATGGTGCACCTCTTTCCTGCCTTTACTAAATCATTCAAATGGGGAGTGTAATCTATAATTAGAATTATATAGATCAGCGGTCCCCAACCTTTTTTGCGCAACGGACCGGTTTAAGATCAGGCGATATCTTCACAGATCGGCCTTTAAGGTGTTGCGGATGAATACAACAAAATAAAATGATACGACCAGCATAAAAACGGGGGTATTTTTTAAAAATATATAACAATAAACATGAATCCAATGTGAAATCACAACTTTATTAGCAGCGTCCCGGTAACATCACGCGAGTAACATCCGCTCTGCCCCCGCTAATGCTTAACGTATCACGTGACCGAGACAAGCGTCATAGACGGATGTAACGGAGAGAATCCGGTCAAAATAAAACATCGTTCAGACTCAGATAATAAATAAAATGGAAATAATGTAAGTGATTTATTCTTTCTGTGCGGCCCGGTACCAAATGACCCACGGACCGGTACCGGTCCGCGGCCCACGGGTTGGGGACCCCTGATATAGATGATTTTATCTTTTATATCTAGTTCAGGGTTTCTCAAATTATAATAAATGTCAGACCGTTCACTACAGAATTTTAACTGAGATTTTAATCGCACTTGGTACCCCTGTGTATGTTAGTTATGGTTATGGGTCTTACTTTGTCTGTTGCTTGTTTTGTCAATAGTAATGACTTTTCATGACATTTCATGGTCCTGGGCGGATCCTGTGCTTTGTTATATATAGTTGTAATTGAAAAAATATTTTTAAAAAAGGATTAAAAGTCTATAATAAATGTCATGGATCTTCTCTGCACAGAATATTCACAATCCAACTATTCAGATATTAACCTCATGATTTAAATGTATACAATAATATTTTGGCTTTTTTATTGCAGACATAGAGCTCTTTAGTCCTGATTTATTATTTTTTGCAGATTGAACATATTAGGTTAAAGTTGATATTATTTATTTACTATTTGCTTTTGAGCTGTTGAGGCTTTGGATATCTGACCAGTCGAAAAGACTATGGTTGCATCCACATTAACCCGGATAGATCTGAAAGCTGCATTTTCATTTTCTCTCCGTCTACACTAGCGATTTCAAACGTTTTCCAAAAATTGCTCATCCACACTCAAGCATCTGAAAATGCTTAGATCCCTATATCCCTGTGCATGTGTAAAAGATGTAAGAAGCCCTGGCCTGCATCATTTCCATCAAGTCTTTATGTACTTTCCGTCTCTTTGAATTGATTAGGCAATGTCATGGAAAAGCAGAGTTTTTTAAATCAACAGACAAAGAGGTGGCACTGTTCCTGCGGGTAACCCAAGACTATAAAGTTGCAAAGTAACAGTAATCGTTAACAAAGCTATCAAACTGAAAAGTAGGCACAACAACTGCAATACAACATCGTCCACCATCTTGCTTGTTTTGAGTTTAATCGGTCAGATGAATGACTGCGCCGCGTGACGTGTCATTGTTGTTTTAAAGTCTAAGTTTTCTCAGCCCAAACTACAACTTCAAAACAGTGTTTTCAAATGTATTCACTTGGTATGGTATTTTTTAAAATGCTCAGTTTTCACTGGAAAAAACGCAGATTCAGGTGTGGATGGAAGGCCAAAACTTGCACAAAACTTCCACAAAACAAAAGAAAAAGATGCATTTTCAAATGTATCTGGATTAAAGTGGACGTCGGCTCTGAGAACCCTTGCTCTAGTTGATGTACAATTGTGGATTTCAATCAGTTGCTATCATGAATGGGTGTGTATGGGAAGTTTATTTCTCAGGATTGCAACTTAAGCTTTAAACATACAAAAAGTATTTGCTGTGATACTGTGCAGTGGATGTAACCTATATCTACAGGTTCAGGAAGTTCATTCCAAGCAGGTTATCAGGGATTGTGATGCACTTCTCAGCCGTTCTGAGAATGTTCAGATCGATTTTGCTATGATTGGATGATTTATCTATTTGCAGTGACAAGTGCTCCATATTTCCTGTGCCACGTTTGGAATCATTCAACTGTTCAATCAGTGAACTAATCGAATAGTAAAGTCTTCCAGATCAACTAGGATGGACAGTTCTTTAAAATGTTCTTCCCTAACCTCTCTCTCTCTCTCTCTCTCTTTAAAAATGCATCATAGTGTAATTAATCCTACATTCAATCCTTGGTGTTTCTGTCCTGTGGAATATTTTGCATGTGTAAGAATCAAACTGTTAAGATAAAATTATCTTTATAATAAAAGAATCTCAGACCGAGAATAATGTTTCCATCCAAATATTTTAGAAGTTTGAATCTGATTTCTAAAAAGTCTGCGAAAAAGAATGTTATTTTAAATACTGTTATGTTAATTGATATTTCAGCCTTTCATCCTCAGCAGCGTTCTCTGGAGTATATATAACACCTGCAGCTTGTTCCGCAGACAGTCACTGACTCTTTAAACAGCCTGCTCAGTCATTCAGCCTTCTCACAGCATTGCAACATTCATGAAGAGTAGTCTTATGCTGCTTATTTCATTGTCATAGAAATAAGTATAATTACTAGTTTATGTTAGATCTGGTCATGTTCTGGTCTGTTGCAGTTTTGGTATTGTTCTACCTTTGAATCTGCATCACTGCCTTAAACTTGTTTATAGCTATTTCCTGCTTATCAGTAGTTCAAAGTCTGTCTGTTATCTCTCTTATCTGTTCATACCCACTCTCCTTGTCTTCAATTTAGTGGGAACATGCATGTAGAATCAATTTTTTTTTTTTGTAGAGCGCATGGTGGCTTAGTGGTTAACGTGTTCGCCTCACACCGCCATTGATGGGGGTTTGATTCCAGCCACTACCCAGCATGTGCAGAGTTTGCATGTTCTCCCCTGCTGCGGGGGTTTCCTTTTGGTACTCTGGTTTCCTCCCCCAGTCCGAAGACATGCATGGTAGGCTGACTGGCGTGTGTGATGTATTGGCACCCTGTCCAGGGTGTACACCCTTTTACTGGCCTTGTGCCTGATGCTCCCTCGGATAGGCTCCAGGTTCCCCGTAACCCTGAAAATGGATAATGGATGGATAGATGGAAACTCTAGACTGAATCACTTCTGAATTCAGACTAATTTCCACCTTTTGCTACATGATAACTCAGATGTGAGCACACCATTACAAATATGTGTGTACAGGAAAGAAGTCGTTGCCATAGCAGAAGATCTTAAACTGTGATCTGGGAATAGCTCTTCAAACACTCTGTGTGTATCTGGCTTGGCTTAATATCTTCAAGAACTGCAGCTAGAAATGAAATCTTAGTGAGCGTTTCCAATATTCTCTATGTGAATGTGTTCAAGTAAACACACTCAACACGATTCTACACTTATTTGCTGTTTGCAGTGAGGAACATATTGCAGTGCATATTAGCAGTGTGAGATCATTAAATTTCAATATGGGTTCTGGTGCGAGAATGGCTGGAGAGCGACACCTGCAACGACTGGAACTCAGGCCTCATGAGCCGACACTAATGGGCCTCTATTAGAGCTATGAGAGCCTCCACGCTGGCATACACAACACCATGTGGGCACAGAGGAAGCCTGATGGAGCATCGCCGAGCCTCGAATCAGACATGCTGGAGGACACGGGGCTTAGGCTGAGTGAGAAACGGAGGCAATCAGAGAATGAATTTCAGCCATGAGTAATTATGTCCCTGATTATTTTCAGTCATGCAGGTCTTTTTGACCTTTCTACCAGCAGCAAATCAAAGCAACTGGACTCAACTTACAATCAAAAAGAAGTTTCAGCGCTACTGAATGCTGAAAAATTCCCTAGCATTTAAAATAGTATGTGAATGTTTTAGGGAGACATGACATGGTGTGAGCTGGTCAAACGCAGTTAGGGTAAAATGTTACGACAACACTGTGACTGGATGATTAATGCTGTTGCGACCTCTACTTCTGCTCAGGGAAGAGAAGCCCACATTTGGCTACCTTGACTTACAATTTTAACAGGATTCAAATGAGCAGTTGCTGTTACTAAAGGGTCCAATGAAATGGAGGCTTGGCAGTGCTGGGAATTAACTTGCAAATTTCCCATAAGCAGACCAAAGCCGTAACCACTAAGCCACCAACGTTGATTATAATTCCTGGGCCATAGTTCATAGAAAAGAAAATGTTGGGGTGGGGTTTGCTGTAGTGAATGTTGCTGATTAGTCAAACACAAGGGCACATGACCAACCCTCTTAACCCTTCCATTTAAAAAAACAAAAAAACAAAAATAACCCATTGTGTTTAGTCATGGTATGATTGCTAAAATCTTTTGGAGCATGGCTGTGGGAAATGCTGTTCATTCAGCCACCAGAGCATTAGTGAGGTCAGGCACCTACATTGGGCGAGAAAGCCTGGGACGTGCTCCTGGAACAGGTTTGGGCCCCTTAGGTCCAGTGAAGAGAGATGTTACAGCATACAAACAGATTCTAGGCAATTCTGTGCTTCCAAAAGTTTTTTAGAAGAACCACAAATAGGTGTGATGGTCAGGTGTCCATGTACTTTTGACCATATAGTGTATGTTAACACTAAGGTTCCATAGAGCAACCTAAAGGGTTCTTTGCTTTGTCCTCTCGGAGAGCCGTTCAGGTTCTATGTAGAATCCTACACAATAATGTTTCACTTTATATAAGTCTTGCCTCACGTCCGTTCCCTCCAGTACAGACAAAAAGCCTCTCCAAGCTCCAAGGATAAATCCTGAGCTTGGGTTACTATTTATGTCGAATTTTAATATATTCTCCCCACATGGGGTTCATCAGGGTTCTCTAGTTTCCTCTCACCTCCCAAAACATGCCAGTGAGTGGACTGGTTACACTAAACTGGCCCAAAGTGTGAATATGTATACGGTGCCCTAAGATCGACTGGCATTCTATTTACGGTGTATTCCCAGGACAAGCTCCATATCCACCACAACCCTGACGAGGATAACGTCTGACACAACACAGATCTTGCACATGAACACAGGACATGAAACTTGCGTAAAGCACACCACCATAACTCGTCACCAAAAGCTTTCACAGAGGCATTCTGATAATTAGAGGATGCCAGGAAATCAGTTTATCAGCCAATACCCAGAGCTCTAATATTGGCATCATATCTTAAAAATAGACCGCAGTATTGCTACCACGATCACCGTGTAACCTGAAGGTCATCAAGGAAAACAGAACAAATATCTTTTCAGTCTTGTTTCCCAGACACACTGTATCCAGCGATCCATCCCTCAGCTCCCAAACGTCTTTGGTTTTTTTTCTGCTGCTCCAAGCGAATGTCAAAGCATCACTCCACACTTCTACTAACCCTTTTATGTGCTTAGCCAGATTGTAAGACTGGAAACTGAAAGCGTTTTTTTTTTTTAACAGAATATGGAAATTTCATTAATGCATGCAAAGAGGATTAATACAGCATGTGAGAATGAGAAAACAGAACATGAAGGACAAAGAGAAGCACAGAGAAAATGGGACAAACAGAGAAAATGAGAAAGGAAACAGAGTGAGAGAAGGCAGATCATAGTTGACACTCATAAATCATAGCGTGAATGTGGATGTTCGTGAGATGTATGACCATTATTATACATCAGCTCGCTCTACACAGGCCAGATCCAGTGCATGCGTTCTGCTGTCTCAGCATCTCAGCCACACAAATAAGGAAGGGAGAGAGACAGCGAGCGGACCAGATGTACGAACATGAGGGGGATCAGTGCAAAACATGACTCGATGAGGCCGCAAAATCATCGTCTGGCATTTCCGTTCATATTAATAAAGTGCATCATGCTGGAACCGCCTAAATGCGCTCTGCACAGACACAGAATTAAATATCATGTAGGAAGGATATATGCCTTATGCAATCATATAAAACCAAAAAAGTTGGGACAGTATGGAAAAAGCAAAAAAAACCCAAGAAAAACAAAAAGAGTCATTTGAAAATTCAGTTCACCCTGTAGTATATTCAAAACACATTATTAACACATTATTTGATGTTTTACTTTGTGAATTTGAATTATTTTTGAAAATATACACTCATTTCAAATCTGATGACTGCAACACACCAAAAAAGTTGGAACAGTCGACTGTTTACCACTGTGTAACATCACTTTTTCTTTTAGTAATACTTAAGTGTTCGGGCAGTGAAGACACCAGTTGGTTAAGTTTAGCAAGCAGAATTTTCCCCCATTCATCCATTATGCATTTCTTCAACTGCGCAACTGTACAGGGCCTTCATTGCCTTATTTTGTGCTTCAGAATGCACTACACATTCTCAATTGGAGACAGGTCAGGACTGCAGGCAGGCCATGCTAGCACCCGCACACTCTGCTTACGCAACCATGCTCTTGTAATCCTGAACAGAATGTGGTTTGGCGTTGTTCTGCTCTGAATGGCAGCATATGTGGCTCCAAAATGTGTACATATCTTTCTGCATTAATGGTGCCCTCACAGACGTGCAAGTTACCTATGCCATGTGCACTGACACACCACCATACCATGACAGATGCTAGCTTTTGGACCTGATGCTTATAACAGCTTGGCTGGTCCTTTTCCTCTTTGGCCCGGAGAACACGATGGCTGTTTTGTCCAAAAACTATTTGAAATGTTGACTCGTCGGACCACAAAACACTATTCCACTGTGCTACTGTAAAATGACACCAAGCCCAGAGAAATCGGCAGTGCTTCTGGACCGTGTTAATGTATGGCTATTGCTTTGCATAGGAAAGCCTTAACCTGCATCTGTGGATGCAGCGGCGAATGGTGTTGGCTAACAAAGGTTTACCAAAGTATTCCCGAGCCCATGTCAGGATATCCATTACAGACTCATGACAGTTTTTAAGATAGTGACGTCTAAGGGATCAGAGTTCACGCGCATTCAGAAGTGTTTTTTTGGCCTTGCCCTTTACGCACCGAGATTTGACCGGGTTCCTTGAATTTTTTAATTATATTGTGCACTGTAGAAAGTGAAATGTCCAAAATGCTACCACCTTTTTTGGAGGCTCCTTATATACCATGATTAGACGATTGCCTCACCTGTTTCACATCACCTTATTTCAACTTGTCATATCACTATTAGTCCTAAATTGCCCCTGTCCCAACTTTTTTTGGAACGTGTTTCATGTATCAATTTCAAAATAAACATTTATCTAAAAAAAAATCTATGCAGTTGATTAAGTAAAACATCAAATAACTTGTCTTTATATGTGTGTTTTTGTTTAAGTACAAGTCAAAGTACATTTACAAATATCTCCTCTTTGTTTTTATTAGCATTTTCCATACTGTCCAACTTTTTCAGAATTTGGGTTGTACATGGAAAAAAAAGAAAGAAAAACCCAGATTCACTAGGGGTGTACTGATTGATTGATCATTATCTGATGATGATCTGAGTCTCTCTTTTTTCAATATAATAATTGCAAAAGCTGTTTAAAAGTATGTGTGCGGATGCCTCATTTAACGTTATTGTCTTTTAGCTACTGATGAGCTTAAAATGAAAATAATGATCTGAAAATTCACACTAATGGCAAAAAAAAGAGACCTCAGTGGTTCAAACTGGAATCTACATCAAATCTGATACGATACCAATCCAGAGCTTCAGGCTGTACAGTACTTAGTATTGGATTTGCACATATCCACACCTCAGTTGTCATCACGCTCATATACTGACACATGGACACCCACGGCAGGCAGACTTGCTCACCACATGTAGAAAACATCCACATGCATCACCTTATGTCTGCTTCTCAGGACGTGACCTCCTCCGGCCTGTCAACACGAGATTCATGCTGCACCAGAAGGCTCCCCTGCTCTCATATGCCACCGCAGATTGTTCACTGGGTTCTCATCTGAGTCATCTTTAAAAGCCCTGAAGGCCAAACGGCTTCCCTACAGAGCCTCCAAATCAGGCCCAGACAGATCAACAAGTCTCTGCAAACCATGTCTCTCTTCATTTCTGCTGCTTCAAACTAATAACTGGAATCTGCGGGAGCAGGTGGTCAGATATGAAGCTCATGGGACAAAGAAAGGTCACATTTATTAATTCAGGAGAGAGTACTGGGTGCTGTGCGACACATTTACCAAATTCATTCATTCATTCATTCACTCATCTTCAGTAAGTGCTTCACTCTGGTGAGGGTCACAGTGAAACAATAAAGGAATAAATTATAATAAATTGAAATAATAAAGGAAATACATAAAAAAGATATCCCAAGCAGGTACAAACAAAAATAACAATTGCAGAATGGGTGAGATCAGTCAGACTTTCTTCAGGTGAGGATTGAGAAAACACAAACAAACAAACTAGAGCTGTAACAACTAATTGGTAAAACCAATAATAAACAATTATGAAAATATTTGTCAACGAATCTCATTATTGAGTAGTTCTGCGTGCGGCATGGGATACATTTACTCACAGTGTTACATTTACTCAATCTGTTCTGAAAACACGCGTCGGAGAGTAAATATTAAAGTTGTGTCCCAAATGCTGTACTACACACTTACACTATGCATTACATACTCTACCGTCTAGTGTGTGAATTTTAGAATGGTAATATCTCTAATGGAACACTAGCTTGTGTTTTACTAAGTATAAGAAGTATAAGTCGTTTCCCAGTCGACGACGCATGACGTCAAACGCACGTAATGTGTCACCGCTAGCTTTAGCAGAGTCATCCATCCATCCATCTTCAACCGCTTATTCCTGCTTCAGGGTCGCAGGGAACCTGGAGCCTATCCCAGGAAGCATCGGGCACAAGGCGGGGTACACCCTGGACAGGGTGCCAGTCCATCACAGGGCACAATCACATACACACTCACACACCCATTCATACACTATGGACAATTTACCAAGCTGCCAATCAACCTACCATGCATGTCTTTGGACTGGGGGAGGAAACCGGAGTACACGGAGGAAACCCCCGCAGCACGGGGAGAACATGCAAACTCCGCACACACATGGCCCCGGCGGGAATCGAACCCCGGCCCAGAGGTGTGAGGCGAACGTGCTAACCATTTAGCAGAGTCAATGACAATAAATTTCTTGTTTATTGTTTATGTCACCTTTTATGCCCAACATGACTTCAGTCACCATCAGACGGAGGCATAAGGCAGGGAAGCATTTTTTATTAAATGCCACGGAGAAAAGTGTATCCCGTAAACTTTTGTTTATTATACTTTATATATATATATATATATATATATATATATATATATATATATATATATATATATATATACACACACACACACACACATACATACGTATACATACACACTTTACATGAACACAACTGTTTGTCCAATTTTATAAAATGTAAAGTTTTGTAATTTTATAAGTTTTATATGAGTGTTTATATTTGTAACATTCAGTTTGAGGATTTTATTTTAAATAAACTGAAAAATGGTACCAAAGCCCTTCCCCCAACAATTAATCGGAACAAAATAATCAGCCGATTAATCGATTATGAAAATAATCGTTAGTTGCTGCCCTAAACAAACAAACACACAAACAAACAAAACAGTCCTGCACACTTGATACTTCTGCTGAGCAAGTAATATTCTTTACAAAACTGTAAAAGAGAAGCTCAATTCTTAACAAAATAGGGAAGACCCATTAATACAACAGAAAAGGACAGATGGGTATAAAAATTGAAACACTAAGTGTGTTTACACTTGACCCAAATATGTGAGACCGCACTCAGGAACCTTTCTGGGTTTGTTTTGGGGAGGAACTAATAATCACAGGTTTGTTTTTACACAGAAGATTTCCTTCAAAATCATATGGCACTTTTATGTTCACAGGTTTGCAAAAAAGTACGCACTAAGTTGATTTGTTTGCTTTTAAAAAAAAATAAAAAAAAATTTTTTAAGCCCATAGTGCTGGAATACCTGCAAAAGAGCTGGTATAATAAGATTTTTATGAAGAAGTAAGCCCCTGACCATTGTTTTAAAGAAAAATTCCACCAAATGTACCGAACCTGGGGCAAACAGCTGCGAGTCAGGGAAAGAAAGAAAAAGGCAAAAGCGTGAAAATGACCCAAGAGACTTTGTAACAGTTCACTCAAAACTCACTTATAAGTCAAAGGGCAGTTGTTAAGGCAGTCATAAACATTTAATTCATCCTTTCAGAGATCCTTTCAGAGATGGGACTTAGCTTATGTTACACAGTGCTAGTGCAAGTAACTGAAACTGCTTTTCTGTCTTTCTTGTTAGAGTGTAACCGTTTCAGTTCAAGAGATACATTAATGTTCATTGATGAAATTCAAAATCGGCAACGTGATTTCCATTATTAGTGGCTTTCAAGTAATAGGTTTTTCGATCTTTTCTCTCTAACCGGAAATGTGTCGTCATGTTCGTCTGCGGTAATCCATGGTGAATTGGGATCAATTTTTTTAAACACTTTTTTAAGAAAGCAGTCAGACTAAGCAAAGTGTAAATCATTGCTTTAACTGCCAAAGCCGTTGAGATAACATTTTTGGTACGAAGTAGTCAAGGTAACAGGTAGTCGTGGCAACACTGAGAATTGGCAAGCAGCTGAAGAAGTCAGTAGAGATTAAAAAAAGTGTCAGAAGTCAACGAAAGTACATCTAAAAATACCAAAAAGGAGGTTAAAAAAAACCCTGAAAGGATGACGAAGCTGCTCTATCCATCGGAAATTTTTGAGTATTCTCCATTCATGCCAACCCTTTTATGCAGTGAGGTGAACGGAATATACAGCTGTCTGATGTGTTGTTATTTTGGGGAATAAACATGCAAGTAAAAATGACAAGAAGCCCTTTTCATGTGGAGCCACAGCTAAAATTACAGTCACCCAAAAAAAACCTGTCAGCTTTTAGGCTTCTTCCAGCCAGACGGGCCATAAATATCTTCCCCATTTAAAGCGCAGGAAACACTAGCATAAGATGTTGTGCAAGACGAAGATTTGTGCACATTATCCAAGATATGAAACATGATTTACCCTACTGCGCTTTGTCTTGCCAACTTTTTCTGATGCTTCTTCTTCATTCACTCCCAGAAACGATGTCTCTCAATAGACACAGTGAGCAGAGGAAAGAAAAAAAAGTAGAGAGAGGGAAAAGAGATGATGAGGGCGATGAAGATGAACTAAATTCCATCAGGGAGAGCGAGACAGTGAATCAGCTTCCCTTCTCCAGCCAGCCACAAAGTGAATGCTAGCAGTAGCACTATACTCTCTGTCCATACCATAAAAACCATAGAATGTGAAAACTGTTCCGTTCTATATCAAAGAATCACACAATGATTCCATTGCAATGTTATAAAATCTTAACATTTCAGAGTTTTTTTTTTAAAGATTTACCAAAAGTCTTTTTTTCCATGTGTGATCAGCAGGTTCAGACTTTCCTCACAATTTGACATACAACTACAGTACATACACTATATGGACAAAATTTCATGGACTATCACACCATCACACCCCATGTACTTTCTGAACATCCCGTTCCAGATTTACTCCCTTTGCTGTTATATTAACCTCCACTCTTCTGGGAAGGCTTTCCACTAGATTTTGGAGTGTGGCTATAGGGATTTGCTCATTTAGCCACAAGAGCATTAGTGAGGGCACTGATGGTGTGTCCTGGGGTACAGTCAGTGTTCCAGTTCATCCCAAAGGTGTTTATACGGGTTGAGGTCAGGGCTTTGTGCAGGCCACTTGAGTCCTTCTACTCCAACCATGGCAAACCATGTCTTCATGGAGCTCGCTGTGTGCACAGGGGCACGTCATGCTGGAACAGGTTTTAGGCCCCTTAGTTCCAGTGAAAGACATTGTAATGCAAGAACATAAAAAGACATCCTATACAATTGTGTAACTGTCCAACATTTTGCCCACATATGGCCGTGATGGTCAGGTGTCCACATACTATTGACCACAGAGTGTACATTCCTCACAACTGTAACTACATATCTTTCCCACTAGTTTCCTGTTAGGCATGGTGGAGTTTTGGTGGAGCATTTTCTTTCTTGCTGAACCTGTAAGGAATTTATTTGTTCTCTAATCCTCTTAAACACCCTAAACATAGAACTCGACAGTAACCATCGATGCAGCAAATGCTAGCTAGGCAAGAAAAATTCTCTACAGACAACCATTGGTGAGTATATCAAATATCAGCTCTTACACAGTATACTGTTTTTGACTATCACTCATTAACGGTACTTTAAAATGAAGGATTCTGAAAACAGAGGCACTACTGACACCCTACTAATGTAACTAGCCAATAAGCTTCATTTAAAATCAACTAGCTAACATTATAAACACTGAGGCTTGTAGCATATGTGCAGGAACATGCATGTGTGTGCTTTTTATGTACACTATTTGAACAAGGGTAACATAAACAGAGCTAGTGTCCTCCACTAATATTGGCACCCTAGGCAAATATGAGCAAAGAAGGCTGTGAAAAATTGTCTTAATTGTTTAACCTTTTGATCTTCTGTTAAAAAATTCACAAAAAAATACTCTTATGGATATCAAATAATTGCAAACAAAATAATCTTTGTTAAATATAGGTGTGCAACAATTATTGGCACCCTTTTAGTCAATACTTTGTGCTACCTTCCTTTGCCAAGATAACTGCTCTGAGTCTTCTCCTATAATGCCTGATGAGGTTGAGAATTCATGGCAAGGGATCTGAGACCATTCCACCATACAGAATCTCTCCAGATCATTAAAATTTTGAGGTCGACCACTTGTGGAATCTCCTCTCCAGTTCACCCCACAAATTTCCTATGGGTTTCAAGTCAGGAGATGGGGATGGCCATGGCAGGACCTTGATTTTATGGTCAGTAAACCATCTGTGTGTTGATTTTGATGGATGTTTTGGATTATTGTCCTGCTGGAAGATCCAACCATGGCCCATTTTAATCTTTATGGCAGAAGCCATCAGGTTTTCATTTAATATCTCAATATTTTTCCATATGGCTACCTCTCTGTGTGTGCCAAAACCACCTCTGGTGTTTATTGCCAAAAAGCTCTATTTTGATTTCATCTGACCATAGAACCCGATCCCATTTGAAGTTCCAGTATAGTCTGGAAAACCGAAGACACTTGAGTTTGTTTTTGGATGAGAGTAGAGGCAACTTGTGGTGATGTAGGTGACTTTGGTTGTAGTTTTGGAAACTCTCTGACCCCAAGACACAACTAACTTCTGCAATTATACAGCTGTGATCCTTGGAGATATGTTGGCCACTCGAACCATCCTCTTTACAGTGCGTTGAGACAATATAGACACACGTCCAATTCCAGGTTGATTTATAACATTTCCAGTTGACTGAAACTTCTTAATTATTGCCCTGATGGTGGAAATGGGCATTTTCAATTCTTATGCTATTTTCTTATAGCCACTTCCAATTTTGTGAAGCTCAACAACCTTTTGCCGCACATCACCGCTATATTACTTGGTCTAACCCATTGTAACGAATTTCTAAGGGAATTTGGCCTATGTGTTACCTCATATTTATACCCCTGTGAAACAGGAAGGCATGGTTGAACAATTTCCTGTTCCTAGTCACCCAGGTGTCCTAAACAATGTAAAATATCAATGGGAATATACTTCAAATATATTTTTCTCATATTAATTCATACACGTGTCAATAATTGTTGCATCTTTAACAAAGATATTTTTTTGATAAACCTTCAGTTGTTTGATATCCATGAGGGCAGAGTATTTTTGTGAAAATTCTAAACAAAAGCTCAAAAGGTTAAATAATAAAGACAATTTTTCACAGCATTCTCTGCTCAAAATTATCAAAGGTGCCAATATTAGTGGATGGCACTGTAAATGATATGTTCCATGATGCTCCTGATTATTGAACACTAAACCAGTTACTCATTTCGGTATGGGTATCAGTTCTGATATTGACGAGTACCAAAAAGTCATATATTCAAACTCAGACTGAAAAAATGGGATTGATGCATCCCTAGAGCTAACACTATCTGGCTTGTTCCTAAAGTCTCTGACAAGCTGGAGAACAATATACACAAATTAGTTAATAAAACAAACACATCAGAAGCGACCAGAGGTGAAAGTTTTGTTCTCTACACTGAATTGAATTAGATAACTAACTACGGTTGGTGGACTATTTGCATCATTCAGTCTCACAGATACACTGAGCCATATCTTCAATGCAGATAATTATGAGCCTATACAGCAGTGCGATGTGATTACAGTAGAGCAACCAAGAAGTTTTGCTTTTTCACCTGGCTCTCAGTAACTCTGACAGTCAAATTGATGAGCACAAAGAGTTTTTTTCTCATAATAATTCTGTAATACAGAGAAAAAATGCAATATTTATATCCTTAGAGTCGAGAATCCTTGCGCCACATCCCAAACGTAATACTAACATACTGAACAGTCTGTCAGTACATCACTGGTGTCATTATTATGTAAGTATACTACTTAGTGCACATTATGTGGTTTGGAGCACAATGCTGAATCCTCTCTGAATGGCACTCACAGTCGTGACGTGAATCAGCGCAGTGAAGGACACACAGCACGGTTACAATGTTCTTCTGCAGGTAGCCAGCAATAGTATTTTTCTACTAGAGATAGAAAATCTCAAATCCTTAGATGTAGTAGCTTTAAGTAATTTGGTTTGACTGATGAATCATGGCACTGTACAGTCTGTTGTGAACGAGTTCAGCTGATAAAGGATAATGTCCCACAGCAATGTCCCATAAAACAAACGTCATATTATTCGTATTCGGTTTTCTTCCCCACGTTTGGTCACTTGCCAATCCCCACCTACTGGCCACCTCCAACACACGTTAGGCCGAAATCTACATCTTTTTAAACTGTTGCTCATGCTGTGTCACAGTGCAGAGTAACTTGGAGGAATGCGTCCGACAGTAGGGGAAACGTTAAGGAGCCCATGATTCATATTCTACTGCTAGTTTTCTAAAATGTATTAACTCTCGCGTTTTTCTTATATACCATCTACATATATTATTCAAATATTTATAATATTTCTAATTATTTGGCAGAATATTCAAAAACATGAAACAGAAAATAATCAATTATTGCCATAGTGTTCTGCCAGTATAAACCTATTGGAAAATTTCATGTAATATTAGTTGGGATATATGTATATATATATATATATATATATATATATATATATATATATATATATATATATATATATATATATATATATATATATATATATATATATATAACACAGAGAGAGAGAGAGCATTGACTCAGGTAAAACTGCTACAACACTACTTAAGACTTCATAATTAATACACTATACGGCCAAAAGTTTGTGGACAGCTGACCATCTCACCATATTTCGGGTCAAGGTTAGAAGCAGACAATTGTACAGGATGACTTTGCATGCTGTGGCATCGCAAATTCCCTTCACTGGAACTAAAGGCGTTTAGCCCAACCCTGTTCCAGCATGACAGTGCCCCTGTGCCAAAACCAAGGCTCATAAAGACATGGTTTGCCAAGGTTGGAGTGTAGAACTCCTGCACAGAGCCCTAACCCCAACCCCACTGAACAAATTTGGGATGAACTGGAACACCAACTGCACTCCAAGACTCCGTCATCTGACATCAGTATCCGACCTCACTAATCCTCTTGTGGCTGAAAGGTCAAATCCCCACAGTCACTCTCCCAGAGTGGAGGTTATTATAACAGCAAAGAGGGAACTAAATCTAGAATGGGATGTTCAAAAAGCTCATATCAGTGTGATGGTCAGTGTGATGGTCAGATGGTCAGTGTGGTGTCCACAAACTTTTGACCATCCAGTGTACAATACAATATTAAGAAAAATTAAAAAAATTCAACACTGTAGCATTCATCAACTAGTTTAAATACTTAAGCTAACTGATTCAAACTGCTTTGTCACATGTGGCATGACGTAGTGCGTGCTTCATAAAATAGACTAACTAATCAAGAATGAAATTTAGTCCAAACTATTTTTATTATCAAATGTTATCAATTTTGTTAATTATCTGTTGTATCCCCACATTCAAATGTGCATGTAGAAATGCAAATCTTCTTGATCAGTATTTGAGAACAGATAAAACAGCGCATATGAGCGCAGACTTATATAATCCTATCCTTACCCACCCCAATAGCTGGATACCGCACTTACCTTAAGAGCACAGAAGATGCAGGAGTCCTCCATGCACTTGTGTGTCGTCAATTGCCGGAAGCTTCTGCGGAAGATGTCAAGGTGCCAAAGTACCTGAAAGAAAGAAAACGATTACTAAAAGTAAGGGTGTGAAATCTAGCGTTGTGTATGATAGTCACTTTGTAGACTCACAAAGCAAAGATTAAATGAGGCAACAAGCCAAAAAGACCCATCCCATGATTCCTTACAAGGAGGCACAGTGTGTCAGAAGCACCACCACTAGCAGACAACCACTTTACTTCAGCATCTCCACAACACACCCACACACACTCACCCCCCCACAGTTCAGCACATCACAGCATGCCTCTCTGGCCCCGTCCTGCACCTACTCCCGCTGGCCAAGATTACTGCAGTGCTCCAATCCCCCTCAAACAATGTGAGAAAGCCCTGGCAGCCTATATCCACTGATCGCGTGCCAGGTGCCCACTCCACTTAATCCTCCCAACAGAGCAGGAATACAGCACCTTTTAACAGCCGCCCTGCTCCAGGAGCAACTTCCCTGCAAACCCGGCTTCGGGACAGAGGAAAGGAGGGAAAGGGAAAAGGTTAAGCAAGAGAACTGCAGATCCGCAGAGGAGGGAGAGAGGAGAAGAGAGAGAGAGAGAAAGAGAGAGAGAGAAAGAGGGAGAGAGAGAAAGGGGGTAGTGAGCACTTAAAGAAAGGAAGTGCTAGTGAGAGAGAGAGCTGTGATCGCAGAGGAGCCAGAGAGTGAGAGAGAGAGAGAGAAAGCGAGAGAGGAGGGAGAAATGGTTGTTGCAGAGTGCAGAGATATAACTACAAAGTGCTGATTCTGAAAACAGCATGCAAGCAAAATAGATCACATCTCTGTGATTGTTGCACCAAGAAGGTATATGCGTGTGCACCCGTGCACCTCTATGTGTGTGTGAGTGTGTGTGTGTGTGTGTGTGTGTGTGTGTAACAAGACAATTATTGTTGAACAAACATTCCAAAATACACTCCATCATATGCCACTCATTGCCCTCACTGTCAGCCAGTGAAATACACGAGAAGTGAAGTGATTCTGCTCAAAATGGTTATGCCTTGTGCTCACAACTAAAGACACATTTACATACACTTTCACAACAGTTTTCCACAATGGCATTTGATTTCAGTTTCAACAACCTGGATGCCTATACTAAGCATACACAGACCTAAAACAGCATGTTTTTATGCCATTAGTGCAAATTAGTTTAATTTTGAATTTGATTTGTCAAGCAGCAATATTAGACACTTTGTGAATCTAGTAATGATACTGTAGCATGTAGAGCCATATCATGTACAGTTATCCCATACGTTCAATTTCTCTGTTTAAAAAAATGTGATCACATAAGTTAACGCTTCATCATCTGACATCGCAAAGAGTTCATATGACATAATTTTTTTATATTTTTTTTTTTTTTTATTTTTTAATAATATTATTTTTATTTTTTTTTTTTTTTTTTTTTTTTATATATAAAATAAAAATATATATTTTTTTTTTTTTTTTTATTGTTAAGGAAAAAAAAATAATAAAAATATATTTATTAATAAAATTATATTTTTTTATTTTTTATTTTTAAAAAAAAAATACTTACCCTACCCTTTCCTTTTTTTTATTTTTTATTTTTTTTATAAAAAATTAAAAATAATAATTTTTTTTTTTTTTTATAAATTTTTTTTGTGTGTGTTGTGAGAAGAGATAGAATGTGGTATTTTTTTTTTTTTTTTTTTTTTTTTTTTTTTTTATTTATATATTTTTTTTTTTTTTTTTTTATTTATTTTTTTTTTTTTTACTTTTGTTTTTTTTAATTTAAATTATTTTTTTTTTTTTTTTATATAAATAATATTATTTTTTTTTTTATTTTTTTTTTTTTTTAAAAATAATATTTTTTTTTAATTCTTTCCTTTTTTTTTTTTTTAAAAAAAAATGGAAGAAAAAAAAAATTTGGGCTCCGAAGGAAAGATTTATTGATTTAGCTGGAAAAGGATAGTTTTCATTGCCGATACCGAAAGCATCTATGTGGGGTTCAAATAAATAAGTAGCACTGAAATCCCCCTGACTGGGCTAAATAAAACGAGAGGTTATGTAAGGAATCTCACTCTATTTCTTTCTCTTTTCCATTCTCATCATCGCTTTATCTCTCAGTGCGATGACATGTTCTCCAAGTCTGCGCCTGGGGTCAGATTTTAGTTGCATACTAGAATACTGCAGCAAACATTACATCTCTACCATAACCACACACTGATTGTTCGCTCAGAAATGCACATACACTTGCACAAAGACAAAAACCCAGAGCACCGCCAGAGCATTCTGCTCTCCGCTGAGCTGTTCTCAGCTATTTTTCCCTCAAGCTCTGGCAGCAGCATTAGTGGACTGCCGAGCAGATTTGCCATTATGTCTATAAATTCTCAGCGGTTCTACTGCACTGGCCTGGTTTAGTCTCATAGAAACGGTGTTCTCTTCAACAAAACACTCAAATGAGAGACGAAAAGCAAGACGCAAAAAAAAAAAAAAAAGATACAGAACATAAAGAAAATGACCCAAGGGCACCAAAATCAAATTAAACACAAGACACAGACTTGTTCATTTTATATGCAGTCTGCTACTGCATAAGAGTCACTGGACCATGTAAATGCACAAACATCATTGTCCTGCCATGAGCAGAAAACCTTAAGGGTAAGAAGATATATAGCTCTGGACGGAAGGCACGGGTTAAACAGGACTCGGGATGAAGAGGAGGGAGGGAGGTGGATTATAGATTCCATCCTGGTGCTACCGTTTGCCCTTTTCTCCCACCTTCTTTATTTTATTTACAATGCACCATAAATGAACAATGAAGTGAGGAAGCAGTGGAGGGAGGAGTGGCAGTTGGCACATAGGGCATAAGGACACAGAGAAAGAGGAGAAGAGGAGAAAAGAGCGAGTTAGATGTAAGCGCCCTTAACACTTATAGAAAGAGATTAATGAGCACTCATGAGTACAATGTGTGTGCTGTGTGTCCATAGAAACTAAAACACATGCATGATTGGTTTACTATCCTTATGAGGACCTTTCATTGACATAATTATTAATACAACTAATTAATACTATGCTTTTAGCAAAATCTTCTAGGGAAAGAAAATGTCCTCAGAAGGTCAAAGCTGTCAGATATCCATATATTTTGGGAAGATTTGTTCCTCACCAAGATATAAAAATAATGTTCCATTCTATCTACATGTAGTGCGCGTATGTATTGAATAAGATGAGCTATATATGGAAGATTTATATGTTAAATAGCCTAAACGTGCAAAACATTTAACATTGAATCCTGAAATTGTTGAAGATGATCGCAAATGCAATGTGCGGTGTTTAGTCGAGCAACCTACTTTGTAAATATAGCGAGATAGCATTATTTGCAATTAGCAGAATATATCACATCAATCATGGATGCAGCTTCAGTTTAGTTCAGTTACTTTTACAGCATCAGACAAAACCCTGACAAACTGAAGCACATTCATTTTCTTATTTTAATGTCACTGTGATTACCAATGAGAATGTTGTAGACTACTATGCAAGTGGTAAGTTAGTATTTCAAATTATTTCCAGAGGGTAAATCATTTTACCCACAACATTTTAGCTAGAGTACATTGCAGGAGTTACATGATAGCTACATGATATTTATACTCGTTTCTATATTGCATGTGTGCAAACTTTTGCACATGCATGTGGAAGCTTAAGGAGTCCACTATTTACAGTTACGTCTGTGGTGGTACACGATCATAATCGTGATCGGCTCGTTAATATTTGAATACATCTGAAATCAAACATTTTAGGTAATATAAATGCAAATGCTGTCATTCAGTCCTAACAGAGATGCACACGACTACAATAAGAAGTGCCGAGTGGCAATAAAGGGTGTACTGTGTGTGTGTGTGTGTGTGTGTGTGTGTGTGTGTTCTGTGGGCAGGCTGGGATGACTCAGAGTGACGGACGCACCCATTCCGTGTGCGTCAGCGGCGATACATCATGAACAGCTCCTTAATGAGAAGCGAGGACGCAACATTATACACACTGCAAGAGCTCTGCATCAGAGCAAAGCCTACACCACTCTACTTCCACCCGCCCACACACACACACACACACACACACACACACACACACACATACACGCAAACAATATGTAACTAATAAAATGCTTTTCCTACAGCACAATCAAATTGCAACCCAGCACTTTTCCTAAAGTAGTCTAAATGCAATTTGGGTGAAAATGACTAGTTAGTAAGGGGAGGAAAAATCAATTAATGAATTAATCTAAAAAAAATTCCCTAAGATATTACAGACTGGCGTTGTTCATTCATGTAACTCGATCTGGTGGGAGAAAGGAGTCACTCGTCGTTAATAGCTGTTTGCTGGACTGCTTCCAGACTGGAGTAAGTAATGCTTTTTCACAGGAGCAGGAGACTAATAGAGGGCTAAGAAATAGCTCAAGAGGAAGAGGATAAGGGAGAGATGAAGAGGGAGTTCACTATACCCATCTGTGTAGGACTGTCTCTGAACATCTGCTTCCACAGCTCTCTCCTGGCCATGCTTTCATTTGCTCTTCCTCAAACCTGGGGTAGTAATTTACATGATGGACGTTCTATTGAGCCTGTCTCTGTGTGTCTTTGTGTGCATGGTTCATTTAGTGGGAGTTGTGAGAAGTTCTAATTAAACCTTTTATGTATTGGCTAATGTCAAGCTCAAGCTCTCACACCCTTTCCTCTCACCTATGGTCTTTCTTTAGCACAGTAACACCTCTAATATCTCTGTTAACAGGAAACCTGGAGCATATTTATTTGTGTCCTGTTTGTAAGAGGTTGTTGCAAAAGATTTGCTTTGCCAAATATGTAAGACACTAAATATAGAGAATGATTAATATGAGAGCTGGCTCTTATACATTTTCATTAATAATAAATATTATCTCTGAAATATGTATTGGAACTGATGAGGATAGTGGAGGATTCATAACCCCATTAGAGATCCTCATATTTTACCCAAGCATTGTGACTGACAGTTTGTGACCCAGTTAATCTCAGTGGGAAAAAGACAGATCACTTGAGACACTCTTCTCTCAATGTCTCTCTCCCTTACTTTTTTCCTTTCAAAGCAGAAAGGACTACCTGAGAATAACTTTCACTTCATCCCTATCTCTGAGCAAGTGAGAATGATCCAGTCAGTACGCAAGCACAAAAACATCAAAACACTGAGTTAGGTGTCTCAGCACTTTGAGAGTCCCAGTAGTGTTGATCCTGAACACAAGGACAAACCAAAAGGCCGTGGACATCTCTCTCTCTCTCTCACTCTCACTCTCTCTCTTTTATCACATCTTCCTTTAATTCTGTAATCTCTCGACTGCTTCTTCTAGTGTTGCTCCATTTTGGGCCCTTAGGCAGTTTTCATGCCTTTGTTGTACTGGTTCATTTTTTGTTCAATAGAAGCACAAAACTTGATCGTTCTCTTTCAAGAAGCACATCAATCTCTTCTAACAACACTGCTTTTCAATTTTAATAAAGCCTTTCAGTATGACAAGAATGATATTTCAGCATGGTGACAGTCAACCCATCATCATTCTGGCTTCTGGAGAACTACATACTTGGCAGAAAATTTGAACCCCCACACTGGGCAGTACCAGGGCATGCACGGGCTGCTGGATAAATGAACAGGACCAGAAGACTCTCAAAGTCCGGGTCAGTGCAGAGAGGTGTGTGACAGGAGTGGTCACTGAGCTGATTGGCTGTGGCATTTCAGCATGGTTAAACAGAGTTAAGACTGAGAATGTCTGTAATTTAAGGAAGCAGAACAGATGGAAAGAGGAAAATACTTCGTATGGCCAAAAGTATGTGGACACGTGGTCATTACACCTACATGAGCTTGTTGGACATCCCATTCCAAAACCATGGGCATTAATATGGAGTTAATAAATATCTTGTTATGGACACCTGGATTGAAGCATCATTCAGCACTTCAAAAAGCTGTTTCCACTGCTCCAGAGTCTAGAGTCCAGGGGCAGTGTGCTTTACATCCCGCCAGCCAACACTTGGCATTGCGCATAGTGATATTAGATATGTGTGCATCTGCTCAACCATGGAAACTCATTTCATGAAGCTCATGATGCACAGTTCTTGTGCTGAAGTCGCTTCCAGAGGCAGTTCATTGGTAGCTCAGCAGTTAAGACGTTAAGAAGTTCAAACCCCAACACCGTCAATCTGCCACTGTTGGACCCTTGAGTAAGGATGTTAACCCTCAACTGCTCAGATGTATAAAATTACTTATACTTGGTACATATAAACTTACATATAATGTCACTGAGTATGGCCCATTCTACTGCCAATGTGTGTCTATGGAGACTGCATGGCTATGTGCTTGATTTTATGTACCTGTTAGCACCAGAATGGCTGTAACAACTACTGAACATTAATTAGGAGGGATGTCCACGTACTTTTGGCCACATATTGTAGGTCGCAAATAACATGACAGCTGGACAATAACATTGTAGCTGAATGTGCAATGCTACAGGAGCAGCTCCAGCTTGAGGACTCAAAGGCTTTAATGTTTGATAACACACATTCAAAATGGATGTGTCCCACATAATACTGCTGAACAGAGTTGATGTTTTATGGTTCTGACTGGGCATAACAAGCGCTTGTAACTAGCAAAATGATGTGACTCAAAATTCAAACAAATGGATTTTCTTTGACCTTACACAATGACCTTGCATTTCCTTTTCTGAGTGTATAACTCTGTGAAATATAAAAAGTCTTTGAATGTCTTCTGAGCAGCTTTTCGATCCTCTCCTCTACTGAGGTATCATATTTGTTCCCCAGTTCTTTCTGACATTTCTGCTCTAACTCAGCACATTTTTCTTGATACAAGTTAAAAGTCACTTAGCTGTCATACACTGCCATCTTCAAATCAGGTATAGAGGGTCGTAAGAACTATTTTTTACATTTTTAAATCTTGTTTTTTTTGGATTATTCTCTTCTTGTAAGATACACTCACTTTTTGGAATCCTTTTTATTTTGAGATTGTCACAGCTCAGCCAGATCAGAACTCCAAGTCCCAAGATGCAGTGCGTGCTTCTCAGGCACGCATGCGCTCCCCATCCCCGGAGTTCTGATCCAGGACACCTGCCGCTAATCACAGACTCACACTCAGGCACTGCTACTTAGGTTTGCCAGTCACAGAGTTGCACTGCGAAGTATACGCTCAGTTATCTCGTTCTCTGCGTTACCAAGCCTTGCTACCGTCTTTGATTTCCTCGTTACCTAGACCTTTGTTTACGTCCTCGACCACGCTCTTTGCCTTGCCTCTCTTACTCTGTTAGTCCGATCGCCTGACCCCCACCTGTTACTCGTTTACGTATCTAGTTTATCCTCTACTCTACGCTTCGTCCGCCGCTTGCACCTGCTTCCGTGCCCCCTCCCTACGATGCGTGACAGAGATAAATTAGACAATAGAGGCAACAGGAAACTTTTGTAGTGTAACAGTGACAAGATTATCTTACTATGGTAAAATAAAAAAAATATATTGTTACAAAATAAAATAAATATGGAAAATATTATAAAAGATAGATACAGGTACAATGTGTTACAATGAGTAGTATTTCAATATTTGACATGACTATCCTCTGCCTTTAAAATTGCATCAATTCTCTTAGCTACACAGTCATGCAGTTTTTAGAACCAGAAAGTATGACCACATCATCCCTATCTTATCCACACAGCATTGGCTCCCAGTATAATTTCGCATTGATTATAAAATACTACTAATGACCTATAAAGTACTGAACAGTCTGGCGCCACAGTACCTGAGCGAACTTTTGGTCTTTTATGATCTGCCACGCCTACTTCGATCAAAAGGTGCAGGCTATTTGTTGGTACCTTGAATAGTGAAGGCTACAGCAGGGGGAAGCCCCACAGTTATGGAACAGCCTTCCAATTAGTGTTTAGGACTCAGACACAGTCTCAGTGTTTAAGTCTAGGCTGAAAATGTATTTGTTTACTCAAGCTTACCATGAATAGACTTTCTTTCAAAGTACACAGTCTTATCCATTATAGGATAGTAAGCGTACCTAACAATCTCTCCCTCGCTTTACCTCCCTCTCTCCTTCTGTCGAATCGCACATGATATTATGCAGATGCTAGTAATACTGACCCTTTCTGCTCGCCGGACCTGCCTGATCCATCGTGATGACCTACCTTCACACATTTAAATCTGTATTCTGTGTTTATATGTTTCTGTTTCCCATTGTTAAAAGCGCTATACAAATAAAATGGAATTGAATTGAATTAAGAAATTTGACTGATAAGCTTTTCCAAGCAAGAACCTTTTGTTTCTGCAGGCAATACCAGACAGCTTCAATTATGTTTTTTTGTTTTGTTTCGTTTTTTTATCTGAAAAGTGGTCTATAATTTATATATCCTCCTTTCTCATTCATCATACACATAATTTTCTTTTTGGAAATGTTTGGATGTCTTTATTCTGCTCTTGTCCACTGACACACTAATTCAGAAGATAAAATAAACCCCTGAGACAAAATGTATAAAACAATTAATAGGTATTTAAGACGTTTGTACAGTAGTTTATAAAATGATGCTACTATTACACATTTATTGTCTGGCACAAATGCTAATGCTTTCTCTGTTTGTGTGAAATAAAAAGATACAATAATTAATATTCAAATAAATGCCATGTACCTACTGTAGGTTGTGTATGAAATACCAAAAAAAAAAAAAAAAAAAGGAGCCTCCAGTGTTAGTAATTGACCCCAGTCCATAAATTCTTGAAAAAAAAATTACAAATTGGATGACTGCATGTTTCCTTCCCTGCACCACATTTCAGTAACTTCTGTACGTGCAAAATTAAATGTGCTTTTACCACACAAAGCTAAAGCATGGAACCTTAATCTAAGGATGTCACGAGAGCCGATACTTCGGTACCAAGTCGGTACCAACATTCTTAAAACGTGACGGCACTTGTTTTTCTGCACCAGCGTGGAACCGGTTCTAATGGAGGTACCGGGTTGCAATTCTTCCAGACCTGATGCGGGCAGCAAATACACGCAAGTGTTTTAGTCGGTCCACAAGTGGTGAAGAAGAAGAACAACGTCTAAAAGCACACGGGAAAAACTACAGAAGATTAGCTTATCTTAACAAGTTTAGCTCCGCCCCGACACGTTCAGAGGAAAAGAGAGGAAAGGTAGTTTCCGGTGTGCAACCGATGCTGTCGATCATTTCAAACAAAGCGAGGAAACACCTGGAATTTGGCGAAGCACCTTAAAGACGGTTCTATATTATATTTGTTTGAGGTAGCTGCATTGTGGTCGTGAAGCCAGCTAACGTTATGCCCCATGTAATGTTAGCGATAGGCTGTTATTTGTTAACGACACTAACACATTGCAATGTTCTAAACAACCTCCTGATGGGCCACCATGCATCGCCATTCAGCGAGTGTCCTTTCCTCTAAATGTAGCCTAATGTCACTCATAATTATTCAAATGTTCATGATTTTAATAAATCTTTTTGGCCTGCCACCATATCAGTGAATTTAAACTAATGCTTTCATTCAGAGTATAAGGTGTGTGTGTGTCTGTGCATGCACGCGTGTTTAGGAGTGCACCTCCACTCATTGTCAGACAGTGTTTGATAACTAAACCCACCCCCCCTCTTTGCCAGTATTAGCCAGAGGAGGATGTCCTCCAGGAGAGTTTTTAATAAAAAAAAAAATTTTGTTTTATTTTTATACCACACCGTGGTATCGACTTTGGTATAGAGTATCGTGCACTTTTGGTGGTATCGGTACAGGCTACTAGATTTTTGGTATCATGACATCCCTACCTTAATCTGTTAGCTGAGCGCTTTTCCTCCAGCCTCAACTCGGTTCATGTCGGCTCAACACACTGCATGAGAAACAATTACGTACTAAACATAACTTCGATGTAAATGATTCAGTTTCAGTCGTGTCTCAAGGCAGTGTCACTGAGCCAGGCTAATTTCTGCTTTATGATGATAAACATGTTGCCACGTTGCGCCTGTCTTGTCACAGCTGTCCTCATGTATAGTTTAACACTTTCATGTGAAAGTATTAAACACACACACACACACACACACACACACTAGACTAGAAGTGCAGTGCTCCTGGACTCTCTTTAGCAGTGACAACACTGCACCAAAGCAAACACTCACACAGTAATGCACTAAAACGAGGATTTTGCCTTAAGAAGCTTCTCTCCATTTAATACACTAGAATAAAGGGAAATATTATAAATATTATATATGATTATACTTTGTCTTCCACAGGAGTGTGCACGACTGTGACATTCATGCAAAACTTAATTTTAAATTGAATAATTCATTACTTGAAACGGTGTTTCCATGGTCACATGGTTAATACTCGATTTTTCAGTGAGAATTTCAGCTCTTCCTGTTTAAAGAATGCAGCAAATTCACCGCAGTGACAAGTTTCACATCTTGACCAGTATACACATTCAAATTAATTCACCGGAAAGCGATTTTATAATTAGAATACAGTTGTTAACTTTTACACCATTTTTTGCAAAATTTCTATTCACATTTTTTCATACTTAGTTTATATTATATATTTTTCCGCCTTCAAGAACACCTTTCACAAAAGAAGAACGTACTGAAATCATTCTCATGGCTTGGTCGGGATGCTGTCGCAAGGTTGCGATGGACTTTAACAGGAACACTGTTATCACACACACAACACTGCTGCCAAACTTATGAACAAATTCAAAAAGACTGGAAGTGTTGAGGACCAACCGAGAAGTGAGCGTCCTCGAATATCCACTCATGAAAACACAACCGAAGTGGTGCTGGGATACCTAGTCCCCTGTGTATGGAGACTTTTTTGGACACCCTGTACAGTAGAATTATTAAACAAACTTCAGATTAGCACTTGGAAAATAAAACAACCAGCAAACTGTGGATGGATGGACACTGGTCCCACGTGACTGAATTGCATTAACACAATAATTGAGTTGCATTAATGCAATTTGTTTTTCATAGATCTAACATGATTTGATCGTGTATTTTCAAAGGACAGAATACACTCCACGCTCTCACCCGAACTGAGGATTGAACCCAGGTCAGTGGCATTCTGCAATAACCATACTAACGCTGTACGGTTCTACTACACATATTTTAATTGCAGTAATTTAAAACTATAGTTATAGTTCCCGTCGGTAGCGACATCCTCGCAAGGTTTCATAATGTAATTGATTTATGTTAATACAACGTGAATTGATTGCGCTCGCTCTACATAATTCGATCTAGTCATTAGAAACTGGTTTTAAATTAAGTTTAGCATAAGCAATGAAATCAAATTTTGATGAGAAAAATTTTTTTTATGTAAACTATAATTAATATGTTCTCTTAAAAAATTACTGACCACATGTTCACTTTTTTTTTTTTCTTCAAAGTTCCTAAGAATGAATTCAAAAGAAAGCTAATTAGCTGCTCTTTTCTGTGAGCTTCATTTAGGACTAAAATGTAAACCTAAATCTACTTGGAGGATTAAAATATTTCGTTGGCCCTCGTTAGCTTTTAATTGTCCCTCCACTTTCCATGCATTTCCAGGTAGGTCCAGGTATATCTGCCTCTCTGATTTCCAGGTAATTCCATCATGATTGTATAAGCTTTTGCTGTATGAGGAGACATCTGAAAAATGGCCTTTTAAGTACTGCAATCATCATAAAATTTGGATTTGATCAAGCTGACTAGCATAGGGAGGAGATTAATGAAGGCAGAGGGATGAGGTGATCCAGTCCAGAGGAGAATGAGCCGAGGCCTGGGGAGAATTGAGAGGGACAATTACTTGTTATGGCGAAGGACAGAAGCTTCTTATTCGAATGAGCTGTGATCAGGTTTAATGTGCACGACGCCTTATTGCTCTTCACATAATGACTAAAATCAGACTGATCACCCCAAACAGGTGCACAGACAGATAGGAAAGACAGGCAGATCACTGTAAAACACCACTAATTGGCAAATAAAAAAGAAATTCGTAGCTAATGGTATGGGATGTTTCAGACTAAACATATGTTGCATCCTCACTGCCCATCTACCAATTATTTCAAACAAGCTGACGGCATGTTTTTGCAAAGTAATCAGATTGACTCCAGTAAATACCCCAAGCCCATTTCTGAAGAGGCTGTCCACTCAAGCTGTTCTTCTCTGAAATGCATAATTAATAACACACGGCACAGAGGTGAAGCAGGGACACGGCAAAGCCAAACCTGTGAACTGTAGTCTCCCCGATTTAAAAACTGTGGAAGAAAAAACTTTCTTGCTACAGTACATTAAGATTTAATTGTGTTATTTAAGATACTATGAAGAACCTGAGATGAAATTGAGACATGGTGCAAAGGCCACACAGTGCTATCAAATGGTTACAGACACCGGTTCCATGCCCGAGGTCTTCTCCTCCCTTCACACATCTTCTTTAAAGCACATGTAGTCAGCTCACCTCATCCAAACCACATTTTAAGTCAATTTCCTGTTTTGCTAAAGGAGGCCCTGTTAGTACAATCAGGTGGCATTTGGTAGAACTGTGTGCAATGCCTTGTCCTCCTTCTGGTTAGATATCAGGAATGTAAAGGACACTAGGGAACACAGACCAAAATGAGCAAAATATCACACATATAGAGGTGCTTAATAACCTACAGTGCAGCAAAAGGCCACCTAAATCCCATTTTAGTTTAGTCTCAACTCAGCCTCCCGAAGGAGTAGGAAACAGATCGAAATTCATTTGTATTTCCCTCTAGCTATTAATACACCCCCATTGTGAGACGAGGGAGCAAACTTTCGCGCCTGGTCTGTTTAAAGAATCTGGGAACAAAAGCATCACTACTAATCACAGTTCATGCTGCATAGCTCCCAGTCCACTGATGTCTTTCTGTCTGAAAATGTATACTTCAGGCTGAACAAAGAAAGTATTTACAAATGTCTCACAAATGTGCAATCACTGTCCAGTTTAGAGAATCGTACAATGTTAGTCACATAGAACTTGTGCGACAGTGGAAGAATTAACTAGCCTAGGTGCCCAGGACAAGCAGAACTTCTGTCCATGCTATTTGTTTTTAATTTGTAAAGGCCAAGTTTCTTTTGTTATAATAATAATAATAATAATAATCATCATAAAAACAATAACAACAATAATAGTTTCATTTATATAGTGCCTTTCTAACACTCAAGCTCGTTGTAGACAGATATAGCGCATGAAAAAAACCAGGAAAGAGACTAGTAGGAAGAAGGAAGGAAAAAGTGTTGGGAGAAAATGTGTGTTTAAGTTAACTCTTAAAATGGGAGAATAATGTGTTGTCACTGTGGTCCTGGGTCAGTCTGGTCTTAGGGACCACCTGTAGTGGTGGACCTCAGAGTCTGGGCAGAGATGTAGGGCAGCAAGAGCTCACATATATGGCACTGAAAAGCCATTTAGTGCTTTGTAAGTGAGAAGAAGGAGTTTATAGAAGAAGAATCCTTATTTGTCACATACAAATTAAAGCACAGTGAAATTATTATTATTATTATTTATTTTTTTGCATACCCCAGCTTGTTAGGAATTTGGGGTTAGAGTACAGGGTCAGCCATGATATGGCACCCTTGGACAGATAGGGTTAAGGGCCTTGCAGTACTGGGCAATGTTTGGGCTTGAACCCCGCCATTCAGACATCATTTCCCCTAATTATTGTATATAATTCTCCGTGAAATGGGCAGCCAGTGTAACTGTTGGACTATGGGTGTAAAGTGTTCTGAACATTTGGAATGTGTAAGCTGCTAACCCTAGCATTTGAATCCTGAATATATTGAAACAGGTTATGAAAGGATATGAGGTTATGAAAGCTTGATTTGGGGTTTGATCATCTTTCAAACGGATTAAGCGTCCAAGTCAGGCAGTGTTGTGGAGGACATAAAAAGCGATGTTTGTGATTGGTCTAATTTTCTAAAAATATATGCCTAGATTGCAAACATATGTAGGCTTATAACTTAAATCGCTTCATGGTAGTGCGATGAACCTCAATACTATAACTATTGTACAGCATATGCAAGTCATTCTAAATCCTACCCCCTGCTGCACTACACACATCAGCCAAGGCATATGCTGGCTGCTGGCAGAACAATGTTTTACTAGGTGGATTAATTACAGTGAATGGATGACAGACAATGATTTTAGGGTCAGGAACAAAGATATGTGGAAACATTGACAAAACCAAGCGAAATAAAGTACAGCACACTTTGTCACATTTAGAACATGCAGTCAACTCGCACGTAAACACAAAGATGGTATCCACAATCAGATCATAGATTTTAATACTTGTCAGTTATGTTTTCAGGGCAACCAAACATGAGACTGGAGCTTACATTTGCCCAGTAGGTTAGCTAATACTTCCACCTCTTTAAGTCACCCCTAAAAGTGGTGTTTATATGTTGTTAACTAATTATTTAGCTTGTTAATAACTAAACTTTCAGTCAGATGCATCTTCCAGTAGCTGTAATTTAACCACTGAGGCTCAAACATAAAGAGTTGTACGTAAAATGTTGCTTGTCTTTAAACGTATACTTGTTTACTAAGGGAAGCGGCTGGTGCATGCAGGTTTCCCCTGTCTCTCTTTCTGTCCTTCACTTGTTTTATTTCGTGGTTATGCTGCATTGAGTGCTCACTGTGCTTGTAGAGTGTGGATCACAGCCCTCATGAGCTGGAGCACAGAGAAATGTTTAATTCATGGTCAGACAGACGCCTAGGCAAGACACTGAATGGTGTAAGTGGGAACAGCCTACAGGAAAGACCCAGATAATTGTATGCTATGCTAAACATGCTAAGAATGAGAAACAGTGGCAGCACACTTTCTCCACAGTGAGGCAGAGAGAGAGAGAGAGAGAGAGAGAGAGAGAGAGAGGCAATGAAGCAGCTCAACTTCTGTATGAACTCTGCAGCAGCTTAGTCATCCCAGTACGTCAAATGATGATCTGTGATGGTCTGTGAAATGTACATGCTTACGTTCTGTACTCAGAAATAAAATGCTATATATATATATATATATATATATATATATATATATATATATATATATATATATATATATATATATATATATACAGTGGTGTGAAAAAGTGTTTGCCCCTTCCTCATTTCCTGTTCCTTTGCATGTTTGTCACACTTAAGTGTTTCGAATATCAAACCAATTTAAACAATAGTCAAGGACAACACAAGTAAACACAAAATGCAATTTGTAAATGAAGGTGTTTATTATTAAAGGTGAAAAAAATCCAAACCATCATGGCCCTGTGTGAAAAGTGATTGCCCCCCCTTGTTAAAACATACTATAACTGTGGTTGTCCACACCTGAGTTCAATTTCTCTAGCCACACCCAGGCCTGATTATTGCCACACCTGTTCACAATCAAGGCATCACTTAAATAGGAGCTGCTTGACACAGTAAGGTCCACCAGAAGATCCTTAAAAGCTACACATCATGCCGAGACCCAAAGAAATTCAGGAACAATTGAGAAAGAAAGTAATTGAGATCTATCAGTCTGGAAAAGGGTTATAAAGCCATTTCCAAAGCTTGGGGAATCAGCGAACCACAGTGAGAGACATTATCCACAAATGGCGACGACATGGAACAGTGGTGAACCTTCCCAGGAGTGGCCGGCCGCCCAAAATTACCCCAAGAGCGGCGCAGACGACTCATCAGAGGTACAAAAAGACCCCACAACAACGTCCAAAGGACTGCAGGCCTCACTTGCCTCAGTTAAGGTCAGCGTTCATGCCTCCACCATCAGGAAAAGACTGGGCAAAAATGGCCTGCATGGCAGAGTTCCAAGGAGAAAACCACTGCTGAGCAAAAAGAACATCAAAGCTCGTCTCAATTTCTCCACAACACATCTTCATGATCCCCAAGACTTTTGGGACAACATTCTGTGACCGATGAGACAAAAGTGGAACTCTTTGGAAGGTGTGTGTCCAAGTATATCTGGCGTAGAAGGGACACTGCATTTCATAAAAGAACATTATACCAACAGTAAAATATGGTGGTGGTAGTGTGATGGTCTGGGGCTGTTTTTGCTGCTTCAGGACCTGGAAGACTTGCCGTGATAAAAGGAACTATGAATTCTGCTGCCTACCAAGAGATCCTGAGGGAGAATGTCGACCATCTGTTCGTGTACTCAAGCTGAAACGAACTTGGGTTCTGCAGCAGGACCATGATCCTAAACACACCAGCAAGTCCACCACCGAATGGCTGAAGAAAAACAAAATGAAGACTTTGGAGTGGCTAGCCAAAGTCCTGACCTGAATCCTATTGAGATGTTGTGGTATGACTAAAAAGGCCGTCATGCTCGAAAACCCTCTAATGTAACTGAATTAGGACAATTCTGCAAAGATGAGTGGGCCAAAATTCCTCCAGGACGCTGTAAAAGCCTCATTGCACGTTATCGCTAACGCGGCTTGGTTGCGTTGTTGCTTAAGGGTGGCCCAACCAGTTATTAGGTTTAGGGGCAATCACTTTTTCACACAGGGCCATGATAGTTTGGATTTTTTTCACCTTTAATAATAAACACCTTCATTTACAAATTGCATTTTGTGTTTACTTGTGTTGTCCTTGACTATTGTTTAAATGTTTGTGTTCAAACACTTAAGTGTGACAAACATGCAAAGGAACAGGAAGAGGAGGGCAAACACTTTTCACACCACTGTATATATATACACACACACACACACACACACCATAGCATCAGTGCAGCCTCTGGAATCAGTGCAATGTGGCAAAAATATCATATTTATACACAATACTTTGAGACTTGTGCCAATTTTTTTTTAATTGTGACTTGAGTAGACCGAGTAATTTTACATCTTGTTTTAATCTTACCATAGCTTTAATTGTCTACCGTACACCCCCTTCCCTCTAGTCTCACTTGAGTTCTGGTCATCATGACGTTGGCAATTAAAGAGGCGTATTTCTGATACGCTGTTGGTTTGCTGCGGAGGGTTCTGCCGTGCCTCCTGATTCACAGCCTTTCTTTTTTACCTGCTTGTTAACTATTTTGTTGATGCGCACATAGCCACAACTCAGAGTGTTTGGCTGTCGTCCTTAATTGGACGGAGAGATATGAACGTTTGTAGCTGCTCAATGCCTCATTGCTTCTGCTGTTGTTGTACTTTTGTGTGCTTATATGCAGCTGGCATTCTGGTACTCATGATTTCTGTTGCTTGTTTATTGCAATATACAAAAACAGTAAATACAGGAATGGGCAGGAACCTTCCAGCGCACACCTTTGTATAATAATAATAATAATAATAATAATTTATACATAATATACTCTCATTAAACACTTTATTAGGAACACTATATCAACACTGGGTAGTGCCTCCCTTTGCTCTCAAAACAGCCTCAATTCTTCGTGGCATGGATTCCACAAGATGTTGGAAACATTCCTTTGAGATTCTGGTCCATGTTGATATGACTGCATCATGCAATTAATCAGATTTTTGTGCGCATTTCATACTGCAAATTTCCCTTCTACCACTTCCCAAAGGTGTTCTATTGGATTTAGATCTGGTGACTGGGAAGGCCAATGAATAACACTGAACTCATTGTCATGTTCATGAAACCAGTTTGAGACAACTTTTGCTTTGTGACATGGTGCATTATCATGCTGGAGGTAGCTGTTAGAAGATGGAAAATTGTGGTCATGAAGGGATGCACACGGTCAGCAACAATACTTAAATAGGATGTAGTATTCAAGCGATGATTGATTGGTATTAATGGACCCAAAGTGTGCCAGAAAACATTCCCCACACCATTACACCACCTCCACCAGCCTGGACTGTTGACACAAGGCAGGCTGGGTCCATGGATTCATGATTTTGGTAACAATTCTGTCTGTGCCTCAGCAGAAATCGAGAAATCGAGACCAGGCTATTTTTTTTCCAATCTTCAGCTGTACAGTTTTATTGAGTCTGTGCCACCGCAGCCTCAGCTGTCTGTTCTTGGCTGACAGGAATGGAACCTGACATGGTCGTCTGCTGTTGCAGCCCATCCTCCTTAAGGCTCGACATGTTGTGCATTCTGAGAGTGCAGAGTGGTTAACTGAATTACTGTAGCCTTCATCAACAAGGCATTTTCATCTGCAGAACTGCTGCTCATTGGATGTTTTTCCTTTACTGCACCATTCTGAGTAAATGCTACAGGCTGTTGTGTGTGAAAATCCCAGGAGATCAGCAGTTCACAGATCAGCAGAAATACTCAAACCAGCCTGTCTGCAACCAACAATCATGCCATGGTCAAACACACCAAGATCACATTTTTTCCCCATACTGATGGTTGATGTGAACATTACCCGAAGCTCCTGGCCTGTACCTGCATGGGTTACTGTATTGCACTGCTGCCACATGATTGGCTGAGTAGTTAATTGCATGAATAAATAGTTGTACACGTGTTCCTAATAAAGTGTTCAGTGAGCGTGTATTAATATGACTATTGTGTTATTCAGTTTGGCTAAGAACTTGTTAGCCAAACTATTACTTCCACATTTTTATGTATTTTAAATATTATTGCTGTGCCAACAAAAATAAATTCATTAGCAAACAAGAAACATTTAGACATAGATTTTAACATCCAATCAGGTACTGTGAGAAACGGTGGTGTCAGTCACCATCATAAAAGTAACATAGAAAACTTTACAGTGACTGAATTTATTCTAATTACTGTATTGTCATATTATTGCCCAATGTTAATTGTAAGCAAGACTAGCAGGATTTTTTTTTGCCCAAATGGGATTTTTTGTTCTTGTATCTCAGATTTAACAATCCCTCTAAAATTTAAAGCAGCCCTTTGCAAATTTGGTTTTCTTTTGAACTAGCCTAATTCGTTAGTGAGTCACATGGCATCATCACAAGGTGGTATGTTAACCGGACTCCTTACTGTACATCAATGCACCTTCTTGTGGTTAGTGAGCTTACATCATCTGTGCTGGATCACCTTGGTCTGTGCTACTTATTTCGAGAAGTATTTATGATTTAATTAAAGTCATGATTCGGTGTTGTTTCACTCTGGTTCACTGCAGGAAAACCAAACCCACCCACCAACTCAACCCCCACTCATCATCTTAGCCATAAATTAAACCAGGAAAGGCTCTCTGTAGGGCTAGTATTATTTGTGAATCATATTATTTAACTGTCTGAGAGTGGAGTTACTCAGTCCTACCTGCAGCGCACTGTTGAGGAAGCAGCTGTTCTGGCCCGGCTCGTTGCTCAGGCCTTTGCTGGGGGCGATGGAGTTCATGGTGCCCGGGCTAGAATTGCTCTGCAGCCCGCTGCTGCCAGACGCAAAGTAGTTCCGCTTCCACGACATGGATGCCGCCCCACTCCCTTCTCCAGTCACCACAAAGGCTGCTTCCTTCTCCAGCCAATCACGCAGGAGGAGGAAGGCATCCTGGGTGAGTGTAGGTGATGCAAGTGTGCGAGTTGACAGAAGTGAATGGATGTGTGACAGAAACACAGGTTGAGACACTGCGAGGAAAAGCAGGGATGTTGATGTGGACTCGCTCCTATGTCACTCCCATGTGAGGGCAGTGTGTGGGTCTAGAGCAGCACTGTGTATAGCTCTGAGAGTAGAGGCCTTGTTAACAGGTGTGCAGAGTACAATGATGCTGTCTTTCTTCTTTAAGTAGGAAGGACGTTAAAGATGCTCTTTTTCTCACAAATCTGTCCCCAACTCGAATAAAATGACGAAGTGCCGTAAACTGCAACAAATAGCTTAGACTTTTTGCAGCGCCTTCATGTCTGCGTGCCTCTTTGTTTCACTCTGGTCCAGGAGAGTTAGTCTACCTTTAGCCAAGCCTGCGCTCTCTTTAGCCCCTTCTCACCATCCAGTCTTGTGGTCAAACCCTCTTATCTCTGCTCAGCCTGTTCAGAGAGAGAAAGAGAAATGGAAATACAATAAGTTTATAGAATGCTCCCTAAATAAGTGCAGATACGTTTGGAAACAATGTGCTCTATTAAATTGAAGAACAAAACCATGGATTTTTATCATGACACATTTTTCCCAAATAAACAAATTCTCTCTCACCACCCTCTACTCTTCTTCATCATCAGCATGGCAGAATCACAGCTACGGCTACACAATTAACTGTATTTTAATGGTGAATATAATATTTGCGTTCCTCAATTTATAGTTGACTGCGAGATCTGTGAGCTTAGCTTAAGTTAGATAATTGGGTTTTATTGACTCTGGTACATTAAATCATGAGCTCCCTGTTAATATATTTTAAGCGTCTGACCAAACAGCATGCTCTGACAATTTTCTAGTTTCTGCCTCTGAAACACAACACAACACTGCAGATAAAGTGCTTCTTCTTTAACTAACGGAAATCTCTCTTGGGAAAACATTTGATAAAGCAAATAAATTTAAACAAACTGTCATCACTTAAAATGTCTCAGTTTGTTCTGGCCTGAGGTTGCACGCATACAATAAAATCGATTTGTCTTGATTCATCATGGGGAAAACCTAAGATTTTTCAGCATAAGACACAGATCGTTGATGACCTGTACAAGTCAGGTAATGGATATAACAAATACACAAGCAGTTCAAAAAATAAATAAAAATCAGGACAAAAATGAGAAAAAAATGTACATTTTATATTGACAGGAAGTGTGTTAAAGGGTTAATGAACAGTCACTGTCCACTTCTAGGGACACACGTACAACCTGCACATTCATGCAATTATCCAATCAGCCAATTACGCAGCTGCAGCTTAATGCATAAAATCATGCAAATGGAGGTCATGAGCTTCAGTTAATGTTCACATCTAACGTTAATGTGGTCTCAGTGGCTTTAATCATGATATGGATTCTGGTGCCAGATGGGCTGGTTTGATTATTTCAGAAACTGCTGATCTCCTGGGATTTTCACACACAACAGTCTCTAGAGTTTACACAGAATGGTAAGGGAAAAAACATCTATTGTGCAGCAGTTCTGCAGGTGAAAATGCTTTGTTGATAAGAAAGGTCAGAGGAAAACATCCAGACTGGTTCGAGCTTTCAGTAAGGCTACAGTAATTTAAATGACAACTCTTGTTCACCGTGGTAAACAGAAATGCATCTCAGAAAGTACAATATGTCAAATCTTGAGGCAGACGGGTTACAACAGCAGAAGACCACATCGTTTTCCACTCCTGTCAGCCAAGAACAGGAATCTGAGGCTACAGTGGGCACAGGCTCATCCAAACTGCACACTCGAAGATCCAATCTTCAACTATCCAGTTTCGCTGAGCATGTGTATTTTATTCATTTATGCATTGATTTTTTACCCCCTCTCATTTTACAACGGGCAGTGGTGGCTCAGAGGTTAAAGACTCTGGGTTACTGATCAGAAGGTCAGGAGTTCAAGCCCCAGCACTGGTAAGCTACCATCGTTGGGCCCTTGGGCAAGGCCCTTAAACCTCAATTGCTCAGTTGTATAAATGAATGTCGCTCTGGATAACGGCATGTGCCAAATGCCAGAAAATGTAAATGTACAAGAAGGGTGCCAATATTTCTGGAGCTGACAGTATTTAGTATTTAAAACATTCAATCAGTTAATTCTCCAAAGAGAAGAGAATGTAGACTCATAATATACAATGTGAAAGAAAATAAAGTCTTCTGAGTATTTAAAAAGTGTACAAAAACTATAGCTTAATTAAGCTATAGCATAATGTGTGTGTGTATGTATATACATATATATATCATAACTATAGTATAATTATTGGCACCCGTTTTACAAAATAAATAACATGCACCGGTATTTTTGGTCATTATGCTATCATATGATCCACTTACACTAGTGGTGGTTGAGGAGACAACCCCCTGCCCCATCCCCCCCAAGGATGCCTTAGCAACCTGGCAAAGGCAAGCAGTATTGGGTCTAAAAGTTCTTGGTTTGAGCTGAATTTATGATGCAACCCATCTTCATTAAACCCCAGATAATCAATTATTCGTCATATTGTACAATTTATCAGATAAGAATTAAAACACAATGGGGTATCAATTGTGCAGTCTCAACACAGTCAGAATGAGAGAGAAAGCGTGGGATAGAATTACCACAAAGCTGTAGATATCCTATGTTTTCCTGCAGCCTGAGCTTGCCTCATGTGTTTGGGCTACATTTCGAGTAGTGTGTTAAGCAGAGTGCAACACTTTAAAGGATGTGAAGCCAAAGTCTGACAGATATGAGGCAGGTATTGCACCAGGTTATGCACAGAACTCTTCCCTCTCTCATTCCACTTTTTGTGGCACTGTTTGGCACAAAGTGGGAGTGCTAACATGCTACTAACATGTGTGTACTCATGTTTTGTAGACATTACCCAACATCAGATGGACTACCAGTACCAAGAAATATGCTAAGCTGACAGAGCAGGTGAAAGAATGTGTTTACTCTTGAGCATTACATACATTCTCTCTCTACAAAACCCCTTTAATGGAGTACCCAAGTTGTAATACCCAATGTAATACATTATTATTGTTCATCCATCCATCCATCCATCCATTTTCTATACCGCTTATCCTTTTCAAGGTCACGGGGAAACTGGAGCCTATCCCAGGGAGCATCGGGCACAAGGCGGGGTACACCCTGGACAGGGTGACATTATTATTGTTTTGATTTAAATGAATCTATGCACAGTGGGGGGGATTAAGTTTTGGATGCGCCAACACTTTTTTCAGTAAATACATTTCCAATGAGGTTATTCACATGAAATTTTCACCAGACATCCGCAAAGAAATCTGAAAATATGTAGAATTCACAAAATTTGTTGTCCATAAAGTCCATAAATAAAGCTATATGTAATAAAGTGGAATGACACCGGAACATTTTTTTAATAAATACTGATTAGACATAACCAGGCATTTAGGAATCTGTACACTTCATGCAACTATCCAACCAACCATTCATGTGCCAGTAACACGACGCATAAAATCATGCAGATACAGGTCAACGTTAATGTTCACATCAAACATCAGAAGTTGGAAAAATTTGATCTCAGTAACTTTGACCATGGCATGGTTGTTGGAGCCATTCAGGCTTGCTGGAATTATTTCAGAAACTTGCATGGATTTTCACACACAATCATCTCTAAAGTTTACACAGAATGGTGCAACAAACAAAAAACATCCAGTGAGCAGCAATTCTGCAGGTAGAAATGCCTTGCTGGGCATAGAGGTCAGAGGAGAATAGTAACTGAAATAACCACTATGTCACTGTGCTGAGTAAAAATACATCGAATATCATTCATTCCTTCACTCATCTTGCTTCATTTAGCTGTGAGACGGTAATGCTACCTGCTGTGTCACAAAGGTCAACTTTGGACGTCAAGAAAAGGTATACAATAGCCTTCCCCAGCAGGAGTCCCTGTTCAAGGCTACAGCATAGGACTATGTGTAGTCACAATAATTAGCTAACGTTACTATAGCAAGCTATCCTGGTGTAGCATTTTAAATGTGTGTCTAATGCTGGGTGTTATGGCAAACATATAGCACAATAAGTGAAGACCTTTTCACAATCGACAATATAATGTATATCATATTTAATTGGTTATTTCATTTGACTCACAAAGTGCATACAAATCCGTGCAGCCATTTTATGACCAAGGTCACAGATTTTTCCACTTAAAACGTAATACGTAAGTATTCAACATGGAAAATGAGGAAACCTGAAACAAAGTCTGCACAGGCACCTGACAATACCCAGGATACTCAGGAAAATGTATTATTATGTTTATACATCACAATACATACCATGAGCCCAGTTAGTCCCAGTTCTGCAACTATTACTTTGCTTTAAATCTAGTTAACATTACTGTCTTGTCTTGTTACTTAGAACAAGGGTTCATAGACTCAAGACGTTCCCCTTAACTCACCATTAAACAATAACAATAATAGTCCCCACCCTGGCTGAACACCTTACCGATCAAACCTGACTTAAAATAAAATTCACAAGGAAATAAAACAGTCAAGAAAGAATAAGGAAGATTCCACTAAGGTCTGCTTAATTATTATGCATTAAGCAGCAAACTCTACTGCAAATTTGTCCCACAAAAAAAGAAACCTCATTAGTCTTGATATATATAAATAAATATATATATATATATATACACAGTGGCTTGAGAAAGTATTTGGCCCCCTTGAAATTTTCAACCTTTTGCCACATTTCAGGCTTCAAACATAAAGATATAAAATTTTTATTTTATAAGAAAGCCATTTCTCAAAGATATCCATAAAAATTCTCGTCTAAAGTTTGCCACAAGCTACCTGGGAGACACAAAAAAACGTCACACCAAACGTTGAGAAATGGCTTTCTTCTTGCCACTCTTCCATAAAGGCCAGATTTGTGCAGTGTACGACTGATTGTTGTCCTATGGACAGACTCTCCCACCTCAGCTGTAGTTCTCTGCAGTTCATCCAGAGTGATCATGGGCCTCTTGGCTGCATCTCTGATCAGTCTTCTCCTTGTCTGAGCTGAAAGTTTAGAGGGACGGCCAGGTCTTGGTAGATTTGCAGTGGTCTGATACTCCTTCCATTTCAAAATGATCGCTTGCACAGTGCTCCTTGGGATGTTTAAAGCTTGGGAAATCTTTTTGTATCCAAATCCGGCTTTAAACTTCTCCATAACAGTATTACGGACCTGCCTGGTGTGTTCCTTGGTCTTCATGATGCTCTCTGCGCTTTCAACAGAACCCTGAGACTATCACAGAGCAGGTGCATTTATACAGAGACTTGATTACACACAGGTGGATTCTATTTATCACCATCAGTCATTTAGGACAACATTGGATCATTCAGAGATCCTCGCTGAACTTCTGGAGTGAGTTTGCTGCACTGAAAGTAAAGGAGCCGAATATTTTTGCACGCACCACTTTTCAGTTTTTTATTTGCTAAAAAAGTTTAAAATATCCAATAGATTTCGTTCCACTTCACAATTGTGTCCCACTTCTTGGTGATTCTTCACAAAAAATTAAAATTTTATATCTTTATGTTTGAAGCCTGAAATGTGGCAAAAGGTTGAAAAGTTCATTGGGCCGAATACTTTCGCAAGGCACTGTATATATCGATTGTACTATATTAGGTTTTTGGTCAAAATTAAATATATATCAGAATAAATAAAAAATGCTTCATCAGTTATATCTAGGAGTACACGCTCAGAACAAAACGGTAACATTTCTTGTTTCTGAGATGACACCCCTTATCTTTTGCACATTTAATTTGTATCTTTCTTTCACCAGTAAATGCTGATTATAATGTTCCTTTAAAAAAAGATTTAAAGTACATACTTACCTTTTAGAGTAAAGCTTCGAAATATGTAAAAGATACATAATTAATATACAAAAGGTGTATGCATATGGGTCCCACCCTAGCAAAAGGGAATGGTACTTTTTTAAGAGTATAAGATGCATGTAATGCTCCAAATAAAATAAGATAAGATAATACTTCATTAATCCCCAGATGGAGAAATTAGTGATGTAGCAAGGGCACATGCACTTCTAAGCGTGTAGTTGGAACAGAATCAAATACACGATGACGCAGTTGTGAGACCTCTGCTTTAAGGGCAAGTGTTCAAACAGGACTGAAGCCTTTAAAACTGTCTTACGGGTTCTACCAGGACACTAGCTCACTCACTAACTTCAGGGTCACGAAAATACCAATCCTTTATTTCCCAGCATTCCCTCCACATGGCATGTTGGGCCAGTTATAAAGACACCCTGTCCATTAGCCACTAAGGTCACATGCTGATTAAGCAGAAATCAGGGCAGCATATCATTATTGTGCCTCTGTGCTTTTACATTTACATAATGCACTGTAGTAGGGACAAGATACAAAGATTGTCAGCTCCTCATAGTAGATTAACCCTGAGCCTCCGGAACTGCAGCTCTACCTGCATATTATATAAAGGAGTCTGAATGAGTGGTGCAAGCAGCCTCTTTAACAGGGCAACAATCAGCACCAACCCCTCCTCTTTTGTTTTTAATTACATTGTGAGCCTTGTGCACTGTAAACAGGGAGAGCTAATCAAGCCTCGGTCAGTGCACTATTTAACATGTTGCCTAACATTCCCAGTGCGCTGTGTAAAAACCTGCATTGCCTACAGCCCATATGCACACACACACACACACACACACACACACACACAAACACACACATCCTTTTCGGACACCTCATCCCTGCCTGCCTTTTAACTCAGGAGAACACATATACCCCTATACAGACACTCTAAATCCCTCTTTAATTCCATTATCTGGCTCAGCTCCAGTGCCAAGCTGCTAGGCGAGGAAAGGCCTTGGCAATCTCGGAGAGGGCAGCAGGGTTGCATCATGGACTGCCACTAACAGAAAGGGCTGTGACAAGGGGTTCCCTCAGAGTTCATCATATTGCCATGATAACACATCAGGTTTCACAAGAATTATCAAAGCAGGAGATTAGTTCACAAGTTCACATGGCAATTTCTAGCCTTGTCCCATGCTTAAAACATTGAAGCAACTGCCTTGTTGGTAAAGGTGTAACCAGAAAGCACATATCAATGCTACATTCGACAAGAATGGAAATGAAAAGAAAACACCCAGTCATCGTCCCCCACACCCCCTGCATATGATGTATTAGTTGTCACGTTTTTGTCTAGTCGACAAAATCTGAACACTGAACTTGATTTTATTAACTAAAGAGAATGTCATTAAAAAAGAGAATTAGTATGTAGTTATCGTTTGGGAATTTTAAATTTTTTTTCGGCAACAAGATTAACACTGCGTAGTCAAAGAATTGTACACCACCAAATAAGAGCCATCTGGAAAAGTGAGGCGAATATGTTCTCAGGCTCTCAGGAGGAGTGTAGGAGGGCAGCACTACAGCACGTTCACAAAGCCAAAGCCACAATCATTAACACGGCATTTCACAGTGCCAGGACCCTACACTCTTAGGAGATGGCAGAAGCCCTGATGCTGCCTTCACACATTAATGTAAAAAAAAAAAAGTAATGTAAAACAGGCAATGAATGACACTGTAAGCTGCAGAAGGAGTCGTTCAGTGTCGACGATCATGTAAATATGAACAAGATCTTGCTGTGATATAGAGAAGGGTATTTGAAAACAGGTGAGCTCATGCTTCAATTCATTGAAAGTACCAATCCATCACAGGGCACAATCAGACATACGTTCACACAATTTGGAGGCCTACAACACATGTCTGTGGAGTATGGGAGGAAACCAGAGTACCCGGAGGAAACCCCTGAAACACGGAGAGAACATGCAAACTCCACGCACACAGGGCGGAGACAGAAAACAAACACCCGTCCCCGGAGGTGCAAGGCAAACGTGGTAATCACTAAGCCCCCATGCCCCCACCCCACCTCATTCCCAGTAAAGCTTTAGAACTACAATCAGTTCAAAACGCATTTAATAAAGTTTTTATTAAATATAGATTTAATAACATTTCTTTCACTAAAATTGCAGTTCACAGAAAGTACATTTCGATTCAACACTGACTTGCTTCATGCTTGTCTTCATGTTCTAAAACTTCAAAATCAAAATATTAACAACAACCTGTAAGACTGTACGTCATTCAGGAACCTATTTAAGGTGTTTGAGTGACCAGATGATTAAAATTATAACTAAAATAAAAATAACTAAATGTGAACTATTATAACTATAACCATAGTAGTTGACTCGAAGTTGTGTTTGAGTACTTTCTAATTTTACATCAAACATGTCAAAGCAATAAACGAACCTCTAACTATTATCCACTGCACTTAACAGGCAGCATGGAAATAGATACATATCACTGTAATTAATCCTGACAGTTATCTGCTACATTTAGATTGGAATTATGATGTTGAACATTGTGTGTCAGAAAAAACGTTGGATGAGAAGAACAACAAACGCAGCACACACACGTCCTTCACTGGTCTGTTACACTGATCACATTTGCCTGTGATCTCATTTGTCTTAGCTAAACTACCTAAAGACGGGAAATGTTAAATGGATTCCTTTCCTCCATTACCATAACCTGCTGTTCTGCAAACAGTACGTCTTCATGTCTGTACTGAGTCAAGTAAAATGGGTTTTAATGTCATCGCTCTGAGCACATTAACTAGACAGGACAACAGTACAGTGAGAACGGAAACTAGTGCAAACTACTGCAAAGTGTAGGGTGTCCTCTATCATGCAATTGCGTAAGAAAAAAAAGATGAAGAAAACTCTTACCAGGAAAACAGCGATGCCATTATGGAAGGAAGACAGCTGCAATGGTTGAAAGGGTTCGGGAACGGAAAGCATTGTTGAAACTCAAAATCAAATAACTACCAGATGCAAGAGATGTGATGAGGCAGAAATTAGTGCCTTCTTCATTCGCACATGGAGGCAATAACCTTTGAGGGTGAATCATTTCAATTCATTAATGAAATTGCACCAAATCCAAAAAACAGTTGATGGCTAAGACTTGTTAGAACTAGACTAAACCCAATGGGAGCAAAACACGAGATGTCTACGCTGGCATCAGAATGCAGTTTAGTTCAAACACAACCTGCCAAAGCAGCACAGCGGTGAGAAAAGAAAGAGAAAAAAACATCCAGGGATTGAAACTGAGCAATTAGGAGTGAACACCAGCTTTTATTGAGGTTTTAATGCAGGTTGTTATCCTTCAGATGCTGAGTATGGCTAGGAACTCTAGCACAAATGTTGTGTGTACACTGTGCTGCCTCACATGACGCTCATCGTTGAAAGAGTTTGCGTGACTGCTGCTCCCGTGCTCCTACAGAGTGTGTCATTGATCATTGAGGGCTATGTTGGCAGGCCATGGAGGTCTCCAGGGTGTGAATGAAGCTCTGGAAGACAGCCAGAGAGATGGGAGGGATGTACGACTCTCCTCTCTGTGCAGGCATAAGGGACAAGCAGCACTTATCTGCAGGGGAGGTGTGGGCGGAGGCATGGCGCTCCACAACTGAGCAGCCGAGATGGAAGCTGTGCATTTTAATTCAAGGAACCTTTTAATGACTTTATTCCAATCCATTCCTGACATGGCACAAGCGGAATTTTTGTGCAAATACATTCCTTTCTTAACGCGGTCACCATTTTTTTGAACCCGGCTAAGTCTTCGTTCCAATTAAGGCATCTAACTAACATGTGGCAAAAATCATTTACACACACACAAAAAAAAAATCTACTGGCATGCTTGGAACTGCAGCCATGTAATTATATTAAAGAGGCATTAGCTTTTTCACGTGATTAGTGGCTCCTGTTGCAAATCCGATTTCAGCCCTTCCTAAGCGAAAAGGACGAGCTGAAGTCAACGCATAGCCACCGTTCACCAGCTGAGTCTTGCTACCTAATAGGACTCCCCCGTCCTCCAGCAAGGAGAAAATGATAAAGGACGCTCCTACTTTTCTTTAGAAGATGAATGGAAAAACAGACACATTAAAAACCTGAGCGTACATTAACCCTGAGGGCCTGGTACTTCAAAGCAAATGGGAAAATACATGATGAACTAAAAGAATTTAGGGCTTTTACCCACGTCAGTTTAACTGAGCACGTAGAAGGCAGACACTAACGTACTAAGCACACAAAATAGATCTAAAGTACTGAGCACATAAAGAGTAGAGCTGTCAAAATGATCTCCCAGTCTACCTCTATTTACACACAATGCCATCTGTGCAGAATTGTTCTTGTTTTATTTTAATCTCTGTATTCCTTTCAGCACATTAGATTTGAAAAAAAAATCCTTTTGAGGTTGAAATGCAGCTTTAATTTGAGAACTGTAAAGAAATCACTGGGGCATGGTGACTTAGTGGTTAGCACATTTGTCTCGCACCTCCACGGCTTGCATGTTCTCCGCATGCTTTTGGGGGTTTCCTCCCCTAGTGCAAAGACATGTGTTGTAGACTGATTGTCCAAATTGTCCACAATGTGTGAATGTGCCCTGCGATGGGTTGGCACCCCGTTCAGGGCGTCACCTTCCTTTTGCCCTGAGCTCCATGGGATAGGCTCCAGGTTCCAGTGGTATGGAAAATGTATGGAAAGAAATCACAGGCCTTTTCATACATTATAAGGTGCCACTGAGGTGCTTGATATTTTCCTTCAGTCTGGTTTGTGGGCATGGGAGTAACTTTTTAACCAGACCTAGCAGGCAAAATGAAAGACTCCTTAACCATAGCCTATGCTTTAAAACTACTTCACAGTGGTTTAATTTTACCTATGAAAATTAGGTGAAGCTGTAACAACTGGTCATGTACCACTACTTGTCTGTCAGAACAACTGCAATGTGAAATCAGAGATGATTAAAGACACAGACGTGCATTAAGTGGTATTGTTTTAGTCTAATAATATACGAACAATAAAAATTGGTCAGGCTTCTCATTAAGTGTTGCTAATCAAACAATATGTATAACTGTGAATCATGGTAGCATGCAAACTGTAAATCATCTTGTTGACTTTCATCCTTTCCATTTCAGGTGGCAATAAGACACTGAAGATTTACTATCTCAGTTGTTTATTAGATTACACTGATGGTTATATTGAGGAGGCTTCTGCTTCTCTCTGGCTCATTTCCTATATCCAACAACACGAACCCAAGATGACAGTGGCTCACAGGCACACCAGCATCTATATACATCTGAGTGCATGAGTGTGTGAGGAAAACCTTAGCAGGTTGGAAATTTGCCATAGAAACACATCTCTGAATAAACAGAAGAAAGCTGGTTCATATGACAAGAAAGGAAAAAGCAAACTCCATAATACTTGGCTCTGTGATGTGCGTCTTCCAGGAATATTCTCCCCCTTCCTGCCTGGAAAATGTTTCACAGCTTAACGCTGCTTTTAAGAGCTTATGTTCTTACATTCAACGTTGAGGATCTCACCAAACACATACAGAGGCCAATGGCAAATATTTCTATTTTATTAAAGCAAAAGCAAAAAACTGCCTTTTTTGAATATGCTTCAGAAGAAACACTTCAAATTGGACTTGCATTGCTTGTATGCTTCATTTCACATGTAAATTTACATAAAAGGGAAACATTCAATTTAGTAAGTTTGAATAGTATGACATGAGTTCATTAGTTTTGTTTATATAACGGTCTAAGTGTTTGGCATATATCTGAAATAACTCAATGATGACACAGCCATCCATGACCCTGCAAAAATTGCTTTCCTTTACTATGTCAAGTGCAACACTAGTGTTCTCGATCAGCACATTCAACTGCCCTATGAGTAGCACTTCAGAAAGAACTCGTCTCGGAAAAAGCACGTGTTTAACTTTGCAGTGCTGTGTTGAAAGTCAGCAAGAGAAACGGGAGGCTCAGCTGGTGGGAGGAAATTGGCTACGAGTAAATTTGGAGAAAATTGGATTACAAAAAATAGTAGCATCGTAGAAGTAATTAGATTGTGGATCCACTGCCGGGTCCTTGGCACACAAAAGGTCAAAAAACCTCTTTAAAGTAATAACAGCAAAAATAGGCAATATTTTATGGACGGATACTTACTTTACTGATTCCATAAGGGACATTGATAGACTTTTCCTAAATCACGATTTGTCTTTGGAATCCTGTTTCAAATAAGTGTTCTGCAACTGAAGTGGAGAAGGTATATGAAGGTAGAACCTAAGAGAAAGAGGCATGTTGTAGCTGGGCCTGCACTAGATCAGAATATAAGAGATCTGGAGGGGGCAGAAGATGAATTACTGCAGGAGCTGAAGAGACACAGCAGCATGCTGATGAACTGAAGATCACTTTCTATGATAAAGAGCTCCACATATATCTCACTCCTGAAGGGAAGACTCTGATTCTCAAGCATCCATTACTGTTGGTCAACACGGTTCCTGTGATAACCAGCGACCTCAATCTGGGAGAGTACAGTGACTGATAATCTAATAAGCTTTGAGGCATGACACACACACACACAAGAGCACGAGGAGAGAAAAAACATGTCACAGAACAGAAATTGGGACAAATATTACTGGCAGGTCACAAATTGAACTGAAGATGTTTGTGTTTACAGAACTAGGTCATAAGCAATATATAACGATGTATCCATCCTTAGACCACCACTACCACAATATTCAGTGACACTGACTTCAATTATAAGCTTGTTACACTCATCCAGCAATAGCAGCTCCCAATTGTACAATGTCAAAAGTTCGCAAGTTGTGCATCTGGATGAAAAAACTTTGCTTAGAATTGCTTTGGATTGGCCAGACGTGGCTGGTATAAATGGACAAGCGGTGTTAAGTTTTCTCATCCCCCATTCTTTCAAAGATAACAAGTTGAACTCGATGCCATGGGTGTCACCAGGGATGCCTCCACCACCAACAAGTCTAGTCCTTCCTATTATTAATTTTTATGCCAGGACTACTCTTAAAATATGCAAACATGAAAGAGGATATTTAAGAAAAAAATAATTTAGATATTTGACCTTGCTGTTTTGAGTTCATCTGCTGTTTATAATGAAAATTCTATATACAAACATGATAACTATACAGTGGGAACCTCGAATATTGGACAGACGGACAGACCGATGGTAAAAATCATAGCTATCCAAAAATGGGGCTTGAGTTCCTGAACATGAGCCTATACATAACATCCTTATATGGTAAACAAGAAGGATGTTATTGAATCAATACTATTCCGTACATGTGACCTTGCTGTGACCTTGATCCTGTTTAGATCAACTCTAAAATCTAATCAGTTCATATATGATAATTCCATATACCGTACTGTTTACAGTGCTTGGTATTCAGAAGACACATGGCATGAACCAGTAGAGTATTACACACTTGTAATGTTTAATAGAAATCCCAAATTCAGCTGCCTGTCAGCCTTTAAGCATTTGGGTGTGTAAGACTTTGTCCCATCATTCTTATTACTCCATCAGAATGATAATCAGACCTCATGATATAACACATTGCTCAACCCTAATAGTTTTGCTGTCAAGCCCTGCCATTTAGCCCTGCTGTTTAGCCCTGCCGTTTAATATCACGACCAGATGAGACGCTCACATTATAGGATAAGAGCTGTAGTATGCACAGGGACAAATCTGTTTAGGAATTGTTACACACTGTAACAGGCCTGCAAAATTACCAGACCTCAATTCCATAGAAAACTTTTATTTGGTATTATTTGGGATAGCAGGCGAAACACAAAAATTTCGCTGAATTGCACTTTCAGTCAGTAGTAGATTGAACTAAAGCTGACAGGAACTGTCTTAAGACACTGGTAGAATCCTTACCTGAGGCTCATTCTATCTCAAGTGGTCTATTGGAGGTTGCTCGACTGTTTTAAATTTTCCAACTTGAGATGAAACCAATGGTTTCATCTTAGGGAAGGCTTAATTTAGTATTAGTAAAGAATGATATGTGTGGCAAATGTTTCTTGGGAGCTTATAATTACTAAATTATCAAGTTTAATTTAAAGTTACAAGTGCTTAAAATTCCATACACCAACCACAAATGAAAAGTTTTTGCCTTATTTTCATAACACCAATAAAAATGACAAATCCATATTCAAGACACTTGCCACAATTCCCTTTCCCTCATTTTCTATCTCACTCCCTTTTTCTATATTAGTTAGTTACAGTGACATTTATATAGCGCCTTTCTAGACACTCAAAGTACTATACATAGTATTGGGGGGGGTCTCCTCAACCACCACTATTGTGTAGCATCCACCTGGATGATGCGATTGCAGCCATAGTGCACCAGAACGCCCACCACACAGCAGCTATTGGTGGAGAGGAGAGGAGAGTAATGTAGCCAATTCAGAGATGGGATTATTAGGGGGCCATGATCGATAAGGGCCAATGGGGGGAATTTGCCAAGACACCAGGGTTATTTCCCTACACTTTTATGATAAGTATCCTGATATTTTTATTGACCACAGAGAGTCAGGACCTTAGTTTAACCATTCATTTGGTAGACAGTGCTCTTTTTACAGTATAGTGTCCCCATCACTATACTGGGGCATAGTGTCTGCCACACAGAGCACACCGGCTGGCCTCACTAATACCACTTCCAGCAGCAACCTTAGTTTTCCCCAGGATGCCTCGTATTCAGGTACTGGTCAGGCTCAACCCTGCTAAGCTTCAGTAAGAAACCAGGCAAGAACTGAAGGTTGATATGGCTCTGGCTACCTATATGACTGTCTCTTCACACAAACTATAGTTTGCCAGGTCGGCCCAGCTAAGCTTGCGCAAATGTGGCAACATATGAGTAAAGCACTCATGGGGGGAAAAGGGTTTATAATATAAGCAGTACATATAATAGATGCCTTTTTATGAGAAGTACTTTTCCCTAATTTATGAGTGTTGCTCATAAATTAATGGAATTAGTCACATCTGGTGGTGGGCCAAATGTTAATTGCAAGCCCTGGATATGGCAATGATGCATAAAATGGACTCAATCAAATATACTGTACATTAAAAACAGCCACACTTTTATATATTTCTTTTTCCAACAGAAAGATTTTGGTCTAAAAATGGTACACGGTAGCTTAGTGTTTAGCACGTTTGCCTCACACCTCACGGGTTGGGGGTTCGATTCACACCTCTGCCCTATGTGCGTGTTCTCCTTGTGCTCAAGGTATTCCAGTTTCCTCCACTAAGTGCAAAGACCTCCCAGTGTGTGAATGTGTTTGCAATTGTGCCCTGAAATGGGCTGGCCTCCCATCCAGGGTGTCCCTATAACCTCATGCCATGAGTTCCCTGGATTGGATCTAGGCTCCATGAATAAGCAGTACAGAAAATTAAAACGGATGGAAATATCTCAAAAAGCTCTGGAATTTCTTCTTTTCCTTTCAACTTTGCTTGTTTTTCATCATTCCATATTCATTTTGGGGCGAACATTATTGTGAGCTTGAATGACTTGGCTATATATCAGCAATTACAGGGTAGTAGCAAGAAGGGTAGATTAAAAGTTGTCATTAGTGCCTGACTTACTCCTGATATGGATCACCATGTGCTTTAAAAATAATATGCAAGAGGGTAATGGTAAAAGGAGGATGACATGGTGCTGAAAAAAACTCAGCAGGATGCTATAATTTAAGAATATTTTAATCACTCAAGTATCTAAAAATGTATTTGAACTGCCAGAGCCCTATCTCCTACCATTTCTCACCTGCTTCCCCTCTGAAGCTAAGCAGGGTTGAGTCTGGGCAGTACCTGGATGGGAGAATTCTTGGGGAAGTTTGCTGCTGGAAGTGGTATTAGTGAGGCCAACAGGGGGCTCTCACCCTGTGGCCTGTGTGGGGCTAATGCCCAAGTATAGTGAGGGGGACACTACACTATAGAAACAGCACCATCTTTTGGATGAGGTGTTAGACCAAGGTCCTGATTCTCTGTGGTCATTAAAAATGCCAGGACACTTTTCGTAAAAGAGTAGGGGCATTACCCAAGTGTCCAGACGAAATTCCCCCCTTCGTCCTTATCTAACATGGCCCCCTAATAATCCTCATCTCTGAATTGGCTACATCACTCTCTTATCTCCATTAATAGCTGGTGTGTGGTGGGCGTTCTGGCGTACTATGGCTGCCGTCGCATCATCCAGGTGAATGCTACACACCAATGGTGGTTTATGAGATTAAACCACTATGTAAAGTGCTTTGAGTTTCTAGAAAAAAGTGCTATATAAATGTAAAGAATTATTATGATTAATAAATGTACTGCAGTGGAATTTTTTTTCATATTTGAATTTATAAATATTATATTTCTAGACTGTGTGTGGGGAGCCAAGTAGAAGCACTCAATTTTAATTTTCATTATTATTATTGTTGTTGTTAACGAATTTTATGAAATATAATATGTGCCAAAGAAAAAATGAAAAAATTAAAATCTGTCTGTGATGGACTGGCACCCTGTCCAGGGTGTACCCTGCCTTGTGCCCGATGTTCCCTGGGATAGGCTTTCCTTGCTTTCCCATTTTCATTTTGAAATAAACAAGCAAACAAAAAAAAAATTAAAGAACGCATGGACTTGCAATGCTGACTAATGCTGAATAATGCTAACTCTGAGCTTTTCCCCGAGCAGGGAGATGCAGTAAAATGAAGGTTCCAGCTGAAGCTGCACATGATGCATGTTAGTACAGTCATGTGTACTGGAACGTGATGGTGTACGCAGTGTTCAGTGAACGCATGCCCTACACATCTCCTCTAAACACCCTGCACGCTGGCAGAGCTGTGCTGGGGCTGAAATCGCAGAATCAGCGTGAGTATGTGAACCGCGCACTAAGGTCTTGGTGCTGATGCATATTGATGACTCAGAGTGTGACTCATATGGGGATGTGGGAGCAGCCCTTTAAATGATGCCTCATATGCATCAGTAATGCACTAGAAATTGTATTCATGAAACTATATATTTTCACCTCTCATATTTGTGCACCTTTTGGGACCGTGATTCTCTAAGTGTAGTCCAGAGAGAATAGCAAAAATTTTTACTATTACTTCCTGTACTTTCCCAAATACAAAGAGCTGAATCCTTTATATTAATATCGCTATAATAATAAAAGAACTAACCATTCCCAGAAAGATCTTACAATTTAGCTAAAAAGACAAAACTGAAATATCCATGAAGCACTGACTCAATATTTTAACAGATCACTCAAGCTTTTTACAATTCACAGCAAAACCAAATTACATTGTTTTTTGTTTTTTGTGCAACATAAAAATGATCATTAAATAAAATTATAATTTTGATAAAACTATGAATAATATTGTTCATATAATAAAAAAAATGCTACAAATATGTTAATGCACTGAGAGCGGAGAGCTCAGAAATTAATGGCTCCGGTTAATAAGGACGATGGAATATATTTGCCTAATGTGCTTCATATTTGAGTAGCTGGATTATAAATATGAAAGAAATCTGTGGTGTTATCAGAACAGGCTCCTAGAGAGATTAAAAAAAAGTGTATATGAAATGTTCCTTGGCTACAAAAGGTTTAAGAACCCTGTTTTAGTCTATACTGATTGCATGAAAAACACAGCACATAAGAAGGCTGGGTCTAATGAGTGCCTTGGAGATCACTCGTGTAAGGAAACGGTTTCTACTGTAGTTATTTGCGGTAACGTGTAGGCTCTGTTGTCATAGATCTGCCTTCAGAGCAAAGGTTTGAAATACATTTATTAAAAATTTATCATGCATCCATCATGATTTTCTCAATGTTCAACAATAAAAGTGGCCTGCTTGGGTTAACAAGCTGAGAGGGAGTGTGACTGGAGATTTTTCTCTAGACATGAGCAAGCCTGGAGGAGTGTTCTGAGCTCGGAGCAGAGAAACCAGAATCACCTCGAGCATTTTGCCTCAAGTCACAGCTAATGGCAAACCCAACTCATCCTGAAGTGATGCTAAAACTTCCAAGAACCTGAAAATCAAGCAGCTGAAATCCCTAATATTTAGCCATTGCTTTGTCCTGCTCTATAGACACTGTCATAACTCAAACACTCCTGCTATTCATTTAGACTTAGTAATTATATAAAGGTAGAACTGAAATATGATGTGCATTCTCACAGAGGGAATAGGGGGCAAAATGATCTGTTATTGATTGTGAGAGTGGAGCAGGGCTGTTGAGTTGCAGGGAGATTTACCGCTGGCCTCGGCTCATGAAATGCAACGAGAGATCCTCCAGCAGGCGCGGTCCGGGCGAGGGGTGCCTACACAGCAAACACATAAACAATGCTCTGATCATGGAAACTGCTCCCAGAATCTTAAGTGTTCAATTTAGGCTCTTAGTAGAAGAACATGTCTAAAATTCAATCATGTATCTGACTAGGAAATCTGATGTTGTGAAAGATGACTTCATACAAACACACAGATTTGGAGTTCTAAATATTATTTTATGAAATATGTCTTCTGGACATTCAGGTATCTACTGTGTTACATTCCATAAGGATCTTTCCATTTCTTATAATCTACAGTTAACATAATGTAGTTAGGTTCCTTTCCTTTTGGGGTATTTTTCTTCATAAGGATTTTTCCATTGGCTTTTGGATTATTGCAGAAAATAAGCTCTGTGATCAACAATTCTTTATGATTCTTACACGTTTTGTTGATCAAGATAATCTTCACAAATTAACACAACTGTTATGAACATTGAAGTCTAAATACAACCCCCAGAAATAAAAAGCTAAAGGTAGGCTATAAACAAACTATACCACATTCGCATGACATCAGCATCAGCACCATTAAGAATTTAAAGCAATACAATTTGAAAAGAAACTACAATTGGAAAATAGTATAAATTGATAAATTTACAAGTTGGAAAGATTGAGTTGGAATAGTTTGCAAGAGTGTGAGTATAAACACAACAAGGCTGTAGTATACAAGTTTTCCTGTTCTGTGATGACGTTTAATGTCCCCAACAACCTCTGAAGTCCCATTTAGCCACTTTCTACAAATGCCCTTTTCAAAACACATAAGAGTTTACCAAAATCCCGAGTTGGGTATTACTGATGTATTTTATGTCGTAGAATAAATATCTTGAGCTTGGGTTAACCACAGAGATTATTTCAGGCAAAAACCTGTTCAAAAATTTCGGGACGACGGAACCAGAAGTGCAAAAATCCTAACTCATTTCCGGGCTGTAGGACTCATTTTCACAGCACTCTATTGTACATTAGAGGGAAATTAAAGCCAATTACGGCCTGTAGTAAATAATAATAATGTAGTGTTAAACCAAAATAAAGCAATATGAGCCACAATACACACTTCAGCTGTTCCTATCAGATATGGCGTAACAGTGGGACAAAGCAGATTATCTCAAGTGATTCATGCCAATTACCTCCCCTAAACAGAGGGCCACTAAACAGACACGTCTCAAATCTTCCACAGCTAAGAGCTACAGAAATGTAAATGCCTCAGTGATCAAAAGAACACAGCAGCTATCAGTAGAGAGTTTCAGACAAGCAACAAGCTGTTTGATCTCTTTTTATAAGCGATCTGATACATTAGTCTCTGTGATCAAAATATTTATCTAAAACCTTCGATACTGATCAAAATAAACTGCACAGGGTGTTGCACTTCCCACCTACTTGTCAGTAGAGATAAAAGATAGCAGTCTTTCTCATACAAATACAGCTGGAACAGCAAAAGGGCAGCCAAATCTCTTACAGTGTGGGGCCTGAAGAGTGCCATAAAGGGGAATTATAACATTCTTATATGTCCAAGGTTCTGTGATTTAAAGGTGCAGTTAGTAAAATGTAAGTGCTCATAGATCTATTATGATCATATAATGATCACTTCACAGACCTTGAAAAATCTGTGATTAGAAACATTGGTGTGCAATGAAATTAGACACCCATTTACATTTTTCTCCTCCCAAAATGGGCTCCTGCTAGAAGATTAGCGCTCAGCTATGCTCTTTTCTCTTAAAGGGCAACTCTTGAAATTTACCAGAGGTGTGGGATTTGTTAATGTTACAGGTTAATGTTACAGGGATGGACAAATCATAATCAGTAACCCAGTGTACTACCCAAACCCATGTTTTGGTTGCCTGGAAATGGATTAGTCTAAAAAGTAGTCGCTAACATCTATGTAATTGCATAAATGGAGACTAATAGAAACAAACATGTAGGCTATACGATTTGTATCCTCTTCTAAAAAGTTTAGAATTTAGCTCATGTTTGCACTGTCTGATTGTGCCCTGCAATGGGTTGGCACCCCATTCAGGGTGTCCACCGCCTTGTTCTCTGACTTCCTTGGGATCGGCTCCAGGCTCCCCGCGACCCTGTGTAAGAAAAGCGGTACAAAAAAATAGATGGATGGATGTTTGCACTGTGAGCGAAAGGTCAACAAGTTATTGGCAGAGGTTTCAGCTATGAACTGTGTAGTTCCTTCCTCCAATCACAGTCAGATATGCTAGTGTCTTTATTTTCTCTAGATAAGTTTTAACCTTAGGAGGACTGAGACTAGTAAGCAAGACAATTACATGATGACTGAATTTTATTTTACACAGTCAACCAGATTCCAGTTTTGATTGTTGGGCCACAAATGCTTGATTTTTCTGTGGCTTTTTTCATTTATTTTGCGATGCAACCTGTTTTTTGCGGAAAACTACTTGAACTGACAAAATTGCAATTGCATGCAATTGTTTTGCATGGGCTTTCACAGTGATGTTTGTTGGTAAATGAGACATTTTAACTGTATCCATGATCGAAGCACGTGAATCAAAAAGGGCTTTGGCTGAATGCGCATTGTGATGACTTCACATAATGTGTCTTGGCCCAAATTTGCAGAAAGTCTGCAGTGATTTTGAAAAATTGCAAGCTCCTCTGAATATTGCTGCATTTGCATGATTTTGCATTCATTTCTGCATTGCAAAATCACAAAATCCTGGAGGGACTGAAATTGTGTCTCAGTCGATGTGTGCAGTGCAGCAAGTGGTATTCAGAATAAGAGCTATGAACTATAGTTACAGCATAAAGGTGCATCATAACACTGTGAGGAACATTAGGTTTAAGCATACCAAATTAAAATTTTTAATTTTTAAAAAAAAATTCAGACTGTTGAACCATCTTGTCCACAATTGTGTCAGTTCGCAGGTAGTAGAGAGTTCTAAAAAAATTTAAATGCCTTAAATCATTTGTTTATTAACAAACAATTAATCCATTGTTGTCTTTTCTGAGAAACAAAGGCCTTTCTTGGCTTTGGGGCATTCTGTCAGGTGGGTACGGGTCAACCACATTGTGTTAGAGCAGTACAATGGGTGTTTCACCAACCAATACAAAAAGCTTCTGTTTAGGAACAAAGCTGTCAGTTATGAGAAATATAATAGTGATTGTGTCCTGACCACATCATAAAACCACATGATTTTTCCACGAGTCAAAAAGAAGAACAGAACGAGGGCTCCCTGGTATCTCACTACTCTGCTTTTGTTTTTGTTTTTTTGTGCTCTTTGGGTTTTGGGTTTATTTGGGTAAAAGGCAATAAAAGAGAATAGTTATATGAGAGGGAATCAGACCATCTCTACATGAGACCTGTTGCCTTTTCTTGTATTATCATTAGACATGCACTGTAAAGAAACCTTCACACACATTCGGACTAAAGCCATCCTAAATGCTGTGTCAAACACCTCTTCCATCTTTCTCCAAAATCCCAAACAACCACCAGCTAAATACACCAATGCCAAATATAGCTGCATTGGTTTAAAATGTTTGATCACAAATAGCTTTTTTATATGGGTCATGTGTGGTGCACTGTGTGTTCTGACACCTTTGTTTTTTATCATTTTTACATCTATATTTGTGCTACAGTAGATATACTGTGGGATCCGACCAGATGGGCTATCCTTCACTCTCCACATGCATCGATGAGCCTTGGGCATCCATGACCCTGTCGGCGGTTCACCAGTTGTCCTTCCTTGGAACACTTTTGGTAGGTACTAACCACTGCATACCGAGAACCCCCCACTGCTGTCTTGAAGATGCTCTGCCCCAGTTGTCTAACCACCACAATTTGGCAAAGTCACTCAGAGCCTTACGCTTGGCGATTTTCCTGCTTCTAACATATCAAAATCAAGAACTGGCTATTCACTTGATGCCTAATATATCCCACCCCTTGACAGAGGTCATTGTATCGAGATAATCAATGTTATTCACGTTACCTGTCAGTGGTTTTAATGTTATGGCTGATTGGTGTACATAATCTAATTTTTGTGGTAGAATTACCCTATAGGACACTATACTTTACTACTCTAATACCCATGATGTTCTTTATGTCACTCCTCTTTCTCTATTAGCCTCCTGTCTGTGACTGTGTGTTTCTCTCTGGACCAGCTATTGGCAACACTCCAGCAGTCAGGGACTTAAAGTGCGATTCACGTGTACAGATAAATTAATGGATTTATCAGCTGAGACAAGTGTTGTCTGAAACATTTTCAGCAGTTGATCCGTCAACATCTCTCTTGTGACGGCATACCCATGGGAACAATTATCCATTAAACATATACAAGCTTCAGGAGAGGGAAAAACACATTCTGGGAATTCCCACGGACAGGATGGCAGATGATGTCTGCTGATAAAAGACCTGTGCTTAGAAACGCATGAAACACTCAGACAGGAAAAGCTGTTCTTCTATGAAAGGTATCAAGTACAAGAAAATTTTTTAAAGGATTTTGTCAATGTCTCTAATAGACATGTCCAGTAAACGGACTTACACGATTAACTTTGCCTAGAATAATACAATATTGCCATAAAATGCTGCTTACCTACTATGACGGTGGGCCCACACAAAAAAGGGAAAAAGCACTCCTCCCACGACTCCCGCCAGGGTGGGGAAAGAACACCACTAATGTTTTGGAAAGCCTGGCTGCAAGGAGGGGCCACAGAAACACACATGAGTGGTGGTGGCAATCCATCATCCATGATCAGTGCGGTAGCAATCCACCATCCATGTCGAAACCTATCTGGAGGCTTTTGAACAGACCGACCCTCCATGAAACCTGGGACATTGAGAAATGGTCCTACTGCCAACTACATGAAAATAAAGGATGAGATTTTAGCACAATGTGGCCAGACACTCAACCAGGTGGTGGCAGAGTTCTACTAGTGGAGCTATCGGCCCAGAGCCAAGCCTCAGGGACAGATGGACACCCTCCTGTGCATCACGAAGAGGTGGCTGCAACCAAACCAAAAAAAACGGCCAGCGAGATTTCAGAAAGGGTAGCCAGGGACCGGTTCCTAATAACTCTGCCACCAGCAGAACACCAGGCCATTGGAATGCAGGGCCCAAACAACCCCAGAGAGATGATAATGGTCCTGGAACGAGCCATGGCCACCCTGGAATTCGGCAGGGAAGAGCGGAGAGCACCCAGCCCAAAACCTCCTAGAATGGGATCTACCTCACTGACCTGAATGGAACAACAGCAGCAAGAGAGGGAGCAGCCAAAGTCGTGCCGCCTATGGGACGAGGCCATGCTAAGAGCTGAACCCAAAATCGTGAAAACAGCCAACAAGTCCTGGCTGGCAGAATGCGCCCTCCACACGTACAGTGCCTTGCGAAAGTATTCGGCCCCCTTGAACTTTTCAACCTTTTGCCACATTTTAGGCTTCAAACATAAAGATATAAAAATTTTATTTTTTGTGAAGAATCACCAACAAGTGGGACACAATTGTGAAGTGGAACAAAATCTATTGGATAAAGTTTTTTAAACGTTAATATTTTGTAGAGCCACCTTTTGCTGCGATTACAGCTGCAAGTCACTTGGGGTATGTCTATATCAGTTTTGCACATCGAGAGACTGAAATTCTTGCCCATTCTTCCTTGCAAAACAGCTCGAGCTCAGTGAGGTTGGATGGAGAGTGTTTGTGAACAGCAGTTTTCAGCTCTTTCCACAGATTCTCGTTTGGATTCAGGTCTTGTCTTTGACTTGGCCATTCCAACACCTGGATACGTTTATTTGTGAACCATTCCTTTGTAGATTTTGCTGTATGTTTGGGATCATTGTCTTGTTGGAAGATAAATCTCTGTCCCAGTTTCAGGTCTTTTGCAGACTCCAACAGGTTTTCATCCAGAATGGTCCTGTATTTGGCTGCATCCATCTTCCCCTCAATTTTAACCATCTTACCTGTCCCTGCTGAAGAAAAGCAAGCCCAAACTATGATGCTGCCACCACCATGTTTGACAGTGGGGATGGTGTGTTGAGGGTGATGAGCTGTGTTGCTTTTACGCCAAACATATCGTTTTGCATTATGGGCAAAAAGTTCGATTTTGGTTTCATCTGACCAGAGCACCTTCTTCTACATGGTTGGTGTGTCTCCCAGGTGGCTTGTGGCAAACTTTAGACAAGACTTTTCATGGATATCTTTGAGAAATGGCTTTCTTCTTGCCACTCTTCCATAACGGCCAAATTTGTGCAGTGTACGACTGATTGTTGTCCTATGGACAGACTCTCCCACCTCAACTGTAGTTCTCTGCAGTTCATCCAGAGTGATCATGGGCCTCTTGGCTGCATCTCTGATCAGTCTTCTCCTTGTCTGAGCTCAAAGTTTAGAGGGACGGCCAGGTCTTGGTAGATTTGCAGTGGTCTGAAACTCCTTCCATTTCAAAATGATCGCTTGCACAGTGCTCCTTGGGATGTTTAAAGCTTGGGAAATCTTTTTGTATCCAAATCTGGCTTTAAACTTCTCCACAACAGTATTACGGACCTGCATGGTGTGTTCCTTGGTCTTCATGATGCTCTCTGCGCTTTCAACAGAACCCTGAGACTATCACAGAGCAGGTGCATTTATACAGAGACTTGATTACACACAGTTGGATTCTATTTATCACCATCAGTCATTTAGGACAACATTGGATCATTCAGAGATCCTCGCTGAACTTCTGGAGTGAGTTTGCTGCACTGAAAGTAAAGAGGCCAAATAATTAAAAATGTATTTTTAATACAAATTTCATTTTTTATTTGCTAAAAAAGTTTAAAATATCCAATAGATTTCGTTCCACTTCACAATTGTGTCCCACTTGTTGGTGATTCTTCACAAAAAATTAAAATTTTATATCTTTATGTTTGAAGCCTGAAATGTGGCAAAAGGTTGAAAAGTTCATTGGGCCGAATACTTTCGCAAGGCACTGTACAAACCACCAAAAACACCCACCCTGACAGAAAGAGTAGAGGGACTCCCAGACACAGCCCTGTTGGACTCAGGTAGCACAGTGACCCTGGCCAGACTGACGATCCTGCCAAAAAGACCCAAGATGAAAGGAGTCATAACAGTAACATACATACATGGAGATGCCTGTGAAGTCCCTGCAGCCGAGGTAAATATCCAAAGTCAAACAGGCACCTGGCCACTTCTTGCGGGCATCATCCCTGACTTTCCAGTACCACTAATCCTGGAAAGAGACTGGCCAGTGTTCCCAACAGGCCCAGCTCCCAAGAACAAGAGAGCGCCATGACAAGAGAAGGCTCCACGGGTCTGGCAGGCCTACACGGCCCATGACGAGGGGGACACCACAGCAGAAGATGAGAGACATACAAATTCTAACCCAATATTCTCAGTACTTCAGCAGGTGACATGACAGGGGAACTTCGGGTGGGAGCATAAAGAAGACGACCACCTGAAACACTGCTTGCTGGGCCCAGGTGCGACAAATCAAAGGTGTTGACCAAAGATTCCCCACAACCTACTTCCTGGTTAGGGGAGGATTACCCTAATACTGGACCAACCGCAGAGGAGAATCCTGCAACCTCCTGGTGGTCCCCAAGGCAAGGACCCAGCTACTAATGCACCTTGCCCATGCGCATCCACTCGTTGGTCACCTGGGGGAACGAAACACGCTAGAAAAATTGAAGGACTGCTTTCACTGGCCCGGAATGGACACAGAGGTTTGAGACGTCTGCCAGCAGTGCCTCCAGTGCCAGTGTACCTCCCTGAGGAAACCCTGAACAGTACCCCTCATTCCCCTCCCTATCATCGGCGCCCCCTTTGAGAGTATTGGCATGCACCTCATAGGGCTGCTCCCGAAATCCGCCTGGGGTCATGAATACATCCTGGTCATCACAGACTATGCCACCAGGTACCCCGAGGTGGTGCCACTACGAAAAGCCACCTCTCTCAACATTGCTAAGAAACTCAGGCTCCTATACAGCCATGTGGGAATCCAGAAGGACATACTAACAGATGAACATAGACCTCTTACTTCTAAACTAATGTCTGATCTGTGTAGGCTATTGCTGGTTAAACACCTGAGAATGTCTGTCTACCACCCACAGATGGCTGGGCTTGTCGAACGTTTTAACCAGACCCTAAAATGGATGCTGTGCTGGGTGGTAGATGAGGAAGGGAGGAACTGGGACCTCCTCCTGCCCTACGTCCTCTTTGCCATCCGGGTGTGCCCCCAAGCACCCACGGGGTTCACACCATTCAAGCTCCTCTTCGGACGGCGACCCTAAGCACTGCTTGACATGGCCCAGGAAGCCTGGGAGGAACAGCCCTCACGTTTCACTCCATTATTGAGTTCATGCAAGGGATGCAGGAGCGGATCAACTAAGTGGTCCCAATCACACAAGAACACATGGAAGCTGATCAGCAAGAACAAAAAAGAGCATACAACCACACAACACAACCACAGGAGTTCTAGCCAAGCAATCGAGTACTGTTAGTGCCTAACGCCTAACTGCAAATTTCTGGCCCGATGGCAAGACTCGTACACAGTCCTAGAGAGTTTGGGTCCCGTGAACTACTGCCTGCAGCAGCCCAGTAAGTGAGCAGACACACAAAAACCATATAAACCTGCTAAAGAAATTAATCAAGCCCGCTCTAGTGGTATCTGCTTTTGATACCCTAGGCACAGATGACAACGAATGTACCTTGGTCCAGCAGGGAGAAGATTTAATCCCCACCCAGGGACAGGAGCTGATGGAGCTGGTGGATCATTTTGCCAACATGGTGGATCATGTTTCTCGAACAAAGCTGGTTTCACCTCGAGATTAAGACCCATCCAGAAGTTGTGCTTTGACAGCGGCCCTAACATGTCATGGAGACCCGGCACAAGGCTATTGAGGAAGTTGGCCGAATGCTCCAAGATGGCATCACTGAGGAGTCCATCAGCCCCTTCTCCAGCATCATTGTGATTGAGCTAAAGCCCAATGGAAATATTCTGACTTTGCAATGACTTCCAGAAGTCTCAGACTTCAACAGCTATCCCTTCCCCCAAGTGGACAATCTAGTGGAGAGCTTTGGGGAGATTGCGGATTTATATCCACACTAGACCACACAAAAGGTCACTGGCAAGTAGCATTGGCCCCAGAACCAAGACCAAAGACCGCCATCAGAAAAGCGAACGGCCACTGGTAGCAACGGGTTCCCCCCTTTGGGCTACATGGAGCACCCGCTATGTTCGAGAGACTAATGGGCATCATCCTATTACTGCATCGTACATTCGCAGCCACCTACCTGAGATGTGGTCATAACACCTCTCTACTTGGTCGGATCACCTGTTCCAACTGATGGAGGTCCTGAAGGAGCTCCGGAAGGCCGGGCTAAAGGCCAACCTGAGAAAGTGTCACCTGGGGCTGAGCGAGGCACAGTACCTAGGATAATGTATCAGCTGGGCCTCCTAAAAACTACAATTAAGGCAGTTAAGGGCTACTCCTGGTTGACTTTATAAAACAAGTACGTACCTTTTTGGGTTGGCAGGAGTACTACCGCAGATTCGTGCCTAACTTCTCCTCTGTAGCCTTTCCCTTCTCAGATCTTACAAAGAAGGGAAAGCCGGAAACGGTCTCTAGAGGCAGAGCAGGTATTCCATGGCCTGAAAGTGGCACTTACCAGTGCCCCGATGCTATTCAACCCAGACTTCACCCTGCAGTTCAGAGTACACACGGATGCATGGGAGGCCGGGCTGGGCGCCGTTCTCTCGCAGACTTTTTACAGAGAAACACCCGGTCCTCTACATCATCCGAAACCTGTCCCAGGCCAAAAGGAAGTATGCTGCTGTGGAGAGAGAATCCCTGGCAATAACTACCTGGCAGACCAACACTTCACCCTGGTGATGGACCATGCCCCCTTTACAGCAAATGGCCAAAGCCAAAGACACCAATACCAGGGTAACACACTGGTTCCTTTCATTGCAGGACTTCTCTTTCCAGGTCCAACACCGAGCAGGGGTTCAGCATGGGAAAGCAATGGCCTCTTGCAACATGACAGGCTGTTGGCCCTGCACCCAGCAACAGTAGGCTTGGAGCACAAAAGGGAAAAAATGCTCCTCCAGTGACTGCTGCCGGAGTGATGAAAGAACAGCTCAGCTTCAGCACCACTAATGTTTTGGACAGCCTGACAATGCTTGGGCCACAGAAACACACATGGCTGGCAACTAATGATCAGCACGGCAGCAATCCACCATCCAGCAGCTGATGGGAGAGTATAAAAAGGCTCTCCATGACACTTTTAATGCTTTTCTCTCTGTTTCACACAGAAGAAACCACCTCCAATGAAGACCACGCTCCCTGGCTGCCTCCCCAGATTTCCCTCCCAAAAAATGCTTCAGCACTCCTGGGTCACACCACCTCACCACTTATCCTAGAGAAGACAACACCAGCACCAGAACACCACACTCCACTCCCCTTTTCCCCACTTTCAAGACACTTTTTAAATAAAAAAGCACCAAGATTTACACCTAAGTGACCTCCTGTGTGTCTGTGCTCAGCCCGCCAGTCTCGCTACACTAAACAGATGGAAAGCAGAAGTAGGGACAATATGTATACATATCACATAACTAATTACTGACATATACCTAATTCAATCAAACATTTAGAAACAGGCTAGTGAGTGTGCAGCAGCAATTATGAAGCAAAATGTTGGCCACCAATCAGCCCTAATGTTGAGAGAAGAGGAGCCGTTTATCCCATTAACCTGCAGAGATGATTAGGTGGCTACAAGCCAAGCCACTGCACTCATAATGAAGGACACACACTAATGTCTTTATGGATTTTCAGATATCTAGGTGATACTCTGCTCTGTTAACAACAAAAATAACTCAAACCTGTATTTGGAGGAAATATACCATAGAGAGCACTGGAATTGGAATTAGTCCAATATTGGAAAAAGATGCTGGATTGGGTATTACAGAGAAAGAAAAAAAACAAAATCAGATTCTCCTACAATGACATGCTATTTATTGTCATGTTACAATTATATAGTCATACAGAGTTTCTTGGGGGATTGCATATTTGAAATGCTTCATTTGTGCTTTTTTTTCAGAAAAATGAATGGTGAAATTGCAATTGCATGAAAATGTTTGGTTCACAGAATTGCAAAATCCTGGAGGGACTGCATTTTACAGGGATGTTCAATTGATTTCCAACTCCTAAGGTCCATCCATCCATCTTCTACAGCTTACTCCTTTTCAGGGTCACGGGGAACCTGGAGCCTATCCAAGGCGAGGTACACCCTGGACAGGGTGCCAGTCCAACTGCTATGTTTTTTTTTTCTATTTCTAACTGCAAATACTTTTGCTCATATCTTGATTTACTTATATTTAGCACGATTAAGTATAACAATTAAATTACATTGCTTTTATTTTAAAATGTCCAATCATATATATATATATTTTATTTTTCACAGTTAGTATTTTAATTGAATAAAAAAAATCTGCAGATTTGTTTAAGTCATGCTGACATCAATGTATATATTCCGGCAGTTTGAGCAGTTTGTTTATAGTAATTTTAGAATGCTATCTTTACTGAAGTGCTTCAATGAAAAAAATAGAAAAGCTTGTTTGTCGTATCAGCCAATACATATTTTATATTGTATTTGATTGTATTGTATAATATTCTCTTGTATGTAGATAATCACACGCAGCTGACACATGTCTCTCTCTCTTCTGCTTTTTGCCTCGATTACACAAATGTGTTTGACCAAAATGTCAGCCAGGATTAGAGAAGGAAAGGTTAAAATCGGGATGGAGGTATGGAGATTTCTCCACCCATCCTCCTGTTGCCATCACACATAGACACACAGACACACACACCGAATTCCAGTCCCCATAGGTGAGCATGTCACATCTAGTGGATTTCTGCACCAAGTCAATGCCCAAGTTGATTTGATTTAGTCAGACAGCAACAGCGCTCGAGCAGGCATGTAGTAGCAGTGTATCGTCTGTTAAATACCGGCAATGTCCAGCAATGAAAGAAAAAATACACATAATCCACTAAAGGATTTTGCAAATAAACAAACTAGAGTACCTCAACTAAGATAATGACACAACTGATTGTAAAATGTATAAGAACAGGACAAAAGACAAGAGGAGTGGACAAGGGGAGAGAAAGTAAGTAAGGTTAAGCTACATTTGCGCTCATATATAGTCAAATCTGTGGTTCTTTTCAATGGGTTGTGTAATCTGTAATTTCAATTAAACTAACATCACCCCAGTGTGGCGCTACATCATAATAAGCATAACGCAGCCAGAAAATTGCAGCCAAAGAACAATAACTTGGGCAATGAGTTTAGGCCTCGCAACTATGGATGGTCATTTCTGGCATTATTCAAATAATGTTTATAAATAATCATATTTCATAATAATCCATAATATTCAAAGAGAGTACTTTGCTTTCTAACGGATTAGTATAGCAGTTGTTGAGTCATAAAATGACAACTGTATCCAAAGTTTGTACTTGTAACATCATACACTAATGACTTCACACTGTGACTGAAAACCGTGCATGCTTCTTCCCCCTACCTGCTATGCGCTCTATTTCCACATCAGCATGTGGACAGGCAGGTCACATCTGTGCATGTTCAGTCAATGATATGATCATTAGAGACACTTGTAGGTGCCGAGGGTGCGATGCTGCTTGACCTTATTACAGATTTGCAAGTTTTCTTCACTGAACTCTAAAAAAATGAAAGTACAGGACTATCCGTTCTATAGTAATTCACTTTCTCAGCAGTTCCTGAAACACACACAGCCTCTCGTTCCTCTGCTCCACCTCACTAGCAGTTCTCATCCCTCTGCATGTCTACACAGTCCCGCTCTCCAATAACTCCACTGCACCTGCCAAGTTCATCTCCTCTTCCTGTCCGGCACGCTGCCATCACCCCATGCTTTCCTTCCCCCGCACACGACTCCTACTTCTCTGGCCTCTTTTCTTACGGCCCGTGCAAGAACAGCTATTACTTTATTGCACAATTCTGAGAAGAACCTAATCTACAGGCATGATTTATTTTTAAACGATCACAGGCTATTATAAAACAGGTCTATAATCAGGATTGTATTATTGTAAATGCTAGGGGAAATCCACTCTGTGCTACTACAAAATAGATTTCCATCAAAATATATACTTATATCCTAGGGCCAATTGTTTTTGTAATAAAGTATGCAATTTATCAGTTCTTTTCACTATTTTGTGAACACATTTCCCCTCTGCTAATGTTTCTCCTTAGGCATACGCAAAAAGCAAAGAAGGCCAAGCTGAAAATCAAATTCAATAACGCAGTTAGAGCTTAGAAATGTATATATGTAATGTAATATATATATATATATATATATATATATATATATATATATATATATATATATATATATATATATATATATATATATGTGTGTGTGTGTTATATATATATATATATATATATATATATATATATATATATATTAACACACACACATATATATATATATATATATATATATATATATATATATATATATATATATACACAACACACACACACAGAGAGAGAGAGAGAGAGAGAGAGAGAGAGAGAGAGAGAGAGAAAACAGACAACAAATTGTGCCACACTGAGTAGCATCAAGCTCAAGAGTCCTCTCAGCATCAATCAGATAAAAAGGCATACAAGTAAACTATTGCTAACATTTGCCTTTAATTGTACATTTTTTGAATGGCTAAAAGATTCAACTGGGCCAAATCATGAAATAGACTGAAAGTTGTTTGTTTATTGTGCTGTAAAGTGACTGAAAATATGATCTGTACAATCAAGGATGAAACCCCTTGATTGTACAGATCATATTTTCAGTCACTTTACAGCACAATAAACAAACAACTTTTATTTCATTATAAAACAAAAATGGCTTTATTCTTACGCTCAAAGTGACATACAAATATTGATTGTAGAATCCTGATGTAAAAATGACTTTAAAATATTTTCATACATACAGTATGCAATCTGAAAAAATCAGTGTAAGAACTTGCTTTGTGTTCATGTACTAGTAGGCTAAGTGCATGCTCACTTTCCCTGGCCAAGAGCATTTAGTGAAGCCTGATACTCCTGATAATTATCATCATTTCAGTTTATAGTCTGCTGGGTTTTCGAAGCAGCAACTTCATTTTGATATAATTTATACCTTATGGAATCATTTCAGATATATAACATTCATTGAATCAACAGAAACAACGCAATATGAGTCATAACAAAAAACAGACAGGTGCAAAAATTTGGGTACCTCAATAGAATTATCACATCAATATTTAGTAGAGCCTCCTTTTGCTGAAATAAGCTTCTTATAGCCACTGATAAGTCCCTGAATTCTGGCTTCAGGTATTTTGGATCATTCTTCCTTGCAAAATGTCTGAAGTTCAGTCAGGTTTGATGGTTTCTGAGCGTGGACAGCCCGCTTCAACTCATTCTGTAGATTTTCAATGATGTCCAAGTCTGTGGACTAGGATGGCATTCTAGAACATTGTATCTGTGTCTCCATATGAATTCCTTGGTAGATTTAGAACAATGTTTGGATCATTGTTCTACTGAAACAACCAACCCCAGCGTAATGTCAACCTCTTGACTGATTCTTGAACATTGTTCTTAAGAATCTGCTGATACTGAGTGGAATCCATGCGACCCTCAATTTTGACAAGGTTTCCAGTACCTATGCTTGCCACACAGCCCCATAGCATGATGGACCCGACACCAAATTTTACAGTAGGTAGCAGGTTCTTCTCCTGGAACAAAGTGTTATTTTGCTGCTATACAAAGTACTTCTGGATTAGACCAAATGATAATAATAATGATAATAATAATAATAATAATAATAATAATAATAATAATAGTTTAATCTATCCACAGCATGTTATTTCAAAACAATTCTGGCTTGTCCAGATGAGCCTTTACATACATCAAACGACTCTACTTGATGGCAGAACAGATAAAAGGCTTTTTCCGCATCACCTTTCCATTGAGCTGTTCCTTGTGTAAAGTGTGCTGGACTGTGGAATGATGTACAATGACAACAACAGCAGGAAGATTTTCTTGGAACTCTTTGGAGGTGACCTGTGGTTTGTCTGTGACCATTCTAACCATTCTTCCCCTTTGCCTTTTAGATATTTTTCTCAGCCTACCACATCTTTGATTCACAATGACTGATCCTGTGGCCGTCCATTTTCAAACTATATTTCCGACCTTTGTGATGACTTTTTGTATCCTTTTCCTAATTCATATTGATGAATTATCCTAGTTTTTAAGTCATTAGAGAGTTCTTTTGAGGTTTCTATGTTGCTACTTAACAGTAGAGAATCAAAGAGAAGCACAACTAGCAATTAACTAACTTTAATATCCTTTTTCATGATTGGTTGCACCTGAGTTTTCCGGTTAATGTTCATTGAGCAAATCAAATCAATTTTGTGTTGCAGTCAATCAGCATTAAGTGATTACAGGTATTCAAATCAACACAATTGAAAGGGTGGCCAAATCTTTGCACAGCCACACTAAAAATATTTGTCTGAAAAACATCACATTATCCAGCTTTCTCTATAAACTGAATGGCATATCACTAAGAATTTTTCTTAAAAGGAGCAAATTATCATGCAGCCTCAGAGGGGTGACTAAATTTGTGCATAAAACTATATATAATATAAAATATTATTTAAACTAAAAAGTGTTAATTTCCACTATGTATGGAGAATTTTGGGACACCCTGAGTGACTGTACAAATGAAGGAAATTCCAATTATGTGATCAATGAATAGAATCACATAAATATTTATTTCCACCAAATGTGTTGTCATTTCAAAATTTGTTATCAGTTTAGCTACAACGTGACCTTGACCCTTTTTGCGATTAAACTTTTTTGCCAAAGAATGTAATTTGCATAAAGATGTTTCTTTTTGTTCCAAAATTGAACTTCACTTGCCATTTTAACAGAAAATTATTAGCGATGCTTCTGTACCAGTACAAGTCTTTTGGTACTTGTAGATACCGATACCAATACTGATCCTGAAACGAGTAACCAACTTATTGTAATGGAACATTTTATATTTAGCTGTGCTCAAGTGGATTATTGTTGTCTGCTTGCATTGCTAGCAAGTTTAATGTTTAAGATGTTTATGGTGCCATGAATTGCACCTTGAAAGGAAGCATGCATCTCAGTGCTCGCAGAACTTAAGTGCTTATGTTTAGTCATGAAAATGTTTAATCAAGTTACTCATTTTGGTAGAAGATGTTGTTGCTTTGATTAGATTGCCATCTTTAATTAGGAAATACGTTCTGATTGGCTGTCATTTTGCATCATCTGTTCCTTACAGCTACAACGTACATTAGGTTTACATCACAAAGTATTGTGTGTTATCAGATTTTGTTATCAGAGAGTTTTTATGAGGATGAGTAAATGAACATGTCACTGGATACATACACGATACCAGTATCAGTATTGGTGCATCACTAAAAATGACCATGACTAAGCTATTAAGATTTCTTGTGTCCATTGAATATATTTGGGGTGTTCCCTAGGTGAAGTCGATCATCTTCACAAGTAGATTTGCAATATCTAAAGATTTGCAATATCTAAAAAAAAAAAGAAAGAAAAAAAGGGTTCACCGGTAGGAAGGATTTGGAGGTATTCTTTCGTGCATATGAATTTTTTATATATTTTTTAGGAGAAATTTTAGGAAACAAAAAGTTTCACATTTAGGATTATTTGTACATCTTTGTATCCTTGCATTTCACATAATGAACAGTAAAATTCCAACCTTTTACATCCAGTTTCAATTATTTAAAGTTATGCTGCTTAGAGATGACAACATTTTTTGCGCTTAGCTCAACGTGTGGGTGGGCTCAAGGTATTTATAATGAGCTTTTACTGCTCACCATATGTTTTGGGGGAAGGGCAGGAGTATTAAGATGAAGTTTTACAGAAATGTGTAACAAATAAAGATATAAATAGGGCTGCCCTTGTCAACGTAGCCCATTAATGCTATGTGGATGCAGAAAAGGAGGTAGCCGAGTCTCACTGCTGACATGTCGTTATGCAGTATTTTTTCTCCCAGCGTTATGGTAGCCTAAATGATTAAAGATGTGCTGAATAACACAGGTCCTGCAAAACTGGGAATCAGTTTCTCCTGAATACCAGTGCAAAGTGAGTTATTTCATATTGTGTTACATTTGGCAGTTAATCTGACTCAATTAGAAAGAATTATGAAATAGGCTAATAATAATCATATTTATTCTATTAAATATGATGAAAGTATATATATATATACCAAAAATATTTATCTTGTGATAACTTATACAACAAAAACTATGTTGTAATAATAAAAATATTCATATTCCAAATTAAGGAGGAAAAAAACAGTTAATATATACAGTAGCTTAGATCAAGATAAACAAGAAAATCATTCACACGGAAATATAATGAACAATAAAGTATTATTTCAGACTCTATATCTCAATTCTACGATATTACATTTGTGTTACACATGAAACTTTTTAGCATTGTTTTAAACAGTAACATACTTCTGTATATGCCTTCTGTAGTTTAAGATTGAGGTTATAGATGTGTTTGTTTTGATTTGCTATGTAATGTTTAACTTACTGATAAAAAATGAGATTGACAGGGGATCGTTGACATGCAGACAGGAATGGTCAGCTTATCTGAAGGCAGATGTTTGTTCAGCTGATTTTACATGGCTGAAGTGTTAGCCATCTGTCCATCACAGTCATGTTTCTTGCACTGATTAATACCAGGAATCAAATCTGCACTGTACTATTATTAGCAGTAATCAGCTTGTAATCTCTTTTTAACTCTTTAAGTTAGTCTTACCTGATCATACATCTCTATTATGTTTATCATATTTATTTTTCATATACTTTTGGTGCTTTAGCCAAAGCCCTATTCGTTTCACACACGCAGAAAATGAGTACAGGCAAAAGGTCTCATCTCACAACAATCATTGCGAAAAAAAATTGTGCAATTGCAATTTAACCAATTCGAGTAGTTTTCTGCAAAAAAGCACAAAAGTCTTTTTAAAAATCAGCAGCAAAATCAAGCATTTTTGGCTGCAACAATCACACACACAAAAAACTGCAAAATCCTGTACGGACTGAATTATACACAACAATACATTCTGAATATAATATATTGAAAAAATAATTTAACAGTTTGATAGGTTCAGATGATTGAATAGCAATAGGTCAAAATGTTAAAGTTAAAGTAAAAGTAAAATGTTAAAAATGAATATATTAAAATGAGAGAAAAATCAGAATAAAAAAAGTCTAAAAGTCAATTAATATTGTGCTTGACACATTATCCAAGCTAACATCCATTAAAAACATGACTCATTAGACAAGTATGCACTGCAACCTGTGATGTTTTAAAAGTTATTGGTTTCATTTATCTTTCCGTATGCCCAGTCGAGCCATTCTGACATAATATTAGTAAAATTCAATATTTTTAAACAATCCATTCAATGCTTTCTGTTTTTTTCTGAGTTTACTTTCTGGATACACAATATCAATACCCCACTGCAGAATGGAAAATTAAATGGGCGTGAGAATGCTTCCCTGCATAGCGTCAATTATTTCATCACACATCTGGTCCTTTTCAAGATACTGCGAGTTGGTGAACTGAAATGAACTCTATGTGTATAAACTGTGGCACATGCCACAGTACTGACAGGCATAAGACAAGGCCCACCAGCGGGCAAGAAGGCTAAAAGAGAATATTTCTTTCGGCTGACAACAAGAAGCCAGCCGGATGGTTGACTGGCTCACTGGCGTGAACAACTCCATTCTGGAGACATACGCACAATAAATGTACATCTGGCAATGCATGTTATCCTCCAGAACGGAGTACGCTACCAAACTGTCAGACAGGCGCTCCTTTCTATGCTCCAATCACCTCTCTGGACAAATTCAAACTGATTTTGCATCAAAAAATGAGAAACAGAAAAATGTTTGTACTGCGATTAACAATTAATGAATCTTTATTGGTCACACATACGGTAGAGCAGAGTGAAATTGTTTTCTTTGCATACCCCAGCCTGTCAGGAAGCTGGGGACAGAGCGCAGGGTCAGCCATGATACAGCGCCCCTGGAGCATAGAGGGTTAATGGCCTTGCTCAAGGGCCCAACAGTGGCAGCTTGGTAGTGCTGGGGCTTGAACCCCCCGACCTTCTGATCAGTAACCCAGTGCCTTAACCGCCAAGCCACCACTGCCCCAATTGTCTGTTCTGTTGACTTTGTGAGATTTTTATAATGTGAGCATAATAGAAACATAATAATGAACATTCACAGCACAAATATTAACTTTGATATATAACTTTGCTGGAAAATAGACTGTTTACAATAGCAGAAACTATGGAAACTAATGTACATAATTTCAGTAACAAAACAGATCTTGTTATCTTCAAGAGGTTTTAATGATAGTGGCTTTGTTTAATGATAGTGGCTATGTTTCAATAGTAAAATAACTGTATGCAAAGTAATTTTGCACAGTACCATACATAAAGAAATGCATAACTGTGGAATTATGATTAACCACAATCACCTCAAATAAACCTGATCAGTACAAATAACTGTGCTCAGGCGACTGTGTAATCATCATGACAGGCCTGGTGCTTAATTATCTCAGTGCCCTTTGGGTCAGAAATCTTTGTAGATGAGTAGAGTTGTTGTTCCTTTCACATGTTAATCAATCCGGAGCCCTGCAGGTTTCCTAAAGCTCCACAGAACAAAAAGTGAAGCTCTGCATGGAGCTAATTTAATGCTGAGATCTGGCACTGGAAGCCATTTTAACCTGCCTTCACCTGGAGGGCCGTCATCTTCGTCTGGAGCATGAAGATAATGCTGATAGCACAAGTCACACAGGTTACCATGTCAACCTTACAATAGTTACTTGTTACAGTGCAATCTGAGGAAACTGTCACTGCAACTCCAGCAGGCTGCTGGCAGTACTCACTAATATCTAGGGAACATTGTTCCAGACTGAGAACAAGTACAAGTACATGATTTTAGTACTTGCCAATACAAATATTGATACCGTAATAACCTTCTAATAAGTGTTGTGTCAAAACACACACCAGAACAAACAAGCTACTGAAAGAAGAAAGTGCGACAGAGCACTTTGATTTTAAACTTTTTTTTGCCAACTCCAGTATTTGATTAGTTAGCAATAGGTGATTTCCTGTGTTTTTTGTTTGTTTGTTTTGAGATGGATATGAACTGCTTATTGTTTATCATACCAAGACATGGATCAATGCTCAAATCTGATTGGTCAGAAGGTATGCATGGCTTTCGTATAACAGCACAATTCAGAAAATATCAACATGAACAGTAGTTTAACACTAATGTGCTCTTTGTAACGGGGTTGTTGTTTTTTGAGAGAGAGAGAGAGAGAGAGAGAGGGAGAGAGAGAGAGAGAGAGAGAGCAAGAAAAAAAAGAGTGAGGCTGGTGAGGGACTGGCTGTTTATCGTAACTGTAACCTAGATGAGAACAGGACCCAACTTGTCTCTCAGAAGTTCCACAACATTAAATCTAACTGTAAACCATTAAAAAATGTGACATGTCGTTGATTAATAAATTAAACATTGTAACTGGTGGCAAATCACTGTGATATAAGCGGAACAACACACTCTAGACCATACTATAATAACAATAATGCTCTTCGCTTTTGCGTCATGCCAAATCACACAATTATTGTCGTTTGATGCCACGGTCTGTTGTGTGTTATTCCTTACATAATTAACTGAAAAAGCCAAGCCAAGCAAACTCTCCTGTTTACTAATTAGACTACTTAAAAGTTCCTGCCAAACTGTCATCGATAGAAGGCTATTACAACAAACTGAACATAATGCACCCAAAAACCAAAACAAGTGGTATTTTTTCCACTCTCAATTCTTTTTTCAATTCATTGCTGTCTATTTTGTCCATAGCTGTTCTGCCAGTTGCTATTACAAATCCATTCAACTAAACACTTCCTTAGTGTTGTCTTTTTCTTACCTAGCTGGCTTTTGCTGCTAGCAACAAACTCCTCGTTCGGCATTTTATGTTTCAGATGTTTTATCCTCTTGGGAGTTTTTCAGAGTGGTTTGCAGACTGCTTTGTCTTGATTGCCATCATTAATCGTCAAATGCGCCCAGATCGCTGGAATTTCATCTTAACTGCATATACTAGACATTACAGAGTATCACCTGGCATCGAATGCAGGTATCGGAGCATTTTTTTTAAACTAGTACTGAATGAGTAAATGAATACAGTATCAGACCAATACAGATATCAGTATACAGTATCGCTGCATCCGTACTAATATTGCAGCAGTTTTGTCTGTGCTTGGCACTCGAGCTACACAGTGTCACCTCACACCCTGCTTCCTGTGGTGAGCCACAAAACCACACTGCATACTGCCAGGATGTTCTGTGATGCTGCTTTTGGTGTAAAATAATAAATAAAAAATTATTATTCACCGTGGGCTCAGATACAAGAGAGAGGTGATTAGAGCTTTGAGGCTGGATCAGACTTAAGAGGGAACAGATTCAACATGACACACTCTCCGAGTGCTGTTCTTCCCCCTCCTTCTCTCTTTTCTCTCTCCTTTCTCTCTCCTTCCACCTTGATTGCTTTGCCCCGTTCTTGCCTGTTTCCTCACCTCTCCCTACTGAAAAAAAAAAAAAAAACTTAGAGCAACATGAATTCCCCGTTAACACAGACTGACTTATGAGTCTGCTGATAGTTGAGTGGTCAATCAGCATGTCCATGCTTGTTAACAGATCGCTGAACATGCTTTAACGGCAATCTCTATCTTCCATTTTCAATACGATAACAATATATAGAAGATGTCTGGGTATAAGCAAAGTACAATAACCGAGTCAATTCTCTATAAAAGCGTCTGTTGTGAAAGTAACGCGAAGCATGATGACAGAGGCTTTACACAAGTGCCCTCAGAAATGTCCGTCAATATACACACAAAAAATGTAACATATGGTGTGTGTCATCCATTAAACCCGAAAACAGTCGATTTCCTGATTCCAGGCTCTGAAAACTATACCTAAAAGAAACATTCGTAATTGGTTATTTTAAACAATGGAATTCTAATATGCAGTCCATCCTCCCATCCATTTTCCATACCACTTATCCTATGCAGAGTCACAGGGAAGCCTGGAATCTATCCCAAGGAACTTGGGGCACAAGGCAGGAGACAACATGGACGGAATGCCAACCTATTGCAGGATGCAATCTCACAAACATTCACACATTACAGACAATTTGGAAATGCCAATCGGTCTACAGTGCATGTCTTTGTACTGGGGGAGGAACCCTCTAGAACATGGAAGCTCCACACACACAGGGCAGAGGCGGGACTAAAACCCCCAACCCAGAGGTACGAGGCAAACATACTAACCACGAAGTCACCGTGCCCCCTTAATATATAGTCATAGTGGGAAAAAATGTATTTTGGGAGAATAAGCTTAAATTTAAGCACTAACAATGCTTTATAAACTACATATCATTTACGTATTCCTGAAGCATTTTGTATTGTTGCACAAACACACTGTTCTAAACCTTTTAAGGAGTCTGTACTACTCGTTTTAAAATACATTCACATACTGATTTTGTGGTAATTTTATGTTCTGAGCCTGTTTTGCTGTGGGTGCGGACATGTATCCTGTCCTCTAACACTCCTGATTTCTTCTGTTGTTGTGTAGGCAAATTATTTTATAATGAACGGTTCGATTCCATCGCATCTTAAACCTGTTCCTGTGCAGGCACTAGGACCTGGGGGAGTGATCCGCACAGGATACAGTTTACTATTTAAACATTTTTCTGTGATTTTATTAATTATTCTGAGCATTATCATGGTTACAGTTTGGCTGCTCACTCACACACTTGCTGCAGACTCGCACACAGGCAGCAGAGCGCAGAATGACGTGGTCACGCGCCCCTCCTGGTCTTAAAGGGAAATACTCCCAGATCATTACAAGAGGTGACGCACAAAACAATGGATCACACCAAACCATATCAGTCATTCAATTACTCATCGGGTCATGTATACTCGAACAGACAAATAAGACTGTAGCTCAACTACACAGTAGCTCGATTATAAATGTGTAAATGTAGTTAATATAATAAACAAAGACAATGTGCAGTAATGTAGTGTTGACTGCCGTCACACTCTCTTACTCACTCTCTCACTCACTCTCTCTAAATAAAATCCAAAAAGTATTTTGACTACATACTGTAGTACAGCCATTTTCGCATTTTGTTGGTGTTGGATGGATGGGAACCAAGTGGATTTTAATGTATTTATTGTTACTTGTTACTCCACAATACACATGGCTTGAAAATATTTTGGGGAAGTATGCCCAGACCTCCGTAAAAGAGGCGTAGCCCCCATTCATAAATCTCTAGTGACGCCCCTGACTACAACCAAACGCTTCCGATAAATAGAGATCAGTCTTTCATTTACTTTTAGGACTAGGAATTACTCCTTTGTTTTGGATCATTGTCTTGCTGCATAATTCATTTGCGCTTGAGTTTTAACTTACGAACTGAAGACCGGACATTCTCTTTAGGGTTTTCTGCCAGAGAACAGAATTTATGTCTCCCTCAATTATTGCAAGTTGTCCAGGCCCTGAAGCAGTAAAGCATCCCCACACCATCACACTTCCACCACCATGCTTGACCGTAGGTATAATGTTCTTTTTGTGGAATTCTGTGTTTGGTTTACGCCAGATGTAAAGGACCCGTCTTCGAAACAGTTTAACATTTGACTCATCAGTACATAGGACATTCTCCCAAAATGTTTGAGGATCATCGAGGTGTGTTTTGGCAAAATTCAGATGAGCCTTTATGTTATTCTGGGTTAGCGGTGGTTTTTGCTTAGCCACACTTCCATGGGTGCCATTTTTGCCCAGTGTCTTTTTGATAGAGGAGTCATGAACAGTGACCTTTTTTTGATTCAAGAGAGGCCTGTAGCTCCTTTGATGTTGCCCTTGGTTCTTTTGTGACTTCCTGGATGAGTAGTTGCTGTGCTCTTGGAGGAATTTTGGAATGTTGGCCACTTCTGGGAAGGATCACTGCTGTGCCGAGTTTTTCCATCTGGAGATAAAGGTTCTCACTGTGGTACTTAGGAGACGCAGAGCCTTTGAAATAGCTTTGTAATCCTTCCCAGACTGATGTATTTCAATCACCTTCTTCCTCGTCCTTGAAAAAGTTCTATTTAAGTGTTGATTTGATTGAACAGGGTTTGCAGTAATCAGGCCTGGTTGTGTCTAGTCCAGCTGAACCACGTTATGAATGCAGTTTCATAGATTTGGGGAAATAGTAAATACATTTTCACACAGGCCCAGTTGGTATTGGAGAACTTTTTTGCTTCAATAAATAACGTTATCATTTAAAAACTGTATTTTGTGTTTACTCAGGGTGCCTTTGTTTTACCATAGATATTGTTTTAATTGCACTGCAGCACTCCGGGAAAGTAAGGGAGATTTTTGTGCCGATATGAAAAAGTGAGCTAGTTTATATGATTATATACAAAGCAGAATTGGGTGGTCCATTATTAAAGATGCAGGATGCACATATATATAAGTCTATTTTAAACCATCAGTATGGATGGTAATAGCATTGTTGGGGTTTGTATTCGCAACCTACGGATCGCCGGAGCACTATGGCTGAATAATTGTGAAATAGTCATCATTTCAATACTGAGCAAAATAACTGTGATGATCATTTTCGACATCATCGGGCAGCCCTAATGGAAGACTAACCAAACAAAAGTTTGCAAAGCTGGCCTTACTGATTATTCCCTTATATAACTAATTAAGATTTAAGTTGATCTAGGCTATTTTTCTATCACCCTTTTGTTTTTCCTTTGTGTCCAGATTTGAGACTACAATACAGCTTTCCTGCAACTGGGTTATGTGTAGCTCCAAATAGACACAGGTTGACAATAGGGAGGACCCAAAGTTCATTTTCCTGGCTATTCCTCAACCTTTAACAAAGCCAGCCAGCACTGTTACAACAAACTAACTGCTGTTTAGATGAAGCTGATCTTACACATACTTTTAAACAGAGAATAGAACTTCCTTGTCAAAATAACACTGCTTTCTATAATGTTCATTTGTCACATCATTTTTTTTGCCTAAGAAAAAATATTCAGTGGAAACTTTAAAAGGCAGAGATAAAAAAAAGTTACTATATGATGATGGGCAGAAAGGTCTTCAGATACGAAGCAGAATATTACAAAAGGATAAAGATGTCATGTTATTATAAGCCATTTTCTCAGCCTCTCCTTCTGTTTCAGACCTTGGTCAACTGAATAGCCAACATTACAAAAGGGCATGCATTTGATACCACTCTGCTGTTTCATCCTAAGAATACTGGTTTAAAAACAAACTACCTAAACACTTGTCGAAAACATTTACAATGGTTCAACTTAAACAGCTTTCAAAGAAAAAAATGGTGGGAAATATATAAAGTGTGCTCCATTTTCCAAAACTTGAAGGGTTTATTTGTTGAAGACACAAAGCTGCTTAGAATCAAAAGATCTTATCTTTGGAGAAACCACACAGAGTGTTAAGACTGTTACTCTTTAGAGGTCTGAGACATAAAGCTGTTCCTCTGCCCATTCACACAAACACCAACCAATTTCACTCAGCCTCTGAGAAAATCTATAATCGCACAAGCTGATAAAAAATATATATAAATAATTTCTTCCATCTCAGAAGTAAACACTTTGACTGATGGTCCAAGATAATGGCTTAAAACAGCTCTACTGTAACATTTATTATGAGCTCCAACCTTACACACAACTGGTTCAGACAGCTCTCAGTGAGCTCCTCATTTTAATTTGTTCATGCTCCTAATAGACCCTCATTGGAATGGGTAGCAACGTTTTGCAGATGACCTCCCCATGGCCTACTACTGAATTTATAAAAGCACACAGAGCACTTAATAGGTCTCAACAGCATTTGCCTGGCATTGACACGAGCAGTTGAGTCCAGTGTGGGTCAATAATAGACATGCAGGCACAATAAACAAAATGTTCTTATTAATGAGACCACAAGCTATTAACCAAGCCATGGGTCAAATTGAGGTTTTTAATGGCGATGGAATAAAGAGATTCATGCAAATATTTTTGATATTACAAACAAAGCAATACTAAGTTTTCTCTGTTTCACTTTTTGTGTTAAATTTCTTTGAGATGAAGATGGGTTGCGAATTAAAAATTCAAAATACAAAATCAACAACTTTTCGTTTTTAAATGAGCTGTTGGGCCACCACAATGCTCCGAAACAGCTTCAGTGTTGTTTGGCATAGATTCTATAAATCTCTGGAAGTGTACTGGAGGGATGAAGACTATTCCTCCAAAAGATGTTCCCTCAGTTAGTGTTTTGATGATGGTGGTAGAAAGTGCTGTCTAAAGTTGGGTTTACATTGCACAATATTCTTCCCTACTTTGCTGTTGCGGCACAATCGCACATCGTATAGGATAATTTATGTTCGTGAGTTGATATCGGTGGGCTTAGAAGTTTTTCTTATCCGGAAAGGGCCGGTGTCGGTGCAGGTTTTCATTCTGACCAAGCAGAAGCCACACCTGAATTTATTGAAAGCCAAGATCAACTGATTAAACAGATGGAATCAGGTGTGGCTTCTGCTTGATTGGAATGAAAACCTGCACCCACACCAACCCTTTGCAGATAAGATTGGACACCCCTGGTATGTGGCATGCTCTCTGCAGCTGATTTAGTGCCGCTGCGACCAAAGACAGCCAGTGACAGTTCAGGCAGTGTCCGAAAATTGAACTTAAAATATCAGTGTGTGACCTCTGCTATGACATTTGTCTAAAATCTACCAACAGGAGGACGGCATGTGATTACACAACATACACATACACAAAGCATACTCAATTGAATTTAAAAGAAGAGCAGTTTGTTGAATTGCAGCAGCAGACAGAATGTCTATATAACGTCTCATCACACTTACTGTATATCACGACAAGACAAAAAGGGATGCAATATGGAAAGAAATAGGGGATGGCAGAACACAGTAACTATCTTCTTCGTTTAATCTGATATGAAGAAGACATGTTATCACACAATCTTTTATAGAATTCCTATTGGGATCATCTTGTACAGTGTGACAAGTAAGAACCACAAAAGACCACTGGAATCGCATAATGTAAAACAAGTTTAACATGCCGTTCCAAAATCTCCCATAGATTTTCAATTAGGTTGAGATCTGGTGACTGTAAAGGTCTTAGCATATCATCTATCATCATGTTCATCAAACCATTCAGTGAGTCATTTTGCCCTGTGGATGTGGGCAGGGTCATTCTGGAAGTTACAACTCCTATCGGAAAAGCAGTTCTTCATCACAAGATAAAGGTGACCAGTCAGAATAACTTTGTATTGATTTGCACTGATGCTTCCCACTAAAGGGACAAGTGGACCCAAACCATGCCAGCAAACTAAATAAATGCCACACAGCATAAAAGAGCCACTCTTAAGTAGCCAATGTCTGTATCCCCTGGAAGATGAAGAAAAGCATCAGCAGTGAGTGCAACTCAGAATCTCATGTCCTTCAAACAGCGCTTGCTTTAAAGCCCAAAGCTTACTCTTCCTTCACATTCCTCGTTTGTGGAATGCGAGGATGCCATGTCTACTACCACGTCTTGGAGAATTTTCCATGGTCAACTTTGGTCTCAGCAACACACAAAATAAGGACTGGGTCATACCTTGCTGTCAGCGAGACACAACCCACAGCACATAACGTACTCCTTCACACAGCTCTGGTTATGATAGTGCATGGAGTTTATTGATCTTTCTAAAGGAGGGTTTGAAGAGATAGCTCAACCCGATCAGATCACGAGCAGGTCAGCTAAATGCCTGTAATTGATACTGGTATCGTGTTGCTGGTGGTCTCATCACATGAAGCAATGCATCTAGGTGTACACTGTACAAACACTCATTGCAGATACAGGGCTGATTTCTAGTGAGAAATTACATTATTGCAGCACATGTGGCAAGCATGTGCAATGCTTTATCTGTTTCAGTATGTGCAATAACTTACCTGAAACTGTCCCTCTGTGGGGAGAAAGCCAACACAACTAACTCCTGGCAGTACCCAGTACCATAAAGGGAAAATCAACTCAGCAAAATCTGCCCTGTTTGCCATGGTCACTTTGGACAACACAGATGCCAGACTCGGACTGACTCGGGGAGAAAGCCAACACAACTAACTCCTGGCAGTACCCAGTACCATAAAGGGAAAATCAACCCAGCAAAATCTGCCCTGTTTGCCATGGTCACTTTGGACAACACAGATGCCAGCACGGCCCAACCGCCCATCTACGGTGTGTTTTTAAGTTTCCATGTTCCATGCTCGAGCTGCCACACAATTGGGGTCTGAATGCCCCATATTCATCCTGTGGGACATGACATAACAGCGACACCCCCCACCCCCCTTCCCCACCTGCAAACCATGAAGAGAAGAGGCTGGAGCCCGGACAATTTACAGCCGAAATAGTGGTACAATAATGGAAGACCTGAATGCTCTGGCAATAAGCTCACTTTGCAAGCATTGGTGGCCAAATGACCCTGGGGTAACCTTGTGACTTAATCCAGGTTTTCTGCCCAAGGTCATATAGCCCAATTTTGTAAATAAATTGACTGACTTTGCAGTGTTCCATGAAGGTGAACTGGCAAAGCGCTCCTTGTCGTGCCAGGTATGCACCCTATGGTACTATTTAGACCAGACAGCAGCCATCCAGTCCTCAGACCATCTGTTCATCTGTCACTGAAGAAAAAAATAGTGGCTCCCTTGACTAAGCAGAGACTTTTCCAGGGTTCACAAAACCACAGATTAGCGTTATGCTACTCATACCATGGAACTTGTAGTGTAACAAGCAACATTTTTGTACATTTTGAAATGTAAATACAGTAAATTGTCAGTAGCTTGCTCAATGCAGCCTGTAGTCCTGTGTTGTGTCACAAAAGCGTGATATTAACTAGCATGCTGTTTGTGGGAAAAAAAAAAACTGATAATATGACTGATGATGACTCTGTGAGTGAAACTCTATTTTGAAAAGAATGCAAAATGACCACAAATAGATTTGTTAACTTTAGTAACTTTGTTTCTGCACAAGACAGATGGTAACTTTTTTCCCCCACATTTGACTCCATATCAAGGTTGATGAATCATTCATTTGAAGTCTTTCTGATTCTTTAATTCTACACTTGCAGAACAAATTAAGCAATCTCACAGATGAAACAGTCGATTTAAGTCTTATGGTTAAATCACAAAGTGTGCATGCACATTGTCTTTTCTATTCAGGAAAGGCAGTAACATATACATTTGACAACATTTTATCCAAAATCCCAAATATGGGCTCCAGTGGTGAAAATCAACACTTATCGGCAACAAATATAATATGACTTACTGCTATGTACTGACAACACCAAATCCAAGGCTACTTTCATTCATTCATTCATCTTTAGTAAAAACTTTATCCTAGTCAGGTTCAAGGTGGATCTGGACCTATACTGGGAACACTGGACACCAGTGGGCTCACTGAATGGGACAGCAGTCCATCGCAAGACACAATGTACTTTTTTACAAGCTGCAGCCTGAGCTAAGGATCAAACCAGGGACTCTATAGTTGTCAGGGTTCTCTGCTGTCTGCTGGCATTAAGACACAATGGTGTCTTAATGCCACATATAACAAGGTTATCACAATAACAATGTCATATAATCATATCATCCACCCAACTATATGTTTTAGAAACTGTATTAATTTAGTAGAAGGCTACAACTGATGATTATTTTGATAATTACTTAACCTTTTATTATTATTATTATAATTGGACTAGATTGGGTAACTGTAACGATAGTTTCTTTTCCAGTATTTCAATCTAACCATACTACTACATCACTTATTATTATTATTATTATTATTATTATTATTATTACATTTATTTGATTACTCGTTGCAGCCCTAATTTTATGGAGACCAGAATTACCCACTGAAGGGTGTCCAACAAGTCAGGAACCAGTGTTGAGCAATATCCACAAAAACATGAAAGAGCGACTAAGGAATTGTAAATATTTTTAGTTTTTAAAGAAGTATATGTCTCCTTGGTTCCTGACTTTTCAAACACCATGGAGTTTATAGATTTGTGTATATAGTGTTCAGTTGTATATGAATGAATATTAATTATTTTCCAGCTTCCTTTACATTTATTACTAAATTGCTCAAAAAATGGTTGAGACGTCCTGTTTTGTGTTAGTTCCTTAAAATTAATTCAAGGACGTACCATTATAATGGTCATTCCTTTATAGCTTTTGGCAAAAAAAGGTCTAACAGTTTGATCTGCTGGTAGCTGGTCAGAGACCCAGCTGCATTTGGTATAGTCAGACTCAGACCAACCTGGGTTGTATGTCTGAGAAATAAAACAAAATTTTTTCCTGCACTAGTTAGATGGTTAATGGGCGCTAAGCCTGCGCCATATCACATCGCCCATGATATACCGGTACAATTCCTCCCCATGATAAGAATTTGTCATCCCACAATACTGACGATATGACATGTTTATGCACCACAACATTGGCATCTCACACGTAGAACGAGAACAAGCATGGCTGAATCCAGAGTTCCAACCTTAGTACAATGTTTAAGAATAAAGTCAGAATTGGTGTTTACATGAAAGGTCGACCAATTGATCGATTTTCCCAATTAAACGGCACCAATAACAGATTGCTGGAACTATCGGTTATCTGCAAAAATCCACATCAATAGTTTTTTCCAGTTGTGTCCATTACAGGAGCGGCTGAGAAGGGTCATACAGTACAAGAGCGTCCACTAGAGGCGCGATAAAAACTATCACTGACAAATTTTGTTGTGTTATTTGCAGTGTTTTTAATGCATTTTGGATGTCTCTATTGTTATTTCTTATTCGAAGTGCTACTTTTTGGTTCAGTTTAGATATGTAGCTTTTATTTACTTTAATATTTATTAATAGTTTAGATGGTACAGGCAATACTGTTTATTTTTTTAATAAAGTTCAGCAATATTTTACCTTGAGTGTTATGTTTTCATTCAGTATTAATTTTAAAAACTATCGGCTGATTAATCGGTTATTGGAAGCTACCAACTTATATAACTAGAATATAACTAGTTTACATTTCAAACTTGAACTTCATTACTGAATTTATATATGGTTTTGATGTTTTGCAGCATAGTTTAAAGCTTGTTAAGTTTGCACTATTTAAATATTACGTGCACTTTTACAGAATAAATGTTTTTTGTTGTTCTTTTTTTTTTACAACATTTTCATTTTTCCCCTAGAGTTAGATTATGAATTGTGCAAGTATTGTCTTGTTTGCATTTTCTTGGGAACTTTAATTTGTGAATAAAATCCAAATTTTTTGAAGCCTACTTAACTGCTATAGTTTAGTATCTGATGAGGGTCAGGGTTACTTTCAAATCAATGCGTGCATGGCTCTCGAGACTGCATGCTGATGTGACCTGTGGCCAAAAAGACAGTGTTGAACATTACTATTTTCATATCACTGCCGCAAAAAAAAAATCATAAAAAATACCATGGAATATCGTGATCTAGTTTTAAGTCTATATCGCCCGTCTTAAAAAAGGCGCAGGCTCCTAAATGCTCTGACAGCAGGAACATGTGCAGGATGATGCCTGATGCGTCATGATATCAAATGACATAAGCAGCATTAAGGTCATGCTGAATATGACTAACCCAGAAAAGAAAACAACAACAACAACAACAAGACAACATGTTTGGGATCTACCAGTATCAACAAGTACTTGACCTCAGCCTATGACATACTGCGAAGAGAAACGAACCTAGGCGTGAGGTCACACTGCGTTCACACGGTGTGATGTTGAGCACATCTGTGCTGTTAGAAAGAGTGTGCAGTTCTTCCAGGTGAAGCAGCTCGGTGCTCATGCTGCTGGCTGAAAGATGCTGAGCGTGACAGTGCATTTGTGAAGCGCAGTGTTAGCTGTTTGGCTAGATTGTGTTGTTCCCTGCAAAAATAATAATAATAATAATAGTAATAATAACAAAAAATAATAATAATAAAAAGGAGGGAAGGGGAGGGAGGGAGTTAAGGGGGAAAACTGTCTTTGTCTGCACATTATTCTGCTACAATGTATATCATGAAGCACATCATCACCCTTAAAGCATCAACGGAAAGCATCTCAACGCACATGTGTTCCAGGTACATCCTCAAGCATGCACATCTGGAAGGCTCCGTTTAAGTTGCACTTTGGAAACATTCCCACCCTTACACCGCGACTCCCGTGTATACGGCTTCACCGTTGACCAAGTTGTAAAGTGCGCTTACTCACCTTGTGCGCCTTCGTCCAGACCGCGGTCTTGGGTCCTATCCGAGCAGAAACCTGTAGGCGAAGGGGAGGAAAAAAAAAAAAGAACAGAAAAAAAAAAAAAAAAAAACCTCCCCGCAAAAAAAATTCCGAAACATCCCGCAGCGCCATCCAGCGCCGCGTCAAAACACGCCGTGTTCTCGCGATAATTCTTCCCGTTTTGTGTTTCTACTGTGTCCGACTAGTAAGCAAGCCGGGTACACCACTGTGATGGTTAGTACTGTATGTAGGCATCGTGTTGAGTGCGGTAGTGGTGTGGTGATCGGTTTGGTTTCGAGTATGCGGTTTGGGATGGAGCTCAGTAAGCTGACGCCATCATTTAAACCGCTTTCTGCCATCTAGCGGCTTGTGTGTGAACTGCACGTCAGGGCATGACGTCATCCACCTTTTCTCTCGATTTGGCTGTTGTGGTGAGGATTATTAAGCCTTTCTTTTTTTTACGTGTTCATCGGGAAAGCTTTATTCTTTTCTCTCTTTTTTATGTCTCTCTTTTTTCAGTGCAAAATAAGTAATACGTTCTCCACATGCTTCAGGGTTTTTTCCCCCCCAGCTACGTCCAGCATTGTAGGCTGATTACCATTTACAAATTGTCCTTAAAGTGTGAATGTGTGCGCAGTTGTTCCCTCTGATGCTCTGGCAAGCCATCCAGGGTGTTCCCTGCCTTGTGCCCCAATTTCCCTGGGATAGACTCCAAATTAAGTGTAGATTAAGTGGTACAGAAAATGTATGGGTGGACACACTGACGTTATTATAGGCCTAATAATTAATTATATCTTGTGTCTTTGAGATTCAAGTTACCTTTTTTTTCTTTCGTAAAAGGGTACATTTCCTCACTTTAAACATATGATATGTTTTCTATGTTCTATTGTGAATCTATGTTCTGTTTTTATTTACATTTTACACAGCATCCCAATTTTTTTCATTGGAATTGGGGTTATATATCTTGCTGGGGACCAAATTTCCCCACGAGGATAGTAATATCTGACAGTTTTGACCTTGTGGGGAGATTTGGCTGATTCCCATGATAAAAACTGTGTTTTTTATGCCCAAAAACAAAACAAAAACAAATAGGGCCAAAAATGTTTCCTTCTGGTTCTTGATTCATAAGGTTAATGTTAGAGTTAGCTTTAGATGAAACAATTAATTGTGTCAGTGGACAGTCTTCTCAAATGTGTGTGTGTGTGTGTGGGTGTGTGTGTGTGTGTGTGTGTGTGTGTTATAATGAATGATTCACCACAGGCTCCCATCCCTGTTCCTGTAGCACACCCTGCCCTGCACATTTTAGTGTTTTCCCTGTTCTAACACACATGACTCAATTAATTGATTGGCTAATTAACAGCCTCCCTGAGTTGAAGTAGGTATATAAGAGAAGGGAAAACACTAAGATGTGCAGGACAGGGGGGCAATTTAGGACCAGGGTTTACAGCTCTATTAGTCTGTACTGAATGGAGAGATTTAGAGCCGGTGTGATTCTTGATGCATTGGACCACTAATGACAAAAACAAACAAATAATTGAAAAAATAATCTCGAAAAAATTTTTTATAGAATTTTATAGAATTCCTTTCATTTATGTATTGAAAGATCATTCACAGCAATGATTACAAGGTTTCTGGCATGTCCTGATTTTTTATTTTGACATTTTTAGGCAAACTTATATTATGAAGTGGCGCAGCTTAGTTATGTATAGTAAATAGCTGTATTTACATCTCATTTGTTCATTACCATACAATGTTGAAATGTATTGGCTGTTGCCTTCATAGCTGCCAATACCCAAGAGATTTGGCAAATATTTTCAAGACTACAATAATGATTTAAGTTGACATGAGCTAGATATTAGCCTGCATGAATCAGCAGAACATGGATCTCAGAGGTCTTCAGTCTCTGGTTCAGAGGGGATGGGTTCCAGGGCGGTCAGGGGAATGTAGCTGGGCTCTTCGCTGCACACCCAGCCAATGGGAGTACGGTTAAAAGATGGTCGAGAGTCGATGTGACACTGGAACACAGGAAGTTGCTCTGGCTCTTCAGAAGCAGCCTTGAGCTCAGGGATCTCGAAGGACAACAAGTGAGAAGCCTTGTCGAATCCTCCAAAAGGCAGGGCTGTTCTATAAGAAAAAGCACAGAAAATGGTTTACATTTAACTCTAATTAGAAATCAAACCACTGCTGAGGATCATGTTTTGTATGATCCTTCAATTTCTTGTTCTCAATTCTTAGTATGTACCTATTGAAACTCTTGTATTGGGGCAGATCCTTGTACACATGAGGTCCTGGCATTTGTGGCTTCATGGTGGCTTTGAGCTCATCATTGTCTTTCATAGCATGTTCCCATGGTGAGACATATGTTTTAACATACTCGCAGCTCTTCTTCTCCTTCTCAGTCTCAGGTTCTACTTCATTTGTTAAAAATAATAATAAGGTGAAAGTATCACATGACATAGTAAATCATTTATTAACCATATAGGACAGTACCAGTTATTATGTCAAGCATAAGATGTGTCATAAATTCACTGAAAAGGTATGTAGTTTACCTTTTGGTGGACTTGGTTTTGGGAGGGTCTCAGGTGGGGTCTTTTCACAGTTTGTAGGAGGTGCTAGGTTCTGGAGGTTTTGCTGGAAAATGGCCAGAAAGAAAAAAGCTAATTTTTTAAAGCTAGTATGAGGATTATAATAATCATAAAGGTCTACATGAAAGGCAAGGTAACCCTTTCAGCATGAGCGATTCAAAGACAATTATATGTTATACTCTGCACGTCTAGTCAATTTTCTCCATTTTACAGGACATACTGTACATTCAGGGTGCATGGTGGTTTAATGGTTAGCATGTTCGCTTCACACCTCAAGGGTTGGGGGTTTGATTCCCTCTGCTGCCCTCTGTGTGCGGAGTTTGCATGTTCTCCCTGCGCTCAGGTTTCCTCTGAGTACTATAGTTTCCTCCCCCAGTCCAAAGACATGCATGGTAGGCTGATTGGTGTGTCCAAAGTGTCAGTAGTGTATGACTGGGTGTGTGTGAATGTGATTGTGCCCTGTGATGGATTGGCACCCCATCCAGGGTGTACCCCACTCCAGGGTCCCCGTGACCCAGTCGGATAAGCGGTATAGAAAATGGATGGATGGATGGACTGTACATTCAATTCTTTCTTTGTAATTCTGTCCTACAGAGTCTCTGTTCTCTTGAGCAGGCTTACCAGATTCTCAGTACTGATAATGAACTTATCCACTCTCTGCTGCCTCATTCTGAACATCGTAGAGCCTTTGCCTTTCATCAGAGACAGCTCCTCCAGCATCACTTCCTTAGGCGTCTTAATCTTAGTCCCGAGGTCAAACTCAGTGACATCTGTTTCTTCTTTCTCTGGGAATATTTTGGGGAAAATGGGGTTCAATAATGAAAACAATAATAGCCAAAAAACAGAAAATAAATCACTTCCTTTGGAAGTTCTAGCTTGAAGGCTCTCAACCTGATGGGTGAATAGCTACTGAGTCTGAACAAAGCCCAGACTGCCCATGATGTCCAGCAGTGTGCGTAAGAACATACAGTAATTCACAAAAGCCTTTAAAGCTAAGAAATGCTTAAAGTGTAAGATATATTTCTTTTTATTCTGCAATAAAAGGATCTGATCCATTATACAGGACCAATGGAACACTATTGTGTCATCAAGCAGCTCTATTTATTCATTCTCCTGTGTGAAATCAGCTATAAACCTTGGAGTCATGCCATAGCTGATGCCAAAGACAAGGATGCTGTGCTGAGTGTTGTATAAAAATATATATCGTTAAATGTGATTTAGCTGTGCAAACATCCACAAATGAATATAGCATATACTGCTTTGTAAATTTTACAAAAAAAAAAGTTACAGTGGAATATTAATATTATGAAACATTTCCAGAACAAATTAAAAGGTGCTTCACAAGCTCATGCTAGGTGTATCTGGCTTTAGGCTATGCCACCTTGGGACCACTGCTATATAAATCCACTATATAAACCCACAAATGGCTTGTTGTCAGAAACGGCCTATGTTTTAGGTTGCATGGACAGCTGCCTAAGCCCCTGGCATGGCTCTTCTGTGTGTGTGTGTGTGTGTGTGTGTGTTTTTATTGGTATCATTTTATTAGTATCTTTATTGTTATTGTCCCCAAGTTACTCTGTGCAGGTTTAACCGCAATGCTGACTGTGGATCTGGTTCTGGATTAGCAAGCAGAAGGCTGAGTTCCACTGTAAGTCGGGCCATACAAAGGTTTTTTGTGGCCAAAAATGGTTGATTTTGATGCGGGTTTTTTAAAAATGCAATTTGCAGAGATTTTGGGGGGGTTTGCAGAAAGTTACTTGAATTGGTGAAATCTGAATTGCACGAAACATTAAAGAGCCGTCATTACATTTACCCATGGGCATGAGTTATACACACCATTCTGTGTGTGCCAAAACCACCTCTGGTGTTTATTGCCAAAAGCTCTATTTTGGTTTCATCTGACCATAGAACCTGATCCCATTTGAAGTTCCAGTAGTGTCTGGCAAACTGAAGATGCTTTTTTTTTTTTGAAGACGAGGTTTTTTTTTAATGGATGAGAGTAGAGGATTGTTTCCTCAAACCCTTCCAAACAACTTGTGGTGATATAGGTGACTTCGGATTTTAGTTTTGGAGACTCTCTGACCCCAAGATGCAACTAACTTCTGCAATTCTCCAGCTGTGGTCCTTGTTTTGCACAGTCTTTCACAATGATGTTTGTTGTTAAATGAGAGTTTTTAGCTGTACTCATGTTCGATGCACTTGAATCGAAGAGGTGGTGATCACATGATCACATGACACGTCTTAGCCCAAATCTGTGATAATGTAGAAAAATTGTAAGCTCCTCCAAATTTTGTGGAGTTTGATGGATTTTGCGTTCCTTTCTGAGATCACAAACTTAGAAATCCTGTGGGACTGCTACATCATTTTGAATATAAGCAACTGCCAAATACATGTATGTACATTTAAGTGGAAAAGTATAAGCCTAACTGAGCAAGTTAACGGAACTGCAGTTAATTTAATATGAGTGTCCTAGATAGCTAGTTAAGCTACTGTATGTATTTTGGATCTTGATAGTTTGGTTATGTTTACACACAGAAGAGCAGTTTGACTCAGAAAGGTGTGGTCGAACAAATTTTATACCCTGGCTTAACTGTAGAAGTTCTTGTATCTACCCTGCTGAAACATCCAGCTAATTCTGACCAGCTCCCAGTCACTAAAACACAGGCTAAGTCAAGCTGGTAGTGGAAACAGTTTCTGAATATCTGCTACTAATGCTACATCATGGAAAGTTGTTTGTAAGACGCAGTGAGGGAATACATTTTTGGCTAGTTACTAGCTAATACTGTGGACTCCACAAAGTAACTGCACTGTACTTCAGTAACAATAGTGGATATAGTAAAAATGAAATTTAGTAAAGTTTACAGAGAAATAGGATATTCATCAGCTGTGCAGGCAAAGTGCTTCTTAGTTTCACAGTAGTTAGCATGCTATTTAGGAAAGAAACTTTAGTAACTTTAGTAAGAAACTTTAGCAACCCGTAGCTTGTTTTAAAAATTGAACTGGATTAGTGGAATCTTTTTGCTCAATAAATAAACAAACAAGTGCAATATTTTTTTGTCTCATTTGCTTAATTGGGTTCTCTTTGTCTACATTTAGGACAAAGAATAATCTGAAAAATTAAGACAAATTAAAATCTGATTATTTTTTTTTAGGTCAAATTTATGCAGAAATATAGAAAGTTTTAAACTTCACAAACTTTCAAGCTCCACTTTACAGCATCTACAGAACACCTCGGGTAAGTGTAAAGAGAGGACGGGTTTAAAGAGTTGAGGCAATGTGAGTGAAAATGTGCTAGAAATCACCCGCTCATTTCCTCCCCCATCACAGTGGCAGTAATATGTCAGATAATTTAGATGCGGGTGAAAGGAGAGCTGTGTGTGTTGACACTATAGGACCCACGTTGTCCTGTAAACAGGACAACAAGTCATTATGAGTACTGAGTCCAGCTGATGAAGTGGGCACATTCGATAGCATTAATCAGCCTCCAGACACTCAACCTCTCACACAGAATTGCTCATTAGAGGTCAAGAGTGGAACATCTCCCTCCATATCTCTCTCTAATTCACACACACAAGCACAAACACATACGTACAGTGACAGCATCTCGGAGATCATTTTGTTTATGTTTTTATTAAAATAACTGGTGGACAAAGCTCATATTAGACCAACTCCTTGTTTTTTTTCCTTTCAGACAACACTTGCATTATTACTTGTTTCCAACGATCTGAATATGATGTTTCTGTACTGGAATAATTTTTTTTTATATAGATCTTTCAAACTGCAGTAGTGTTGGACTTGCTTTAGGAAGAACTTCAGCATTATCTTGGATCATTATATTTACACTGTGACGCACAGTTGGGCCGAGTGATTATTCCAGTCTCCTATACAGTATGGGTGACACACAACTACAGAATGTAGCTCTTATTATGCTGCAGAATGACAGAACATCTGTCTGATTCAATTCTTTATATCCAGACAATTAGCTGTGCTCTGAACAAGAAATTATGAAAATTGTGCCTGATTTCCTACAAATAAATTCTCTTGGGAAGTAACGCACAGCTCTCACACTGCTTAACAATTCACTTAACCTTTGTAGGTAAAGTTAAGAAAGTTAAGGTAAGGGGTGAGGTTAAAGTTAAGACCTTTTAAGGCTTAATTTTTGTGGAATTAAACAAAATCTGACCATATGGCCATATGAAAGATCATTCAAATTTGTACACACTGTTGTTCTTATTACACAGTATATGTGCATAAGACATACATAACATAAAAACCTACAGATACTGTATACTGACCATTTTGTGTGATGTTGGAAAGGTCAGTAATGATTTTACAGGGCTTTTTCTTTGTGTTGGGAGGAGCTGGTGTTCCTGAGCGGGGCATCTCTACAGCCTGTAATGGGAAGAATAGAACACTGTCATGTTTTATCTTAGCCATATTGCCTTCATTGTTGATTTCATTGACACTGCTGTCACCATTGATGGCAGTTCTGCAATGTATTAAATAAACTTATTGATCTCTACATAATACATCATTTTGTATGCAAAGTAAACCTAATAAAGGCATAATAAGCATTAAAGACAGCTATTCCATTGCTATTTTTGAAGGCTTAACACCTTTAAAATAATTGTGAGAACTCACAGGGTGTGAAAGACTGAAAGGAATTTAGGCCACCTTGTAACTTAATCATCACCAGATATTTCTGGCTATGTTTAAAGAGCAGGTATGATTACTGATAGAGAAAAAAAAGCATCATCTTCAAGCAGCTATTGACTTTTATTTTCTTTCAAATAATTTTGCTCTTTTTTTTTTCAGTGGATGATGTAATACGGTATAGTGTGATATATAAACAGTTCCAATATGTAAAGGAGAAGGCTAAGGAAAAGTATAAACAGGTCTCTTGTTGCGGTGAGGGTATTTCTGTTTCAGCCACCTAAATCAATCCAGTACAGCCAGAGGAGTGTGGCCGGCTCAGCAGATTCCTCAAATGTCATGAGCCACTGCACCAGTGCATCTGTGATTTTACTGCTGAGCAATTAAGAGGAACATATTGGTGTAGTTTTTTGAGCAGGAATGTTTGTGCATTGTATTTCACATGCAGAGCAAGTGTTGTTCATGAATGCATGTAGAATGCTAATCATTAAATGATTAATAAATGTTAACTACACCAAAGTACAACTTTTTACATTGAGGGATCCATTGAGCTTTAAAATATGCTCAGACTACATTTAGTTCAGATTTGTTTCAATGAACATAATCCAAGTACTCAAATTTTAGGCTCATTAATTAAATGTTATGATGCTATTATGGCTGAGTTTTTGTTTTTTTTATTAGCCATAGAGCTTTTTTTTTTTTAATTAATTATTCCTGAACTTTTCAGTCAAAGAACGCTTTAGATCCAACTTAACATTGAGTTGTTTATATTTACTGATATTTGTGTTAAATTCATTCGCTTCAAGTGAACAGTTAAATCAGCTAATAACTCCGAAAACTCAATAAGTATAACTTTGAAAATACTCATTGATGGTTTCCACCTCTATAACAAAATTAGAAAATCACGGAACCCTGGTATTGCTTTACGGACCCCTGGAAGTTCTTGCAGGAACCACTGAACTTTGAGTAATTTGAGTGCTCTCTAAATATGTACAAACATGAAAATATGAAAATAAAACACAATTTATACAAAAATCTATACTTTGGGCCTTTAGGAAATGTCAAATCCCCATTATTCATAAGCACAACGCAAACGTTAGTTCTAAACCAAGAAATGTTGTATAGTTCTTAGTTGGTTAACTGTGGAAAATGAAATCATTCAGCTAGAACACATCAGGTGTCAGTCAAAGCCAGGATTATGAGCTCATTACATAGCTTTATTTTATCACCATGAGTTTGGTATTCATTGCCTGCAGTCTGAGCATTGCTCTGGCACAAGATCTATCTTACCTCAAGACTCTTGCAGGAAGAAAATAAATTTCAACAAAAGTTATTTTAATCCACAAATGACTTTAATCCAAATCCTTGGGTTTAGTAGCTAGCTTCTATGTTCTCTTAACCGTTACCGTTACTGCTGTTGTCTTCTGCTAGCCAGAGAAAAGTGCAACATTTGGAGTTGGGGGGGAGGTGCTGTGGGGGGGCTCTCTGTATGATGCAAAAGAGCTCATGAGTGATGGTAAAGGAGATACTCTTCCTGCAGATGCTTCTCAGGCATGTATATATATAGAAAGGTGAAGAGCTAGAAGTCTTGACAGAGGCCACACCACAAGGGACATTGACAGAGAAAAAGAGAGAGAACTGGATCATCAACCGTTTCCTATTACACTATTACAGATATGTTGTATTACAGAATCATGAAGACGTCTGCAAAAAGAAATGCAGTAATCACTTCTGTATCCCTTTAGATATAGTCAATACAGTGTATAAACTTTCCCTTTAGTCAGCGATATGGCTCTTGCTGTGCTGATCCACTTGATTTAGTCGAAAAAGAAAGATGTACAGTGATGTTCTCTTGATTGTACAAAACATTTACAGTGGTGCGAAGCGTTTTTATTAGCCGTGTTCAGTATTCAGTGGAGCACTTGACATACCAATGAATGAAGACTTATAGCTCTTCAAGAACAGTCTTGTTTATTTGCTGTCTGCATCCCGCCAATTTACAGCTTGGACGATAAACCAAATATGGTATGCAGAGAGCGTTCTGCCAGTGCCAACCAGCCTTGAACATTTTCAATGTCAATCAGACATCCAGATAATCTATTATGCTCAAGTGCAAGGAAAAAAATAACCCGTGCCCAGACATTACTCAAAGGAGAGCTGGTGTTTGACAGAAAAAGCCTATAGCATGCCAGTGAAGTTCATCTATGGCTGCTATACAAAGCGAAACTGGTTTGCTCCCATTGCTAATATGAAGTTATCTTTTTGCTGATCTGACAGTGGGTTCAGCGCATATCATCAAATTCACCACCGTGACACATGTCTGTTGTTTAATCACACAGGGTAAATGAATGGTATAATGTAATGTTTCAGGGTCACCAACACACGTTAATGTCCGTGCAGAACGAGCAGTCATTCTGCGAAGAGCCACCAACGTACCGCTAAAGTTAGCAGCGGATCAGCACACAGTTCACCTTATGGAGGGAATCAAGTTACAGAGGCAAAGCTATAATGTTCACTGCAGCAACAACATGCCACTTCATACTGTATGCTTCTTGTTGGTGGCACATACACAGAATTATCTGGACTGAGTCTCCCAAAAGTACAGTTGCAATAAGAACATCACAAGATCAATGAAGAATTATTATTATTTATTACATATATATTATTACTTGTTTAATATATGTACCCTCTACTTATTGTGCTAATAGAGAAAGTAGCCTGAGTATTTCTCCCAGGATTTGACCATTTTGCATTTTAATTGCAGAAAACATGTTTACTTTTTGTTTTGGGGGCCTCGCAAAACCCTATCCTGTTTTGTAATGAGTCTTTATTGATCACATATACTTACGCACAGTGAAATTCTTTTCTTCGCATACCCCAACATGTCAGGAAGCTGGAGTCAGCCATGATACAGCACCCTTGGAGCAGAGAGGGTTAAGGGCCCTGCTCAGGGGCCATACAGTGACAGATTGGCAGTGCCAGGACTTGAACCCCCGACTTTCCGATCAGTAACCCAGAGCCTTGACAACCAAGCCAACACTGTCCTCCACCAAGCCACCACTTTTCCCTGCTTCTTTGAAATTTACTGACATTAATCAATGTACTGACAATAAACATTGCATGATCAAGGTAAGATAGTATGGTTGCAAACTGCCATATTAGCTGAGCCAAACATGGACCTCATAAAGGATGTTTTTATTCCAGATAAAATACCTCTTTGGATTCTCTGCCAGAGTACAACTAATCAAGTAGTGAATAGTTCTTGAGAAATCCCTGCAGCAGCTGTGTGGATTTGCTGAGGAACTACAATTTCATAATTTATTCAGCTTTAGTAACTGCTTTATCCTGGTCAGGGTCACAGTGGATCCGGAGTCTATCCCGGTAACTGAATGTAAGTTGGGAGAATTCACCAGTCCATTATAGGGCACCATTCACACCTACGGGCAATTAGTGTAACCAATCTGCCTACCTGCAGGGATCCTGGAGTTGTGACGGTAGCAATGCTACCCACTGCACCACCATGCCTCCCATGGCTTCCAACCATCCGTCCATTGATTTTCCATAACGCTTATCCTACACTGGGTTGTGGGGGAGCCCGGAGCCTATACCACGGAACTCAGGACACAAGGTGGAGGACATCTTAGATGGGGTGCCAATTCATCGCAGGGCACAATCATGCACACATTCACACACTGCAGATAATTTGGACATGCCAGGCTGCCATGTATTTGGACTGGGGGAGGAAACCAGAGTACACAGAGGAAAGCACAGGGAGAACATGCAAACTCTGTGCACACAGGGTGGAGGCAGGAATTGATCCCCCAACCCGGGAGGTGCGAGGCAAATGTGCTAACCACTAAGCCACCAGCTTTATTAATATTTATTTAAAGTATTTATTATCAAATAGTTATTACATTTAATAAAAACATTGGTTTCTAGTTTAAAACTTAACACAAAGTAAAGAAATGTGAAAAAAAAAATTGTTTAGTACCTTGTGATAACTTTAGGACTTCAAGAAGTAGAACCTCAGGCTTGCTTCTTATACTGAGTAACTTTTAATTCCAATACCACACAATTTCTCAAAAACCAGACACAAGACAACAACAAAAAAACAACAACCTTAAAATCCGAAGGTTGCTAAATTAATTAAAAAAAAAAAAACCTGTGAGTTGCTTCACACAGAGAATAGGGGCAAACATTGGCTCATCTGTAATCACCTGACATAAAGAAATGCCGCCCTCTGGCGGCTAGTCTAGTTTATTTTCTCTGACTTGAAACTGCCAGTAACAGAAAAACAAGCACAAATGTAATAAATGGTAATAAAAACTCACAAAAGTAATGAAATTATGAATGTCAGGGAAATAATCCCCATGTCACTGGGGAGATGCAATAAAATTTTATAGAAAAATTTATGATCATTTTAAAATAGGAAATGAATGTAATAGTTGTTACTTTAAAGTTTTATGGCAATTTGCAATTTTTTGTGCTATGATTAACTTAATATAATACCTAATTAAATCTACACAAATAGAAGAAGCCACTTCAATCTAAATTGCTCCTGTCTCTGAAGACTTTACTTTCTTTCTTTTGTTGAATTTTGTTGATTTTATGTAAAGCTTAAATCAAGTCAAGCTAGCTGAGATTTTTTTTTATCCTGATAAGTAGTGCAACATGGACATTTTCCTTTTTCATATCCTGGGGCATCTTCTCACACACAAGGAAAAGTACAGAGAGCCCAAGTTCAACCTCTCGACCCCTACCACAGCAGTTAAGGGTAAGTGACCTCTGCAGCTGCAGACTCATGTCTATCAAAATCTACTTGTCTGAATTTATTTTTTATTTTTTTGACAGGGAACTTTTTTTTAATGCAAAAAAAAGACTGTGACACAATTTACATGTGACGAATACAAAATAAGCAAGACAAACAAACCTACCTAGCAACGGTATGTGTGTGTGTGTGTGTGTGTGTGTGTGTGTGTGTGTGTGTGTGTGTGTGTGTGTGTGTGTGTGTGTGTGTGTGGTGTGTGTGTGTGTGTGTGTGTGTGTGTGTGCGTGTGTGTGTTGTGTGTGTGTGTGTGTGTGTGTGTGCGTGTGTGTGTGTGTGTGTGTGTGTGTGTGTGTGTGTGCGTGTGTGGTTTGTGAGTGTAAACGTATCTGAGTCTGGGAGGGGAAGCATATACAGTGGTGGAAATAAGTATTGAGCTTGTCAAAAAAAAATTCAGTAAATATATTTCCAATGAGACTATTCACATCAGTATTAACTCAACAAATCCGGAAATATGTGAAGCAGGTTGGCATTTTATGTGATGTATTTCAAAAGCGAGGCATGCCGTGCTGAACCAGCCAAAGGCAAGCAATCCAAGCAATGGCAGAAAGGCATAAGCCCAAGGCCCCAGGCCCCACAACCACCCACAACTAATCCCAACCGCACCAGAAAGGGACTTGGATGCCACGGCCAACTGGTGTCACGAAACAGGAAAAGAGAGAGAGGAAGAAAAAAAATCTTCTTTTTTTTTAACATAAACTTTATATGTATTTAAGTTTAATATGAATCAGTGTTGCTACCTTTTCCTAATCCAGCCCCCTAATCCAACTCATTGAAAGGTAATGAGTGATGACCAAGAGGGGTGTAATTCTAGTGTATTGTTTTGAATGGAAGTGAACAGGTTTTCCCTGGAGATGTAATCTATTAGTAAGTTTTCCCAAGATGCAATGTGTGTAGTGTTCCTTGAATTCTAGTTCATGAAGATAGTGCTCTTGCCAATAGTTAGAGCCACTGGGAGTAATTGACTGTTTATGTTGTTTAAATTGATTATGGATATACCACCTAATATACAGAGGGAGGGAGACATTGGGATGTGATATCCCATAAGGATGGATAGTGATTTAGTGACGTTTTCCCAGCACTTTTTGATTGGGTGCAATGCCAAATGGCATGAATATAGGTGTCTGGGTTATTTTGTATGCAATGTGAGCAGGTTTCTGAAGTAAATCACATTTTAAATTTAGATGAAATTTATGAAGTATCTTATACTGTATGAGTTGCAGATTGGCATTTATTTTCATAAAGTAGATTTTTTTGCAGATTTATGTCCAGAAAGTGACATTGGGAATAATGGATAAGCCTGATTCCCATTTACCATTTAGTAAGCTTAATGTATTGTCTGATTTTGATAATATTCTGTATATTTTGGAGAGTACTTATTTTTTAAGAGGCTCTATTAATTAGCTCTGACATTGAAGGCAAAAGGTCTAGGTTAATGGTCCAAGTATCAATTTTTGATAGGATAGATGATTTGATTTGTAAGTATTCCAAAAGACATTTACTCCCGGTGCCATGTTTCTTGACCAAGTAGGAGAATGGTGCCACTTATTATTATGAAGGATATGTTGAACTTGGATGTGATGTGATGCCCTTTTCTGCCCATGTGTAAGTTGAGTGGCTTATTGTTAGCTTTAAAATCTGGGTTATTCCAAATGGGGGAGAATTTAAATGGTGCAAGAGGTTGTTTTTTTTTTATTTGATGCAATTTACACCAGGCTGTCAGAGCAGCTGCTATTGTTGGTGTTTTAAAACAGGGATGTTTTTTTGTTTGTCTGGCTGTAGAAGTCTGAAATGTGAATGTCTTTACAAATATTTTGTTCAACATCTAACCATGTATTTTATGATAAGTTATGATGAATCCACTATATATATAGAATCCATTATATATATTTTGAAGCTGGCCATAAAGTAGTGGTAGAAATGTGATGCTTCCAGTCCTCCTTGTGGTTTTTTTTTTTCTTTTTCTGTAGGGTAGTCAATTTAATTGTTTGGGTCTTATTTGTCCAGTAAAATTTGTTAGTGATTGAGGTTAGTGACTTAATCCGGGTGAGGGTGGGTTGTATTGGAATCATTAAGAATAAATAGTTTAGTTTAGGGAGTATAGTACTGAAGATCATTGAAGATCATTGAAGAGCACTGAAGATCATTGTCTATTGTTTTGAGTAATGGAGTAAAATTAAGTCCAAACAGCTCTGACAACCTGGGGGAAACATTACATGTCTATGTATGTGATGTGATTGGTGCATAAAAGGGATAGGTGGTGTCTGGGATGTCACCTCCAACCTGTTGGAATTCAATGAAAGAATATAAGATAATATATATAAAAATATAATATCTTGTAGATACAGTAATAAATCATTAGTGTGAAGGCTGATTTTATGGGGTCTGTTTAGTGTTTAAGTTCCTTTAATGTTGGTGTTTTGACAAATGGCTGTTGCTAATGGTTCAATGAAAATGGTGAATAGTGAAGGGGAGAGTGGGCATCCTTGTCTAGTCCCCCAGTGCAGTGTGAAGCTACATGATGTTAGTCCATTGGTGTAATACAGTACATTAAGTTAAAAAGTCTTCAGGTGTTTGTGGATGCAAGTCTACCTTTAATGAAAACGATTTGATCTGGATGGATTATAGATGGTGTGTCTTTTTCTACTCTATGGGCTAGTGCTTTTGCGATGAGTTTAATGTCTACATTAATTAGAGAAATGGGACGATAGGTTGATGGTAATGTTGGGTCTTTATTGGGTTTGAGAAGGAGTGAAATTGTGGCTGTTTTCATGTTAGCTAGGAGTTTTGATTTTTGTTTTGATTCACTTATCATTCGGATGAAAAGTGGTGATAAAATGGACCAAACGTGTTTGTAGTTATTTACTCAGCAGGGAATCCATCAGGACCTGGTGCTTTATTGTTCTGCATGAATTTTAGTGCATTAAAAATGTTGTGTTATGGGTGATTCCAGGTTATTTATTTGATGATTACTTAGTTATGGCAGATTGATACTGAGAAATAAATTGATGTCTTTCTGATTTGGGTATTTTTCTGATAAGTATAATTTACTGTAAAAAAAAATGTTGAAAGATTTGGTTTATTTCTTCTGGTTAATTGGTGGGCTTGCCTGCTGTCTCCGTAGCAACTGGGATTGTTGTTTTTTCCTTATTTCGTTTGAGTTGATTTGCCAAATATTTACCAGATTTATTACTGTGACGAAAGTTTTCTTGTCGTAGACTATGTATCAAGAATTGGGTATGTTTATTGATTAATTATTTTAGTATAATGTCTAGAAACTTAAGCTCCGCAACAATCACAGGTGAAGGTTCCTAACCACTGAACTTCCATAATCCCTGTTGTACAACATATGTACTTATGTAGTTATTGCAATTCTTATTTCTAGACAAAGACTGAGAGAGAAAGAGAGAGAGAGAGAAAGAGAGAGAGAGAGCAACATTTCAGCCTTGCTATCAGGAGGCTTGTCCACATTTAGGCAAACTGAACTTATGAGCAGCTCTTATTCAGTGCTGAAAACAATATAGTCGTTTCCTTTTAATAATCAAATCACCATCAAATCACCATCATCACCACATGAGCTTCCATATGCAGGTTTGCTTTGAAACAAGATTAGAATTAATAAGATTAGAATAATTTACCAATGCACTAGACCTGTAATGTTATTATACTGAACAACTGACTATATACAACAGCTTGCAAATAAGAACATTGAGAACAATTTAATGTTACTAATGAAAAAAGGAGAAGAATTATAATAATAAAAGAAAACCTTACAAAGTCTACATCACACATTGACCCATATATAAATGCTTAACTTTCTCATATATGCTTCTGTAATGTACATAAAGTATTTTTTTCTCATTCTCATTCTTGATCACAGTTTTAATATGTGATCGATTTATTTAAAAAAAACACAAAAAACAATCAGCATATTGGTGCTAGCGATACGATTTTTCATGCCTTTTACAATATGATTCTGTTTTCCATCACCTGGACACTTTATCTTTTCCCGGTTTCTTGTGAAGATCAAAAACTGAAACATGTAACCCTAAAAAAGTGATCTAGTATAATGCTATCTGGTGACATGTGATATCTGAACATTTTTAAATTTCATCTTTTTCTGCACATGTACAGAAATGACTTTTTAAAGTATTGGTTTTTTTTTGTAGTAGTAGCATTGTATTTTCCTTTCACTTCTGTACATTCAATGAATTCAATAAATCATCCTCCATTATGGAAGAAAAACTTGTATAAAGGTTGTTTGCATGACACTTTGTGCTTACAATGATCTCTACATGCAGTTGAGATCTGCCAAAACACACACTCTGTGCAGAGTTACAGCAGCCGAAAGAAACACACTGCTGTGCCTGGAACGGAAGGAAGGAACTGAAGCCATATAAATTATGTTTTATTTAGTTATTCACCTTGTAGTATTTTGTTCAATATTATTACTGTACTATTCAGCAACTACACTGAAAATTATAGTCAAGTGTATTTTTTTTACTGGAGGAATGTAACAGCACTCGCAGAGTTTAGGGGGTTATAAAACAGTAATGAGGCAGGGTTCAAGACAGAGAATATGAAAAAACTGAAGGAACTGTCATCTTAAAAATGGCTAATGTCTAATATCTAATGTTTGAAGACAGTGATTAGTTACAAAAAGTGTTTAAGGTTTGATTTGCTTTGAAATTCTACAGGAAAATGGAGAGCCTCTGATCTCTACCATGGAGCAAGTATTATAAACTTTGAAGGATGAGACAATATGAAGGATAAAATTGATGAGGAATACAAATTAGAGACAATCCCTTTAAAGATTAAATGACTACTACTACTACTGCTAATAATAATAATAATAATAATAAAAACTGAATGAAAAGCATGCGAATTCACCCCAGATGAGATGCTAGGCTATCACAGATGCACACACTCCTTCACACTTTCACACCTACAGGCAATTTAGCATAGCCAATCCACTTATCTGACTGTTTTGGACAGTGGGAGGAAACAGGAGAACCCATAGGAAACTCACACAAACATGAGGAGAACATGTGAAACTCCACACAGACAGAATCTCGAGCTGAGGATTGAACTGTTTTCATTGAACATCATTGTATGTATGTCTGAAGGCATACATTCCCTCTCGCAATCTGCGATCGACTAGCGACCGACGTTTAGTAGTTCCCACTCAGCGAGGCGTAAGGTCCCTTTCCAGAACCTTCACACATACCGTTCCCCAGTGGTGGAATGCTCTTCCGATCTCAATCCGGACTGCAGAGTCTCTCACTATCTTCAAAAAACAGCTAAAGACCCACCTTTTCCGTGAACACCTAACCAACTCCTAAAAAAAACCAAAAAAAAACCACAGACTTGCACTTACACCTCTACTCTGTACACTTTGCTTCCTCTGGTATTCAGTTAATGGATCTTGTATAGTAGCACTACTTGTATTGTTCCCTGCTTGATATATCGCTTTGCTTATTTGTAAGTCGCTTTGGATAAAAGCGTCTGCTAAATGAATAAATGTAAATGTAATGTAAATGTAACTGGGGACGCTGTGACATGGCAGTGTTACTACTACTACTATTGTACCATCATACTGGCATTGTTCAATAATGTATAACAACATAAATTAAATACTTTATATAATTTATTTATTGACTTCCTCATTAACATTCTAATTCAGTAACATTACTTGATTAAAATGAAAGTTAAAGGTAAAGTTTCTTGTTTAACTGTAAACTAATTGCTAAATATAATTTTATTAGCTAAATTAATAAAACAAACAAACACACACACACACACACACACATATATATATATATATATATATATATATTGTAGCGGATCAGCCCAGGGGGCGAAGGCGTTCCAAACACACGGGAGGCAGGTTGTAGTAGAAGTGGGAAACCAGGATTTATTTGTCCTTAATCCGTAGTGGTGAGGTGTGTGTGTGTGTTTGGGTGCAGCGCTGTAGGGTGAATGAACCCGCGGGGCGGGGCGTAGCTGCGTCTCCGGGGTGTCGGAATTCCGAAGAGCTGGAGGACTTTGGTTCTACCCTCGTGTGTGGGTGGGGAGCTGGGGAGGGGGAGGGGGGCACGTTAGGTAGCCGTGTTGGGATTCAGTGTTTCCGTAACAAGCGGTTGTTCTTGTTGGGGTGTTTTGGTGGGGCCGCCCCCCGTGGGTTCAGGGGGTGCCGGCCGGTGTGGGACGAACCCTGTTTGTGGGGGTGTTGGTCCCGGGCCTGGTGGTCCGGGGTGAGCCCTCTTCCATGCAGCCGGTGTATGGAGAAATCTAGGGAACCACCGCGTGCCCTCGTGTCCTCCTTGGCCATCCATTGCAGGGGGTGTCTGTGACCAAGTGTCCTGCCTCACTCTTCAATCTTGCGGGCTCCCTACCGTTTTTCGCGGGGTGGTGTAGGGTGTCTCGAGGTTTGGGAGAGACCGTTTGGGGTGTGTAACCTCTCTTGACGCTTCCTTTTTTGTTTTTTATTCCAGCCACTTGTCAGTTGTCGCCGCCGCTGACCCTCTTCAGTTGTGTGTTTTCTCGTCCGTTGTTGGGGGTCGTCCTGGTGTTACACTGGCTTACTTGTAGTATGTTGGGCTTTGGTCTGTCCCCTACCACTGGGTGTTCAGGTCACCCCTTGTCCTTGCGGTCAGGGGGCCCCTGCGGTGGGGGGCTGGTGACGCTACGGTGAGCACGGTTCTCGTGCTGTGGTAGGTGGGGGGGCTCATGAGCCCGGTACCTCAGTTCAGGTCGCAGGATGTACCTTGCGCCTACTTGGTCATGGTGCCCCCCGCTGTGTGTTTGGTCTCTTTGTCGGCGACCTTCGTTGTTGGAAAGGGACTGGTAGTGGCTACCTGGTCGGGTCTCGCGTGCGGGCAGACGCCCGGTGGGTCCTCTGGGCGGGCGTTGCCCCCGCCCGCGTTGGAAGCCCGGCAGCCCAGGAGAGTGGCGGAAGAGTGGGGATCACGCCACATGGGGGGCCAGGTCCGCTGTACTCGGATCCGCACCGTGGGTCTCTGGTGGGTGCTCCCTCGGTTGTAGTGCTTGGGGTGCGGTGGCGTCACTGTGCTCCGTGTCAGAGTCTTTTCCCACCCTTGGGTGCCGAGGCTGTTGGAGGGGAGCGCGCCCAGCTAGCCTGGTTCTGGGACGCTTTCTCCTCTGGGTGGCTAGGGGTTCCGCTGGGTGCCTCGCGGGTCCTCCTGGTCCAGGGCCGTTGCGGACGGGGCCCGGGCCAGGTTGGGCAGAGGGCTGGGCGGCTAGGTGGATACGCAGTGCATAGGGGGTGTCCTCTGCCTGGTGGGTGCCCCAGCGTCCCGCCACCTTCTACCACCTCCGTGGCTGTATATCGTGGGCCACCGTTAGTGAGCGGAAGGTTGGTGCCCGGCGGCCCGCTGTAGCAGTTGTGGCCTACTGCCGCTGCGTGTGCGGCACACAGCCACCCCTTTTCATCGTTGGGTAATCGGCGTCTTCTGGTTGAGGTGTATAGGGGTGTGCCTCCCGTGAGTAACCCGCCAATGCCCTGGCCAGCGATCCCCCCCCGACGGGCAATATTTTCGGGTTTGAAATAAGCTACGGGCCTGTCGGGGAGAGGGTGGTAATAGGTGGCGGAGCTCGCATCTGGGGGGGAGGGGTGTGGCGGGGTCAGGGTCTTAAGGTCCACAGGTTTGGGTGGCACCTGGGCTTTGGGAGTTGCTGCGGACCTGTTGTGGATGTGGCCTGCAGGTGTTTAACGTTTGCTCCATGGTTGTGTGTGGGTTTTTTTTTAGTGGGCCCTGTGCTATGCCTGCATCCTCCACCAGTGTAGGGGATCAGCCCAGGGGGCGTGGCACAAACCAGGCAGGTTGTAGTGCAGTGAGGGAAAACCAGGATTTATTTGTCCTTAAATCGTAGTGGTGAGTGTGTGTGTGTGTGTTGGGTGCGTGTGCGGTGTGGGGTGAAATGAGGACCGGGGGCGGCGGCGCGCCTCCGGTGTCGGAATTCCGGAAGAGTGGGGGCGGTTTCCTGTGCGGTTTCGGCCTCCCACTGTCCTGTTGTCGTCGCCGCTCGTCCGGGGGAGCCCTGTGGGAGAGAGGGAGAGGCGAGGAGAGAGAGAGAGCTACGGTTAGGTAAGCCCGTGTTTGCGCGGTTCAGTGGTATTACCTCGGACATTAGCGCCTACATAGCGAGTTGTCCTCTTCGTTCGGTGGGGAAGGGTGTCCTTTTATCCCCCCTTCTGGAGCTGGTTGGTGAACCTCTGCTCCCGGTTCGCCATCCGCCGCGGCGGGGGGTTGGCTCCACCCTGCAGTGACGCCCTTCCGGTTGGCGTTGGGACGGCGAGGCTGCCGCCTCGTGCGGGGGCGGTCGGGAGAGGAACCTCCTAGTTTGCGCGGGTGTTGGTCCGCACAATATATATATATATATATATATATATATATATATATAATTAAAATATTGTATTGTCTTTTACTAAAATGCACAAATCATTATCGAAATCAGAAATATGGACATAAGCTAGTAGCTGGATTAAATGTGTCATATTAACATATGTGTAATCTTTTAAACGTTTCAGATTTCAACTCTTTTAAGAGTTGATTAAACTGATCCTGGAACATGGCATTATACCATATTTATTTTCTTAGATTTCCCGAGTTACTGTATAAACACTGAGTGGCAAATTGATGGGAACTTCTGGACTAGAAGATGATTAACCAACATAGGTGTGTTATGTGATGTAGGTTGGTGAATATCCTCGTGTATTATTGTATATGTTAAATGAAAATATCCCTAGTCTTTTATGAAAATTTATATTAATTATTATTATGAGTTATCTATTTTTCACAAACAGAACTTCAACATCGATTTCCTAATTCAATTCTCAGGAGCCATTAGCATGTCCAGACTTACATTCCTCATAACTCTCAAAACTACACATGGTTGACTATAAGTTTCTGTATAGTTACGGAGTAATTCATAATAGTTGCTGAATATTATGCTTTAAAATTAGTAAATGCTTTATAATTGAGGAGGCTAAATGGTTAAAGAACTAACAAAACTGCCAGCACATGAGACACTGTCAGGGTTGAGGATGTCCATAATTCTCCACTGTTGACTTTGGACCCTACAGGCACCAAGATAAACTTCTTGAACTGACCTTCCTTTGAGGTACAGGTTTATGACACAAGAGGGGAAGAGAACTTTTTAGTACAGAGAACAGAAGACTGTAAATCATAGCCCAAGAAAGAACAATTTTGATGCTGAGATGGAGGTCATATAATGGTGAGCAGAAAAAGGTGATGTTTTGACAGAGGACAGAATGACAGATGACTAATCAGTTGGGTCCTGATGTGTTAATGATTAAAACACTTGCAGAGTGTGTGACACAACACCACCTGTCCTTCGTTTTTGTCTAGGTGCATCAAGCTTGAGGAAGAAAGATAAAAATCACAGGGAGTTTTGTGCCACAAAAAAAAAAGAACAACATGACAAGCTTAGTGGTTTTTAATTCAGCATTCAAATCAAGTGATTTTTTTTGTATCAGAACATACATAATGTCTTTTCTATGTTTTTAGATTTTTAAGCTGATTATAATGGAAAATTAAATAGATTTCAAATAAACTAATTCAACCTTGATGAGTGATTTAAGCTTTATGGAAATAATTAAATACTGATAGTGACATTTCACATGTAGACATAAATTGAAAAGAATAATGTTTTTATTGGTCACAAGAGAAACAGTGATATCCAAGGATCCAGAATATTAATGTAACGCTTTTGTTTGGATTTTGCATGACTATCATGGTTGGGGTGATCTTTGATACTGCCTTTATAAAAAAAATAAAAATAAAAATAAAAAATGTTTCTCATGGTCACTAAGGCTAGATATCTCTCTGATTTATTATTTTCAGTGGATAGAATTAAAAGCAAAACTTTTTACCATTTTAGATCAATAAAACATAAACCCATTAATGAGAGTCTTGTAGCTGCTTTTTTCTGGATCAAGCAAGCTTGTGAGACATTTCATGTTCCCATGGATTGGTGAAATGATCACAGCCTGCCCAGCGAGTGGTTAATGCAGACAGGATGCTGGACATTGGAAGTCCTTGTGTGAGCTCGCCATCAGTGTGTCATAGGTCATGGCCGAAGAATGTGGAAACTAAAATGTGTTATAAAGTTTATAATACTTATAAATGTCAAAAATAGCAAAACCAGTCAGTCTCATTTTATTTTTGGACACAAACAAAAACATAAACATATCTGAATGCACAATGAGGTGTTTTTCAAGCATGCTGTGATTAATGCAGGGGTTACCAACATATTTTTCATCAGTGAGGACTGGACACCATTTTTGCAAATTCCATTCAGAAACCTCAAACGTATTTTCTGTTGCATGACTCATTTCTGTTGACTTAATTGATAATGAATAAATAATGAATAAACTGATTTCTGTTGAAGCATATTTAATTACTCTATTATTATTATTATTATTATTATTATTATTATTATTTATTTATTTATTTATTTATTTATTTATTTATTTATTTATTACTTAATCCTTGCAATGTGGCTTGGTTGATAGATCTTCATAAGAGCTACATTTCTACAGGCTGCATTTTCATCATGAATGAATGCATCATTAAATATAAGTGCATGTCTTCTAAAAATACTAATCTAATGAGAAACGATAAAGCTTTTAAGCCATATGTCCTGATGGCACTGGTTCAGAATGATGACGTTTGATACCTCACACTGAAGAAACTTCCTCTCCTTTTTCCTCTCATCTTTTCTTCACACATTTCATCCTGTAGTACTCCCTCATGTGCTCACCCCTCCCCATCCCTCCCTCCAGCTCTTCACACTCTCCTCCCCTCAGCTCTCCCATGAGTTCCTGTCCTTTGCTCACTTGCTGGCTGCCAGGCTGCGGTGATGTGCTCACAATGTGATACCTTGTCTCTCTGTTAATCTCTTTAGTCTCATCCTTCTCTCAGATTCCTGGGTAGGGGATCTGCCAATAGCAGGACCCAGGACCCTTAAGTCCATACATGTGTGGACCAGCATCAGGCCCTAAAGGTAAGCAGGCCTCTCTTTCTATCCCTTAACATTGTTCAGCTGGCTATTAGACACAATTTCTGTCCTATTATTTACCTTCACTATTAGCACAATTTGTTTTATGTAATTAAATGGATATATTTTTTGTTTAGTTCTGACTAAATGTAATGTTTTGTTAAATGTTTGACTGTGACGACTGTGCAGTTAAAATATTGACAGCTTTATATACACAATTAATGTAGTTTGTTGAGACCAAGTTTATCCAGGATGAAGTTTTATTACATAAAAATAGAACAAGAAAATAGAAAAGAAAAAAAAAAGATCAATGGCATGTTTTGTGCAGTGATATAAATGTAACCTGTCTGGATTATTCAAAGTCTTTGCTATGTCTCATTTTAATGCTATGTCTCATTTTAATGCTATGTCTCATTTTAATGCTATGTCTCACACATAAAATATACACATTGAGATATATATATATATATATATATATATATATATATATATATATATATATATATATATATATATATATATATATATATGGATCAGATATGCATCTGTTGATATGGATCAAAAGACATATATGCTTCTGCATATCCTTTCTGTGTAAACTGAAACAAGTATCATGTAAGTGCTAAAATGTTTTTAAAAGAGTTTTATTGAGGGGAAGTTGATTTATATCAGTGTTATCGCTGACTATTTTTACTCTCCAACATTCCAACTTCACATAAATGATTTGTGCTAAAAATTAGATGGTGATATGACACCTCCAGGTCATCTACTGTGTTATCTCATTTTAATGTCCACTCAGAGCATGGCATGAATCCAAAGATCACTTTCTGTTAGTTGTGAAATATCACTCCTCAGAATATTGTACAAACCATAACTTGCAGTCTTTCTGTTTAGCTGGACACAATTCTTTAAAAAAAAAAGGTTTAAAAAAGACAACATCTGGACAAACATCTGGATCACACAAGCAGATTTGAAAGTTTCTTATGGCCATGTAACATACTCATAAACCTTTACTAAAAATTTTGATTAGAGGAAACTCTTACAGGTACTCTTGTAGTAGAACCCTATCATAAAGGGCTTCTCTTTCAGTTAAGGTTATCAGTAGAAGTTAAAATGCTATTCACAGAACCTAGAAGGAACCAGTTTTTACCCCTAAGAGTCTAACTTTTAACTATCCAAAGAACCCTTTGGAAATCCCCCTTTTTTATTAAAAATACATTAGAAGTTACCATACAATGCACCTATAATTTTAAATGTAATAAATGTTGTGAATATTTAGCATAAACATTTCTTACATTTGAGTCCTATGCTCCCATTCAGGTTTGGGTTTATAAAAATTCAGTGCTATCGTTACTCTTCTGAGAAGCAGGTGGACCTCAAAGCAAAGTAACAAAGAAGCCGAGAGGAAACCTTGATGGATCGCGTACACTTGATGATGTTTGTATTCTACCATAAGGAAAACACTGAAAGCTACAGTGTTTGAAGGTTATCACAGAGGAATCCACTGTGTCAAGTTTGCAAGAGGCCAGTTGGATGGTCCACAGTCTGATGGACAGTTGAAGATAAGTTTGTCATAAATTAATATAGCTTGTAGAAAGCAAAAATACAGCATACCAACACCAAAACCTCATGCCAAATGTTAAACATGGTGGAGGACATTATTGTTTCATAGCTGTTTTTTTGGCTCAGAACCATTATATGAAGCCATTGAGGGACCAATTAATTCTATAACACAATATTGTGTTGTTTCTGAGTGATTGAAACTAGTTGGAGTAAATGAACAGCAGTATGATATTATCAGGTCTAAATCCGTTTGAAATACTCTGGTATGATCTGAAGGAACCATGTAGGAATCCACCAATTTTAAACCATTTGTTTAACAGAGATCTAGTACTGTCAGTTGAAACTCACTCACATTATCTGTCATTCATCAAAAAGCCAGTACAAACTCTTTTTCTTCTGTGCATACTAATAGGGACTGTTAGTTATCCCATTGCCCTTGAGCCTGTTTATTGTTTCAGGCATGAATAATTGAGAAAGCTGGAAAGAGCAGAAAGATTAAAGATACAGTTCATTTCATTCTACCTCTGGCATCGTCCCAGTTGCCTCATCATACGCTACATGCTAATCCCTAGGCAATTCTGTTAATCGCAGGACAATTCCACCGGCATCACACACCTTCTACATGTTAATGATACGGCTAGCAATTTGAGACAAGTCCGTTTTCATACCATTTAGCCCCCTCTAATGTGTTATCTAGAGTGACTGAACAAGGCATTCGTTTTCTTATAGGTCTCACACCATAGTGTTTAAAAATACATGGGCTGCTATAGTATAAAGCAGTATAGAAGTGATTCCCAGAGGAATTATCAAAGTGCACCAGTGCATCAGTTCACAGCTGCAAATACAGAACTCAGTTTGAACTGTTTTTCCCATGTTTGAGCGACCGCTTTCCTGTTCAAATAAAATTATGCTGTAAGCACGGATGCCTTCAAGCATGTGAACTGGTACAGCATAAGAAAACATTGCTCTTGTCCAGTACTGACTGAGAAGTCCACTGTAAGCCCCAGTGACATGCTCGAGCTCGACATTCTTATCTGAGTTATTCCGCATGACCTTTTATGGCCAATAGCTATGTGTTTCATCCAATAGATGAAAATTTTAGTAATACATATTTTGGCTCTAATCATTAAATCCAAGGAGGAAATACACATAAGGGCTGTATTAAGAGTTGGCAGCAACTTAAATTCAAACATTTGAAAAGAAATTAATATTTACTTAAGTCCATATGTATGTTTAACCACTCAGATTATTACAACCGCATGCATTTTAGATTTTAAATCAGCAGACCTCAGAGGACATGGCTTTTCAGTTAGTCCACTCCCTCTGAAGACAAGAATTTTCCTAGAAGCTCGCCATCGGGGGACAGAAAATGCGGACCGACAAAGCAGATCGAACTTTTCCTAAGTGGGCAATTGCTTAAAAGCTAGACACATGATAATGTAATATTATATATATATATATATATATATATATATATATATATATATATATATATATATATATATATATATATATATATATATATATATATATATATATTATATTATTATTATTTTTAAACAGTCTTGTTTTTGTTACATCATATTGAATTAAAAAAAAAATAAAAACAGCTGTCTGCTTCTTCTGTCCACATTTTCTCCTAATGGTTTTCAGACACAATTACACAGGTAGTTTGCATAGTCTCAAAAGGCAGACCAGAAAGGTGCATAACTCAACTCTGAATACCAGCAACTTTCCCCATGTAAATTTTAATGTACTAATATATAACTATGTATACCAGGAATTTTCCCCATGTAAATATTGATGAATGTACTAATATAATGTAATTAATGTAATGTTTGGACTTTGGTCTACAAGCCAATTTGGAGAATACACCCCTGACTATGTGATTGTAATTTATAATCCAGAATTTTGTTTGGCTTGAGATTTGCCAGGGTTGATATTTTTATAGTATAGTAGCAGTAGTCACATGTAATAACCTGCCCCAGTTCCCAGATAAGTAACTTATACCACTTGTAATATTTTTCCCTTTCTAACTTAACACAGTTTCACGTGTGTGATACAGTAGATGAGAAATTTGCATTGAATAAACCAGTCGCTACCTGGAGATTATGTGAAACTTGAGATTTCACAGCTACACATAATTCCTGTTCGACATCCACAGTTTAGGATTCAAGGTTAATCAATTTTGATCCCTTTATAAATAATTCAGTAAGTGACACATTTTCATTGCTATTACCTCATGATAATTTGGTGCAGTACAGCATGTATGTGTGTTTGTGTGAACAAATGAAAAACACTTTGGCTAGTGATAATTAGTGCTCAAGGATATATTGACGCAAATATTGATGAAGTCTGAAGTGACGAATGATTTATGTAATGTATTCCGTAAAACACATACAGTATATCTTCCTTTTAACTGTACATCAGAAAGAAAGAACAATACTTTTTTTTTGCTTGAAAATACAGATCTTTTTGTAAATAAATTGTTGGTTTTGTTTGTTTGTTTTTTATATATTGAGCCATTGACTGTTCAGTTACAGAATGAGAATTATGCACATTAACCACAGTAATATTCTCACCCGTAACCTCCTGCCCCGGAGGCTTCACATAACAAAATAAATTGTAGGAAGACAGCTGGAAGATCAATGCTGCTATTTCAATTTCGCCCTGCCTTTGTGATTCTGTCCAACTAAGCAATAAAGCATAATGTCCTGGGCAGTAAATCTGGATAACATTATCTGTATTGTCAGTGGGAGGGAATGAATTACCTTTCTATTTGGTGCTTAGTTTTAACGGTTCCTCTTCACTGCTATAATCACCAGCCCTTAAGCTGCACTAGTAGAGCTGTTTCCAAGAGATGCATTATCACCTCATCAATAGGCCTTGGTGGAGGGGATTTATTTATTTATTTATTATTTTATTTTATTTTTTGCAGAACCAGATTTTTCAGTACTAAAAGGAAAAATATGAACCAGGCCATTATTTAGAACTGGGTCCAGTGGGGAAAGCAAATAACGAACAGTGAAGCATGACTTTCTCGCCCTGTTCTCTAGAACGACAGGAAGGAGAAGCCATGTGAAATCTCATTTAGAGATGATGGAGTAACAGAGCACTTGTGTGTGGTTGTTCATCCACTGCCCAGTATTTGTTCATTAAGTGGCTGATGGTGCCTTACAAACTCATTTTGGTCTGTACATGCTGTTTTGAAGGAATTTACCTCTTTCTGCTTTTTGTAGATATTGAGTAAAATGGCAAATTTATGTACATGGATCAGTCATACTTTACATGTTATGTAATTATCAGACATGAGACACTCATCTAAACAAGATGGGTGTAAAATCACATTTACATATTAACTGCATTCACACTAATTAGCTCGACCCTGTTGTGAGTTTTAGAACACAGATATGATACTGAATTACTTCCTATTGTTATTATCTTCAAATGTATTTGATAAATTAAGTTACACAGTGAATGCAATAGAGCTGTGTGGAGAAAATGGCAGGCTGATAATAGATCTGTTCCTGCATTATTCAGTCATGTCTGCCATGTCCCATGAACCTAGGCCATCATGTTTGATTTCATTATGAAGCAATTATGTCTGATATGAATGATCGTCCTATTAGTTCTTCTCAATTCAGTTTTAATTATTGTCAGAATAAAAATATATATAAGATAAGATCGACTTTACTGATCCTGAAGTTTTTTTCCCCTCTAGTTGCTCAGGACAGTACAAAACATTGAAGATAACAATAAATATATTTTGTAAAATATAAATATATATATTTCACCGCATCAAAGGGACTATGGACGGGGCCATGTACCATCAAATCTTGGGTGAGAACCTCCTACCCTCAGCCAGGGCATTGAAAATTAAAAGTAATTACTAAGTCATAACCAAGAACTAAGTCAGTTTTGCAGAGGGGTCAAATACTTATTTCCCTCATTAAAATGCAAATCAATTTATAAAATTTTTGACATGCGTTTTTCTGGATTTTTTTGTTGTTATTCTGTCTCTCACTGTTCAAATAAATCTACCATTAAAATTATAGACTGATCATTTCTTTGTTAGTGGGCAAACGTACAAAATCAGCAGTGGATCAAATACTTTTTTCCCTCACTGTAGTAGTAATAATAGAAAAAAGAAATACAATGATCAACTTAGCATAGTGTAAGTAAAGTGTAATGTAATGTAAGTATAACAATATACTGTAAATAAAAATTTTATGTGTGAATTTAAAAAATGGAAGTCTTTTAAAAGACTTTTAAAATAGATCATTCAGATCCAAACTTAAAGGTTAATGATGCACCATTTTACAGTTCCCTACCCATTATCTATATTACAGGAGAATCTTAAGGGCCATGACTGACTGGCATAATGAGACGGTGCCGAGCCACCAGGAACAGGAGCCAAGCACTGACGAGTCCCAAAGATCAGACTGTGTTCTTGGCTACATCCCCATTGTCTACTACAGCATCTTACTGTGTGTGGGTTTTCCAGGTAGGAAACTTGATCATCTGGAGTGTCATTGGTGAATTATTTAAATGCCCCCCCCCCCCCATGCCTCATTATGATAGCATCAATAAATCCTCCACTTCTGAATCAAACAAATCCATCCATCCATCCATCCATCATCCGTAATCAGGTTGCGGGGTGTCGAGAAGAGATTTTTTTATTAATTTAAGTCTGAAAAAAACTATTATTATTAGCCTAGGAATTATGATAAATGGGGATCATAAAACTCCATAATCTTCAAAAAATTATTGCACTTAGGTGTGCCTGTAAATGTTTGTGACGATTCATCTGCTCTTTCTAAATGTTTTGTTCTGTTTGTACTTCACATTGCATTGGTTTATGATTTATAAAGGGCTAGTTTGACACCCATAATAAATAATACAATCATTTTGGTAATTTTTGTAATAGTTTTTTGAAGCCAGATGTATAATCAGTGATCATTATACTAAACATTATACCATCCTCCTGGAGTCAAAATTCTGTATACATATTAAATGACATATTCATACTTTCTGCCTTTTTGTGTTTTTTTATTGTTCTTGTTGTTGTTATTGTTTTACTTTCCTTATTATAATTTGCTCTGCTCATTTAATTTTTGATTGTGTTTTAACTGGTCGTCTAGCTATTACTCAGAAACCACTACTGAACATTCATGATGAAAATATGTCACGTTTAAAAGTTTATTATCTAGTCAATATACAAACACCTTACTCACCACATTTCTGTAGTTAGGCTGTTTAACTAGTTAGCTATTAAAGCTAACTGTGTAGGTAATTATGCATTAGCATACAAGATGACTTGTCCTTGAAACTGTTTATCTAGCTTTTGAACATTCATCATGATGATGAACTTTCCATCTTTCATGACATTCAGCAGCTAAAAACAAACACGCAACCACCTTATTCTCCATATTGCCTTCATACCTATGCCTTCCTATTATTCATTTTTAAATGCTTCACAACTTCAATAAGGGATAGAACTTTTACAGTCAATTCAAGAAGTATTGGCAACCTTCAAGCAAAAGGTAAAAATTATTGTATAATATAAACATTACGGATAATACTATGATTCAGGAATGCAAAGGCAAACTCATCCCACGAAGATCACTGTTTCAGAATTATACAGTTAAATTCATTCTTAGGATTGGCCAAGTTTCAAAATAGACTTTTGGAAGGTTTACATAAAATAAGCCTTTCTTGGGAGCTATAGTCTTAATGCAACACCTCAGCTTCAAGTGTAAATGGAACTACAGTTTAATGACATTGAAATAATCTGGTTTAATATAATGCCATTTCAAGAAGATATTCCAAAAGTATACAGAAAAGGACTCTGTACACAGAAACTATCTAAAAATATCCTTATCACAACAGCAGCCACAAAATGTGTGTGAGTTAACATTCGGGTTTGAAGTAAGTTCTCTTCTTTCCTACGCATAAGAGACCGTCTCAATATTTTTTCATCAGTGACCATATTAGTTTATGCTATATGTTCGGTAAAGGTATAAGGTACAGTTTGCGATTTTAGATGTATGGCGAGACCAATAATAATTATGTAATTTCCTCAGATACTTCAGAAAAATATGTGAGCAATATCTGGCCCTGAAGTGGCTCTTGGTAGTTTCTTTTCTCTGGCCTAGGAACTAGATAGGGCCCCAGTCAGAACAGACCTGTACTATTTCTCTGTGCGACTTCAAAAAGTTTGTAATTTGTCATTACAATGAAAAGTGGAAAAATTGACAAATTCCTTCAGCACATATGAATCGCCCATTTCATTTTCCACTCATGCTCTCCTTTCTCTGTTTTCCCAGTTTCCTTCGCCTTTCTGTATGTCCTCCTTATAATTACTGCTTCTATTTTCTAGTGAACATCTTAACATTGGTGGCTCTGTCCCGTTTGACTGCACGCACCCAGAAGGCCCTGTATGTCTACCTGATGGCACTGACCAGCTCAGACCTGCTCAGCCAGCTCTTCATCATTTTTGTAGGTTTTCTGCTGGAGACAGCTGTGTTCCACCGTAAGGTACCCACCATTCTGCTGCGATCAGTCAGTGCGTTGGAGTTTGCTGCCAACCATGCTTCTATCTGGGCCACTGTGCCACTCACTGTGGATCGCTACGTTGCACTGTGCCATCCACTGCTCCATCGGCAAATCAGCTACCCGGCGCGGGCTCGGCGCATTGTCGGTGCAGTCCAGGCATTGGCGCTGGTGTCTGGTGTGCCCTTTTTCTGGTGGTCAGACATGTGGAGGGTGAGCCAGCCACCTGGTGTAGTTGATTTTGCCCTAATCTGGGCCCATGTGACTATCATCTACTTCCTGCCATGCAGTATCTTCCTGGTGCTCAACTCACTCATTGTGCTGCGTCTCAGAAGGCGCCAACACCGGTGTCAGGATGAAAGCAGGCAGCAGCAGCTGGCACTAGCAGGTAGGCTGGGCAAAACCACAGCAATGCTTCTGGCCATCACATCTGTGTTTGCAGTGCTGTGGGCACCCCGTACAGCCGTGGTGCTCTACCACCTTTATGTGGCATCGGTGCATAAAGACTGGCGCGTGCACTTGGCATATGATCTAGCCAACATGCTAGCCATGCTTAACACAGCCGTGAACTTTTTCCTCTACTGCTTTGTCAGTAAACGCTTCAGAGGGGTTGTGAAGGATGTGTTGCTTATACGAGGGGCACCGCTTCAACCTCAAAGACCCTGCCATCAAAGACAGGCTTCTGCTAATGCCTCGAACTCATCTCTGTCCAGTGGTGCCATGCGCTCTCACAGACATGCCAATATAGCTTGGGACTGTCCTTAATTCACACTCATATGACTCTATATGCAACGCAATAAACGTAATCAATTACTGGGTATTAATGGTTATAAGATGCCAACAACGAGTAAATATTATCTGATGCACAGATGACATTTATTTAAGTTTTATACAGGGAATTCTCAAAGTAATAAAAAAAACAACCTCTCGACACTAAATGAGGGTTTTTAATAATACCATCTGATAAAAGTTTATCGTTTTTTGATAACGGATGAAATAATAAACATAATGGTGGTCAACTTCTGATCAGACTAGGACTTTGTATTGGATTTGTCTTGGAATTGTGATACGACTCACTGTACTCGTCCTTGAAGCACAAGTTATAAATCTCTGTAAAAGAAATCCTGATCTCGTTTCCAGATATAGCTGAATCACAAAAATAGATGCCCACAATCTCACAGAGAGTATCACATTGTATACTCTTTCTTGTAGTTAATGGTCTTCTTATGATTTTAAAACAGGCCTTGGGCACCTGCAAGCTGCCTCCATTTACAAGTGAATTGAGGTGATGGACAGCTGCTCACTCCATCTCCTCTGCCAGCAAATTGCATCACCTTCAAACCCTTCATATTTTTTTATCGTGCTGTCTTCTGTAGGGATGTTCAGACCCTCTGTGCACATTGTGTATTTTTAACAGAGATATTCTGGCTCATCATATGAATATAAAATGTTCTTCTGAAAGGCTGTGATTCAAAACCTTTTTTTTTTGTTCTACTTTGTGTCTGTTTTTAACTTTATATAATTAAAAGGGGCAGAGGTGGCTCAGTGGTTCAAGGCTTTGGGTTACTGATCAGAAGGTCAGGAGTTCAAGCCCCAGCACTGCAAAGTTACCACTGCTCTGGGGCAAGGCCCTTAAACCTCAATTGCTCAGTTGTATAAATGGGACAAATGTAACTCGGATAAGGGTGTCTGTTAAAAATGCCCTAAATGTAAAACAAACTCTTAATTAGAGAGATAAAGTGTGGAATATATGACATTCTAATTTTGTTTGGGCCTAGGCTGCTGGGTTTTTTTTTTAACTCTTTTAACCCTTTTAACCCTTTAACACTATAACAATGGTCAAATAATGTAATATTAGTGATAATCAAAATTAGAAGACTCTACACAACACTTCACTGTTTATTTTCCAGTCCATACAAGATTTATTTATTTATTTAGTGATTGTTGAGGCCAAAAATGCTTGAAATTTTGCGATACAACTTGCAGAGTTTTTTGTGCTTTTGGTTGTTGTTCTTTTTGCAATTGCACAAAATTGCTTTGCACAGTCTTTCACAGTGATGTTTGTTGATAAATGAGACCTTTTAGCTGTACTCATGTTCGACGCACGTGAATCAAAGAGGGCATATTTTGATGGTCACATGACATGTCTTTGCACAAATCTGCAGAGATTTTGAAAAAAAAACACAAGCTCATTCAAATATTTTGGAGTTTGCTTGATTTCGCTTTCATTTCTGCGATCAAAATCACGATTTCCTGGAGGGATTGATTTTCTACAAGAAACTGTAGACCACAGACAGAACCTTTTGGCCAGGTATGTCTCACAGATAAGTGTGACCTATTTTTCAAGGCCGGATTGCACAGCAGGCTTTTTCTGAGCATGTTTGGTGGAGCAGAGATAGATGATGCAGCACTTTCCCATTCATAAGCAAACTGCATCTGCCAGCCATGTTGTTTATTCTTGGTGAGACAGGACTCGATAGGGCTTTCAGTTTGGAATGCTTTCAGGTACATCAGGAACAATGCTCCCCCACTAAGCAAACACTTTGTATTTTGAAAGCACAGGTCACACTGCACTCAAACACACATACATATACACACACACACATGCACACACACACACACACACACACACACACACACACGGTTGTACAGTTGGCTAAACTGATATATCGTAAACTGCATATTCTGCACTTGAGTGGATGCCACATGAACATTACTGTTACTGTTAATGCTAACAAGAGCCTGATATCAACTGGAGAAACAAATGGAGTAGAGAAAGACTGGAACCGATTGGTGACAATCGTCTGTTTTCTAATAAATCTGTTCCTTGCTAAACCCCAAATTCATTTCTACATTAACCATAGTAGTTAGGTTGATAATAATCAAGGGCCCAAACACTCATTTGAACATATTTTGTGCCGGTAACAACTGCTTTTAAATATTTTTGAATGTGGCAAAGGTTAAACCATTTCTTCACTACAAAACACACGTTGGTTCACACGTCCACTTGGTCATGTATAAACTTCACTTAAAAACACCTTGTGCCCTATGAATGACCTCTCTCTACACTCTCTATACTCTCTGATTAGTGTGTTTAACTTCATCTTTTTCCCTCCTCTCTCTGGGTAGCCAGATGTTATCATCATGTAGCCTCTCGATGTCAAACACAGGTAGCGGGGAACACAGCACATCAATCACTAAGCTCCTGATAAACAAAGCTTGGAGAGTGTGCAAATGGGTCTAAACACTTTACACAATAAAGTCACAGTACAGGCTCAGGCTAGGATGTGGACATGGACTAAAGGACCCTTTTTGTGTGACACAGCTGCAGAATGGAGGCAGAATGGAGAACATGCATTCTTAGCAAAAGAATGAGAAAGGAGACCAGTGATAATGATTACTGTTGTGGCAAAGATTTTCATCCATGAACTGGACCCATATCTGTAAAGAACATCATGGATTTCAGGCAGCTCAAGTTCAAGCAACTCTTTGTCCATTGTGCTTTCATAGGAGAATAAATCTGTCAGATGATATCTGACCATTAATGACAGGAAAAGACTTGATTTACATTTATTCACTGAGCCTAAAGACATTTAAAAAGTCAAAAACTCTTCTTTGCCAGATATTAATGGGGCATCTTGGTTTCAGACTGTCATGGTTGGTTTTGACAATAGATGATTCCCCAGATGTCAACGTTTAAAGCAGCCATCTAAGCAACTGTTGTAAGAACAAGCTACAAACCCTCCACCATCCTCAGCACCCACACACATGATATAGTAGCTGGCTCTTCTTCTTTCTGTTTACAGACGTGACGTAACCACGCAAAGATGAATGCGTCAAATTGACATTTCCCACGAAATCCAACCCGAGAGCTCAAAATTATATATCATCATTATAAGCTTACTGCTGTGAATCGGGGTAAGGTAAGGAGACAGTTTTGAAGATGGATTTTATGTGCTTGCTCAATAATTATTTTTTTTTTTTTCCATTTTTAACCAAAAAAAGTTCAGTACTGCAGCTTTAACATATAAGTCACTACTATAAACTATAAATGAATACTGGGTCATTAATCAGTAAGTAGTAATAAAATAATAGTTTGTTGGTTCTTGCTGTATATATGTCAAAATGGACAACTTTTAGCTAACTAGCCTTTAGCATGTGCTTTACTTTACAATACTGTTACAGATCATCATTATCCACCAGGACGCAGTAACACTTCAGTTACTTCACTGCATTTATCATGAGATAAGTGAGTCTCATCGAATTGACTCATTCAGCTGTATTTCCATGTTGTATAAGTAACATTTTTAGGACATTTTTGGACAGACTTTTGACTTAAGTCATTACATAAAAGAATTTCAAAAGTCTATGGGACCAAGATCTAACTTTTAAAATAATTATAAAGGCAAAGTCCCCAGCATATAATACACCTATATGCTATTACACTGCTTATGTAAGGAATTGATCATTTCTTTTCATAGCATCTTTTAAAATAAGAAATCAATAGCAAAATATATCAAATTCCCTAGTGTATTAGTTGGTGCAATAAGAGATCATTATTTAGAGGTTAGGAAGTTTTAATTGTCTGCTCTTATTGCTGTTATCAGTGTAATGATTGCTTTATGTAGTATTGTTCCTATTAAATGTTCTCAATGACCTCTTTAGTGTTTTGGAGTGACATGATATGCTGTTAAATCTTCAGAAATGACTATAATGAAAAAAATTACACTATTTAGCCCAGTCTTGTTTGCTTTCCATTTGCGTAATGACCCTGATGCCATTTCATGCACTTTACTCAGTCATGTGAACTCTGCAGAGCAGTGGTTAAACACTCATCTCCTATACTAGACTCAGCATGTACCACTTGTATAAAGACTTTAATTGTAAATAAATAAATTGTAGAACATTTTTCTCAATTTTTAAATCAAGGGTGGTAGGATGGCATAGCCGGTAGCATTGCTGTAGCATTGCACGCCAGTATGTGGACTGGTTACACTAAATTTTCCCTAGGTGTGAATGTGTGTTTGCTGTGGACTGGCATGCATTACCTACCATTATTGTAACTGCACACATATGGTTATATTCATACTTGAGCTTTCACTCATTCCCCACCAATGTGTGTAGGACCTAATTCTGCTGCAGAGCACAACCACGCAGCTGTTCCTCATCCAGATATGCAATATATAATATACATATAATACTATGATATTACATGCCCTAATTGTTACTAATGCTAGCTATCTAGTTTAATGCTGCTGTGTTATATTAATAGATTATGTAAAAGTAGACTACATACAAGTATTATAAATATACCGGTTGGTCGTTTAGTTGTACACTATCTAGTCAGAAATATGTGGACACCTGACCAATCACACCCATATGTGCTTGTTGAACATCCCATTCCAGATTTAGTCCTAACTTTGCTGTTATAATAACCTCAACTCTTCTGAGAAAGATTTCCACTTGATTTTTAGATTAATGTGGCTGTAGGGATTTGTGCTCATTCAGCCACGTTAATGCAAGTTAATGAAGTCAGGCACTGATGTTGGGCAAGAAGGCCAGGCACAAAGTCAGCGTAACAATTGATCAATGGGATTGAGGTCAAGGCTCTGTACAGGCCAGTCAATTTTTCCATCCCAGCTTTGACAAACCATGTCTTTAACCTATATATATATAAACCTCACTTTGTGCACAGGGACATCAACATGTTGGAACAAGTTTGAGCCTCTTATTTCCAGTGAAGGGAAAGTGTAATTCTACAGCATACATAGACATACTTTTGAACACGTATATTTGGACATGTACAGTATATGTTTGTGAGACAGGTTGTATAATACTGAGTTCTGTTTCATTTATTTGTTACTTTTTTAGCGAGAGGTGTTGTGGGGAATTTTTCCTGTCTCCCACATAGGTTCAAGGATAAGCAAGGAAAACAAAGCTTCTTAGAATCAGCAAGAACTATATTACAATGGTACTGTAAATCCAAGCAATAAAAGAGGAGTTGATCATAGTGCATGATCTTAAAAATAGTAATAATAGCAGTAATAACATTTTTAAGAAATTACCCTATATTTAGATATTGGGAAATGTCAAACCTAGACAAGTTCACGATGTTCAGTGTCGTAGTGAGACATCGGTTATGTGTCATGCTTCCCATTTGTTTAAACATTTAGAAATTTCAGGTATTCCCACTAGACAAATGCTAAAATTTCGCTCTGTATTTAATGATTAGGTATAAATATTGAGCAACAAAAGAAGTTCCTGATCAAAGGTTAACTCCAGTTGGATTATAAAAAGCAAACACACAGTCTGTGTGAAGTCAGGAGAAGCCTCAGAAAGCAGACTTACTGACAGAGTTACTGCTAATGCTACATAATGTTGCTTAGAATTATCTTCATGATATGTGCTGTGTGTCTTGTACACCGCTATCAATTTTTCATTTCTGGTAAGTAGAGGTCATTTATGAAAATGTTACATATTTCTTTAGAGACTCAACTGATGTGATTTTAGAGGCAGAGGAAATGCTTTCATGTTTTTTCATTATTACCTGTCAGTTAGCATTCTTCGCTGTTTTCTCTCTTTAATGTTATTTACACTGGGACTGCTGCATGTTGCAGGAGGGGTGGTCACTGTTAAGCCAATTCTTGCAAATGGCACATATTTAAACCCAGAGCTTGGTAAGTATCACGCCAGGTTGAGAGCTCTCAGTCGGAGCTGCCGGGATATCAAGGAGAAATTCGGAGGTACAACAGGTGAGAGCTTTCCCTACGTGACACAAGTGGCTAAACAACAAACCAAACAATTTCTTCATATGAAGTGAAACATCCTGCCTTATGACTAACTTTCTAGTATTTTTAATTTCTATATCTAACATTAGATGCTCTATTATTCTTCAGATGGCATCTATTACCTAACAACAGCAAATGGTGTGATGTACCAAGCATTCTGTGATATGACCACAGCTGGAGGTGGCTGGACACTGGTAGCCAGTGTGCATGAGAACAATATCAATGGAAAATGCACTTTAGGTGATCGCTGGTCAAGCGAGCAGGGTTTTGATCCCAAACGGCCTGATGGTGAAGGAACCTGGATGAACACTGCCACGTTTGGCACTGCAGAGGGAGCTACCAGTGATGACTACAAGGTATATTTTTTTTAAATTATGCATGTAGATCTTTATTACAGAAAAAATTAGGATAGAGGCTCTTCAGCTCAAGTGAGATCAAATGAATACCAACAACTACAGTATGTCTCCATGAAGGACCTCGGGCAATCAGTTTCTTTTTGGTTTCAATATATACCTCTTCCTTAAAAGTTACGAAAATTGTGTGTTTGAGCATTTGAAACCAGTCAGAAACTACATTAGTGAGCTACATTAGTAGTATATTGGATCCAGGTGCTATTTTTGTTCAGAAATGAAGAACCCTGCACTGGCACAGGTGGAACAGCACAACAGGGGTGTAGCATTTATACTATAATTATGCAAACTTAACTGAATTATTTTATCAATAAAATAAGTGCAGCTGTGGCTACTAAATTTGAATGGGTTGACTTTGCTAACGGGAAATTAAGGAAATTGTTTTAGGTTTCTCTAAGCTGACCTGTGACATTCTCATAGGTTAGATCTATGTAAGCAGATTTCCAGTAAATTGTGTTCAGTTTTTAGTTTATCACAAGCTTATTCTTGCCTTTCTGTGATATTTTATATACCTTCAACATCATGTTACAGAAATCAAACATGCTTTTAAATAATGAACTGCAGTACAGAATAAATAAGGTTATTATTAGAAAACAACCACGCATTTAATGTTATAATTAATTAGTATATTAATTCATTCATTCATCTTCAGTAAATGCTTTATCCTGGTCAGAGTTGCAATGTATCTGCAATGTATCTGGAGCATATCCCAGAAGCATACAGAAAAACTCCTATTATTCACAATTGAGTCATTCTAGCAAGCTGGTTTAGAAAATAGTGGCTTTTTCTTTCTGGGAATATGTAATTGTAAGAACATTACTTTATAGAATCCCGGGTACTACGACATTACTGGGGACGATGTGTCAGTGTGGCACGTTCCTAATGATGCTCAGCTTCAAAACTGGGCAAGCTCTGCAACCCTGCGCTACCACACTGAAACCAAGTTCCTCAAGCAGAATGGTGGAAGCCTGTACCATTTATTTAAGGTAAAGTATTTAAGGTATTCATTGAAGTAACACATGTGGTTGGTTGTGTATACAACATCTTGTATTTGCACAACTTCAGTCATATATACATCTTATACACACAAGCCTGGTGTTCAATTTAGAAGAAAAAATCAAGATGAAAACAAATAGTAAAAGTCTATATTTTATTTAGGTAAACTGTCACTTTTAATACTTTAGTTCTTTAACTCTCCTTTTAATATGTCATGTACCATCATTTTTCAGAAATATCCAGTGAGGTTTGGAGCAGGAGAGTGTAAAGATGATAGCGGACCTTCTATCCCAGTGGTATATGATAAAGGTGACCAGGATTCAACGAAAAACCTTTATGCATCAACTGTTAGAGGTTTGTACCATAATAAAAAAACATAAATATTTTGTTTTTAAAAGAACTGCAAGTTGTGAAAACTACAGAGACATATCTGATTATATTGAATAATTAACTTGTTTATTTTTGACATAGTATCTCCTTATTTCAATCCATAATCTCGGTTCTCCATTGAAGCAATTGCTTATTTGACTTGTAATTAAATAATGAATGTCTTGTAAAGAGTTTGGGGGCTGTTTAAATAATTAGATATTAAGTCACAATAACAAGCAACTTTAAATGACAAAATATTAACTCGAATTAAGTTTCTATGTTGAAATAAGGATATGCTAAATTTGAAATTACACTTCAGAATGAGTTACTAAATTAAAAATCTCATCTTCTTTTCCATTAAAAAAACAATGTTAGATCAGTTTGAGCCTGGCTTCGTCACCTTCAGAGTGTTTAATAAAAAGAAGGCAGTGATGGCTCTGTGCTCTGGAATCAAACCAACTGGATGCAATACAGAACATGTAAAAGATTTTTTTCATGGGAAACATTGGTGTTTTATTATCATTTATGCACGTGTGATGTGTTCGGTTAATTTCTTTTTGTACATTTTGCAGTACTGCATTGGTGGAGTAGGACAACCTGATCAGTGTGGAGACTTCGCTGGCCTTCCTGGAGACAGCTCATCCAAGGAAATAACAGAGGCAGCAGTTCTGATCTTCTATCGCTGAGAGCCTTTGTTGTATTTTATAGTACTTTTCAAAATTCATTTGGTCAAACTGACAGTGGTAGTTGACGCTTCAGCCTCTGAAAAAAGCAACTAAATAAAAATGTATTTAAACTAGCATTGGCTTGTATTTATTTCAGCCTTCTGCCCCTGCTTTACTTAACAATAACAGAAACAATTTTACAAGGAAAACAATAACAGCAAAGCCCTCCCTGTTTAAACTCCCCACTAGGTGGCACATCACATCCATATATACTGCCAATCGTTCAACATGGGCCTATGGTTGATTAAGTACTTATAATACTGCTCTCAATCGATAATCAAATGAACCACAAAAGCCATTCTCTAACAATTTAATAATCAACTAGTAATGGATTCATAGCTGTAATGTCCGAATTGTCTGTGCATGCTGAACTTCACATGAGTTGCATGTGCTTCGATACACAGACATCTTCAGTAAGGCATTAAGTTTCATGATAAACACAAAAGGGACCGATAACATCTCCTTTAGCTGTTTAGTTCAGCAGAAGACTGATTCCACTTAAAAGTAGATGCAGGCAAAATGGAGAAAGCAAAATAGTGGTAACCCAAAGAAGGAAAAGGGCCTGTAATCAGACAAACACACACTTAAAGTCTGACTGTTTGAAATGACCCCTGAGTATTAAGGAATATTTATATATAACACTACTATAAGAGACACACAATGATTTTTTTAAAATCTGTTTACATTCATCAGCAGTAAGATATGAATTTATATCACAAGATGTCCCATGCAATGCCATCATCTAACTGACAGGAATATGTATCTGCATAAGCAGTTTATGCAAATCCTGCAATTCTTCACTAAACTCTTCCTTCCTGCTCTAAATATTGCTAAACTGGTTTTACTTACATTAAGAAAAATGTTTATTATAGTATTATTACTAGTAGATGTGTTAGTATTATCAGTATTATTAGAATCAGGAGTAGTAGTAATAGTAATAACAAGACAGTGGTGTCATTCAGAAGTCAGAAGACAATGGGTTCCCTTTTCAGGCTGCTTCCTCTCAACGAATGTTGTTTAAGGGCATTTTTCCTTGTCACTGCTGCCCCTGGTTTGTTCATTAGAGATCTAAATCTACAGTAGGATTTCCGTAAACCTGCCTTGTGACACTGTCTATTATTTAAAAAAATATATATATATCCTCTTTTGTGTGACAGCTGATTAGTGTGATTATTCATTACTTTTCTACAACTGTCAAACATTATGTGTGCTGAAATAAATGGGAGCCCTGGAATAAGCACTGGGCATTCTTTATGATTACAGTAGCAGTTCCTAGGTCCACATACCGTAGACAACAAACTGCCAGGTGTGATAATCCACTGTGTGATGTGAGACTTGAGTGTAAATGATAAAATTGTACGAACTAGTATCATTGTGTGTGTGTGTGTGTGTGGTGTGTGTGGTCACTTTCTGGCAAATTGGGCAACAGATGATTACAGTGTGAAGTTTGGTGCAAATATTAAACAAAAACCGCCTGACGTTCAGACTACACTACACTGTACTACAGTATACTACACTACTGTAAATTACTTAACAGTAAACTACACTAAACTACACTACAGTAAACTACACTACACTACAGTAAACTAGATTACACTACTCTACAGTAAACTACTTAACTGTAAAATACGCTACAGTAAACTGCACTAAACTACAGTGAACTACACTACACTACAGTAAAATACACAATAAACTACACTACATTACAATAAACTACAGTGAATTACACTACACTACACTACAGTAAACTACACTACACTACAGTAAACTACAGTGAATTACACTAAACTACAGTAAACTACAGTAAACTACACTACACTACAGTAAAATACACAATAAACTACACTACATTACAGTAAACTACACTACAGTAAACTACATTACACTACACTATATTAAATTCACTACAGTGAACTACACTACACTAAACTACAGTGAATTACACTACACTACACTACAGTAAACTACACTACACTACAGTAAAATACACAATAAACTACACTACATTACAGTAAACTACACTAAACTACAGTAAACTACACTACAGTAAACTACACTACACTACAGTAAACTACAGTAAACTACACTACACTAAACTACACTACACTACAGTAAACTACAGTAAACTACACTAAACTACACTACACTACAGTAAACTACACTACACTACAGTAAACTACAGTACATTACAGTAAACTACACTACAGTAAACTACATTACACTACACTACACTAAAATTCACTACAGTGAACTATACTACACTACAGTAAACTACACTACACTACACTACAGTGAACTACACTACACTAAACTACAATGAATTACACTACACTACAGTAAACTACACTACAGTAAACTACACTACACTAAACTACAGTGAATTACACTACACTACACTACAGTAAATTACAGTAAACTACACTACACTAAACTACACTACACTACAGTAAACTACACTACACTAAACTACAGTAAACTACACTACACTACAGTAAACTACACTACACTAAACTACAGTAAACTACACTAAACTACAGTAAACTACACTAAACTACAGTAAACTACACTCCACTACATGGCTGGTCATGCAGCTTGGCGCACTACAGCGTGCACGAGTTCACGTTGCGCGCGCTCACACGGGCACACGCACGCGCGTCCCCGCGCCTCGTTAGTGAAGTAGGAGGTTCGCTACCGCGCTATCAGTAGTGAAGAGTACGAGCGACTATAAACCTGTTCGGACCAACACTGATGAAGACATGAACTGAAGCACAAAATGTGGATGATTTAGAAGAGTTTCGACTCGTGCTCTATTCTTTGTCCCCCTTTTTTCTGTCGTCGCAATGTCCATCATTCTCTCACACTGAACTAAAGTGATTGAACCGGATCATTAAAGCAGACTTCCAGCGCAGGGGAGCGCTTCATCTCACCACAGCTACCTTCAAGTAAGTGCAGTTTCGGTCCTGATGTATTATTAGATCAAATAAGAATATTATTGAGTAACTCACTCCTTCTTAATTCTTTACACGTGACACGAAAGTGTTTGTTCTTACTTTTTCTTTCTGAGCAGTTTACTTTTAGCGGCACATGTGAAAATGCTTTTACATCCAACACACCAGCAACTTTCCCCCCGAGATGTTTCACCTATTTAACGAAAAGTGAGCATTTCTGTCAAAAGAAATAGACAGGTTTAGTGCCTAGATGGCTGTGTCTACGCTTTCAGACGTTTTCTTTTCTTGTCTAAATAAAACAGCCGCTATTTTATTATACACCATGAATATGCTACTTTGTTGCTTTACGCAGGTGTGTACTGAGCTTTTCTTTTACCCGCCTCTACTCGAATCTGATTGGGTGTCGCTCTGCGAGTCCTTGATCTGATTGGTCCAGAAAAGAGTCAAACAAGTCGTGTCTCCGATTATCATTTTAGAAGGTTAACACATTAGTGTTTATTATTATTATTATTATTATTATTATTATTATTATTATCCCAATTACTAAGTGGCGTTAGTGGTTGTTTTATATTATTTTGATATCAGTTGCTGGTATTTGGTCTACACCTGTATGTAAAACCTTTTCGGGGTTAACTCTTACAGTGTATTCAGTGTAATTAACTGTAACAGTGATATAGGTTGTAGTTGTGTATTTTATTTTATTTTATTTGTTGTTATTTCATTCTCTTGGAAATAAATCAGAAATAATTAATGAAATAATAAATAATAATAAAAGACCAGAAATAATCAGGTGTGGAATTAGACATAATTTAGGCATATAATTTGTTTAATAATACTTTTAGATTAAAATCAACACTGTTAACTCAATACCGTGGGTTTTGCGCACACACACACACACACACACACACACACACACACACACACACACACACACACACACACACACACACACACACACACACAGAGAGAGATTAGGATTTTGGATTGGAAATAACATAAATGTTTTGAATAAATACAGATGGTAGCGTTAAAGCGGAATAACTATAAAAATCTAAAGCGTTGCAAGGAGCCTGAGTAACGAGAAATAAAGAGGTGCAACATGGTCTATCAAGGCACAAGATCTCAGGCTTTTTGTACGTATGACAGGGTGTGTTTAGTGCTTATTCCAGCTGTGTGAACTTGTCTTCTTGGGTTTGGTTTTGAAATGCCACCAAGTGAAAATCTTCAGGCTTAAACACTGAATTGCATATGTTTTTATGTTACTCAAGAGCATTAAATTAAAAACAACAACAAAAAAAAACAACATTTACAATGTTTAACAGAAAATGTACAATTTTCTCACAATTTAGAATATTTAGAAGACACTGGTTTATCATTAACTAATCAGTGGGTAGCAGAGTATGCACTCGCTTTTTAAATAATCCCACAGCTCTTTTCTACTTTACTTTCAATCAGGTTCTCCTGTCACACTTTGAAATTTCCCAGATTTTGTTAAAAAGCTGCATCGCTACAAGCTTTCGTTGAAATTATTATAAACGCTGTACCCAAAACTATTCTTGGAAACGCCAACACACCAAGAGTTTCTGTGCCATAATACGATTGTAACTAACATCTTTCTTTAAAAGGGTTTTGTCTGTGTGTGAATCAACCTGTTTTAAAAAACAAAAACAAAAAAAAACACACACACAGAAAACACTTTAGTCAGATTGCTTATTGCACAGCTAATAATAAACATTTTTGAAAAAGGAAACCGATCTCTTATATCTTGTTCTCTCTAAGAATTCCCCATGACTATCTTTGGGGGGAAAAGTAAATATTGTGTAAAACTCATGAATGATTCACAAAGCTCAACTCCAGTGTGAGTCAACTCCAGGTCTTGATATTCCTGTTCTCAGGGCCATGGTGTTCCCCCACACACACATACATACACGCACGCACGATCACATGTCCGTACAGGGCACCTCTTTAAAGCTTGCACAAACATGTGATTGTTTAATATGGATGTTGATTTTCTCTTCAGTTTCACATTTCCCTGCTTGGGTGTGTTGTGTCATTGTAATTGTAAACATGATTGTCTATTCTTTAAAAGCTCACTGTGCATTCACTGTCTATTCTGTCTATCTGTTTGTTCTCTATGTTGATGTCTGTCATGTGTGTCTGTACACAGGTGATCCCCGGAATGGATTGCTTCGCTCCCAGATCCTTCTGGAACATTCTACTAGCCCTGGTTGTTGCAGTTGTGCCTGGCTCAATGGGGGCACCACAGGGCTGCGGCTCCAACGTGAGCTCTCTCTACTTTAACCTGTGTGATGTTACTGTAGTTTGGGGAATTGTGGTGGAGGCATTTGCCACCGCCGGAGTGTTGGTATGCCTCATACTGCTGATGGTTCTCTTTGCCAGCGTGCCATTTATTTCAGATAGCAGGCGGCGCAAGTCGTTACCGTTGGACGCTGGCTTACTTGTGGGCGCTCTGGGCCTCTTTGGACTGGCATTTGCCTTCATCGTGGGCCCGGACTTTTCCACATGTACCTCACGCCGCTTCCTGTTCGGCGTGTTGTTTGCAGCCTGCTTCTCCTGCCTTCTTATGAAAGCTGTAAATCTGAACATCCTGTCCAGAAACAACAAGGCACCGCGATCCTGGGCACTGTGCCTTGGAGCCTTGGCGCTTTGGTTGGTCGAAGTGATCATCAACACAGAATGGTTGATTATTACCCTGGTCCGCCCGCCCATTAGCGAGCCATGCTTGATTACCAACGAAGACTTTGTAATGTCTCTCATTTATGTTATGGTCCTGCTGGTGGCCTTCTCAGTGGCATCCATACTAATCTTGTGCGGCAAGCACCAGCGCTGGCACAAGGAAGGAGTCTACATCCTGCTTACTGGAATGTTCACACTGGGCATTTGGGTGGCATGGATCGTCATGTACACTTACGTCAACCGCATGCCTGACCATCCAAATTGGAACGACCCGACTCTGGCTATAGCACTGGTGGCCAATGCCTGGGTGTTCCTGCTGCTTTACGCAGTGCCTGAGATGTGCCAGGTCACTGAAGACCCAGAGGGGTTATCAACTCTCCCCATGGATGTCTACGCAAACCAAGGCGTGGGTTACGAGAACATCCTGAAAGAGCAAAGCACGCAGAACATGTTTGTAGAAAATAAGGCCTTCTCTATGGACGAACCCAAACCAGGTACACAATCTTTTACACCCCTGCTGTTTTGCTATGTGCTTTGTAGGAGATTTGTAAGCTGCTTTCATAAGCTGATTTCCGTCGGCCACATTCCTAGCATTTGTACAACGGTGCAAACTTCGCCGTGGTGTTTTGCCATGATCCAATCAATAGTAACGAGTCGTCGATAATAGGATAAATATAACATGAACAGATTTTTATTAAATATTAATTCCTAGAGATTTTCAAACCTGTTTTAATCTATTGAGTTAAACTAATTATTAACATGGAAAAAACAGACAGTCATGGCTCATTAGTTGAGTAATGCATTAAAGTTGCTGAACATTGTGACACATTTATTGCAGTAAAACATTTTTCAGAAAACTTAAAAGGGTGATAGGTTCAATTTGCATTTAATTTTTTCCTTATTATGCATTCACGTTGTATTTCTGAGAAACGCATTGTCTTCTGCAGTTTAAACTGGATGACACAGAGATTATGTTCTAAACGAAGCATGAGGTACTGTACAAGAGTTACAGAAAGCTGGATTTTGCCAACGCCTGCTGCTTACACTGTTGAATTTGATACGCTGATGTTTGAAGTCGTGTATCTGTAATGGCTGAAGACTGGAGTCTTTAGAGCACATTGTTCTGCAGATGTCCCGTCTCGCCTTTTCTCTCACACCCTGTTTCTGTCTCCTTGTTTCACCCGATTGCTCTCGCTCTCTCTCTCTCTGGCGCTTTTTATTTGTCATCCTTTAGCATACATTTGTGGTTTATTCAGGACAAATATTAAAAAGCCATCATAAAGGTTATAATGCTGTTATGCTTTTGTGTGTGTTTGTTTGTGTGTGTGTTTGCTAAGCCATTGTGATTTAGAAAACAGAAAGGTTCTGCTTTGAAGAAGAAAACAACAGAGAATGTCACATTTTTTCCATTTTAGTCGCGTCCCACCCCCGCACAGGCTGGCTGTGTGCTTGATTACGCAGTAAAGGGCAACAAACCCTGCGTAATGAGAGCCGATATGGCCAATAAGTTTCACAGAACAATGATTCAGATTGGCGTGTTTACTCGGTCATATGTCCACAGAGACTGAGGTGTGGCAACACTGTCATGCCAGTTAGATATTTCACGGCAGGAGATGACATTTCACTCCCAGCACTCCTGCCCATCATACCCTTCCTAACAAGGATACAGCAATATTTTTCTGCTTACTTATGAACATATAATACTATTCTTTTTTACTCTTCTGGTCCACTTAAGTGCTCTAATAGAGCTAAATACATCACTGGGCAATTTTCTAAAAAAAATTTTTTAAATGTAATATTTGTAAAATATGTATATTTTTCCTCCCATGTCATTTTGTTTTAATATACAAGTATTAACCAGTCTCTCCAGGATTTTGTGATCACATCAATTAATAAAGTAAAGCAAGCTCTGTGATATTTGGAGCAGCTTGCAATTTTTCAAAATTACCGTAGAGTTTCTGCGGATTTGGGCCAAGACGCGTCATGTGACATCATCACAACGCGAATTCAGCCAAAGCCCTTTTCGATCTACGTACATTGAACATGAGTACAGATAAAGGTCTCATTTACTTACAAACATTACTGTGAAAGACCATGCAGAATAATTTAGTACAATTGCAATTGCAGTTTCACCAATTCAAATTGCTTTCCGCAAAAACGACTTCACATTTTTTTAAAAGCCGCAACAAAATCAAGCATTTTTGGCTGCAACAGTCAAAACAATTTTACTATTACCGATCAAACAACCCTATATCTAATTATGTAGCTGCTATTTGTTTGGCTTCATTCTATATTTTAGTCTAAGCAATTTCTGCTCTGTGTAGTAAATATTAAGACCAGACAATATAAACGTATGCTTGAACATTGTGATAAAATTATACAATTTTTTATTTATTTAAGAAAATCGTTTGAACACCTGCTGACTCCATTATCATTCAGAGATTGGGTATTAAAATCTATATATTTATCAATCATACTTTTCCATTATACTTTATTCAGTTACTATAAGTAATACACCCTTATGTACATGACGGGGTATGCTGCTATCAGAAAAGAATCAACGATGGGGTGGTGTGTGTCTTACCAACCCAAAAGTTTATTACTTTTCCAATGCCAGCACCAGCATTAAAGACTGACTTGTTATACTTTTTTTTTAATCCATTTTTAGTTATATTTAATGTTGTGGAACATTTGTGAAACACATTAGTTCTTTTTGTCGCTTTATTACAGGTTTGAACTGTATCTATTTTTTTTCTCAATAAAAGCAAAATTTCCAATAGTCACATTCCTGAACAATCTAATCTTTTTATTGTGTGTTTTCAGGTAACAAGCCAGTGTCTCCGTACAACGGCTACAACGGACAGATCCGCAGTTCTGTGTACCAGCCTACAGAACTCGCAATTATCACTAATGTGAGTACCAGTATTTAACATCCCTGTTTTGCCTATGCAAACCCGCATGGCAGTATTATTACACAGCTTATTGACGATAACCGTGGAGACTTGAAAAAGCCTTGCCACAAAACATGTATTTCTTACACCCATACTTTCTCCTTCTTCATGCTTGTGGCTTCAGCACAAGACGGACTATTCGTTCGATACTTCGATCCCACGAGCCTCTCTCGCCCCTCCAGCCAGTCAGAGCGGCAACGTCTCCCCGACCCAATCCAACACTGGACCCGTCACTAATGTACGCAGCTCTTTGATCATACATTGCTTTTCCAATTTTCTTGCTTTGTTCTCCTTTGTCACTTGATTTACTCAGGGTCATCACCTCTGGGGCCTCCCCGTCTGATCTACCATGCTTTTAATTCTCTCTTACTTTATTATTTGTCAGGAACTCCTGTTCTCATGCTCCATTCTTCAGTCTATCTTGACTCTCTGTATTTCTCCCTCACTCTCAGCATCTTCATCGTTCACACTTGCAGTATCATTTTCTTTTCTGGAAATCTTGTTTTGTTTTTCCTCTGCATTTTCTGGGGAGGATTTCTGTCTTTGATAGCTGATCCAGAGGTCGGTTTTGTATTGTTTGTGTGTATGTGAAAGACACGCACTGAGCAAGAGCACATGATTTGAACTGTAAGAGTTTATGATGCTGCCTTCATGTGTATGAAAATAATAACTACTCTCTCCTGTTCTTCTGTGTAGGGTAATGGCTTACACTGGAAATCACAGTGGTGAATCTAGTCAAGACCTCCTGCTTTGGATGCCTTACTCTGTTCTTTTTCTCAACAAAGTTTCCTTATGATTTCACCCTGGCTATGGATCTTTTCTCAGACCAAAGAATCTTACAAGCTTCACCTTGGAATGGCTAGGTGTTCATTTGCCCAGTAGAGACAATATATGGGCATTTTGTCCACAGTGACCATGAATAGAAACTTTAACCCAGAAGATGAGACTGCACAGTTGGATGTAGGACATGGAGAGACTGTTCATGTATTACCCAGTGGCTGTCTTAGCTATTTCAATGCTATGTATTTACAGAAAGGAAAAAGAACAGATGATGATTGGTACTTGATTTTGATATTTAATAATGTGAAATAATCAGCATGTTATTGGATTCCTACACTCTCAGAAAAAAATAGTAGCTGTACCTTTGCTTGTTGCTGGGGTGTTAACCCTCAAGTGTACCTCTTTGGTACCTTTAATATCTATCTCTCACTTGTAAACATAGATGTAGTGGACCTATAAAAATGATTTAAGGAACATAAATGGACAGTAAGCATTAAAGCTACACTACATGCAAAAAACATATTAAATGTACAAAATATCTAAAGCTATTACTGCAGTGACAAGGACAGTGTACAGGATTTTGTCTGAGAGTGTATGCCTGAAACTGTTACTCATTCTTTTCAAACAGTAATATTTAGGCAGTGAGAGCACTGCTATGAATACACTACCTTTAAGTTAAGCGTACAAAAAAAAAAAAGAAAAGGTACTAAACTGATCATTTCATGGTACAAACTCTTGTTGTTAAATCCTCTGTACTTTTAGTATGTATCTTTCATCTTGTAAAGCTCATTTAAGGTACATAACTGGACCTTGAGGACCACTGTTGTATCTTGAGAGCACATTTACTTTGTACCTTTTTACTGGCAGTGTAACTTCCAGCAACATTTCTGTACAGAGGATATCTTATGATTACTGTATTTTTAATAGTGCCTAATTGAATCAATGTCGTATTGTAAAGTTTCAGTGCTAAATGTGTTCAGTATTGCGACACATTCACTCACAAAAATTTCTCCAGTGATTGTAATAATTCCAGGTGATCAACTGGACTGAATATGATCCAGACGTGTGTGGATCCACACGTAACATATTTGGACAAGCAAACATTTGATCATCTTTGAAACAGTGCTTATTAATGAAGTTGATAGTCTTCATTAAATCAGCGGAGGAAGGAAAATGAGCTTTTACTGGAATTTTTGACCACCCTTCCATGCAATTTTCTTTCAGTTACAAGATGTTTGAGAGTTTTCTTGCATGTACTGCACATTTCCAAACACCCCACTCCCACCCCCAAACATTTCAATGGGATTTAAATCCGGGATTTGACTAGGCCGTCTTATAACCCTCCATTTCTTCTTTTTGAGCCATTACTGGGTGGATTTGCTAGTACGGCTGGGTGATATGAAAGAAACACCATATCATGATACTTGAGGACACTTCAATGATACACGATACGTATCACGGTATAAAATTAGTTAAACTGTCTGCAAAACAGTAGTAAAATCAATTTTTAAAAAAGTTAAAAGTTGTCACTCTGCAAGCTGTCCAGTTCCAGAGGCAGCAAAACAACCACAAACAATAACATTTTCACCACCGTGCTTCACAGTTAGTGTGAGGTGCTTTTTTTTTTTTGTGGGGGGCACTCTCTTTTTTGTTGGTGTGGCCAAAAAAATATTTTTTTTTTTTTTTTTACACAACACATAATTAAAAAAGGGCTTTTTTTTTTTTTTTTTCTTCGTTAAAAAAAAAAAACCCACAACAGCCTTCCGGGCCCTCCCCATGCAGGTCAAAAATATCTGATTGTAGAATGCACTTTCACACCAACAGTTGCAAGATTTACTAGTAGATCCTGTGATGAGATTTTGGTGTTCTTGGAGACTTCTTTTGGCATCAGATGGCCTGCTTTTGGGCTGAATTTGCTGTAGAGGTGTACTTACTTTTTCCATGTGACTGATCCGTTTTTGTTATTGTGAAAGTTACTACAAAATGTCAATTTTATGTGCCATTTGATAGAGTATATCAACTTTATTAATAGGCACTGTTTCAAAGAGGATCAAATGTTTGCTTGTCCAAATATGTTCAAAAAGCCAACCATTTCCATGGGGTGTACTTATTTTTGTCACATAAATATATATACATCTGTATCTATATCCCTGTCTATCTATCTATCTATCTATCTATCTATCTATCTATCTATCTATCTATCTATCTATCTATCTATCTCGCCCAAATACACATATGTATATATATATATATATATATATATATATATATATATATATATAGTGTGTGTGTTCAAAAATGTCTCCTGTTTCATTAATAGTTTGATCTATTTGTGTGTGTGTGTGGTTTGTTTGACCTTTTTTGTGCAGACAGTCAAAGCTGTGTGTGAAAGTTTCAGCCTGATTGTTAGGACAGCACGAAGATAAAATCCCAAAGAGAAACGTATCAAATGGAAAAATTCCTGCCCGTCATAGTCAGTACCCACACTATTTACATAGCCACAGTAGATAAGTCTCATTTTCCTACCTACAGGCTTAGATGAGTCTGTCAGAGTGAGCAGATTGCAGCATAAGGTTTTTTAAGGGCAACCAATTACATTTAGTATTTAGATTTAAGGCTTTTTCTATAAATTGTAAATCATTTTCTAGACAAAATATGGCTTTGTTATTACTAGTGTCCTATTAGGGCATATTATTAAAGTGAGATATTAATATGGCGACCTTTATGAAACTCTTTTCACACACTTTATTTATGATGTTTAAACATTAAACCCAGAAAACATTCCTTATTAAATAATAATTGTAAAATCTATATGCCATTTCTTAAGTAAAATGTATTAGACTATGGATAAGAAATTAATCGCAATGTTGAGGGTAAACAAGAGAATGTAAAATTATTTGAGGTTGGAATTGAATATTTGCGTCGAGCCGTATGATTGGAAACTCAACAGAAAACAGGATGTGCAGGTGGTAGAAATTATACAATCAATTAAATATGAGTTATTAAATTTAAAAAATTATCTAATTTGATTGTTTTATACTAACAGCATAAGAAGCAATGACAGAGACTATGATTGTCATTCTACACTCACCTACAGGAGCATTTAAACAGATGTTATTTCTGGGTTCTGGCTCTGTCTGAATGGAGCCTGATATGAACTGACCCCTGTTTCATTTTCTAACCTTGAGCAGCATAAGCCAGCCCTTCTCTTTCTGTCTGTAGGTCCATCTGTCCTCTCTACATATCGAATGTTCAGCACTTCTGGTAAAATGGGAAGCTGAAACTCTAGGTAATATAATAGGTTTCACATATTTGGCCATGCAATAAACCACAGAACTGAGTAGATGGATGAGAATGAAAACCATCATGATTCCAGTACGTTTAAATAGTCATTTAATTATTTTTTAATGTTGAGATTGGTTCGTTCTTTCCTCCAGCCAAAAACAACTACACAGCATTTCATCCGCTCTAAACCAAGGATTATACCAGGTCAAAACATCTACATAGCATTGTATTTCCTCTAAACCAAATAAGACCACACCCTCTAGCACATGCGTCAGATCTCTGGACATCTATCAAAGGGTGTCTTGAGGCCATGACGTTCAGTTCTAAGTTGTGGGTGGAAAAACATTAAAGTTATTAGATAAATAATGGGTCGAGCTTGAAATGTGGTAGTAAGAGGGTAAGTTGTGTTGGCAAGTTAATCAATATAAATAACCTACAACAAACCAAAAAGTAAAAAAAAGACAAATACATAATTGTAAAAGCTTATTATATTAGCAAGCTATATATATATATATATATATATATATATATATATATATATATATATATATATAAACATATATACATATATACATATATATATATATACATATATGAGCATACTTGTGATCAGAAATTAAAGGTGCCAGTTTCAAGGGCACCATTAGCAAAACTGTGACACACAAGGTTGTCTCACTCAATGAATGACACTAGATTCTATGTTACAGCTCAGCTATGTTATTGACTCCACCCACATTTGGTATCCGAACAACTTTGCTTATTTCCAAAGAGCCCTACAAAACAAAAAACACAAGCTATAAAGGCATTCTAGCTATTCGTCAAATAAATCAAAAGAAGCAGACAGAAGAGATTGTGCTGCAGAGGACACGAAATTTAAATCAGTTTATTATTTATCTAAGAATAGTATACAGTCAAACCTAGCAGAACATGGTCTGATTCATTCGTGTAATGGAGATCTCTAGTTAGTGTAAGGAATGAAGATTCTCAAGTTTTGCTGCTTCTGTCATACCTGACCACAACAGTGATTATCCGTCACACCCTTTTTCCACTCCTGGCCAGGTTTTCCAACTCCATTTAGAAGCTGAAGTTTTTTAATGAAATGCATTGGCATATGCACAAAGTCAATATACTGGTAGAAGAACTGCTGTACTACATTACTCTCTACAGATAACAAACATTTTACTCTCATTTTAATGGATATGCAATTCATCATTAGTTAAATCCTTCCAGAAGAATGGTAATTTATAATTATTTGTAAACATAAACGTAACAAAAATGCTTTGATTCGTTTAATAGTGATAATACAGATAATTACTTCCCTGCATCACGACATCAGGTGTTATTAGTCAGTGGAGGAAAACAACTGAACATAAGTCTACATGTATCCATAAGTAAATATCCTCCTTCAAAGATTTAATTATAAATATTGTTATTATTCTTAACAATAATAATAATAATAATAATAATAATAATAATAATAATACTGTTTAAAGTTGACATTTAAGATTTGGGGGAGCCATTGCTTGAAGTTTATAGCTCCAAAGTTGTTAAAGTATTAAAGTATTCTACCTGGCTCATGCGAATAGCTAATAGCTATTTCAAACTATTACAAGTACACACTTAAAGACAGCTATATTCATGCATTCATTTAGATTCTTAAAAAAATAAGTCTGTAATGCTCTCCTGGCTATACTATGTCATGTTTCCTCTGAATACCAAACATGGTAAATGTGGTAACTTTTGTACATTGATTAAACAATGTGTGCTTAGTCTATTAGCTTCTCCTCCAAAAGTATTTTGGGTGGAAAAAGGATGATAGAGTAAATAATCCACCTTGTTCAGTATGACTGTATTTCACATGCAGGAATGGAGTCAATGTTATCGCCTTAGAATATCTTATTTTAGGCTTCAAATGGAATATTGGTTAGGACTAATCACAGGCAACGAGTTTATTGCCAGCGGAGACAGCAACGTATAGCATGGGAAGAACCTCCACACTCCACGCACACAGGGTGGAGGCAGGAATTGAAACTGGAACTGCTGAGCACTAAGTTCAGTCTTAATTTTAAGACAATTTCACCATCTGTGCAGGTGAATAATTTGTTTAACTATCCAGGCAGCATGTAGGTTATTGTATTATGCAAAGCCTCTGATTTTCCTACTGTTTTCTGTCAGCCTAATCTCAAAATGAATTCTAAGGAAAAATATTTACAACCTTACTATACAAGCACCCTGTGTTGACTATGCAAATCAACTGAATGATGTAGAAATTAACTATACCTTATCCTAATGTTTGGTTATATACCTTATCCTAATGTTTGTTTCATCAAACAGAGGCGAGAGCATCTGTTTTCAAACACATTTCTATCATTTATGTGCCCATCCATAGCAGAAGGCGAATATATCAAGAAGTAATAGAGGAAAGAGGTAATATGTTAATTAACATGAAACAGCATAGTTTAACTCGTATGTAATAATACTATACAATTAATTCAGTCTTAATTTTATTTTATATCTTGCAGTATTGTTGAGATTCACTGCATCCTTAGTAAAACACTGTTGTGACTTGGTTGCGTGATTGTTTTGAAGTATGATTATCTGAATTAGGAGCTTATTGATAAAAAGAACAAATATATGGTTAGAATAAATGTATCTCATGTAATATAATGATAATCAATTATCAGTTTAATTTATATAACAACATGCATACGTCAACAAGCAGCTCAAAGTGCTTTACAAAGAAGGAAATGTTATTTTAGAAATTCTTATAATAAAGTAATTTATTATATAGTCATATATAATTAAAGGTATAGCAATGAAAAACTGAATATTTCAGAAAAACAAACTATTTGGGAAAACTAAACACCAGTAAACAAGTTGTTAGCAATTTGACTTATTGTAAAATATGTTTTTTACTTTAATAGACATTGGTTTCATATTATTTATTATATTTGATTTTTTTTTGCTGCACTTTTGTTATACACACACACACACACGTATGTAATTCAGATAGGAGAAGCATGTGGTTAGTATTTTATGGCTGGCACTGTATACTGTTTGATTCCACTGTCATTAATTTGTTGTTCTTTCCAAAGTGTTGTTGAGTATTTACACCCTGGAACTACATGGAACTAACATTAATCTTTTATAGCATGTCATGTAAAAGATTCATTGTAAAATCTTGTTTCCTATTAATATACATGCAGTTATTTGTTTCATGTATATATGTATAGATATAGGAAATAATTTTTTTGTGTGTGTGTGTTTTTTCATGGCATGTGTTGCCTCGAGGTTATTTAAAAGTTTGCTGTTCTTTCTTAGTGTTTAGCATGTTCACCTCACACCTCCAGGGTCTGGGGTTCGATTCCCGCTGGGGCCATGTGTGTGCGGAGTTTGCATGTTCTCCCCGTGCTGCGGGGGTTTACTCTGGGTACTCCGGTTTCCTCCCCCAGTCCAAAGACATGCATAGTAGGTTGATTGGTAGGTTGGTAAATTGTCCATAGTGTATGAGTGTGTATGTGATTGTGCCCAGTGCTCAGTGCCCAGTTTTGCCTTGTGCCCGATGCTTCCTGGAATAGGCCCAGGTTCCCCGCGACCCTGAAAAAGGAATAAGCAGTTGAAGATGGATGGATGGATGTTTTTGCTGTTGAGAGTACTTTATTTGTTATAGCGCCCTTTGTCAATTGGTAGCAGACGTATCGTGTCATTTCCGGTTACTCGTCAGTCGGCGTTGAGTTTGACTCAGAGAGGTGTGTCGTGAAGATAAACCCTGTATGACGATGTTTTACTCTTTTTGACCTCTGAATTGAGCTTGTCTGTGTCCAGTTTCTATTGTTGACCAGATCACAACGCAGCGTAGCTGGTCTAGGCAGGACGGACCAGTTATAGATACACAAGGGTTTGTTGTTACTATATACATAAACATGACTTTGATAGGAGCATAGCACACTTACTTTCTGATATCCTGATTAAATGAAAACCAAAACAATTGCAAACATGCTGCAGTGGAAAATTTTTTTTTTTAAAAACCCAGGGTATCTTCCTGCATGGAAAAAAATACACCAATCAGTCATAACATTAAATCCAGGTAAAGTAATTCACATTGATTATCTTTGTATCAAAGACACCGGTAAATGGGTTGGATTTATGAGGCAGCAAGTGAACAGTCAGTTCTTGAAATTGTTGTGTTGGAAGTAGAAAAAATGGGCAAGTGTAAAGATCTCAGCAACTTTGACAAGGGCTAGACTGTGATCGCTAGATGGCTGGATCAGAGCATCTCCAAAACTGCAGGTCTTGTGTGGTGTTCCCAGTATGCAGTGGTTAGTACCTACCAAAAGTGGTCCAAGGAAGCACAACCAGGGTCATAGTCACCAAAGGCTCACTGATGCATGTGGGGAGCGAAGGCTAGCCCGTCTGGTCTGATCTCACAGAAGATCTGCTGTAGTACAAATTGCTGAAAAATTTAATGCTGCCTATGATAGAAAGGTGTCAGAACACATCGTGTATTGCATGTATTGCTTGTATTGCTTGATGTGTCTGGAGCTGTTCAGCGCAGACCAGTCAGAGTGCCCATGCTGACCCCTGTCCACCTCCAAAAGCGCCAACAATGGGAATGTGAGCATCAGAACTGGACCATGGAGCAATGGAAAAAGGTAGCCTCGTCTGATGAATCACGTTTTCTTTTACATCATGTGGATGACCAGGTGTGCATTCGTCACTTACTCGGGGAAGAGATGGCACCAGGATGCACTATGGGAAGAAGACAAGTCTGTAGACGCAGTGTGATGCTCTGAGCAATGTTCTGCTGGGAAATCTTGGGTACTTGCATTCATGTGGTTGTTTCTTTGACACGTACCACCTACCTAAACATTGTCCTAGACCAAGTACACCCCTTCATGGCAACAGTATTCCCTAATGGAAGTGGCCTCTTTCAGCAGGATCATGCACTCTGCCACACTGCAAAAATTGCTCAGGAATGGTTTAAGGAACATGACAAAGACTTCAAGGTGTTAACTTGGCCTCCAAATTTCCCAGATCTCTATCTGATCAAGCATCTGGAGGATGTGCTGGACAAACAAGCCCAATCCATGGAGGTCCCACCTCACAACTTACCGGACTTAAAGGATCTGCTGTTAATGTCTTGGTGCCAGATACCAGAGCACACCTTCAGAGCTCTTGTGAAGTCCATGCCTCAATGGGACCTACACAATATTGTGTACATGTTAACTGACCAAGTGAGCTATGTTAAACAGTATATAAAGAAGGTAAACTTATTCAAGTGCTGTTTGGTCTTCAGTGGCTTGCTAAGTTCGTAGCTAGCTAATTAATGTATCATTAGTGTTACGCATAAACTGTAGCAGCACTTAGATATATTTAATACACAGCAATTGCTACTGGACACTAAAGTAACCTTTTAAGTTTAATACACAGCTTTCACTATGTAAAACATCAAAAGACCTGGCAAGCTCATTCTGCTAGCCAATAGCTTACCAGTACATGTTTCCATAGGCTGGATATTAAGCTGTGAAATATTGATATCTCCATGGGTTCTTGGCTCACATAATTTACAGATCATTATCATGCTGTTTCCTTTAAGCATGTAAAACTGATGATATCTGATAAATTGGGCCAGAGATGCTCCCTTGTCTCAACTGTCTCAGACATTGCTGCTGTTGACTACAGTAAGCATTTGGCTTAGTGTAGACTTTTGGCAGGAAACTGCTTTATTTTCTTTGGATCTTGAAATGGAATTATTTAAAATGTGCATGTCTTTAAAATGGATAATGGTCTTCATGGGTTAATGCATTATTATTTTTACTCTCTAATTATTTAAAAAAAATTATGTTTGCCTCACACCTTGAACCCACCTCTACCCTTTGTGCACGAAGCTTGCATGTTCTTCCCGTGTTTCCAGGGTTTCCTCTAGGTTTCCTCCCCCAGCCCAAAGATATGTGCTGTAGTCTGGTTGGCATTTCCAAACTGTTGTATTGTGTGAATGTGTGTGCGATTGTGCCCTTGCGATGGGTTGGCACTCAGTCCAGGGTGAACCCCCGCCTTGTGTTCCAAGTACCCTTGGATAGGCTCCAAACTCCCCACGACCCTGTATAGGATAAGCAACATAGATAATGGAAGGATGAATGGATGAATATCTTAACAAAAACAAATTGACAATTTTGATTGCTTGTGATAATGAAGGCACATCTAACATCTTTGAAACCATACTAAGTGTCTTACTTGTTAGATACTTGACTTTGTTTTGTCTTAAAGCTTTGCAAATGTTGGTACTCAACTGTATTTAAGCCTATAATAAAAGAAGCATAGACTGAAAACATTGAGAAACTTGTTTGAGAAACAGGGAAATGTCTTGTAAGCATGCTGTGTTTGTTGGTAGAGTTGAGGGAGTTTCACTCTAATACCGGTTGATGTTTGGGAACTTTTCCAGCCTAGAACATTCATGCCCATTAAGCCTTGTGGAAGCTTTTTCAGTAAACTCCACTTAACCTCACTACTCAGTAATCCATTACCAAGGGACCTAATTTACAAATCTCTAGCCTTCTGGTTAACAGGATCAAGTTCATATGATTAGGTGCACGAATAAGTGCACTATGTGTGAGTTTATGTGACAGATACATCAGTTTTGTAGAGCTTTAACAGGTCTGCATCGGCTGCATATTGTTGTTTATATGGACACCGTTTAAAAAGTCAGAATTTGGTCCCTTTTGTCTATTATAAAAATTTGCTACATAATATGAAAAACACAAAGTTGATTTGAATTCCGTGTGCTATTTATTCATGACCTCAGACACTTTGTTGTTGTTATTATTATTATTATTATTATTATTATTTTTGTTGTTGCTGTATTTGCTTTAACACTAAACCTTGACTGTTTATAAAGATGCAGATCCAGGTTAAAGCAACCAGGGAATACATCGACTCCCATTAGGACTCGCCTTTTCTCTCAATGTTTTCTCTTAATTGGCGTGGTCACATGTCTTCATGTCCATGTTTGCCAGGCTGCCATGGGGACCAGGATGCATTGTGTCCCTGTAGGGAGAGTTTTTGTTGTACCTAGCAATTCATCAATACACATGGCCACCTCACACCACAGGAAATTGTGGAGCAATTACCACCGTGTACATCAACATAGTTACTCGCTAAACACCAGAGTGGTAAATGAACAGCTGCTTGGCCTGTTTTTTCATGAACAGATATAGAATGGTAAGTACCCTTGGTCAGGTGTGTTATCTGACAGAAATAAAAGATATTTCGCAGAACTGAATGAAGCACAGGGGTGTGTAGAGGACCTCCTCTGTCCTTCACCCATTCCCAGAGTACAGCTCTGCATGTCACAAAGGTGTTATTCTGGAGATGCCAGCCTCACTAGGGGAGATGAACAGTGTGGCCTTTGTGTGAGACACACAAAGCCGGACCTGTGTGAAGCTAGTTAATGTCCAGGAGGCAGGCCAAGGGCATCTGAGCAATGCCATCGCCCCCAGTTTGTGCTCACCTGCCCAGCTACTCATTCACCTCTTGGGCCCTTTCACTTTAAACTATATGGATCTCCTAGCGTTTCAACCCAAACCATGTAGTATTAAAACAATTCAACTGTTTCTGAGTCTGTGTTGAATGATCAATGGGATAGATCATTGATCATGTAGTACAGGCTGAGCTGTGTTTTGTTTACTATTTACCCAGGCCATATGGAATTATAATAATACAACTGTATGAGTTATCATGAAAACCTTTATACTGTAATGTACCAAAAAAATAAAAAATAGTCTCATCTCATCTCATCTTCAACCGCTTATTCCTTCTTCAGGGTCGCGGGGAACCTGGAGCCTATCCCAGGAAGCATCGGGCACAAGGCAGGGTACACCCTGAACAAGGTGCCAGTCCGGGATGAAATATTTTATATAACATATTTTGATAACCCATGTGTTTGTGTGGGTTTCCTCTGGGTACTCTGGTTTCCTTCCCCAGCTGTAGACTGATTGGCATTTTTTTAAGTTGTCCATTGTATGTGAATGGGTGTGCGATTGTGCGATCGGTTCCAGGCTCCCCGTGACCCTGTATAGCAGCGGTCCCCAACCCCCGATCCGTGGGTCATTTGGTATCAGTCCGCACAGAAAGAATAAATAACTTACATTATTTCCGTAATATTTATTATCTGGATCTGAAAAATGACCGGATTCTCTCCGTTACATCCTTCTATGACTCACTCTTGACGCATGTCAAGACGCTTGTCTCGATGACGTGATACTTTGAAACCTTACCATAGAGACCAGAGAGCGTTAGGGGGGAGAGAGGATGTTACAAGGACGCTGCTAATAAAGTTGCGATTTCACATTGGATTCACATTTATTATTATATTTTTAAAATACCCCAGTTTTTATGCCGCTCCTATCATTTTATTTTGTTGTATTTATCCGCCACACCTTAAAGGCCGGTCCGTGAAAATATTGTCTGATATGAAACCGGTCCGTGGCGCAAAAAAGGCTGGGGACCGCTGCTATATAGGATAAGCAGTATGAAAAATCAACTAATGTGGATGGGTTTGTGCTTGGTACATTGTGATGGACTGTTGTCTGATCCTGGGTGATCCCACTCCATGCTTAGTGTTCCTGGGCTACACTCTGGATACACAGTGACATTGAGCAGGATAAACCCATTACGGAAGATTAATATATAGATACATGAATATACATATTAACATTCTGAACACTTAGTACTGTTTGACATTATAGTATACAGTTGTGGAAACATAACCAGAACAGGATGGTTCCCTTTCGATTCAGGTTCCTCTCAACATTTCTTCCTCATGTTGTCTCAGGGAGTTTTTTTTCTTGCCATTGTCACTTCTACCTTGATCATTATGTCTCTATTCAAGAGTACATCCTAATTTCTGTAACGCTGCTATGGGACAATGTCTATTGTTAAAGCTACTATACAAATATGACTGAATTGAATTGGACATGAATATGAACACTTTGAACATGACCTTAACATAAGCTCTGCATTATGTAATCTTTACATTATTCAAAACAAGAACAAAATCAACTGCTTAAAGGCATTACCCAGAAACAAAGTGAGCTAGCTGCATTACTGATGCATCCTCTAGTGTAATAACTTTGTGTTACTATAAATAGCACATTTCTAATGTTGCAGTACATTGTGAAACTGTTCAACCTGTTGACTCATTTGAGTGGGAAAGACTTGGCTCTTTCAGTGAAACTGGGTAGGGCTGTTCTTTTTCCTCAAGATATAAGCCTTTTTTAGGTCCTCCCATGCACACAGAGTGAACTCATTTCTATTTAGTGTTATTCGGATAGTGCTTTTAACAAACAATATTATCATAAAGCAGCTTTACAGAAATAAACTGTATGTACAAGCAACTACTGTAAGATTTCTTTTTAGGGACCTCTTACCACAATTGATGTATTCTCTCTCTCTCTCTCTCTCTCTCTCACTCCTCTCTCTCTCTCTCTCTCTCTCTCTCTATCTATCAATTTATATATCAGTAAATTGTCTTTGAAAATGGAGGTACTCTGTAAAAAATGGGTGTAATTCCCAAAGGTTTTTTTAACCGTGTATTTGTTAACCCCCTTGAATTAAAGCTGAAAGTCTACACTTCAATCACATCTTGATTGCTTCATTTGTACAGAGGTAAAATTAAAATAAATTGTGTCTGTGTCCAAATACTTATGGATCGGATTGTGTATAAGGGTCACCACAGCGTAATTAGTTTATTGTAATGTTTGTATCTGTGTGAATGTATTTTGTGCTCTCAGCAGTATAGAGGGTTGAAAACATGCAGACTGTGGAATGCGCCGACTGTCAGAAAGTGTGCCAGCTGAAGAGCATTTCCATTGAGAGCAGGGATTAATGTTTGAAAAAAAAACCCTCATTCCTCTCAGTCTGATGACATGCTTTTGTTTCTGAATACGTGACCCATCAGTAAAGCCTCTAAGCCATGTTATTAGTTTAGACTTGATTTAAACTCATCAGTCTGATTTGCACCTAGTCAGGCTGCCCCATGGCCCTCTGGGAAATACCTGCCTGAGTTAAACTGAACATGGTTCCCAAGGCAACAGTTGGGGAGAGAAATCCAACCCAGAGGGGGCACCAAGGACCTTGGAGCTGCTGCATGTCTTTGTGAATATTGTTTCAGAGCATTCTTTATATGCAGTGAGCTGATACACACACACACACACACACAACACACTCACACATGCCATGCATAGTTACTGATTCACGTATGTAATCTCTTTCTCAAGGGCTCAGAGAGGGTCTCCGTGTGTTCTACTAGAGATAGTGAGTTTTATAACGAATGTTGCGTACTTGTTTACAGATAAATACAGTTCAAATCCATAATAATACCTAGTTTAAATACGTCTAAATAATTTTTTCCCTTCTCGTTCTCTCGTTTTTGTATCCAACAAGCAGGTGCTATTGCTCTGGAAATATAGCTACACAAACTTATGTCAAAAATATTATCACTTTTTTCCATTGTCCATTAACTTGTTTTAATATAGACTACAGTATATATATATATATATATATATATATATATATATATATATATATATATATATATATATATATATATATTATATATATTGATACCAATACTCAGTAATAAAATACAGAAATCTGAGTTTCATTTATACTGAATCTAATTAGCGTTCTAAGAAGAATCCATGAACTCTTTTCTGCTTTATTGGAAAAGGCTCTTTTACTGTACTTATCTGAGATGGAGCCACACCTGTCCACACCTCAACCATCTCTCATGTGACAGAGTCTGTAGTCTGAACACTGATATCAGCATACTGATAGGACCTAGATGCTAACCTGACTGATATGATGTTAATGCCTCGTTTTAACCAATACCCCAGGTGTGGTTTATTAATATAGGCTCAGTGATTATTTGAAAGATTTTTAACTGTTGTTAAAATTGTTTTGCTTCATTGGATATGATGAATAGCTCATCCAGTGACCCATGACTCATAATGCTAGTGCTTCACTTTAAAGTTCCTTTTAGTTAGCATGAACAAACAAACAAACTTCAGTATTAATATACCATAAGTAGCATTAACAAAATAACTAACAATAACAATCAACACCAACACTGGTCAATATTCATAACATCACTAAGATTGTTAGTTACAGTTACATTTATATAGCACTTTCTATACACTCAAGATGCCTTAAATAGTATGGTGGGAGTATTCTCAACCACCACTAGTGTGTAGCATTCACCTGGATCATATGACGGCAGCCATAGTGCACCAGAACGCCCACCAATTGATGCGATGTAGCCAAATCAGGGATGGGGATTATTAGGGGGCCATGATAGATAAGGGCCAATGGGGTTATACCCCTGCTCTTTACGAGAAGCGTCCTTGAATTTTTAATGACCACATTTTTAAAAAAAATTTAATTAACATCTCATCTGAAAGATCGTGCTGTTTTATTTATTTTTTTACAGTATATTGTTCATGTCACTATACTGGGGCATTAGGACCCATTCAGACTACAGGGTGAACACCCAGTGCTGGCCATAGTAGTACCACTTTCAACAGCAATCTTAGTTTTCCCCAGGAGGTCTCCCATCCAGGTACTGGCCAGGCTCAACCTTGCTTAGCTTCAGTGGGAATGCAGGTGATAACTGACGGGAAATATGGCTCTGGCAAATAAAAAAAAAAAAATTAAGTAAACAAAGAGCAGTATGAAGTAACACCTTAACATTTGCAGTTCTTTACTGGCAAAATTAAGAACTGAGCAAGTTCGAGTATTCACACCTGGAGACAAGAGTTCAGTAAGTTATCAATATTTAGTAATAGGCTGTAATTAATTTGTTTGCTGCTGGTTTGAGCCTGAGCTCAGGTTATTGTTTGTTTGGAGCTTCGTATGTTCTCCCTGTGTCTGTCTAGGTTTTCTCCAGGTTTCCTGGTTTCCTCCAACCTCCCAAACACATGCATTTAGGATTGGCTATGCTAAATTTCCCCTAGGTGTGAATGTGTGGGCGTGGACTTATGTCTCATTCAGAGTGCCTCCTTGCACTCAGTGTTCCCGGAATAGGCTCCAGATCCACTGTAACTCTGACCAGGATAAAGCAGTACTGAAGATGATTGAATGAATGAAAAATTTATGTGGACTATTTTTAGTCATGGATTGAATTAACTTTAGCCATTGTCAATGTTTATTATTTACACAAACCTCAGTTAATAATAATAATAATAATAATAATAATAATAATAATAATAATAATAATAATAATAATAATAATAATAATAATGTGTTGAGTTTATGTTACAAAATGTTGGTACTTTATGTATTACTACTGCAATTAATGGATTGTTAATGTTAAATAAGCAATTCAAGCAATGCATCTTGTAAATGAATTACATTATTGTAATGTAAATCACACAAGAATGTTGTGTGGTTAAACAAGCAAGGTTTCGTAGGAATGGAAAATGGACTTTTCTTATGTGTTTCTGGATCATTCATCCTGGTTAATTCTGAATCAGCTTCCCTTGTATGATTTGGCATCCAACAGAAAAAAAATAGTGGTTTGTCATTGAAATACAAAATTATTAATAGGCAGTTGACTCAATACTTATATTTCAAGGTTGACTGGCCATGGCTGAAAATAGGCCATGTTTATCTCCTTAACTTTATGTGAAACAATAGTCAGTAGAAAAATACACATTTCTTGAAGTTTGGGGATGACAATTGTTTCATTTAATAATAATAATAATAATAATAATAATAATAATAATAATAATAATAATAATAATAATAATAATAATAATAATAATAATAATAATCATCATCATCATCATCATCATCTATTAATATTTTTCCACTGAGAAGGTTGACTCACTGTCAAGGCTGGTGTTCAAGAATGAGACATGGGTGCCCACTTGTAGCTAATATCCCATTATTTGCTGTGCCCATGGATCAGCTTGGAGCAAATTTCTTGGCTCTGCAGAGCAACACAAATTACAGGTAGCAGCATGAGCGGGCTATAGGTCTCCGGAGATGCTGTGAGTCGTTTCTATGGCCATGCTTGTCAAGCATGCAGGCCTGTGGGAGTACTGCCACTCATACATACATAAACACTGCAATGCTGCAATGAAGGATTAAACATGAAAACTGCTGTCCATATATTAAAAGGTTGCCACTTCAATGGACTCGTGTCCTTATTGAAGAAATGAATAGTGTTTTACTGTCCCACACATCAGACTGGTTTAGGCAATATCCCTGTAAAAACACAATAGATTCAGAATTGGCAATAGACATTTAAAGGGCAGATGTATTATTGAATAATAAACGTCAGAGGAATTTAAAGAAACAAGCAACTGAGATTATGGATTAGTCTATTTTTTGTTACATGTGCCTGTCTGTTCTATCTATCTATCTATCTATCTATCTATCTATCTATCTATCTATCTATCTATCTATCTATCTATCTATCTATCTATCTATCTATCTATCTATCTATCTATCTATCTATCTATCTATCTATCTATCTATCTATCTATCTGTGTTTGCAATCTGGTTTTATTTCCTCTGAAATAATTAATGGCATTGTATTTATTTCAAGCTAATTAGGTGTCCTTATAGTTCAGTGAGATTTATTGACATGGCCAATGCAGTAGTTATGTATGTATGTATGCATGTATGAATGTATGAATGTATGAATGTACGTACAGATGTATGTATGTATGTATGTATGTAACGAATATATGAATATATGTATGTATGTATGCATGTATGTACGAATGTATGTATGTATAAATGTATAAATGTATGAATGTATGTATGTATGAATATATTAATGTATGTACGAATGTATATATGAATGTATGAATGTATATTTGAATGTATGTAAGTATGTATGCATGTATGTACGTATAACATGTGAGATTTTAATTGTAATTTGAAGGTCCAAATGAAAGGTCAAAATTCACTATCCAATAATACTGAAAATGAATACTTGTATCATTTAAAATGCGTTATTTATTCTTAAATATATTTGAGTAAAAATACAAGTATTCATTTTCAATATTAATGGATAGTACAGTAACGTACAGTACAGTAACGAATTACAATTACTGAATTCCTGCGAATAGGAATAAAAAAAAGAGAAGAAAGAGAGCATAACCACGTACAAATAATTCATCTTTTTTCTTGTATTTGAATGCCCTCTACTGAGTAACTGTAGTATCACAGTTCGGTACATGTCCCGCCCACCAATCGCGCGTCATAATTATCTACACTCTGATTGGTCATCGCAGCTTTACATCAATCACAACTGAGGTCATATTTCCGGTACCAAAATAGTGGCGTTTCTTTCGCATGTGAAACAGGGGCGTTTTTTAAATATCTTCGACGACTTTGTCGGTCGAAATTATATTCTGTTGCAGCTCTGACTTGCTTTTTAATTGTGTGGGTTATGTTTATTTATTTATTTACAGGATGTCTCTAAATAACGCTTCGCCATGTTTACAGAGGGTCAGTATCTTGTCCTAGTTTACAGGAACTAAACAGACTAACCTTGTTGTTGTTGTTGTTGTTGTTGTTGTATGAGAAATTGTGAGTAAACTAACACCATTGAACTAATTGACCCCAGTAACCTTAATCCAATTCGAGCTAGCTATATATTTTACAGCAAATGGCATAACTTATAAACCTACTGTATACTGAACTTTATAAGGGAAACCTGATATTTGTGTATGATTTCAGTATACAAGGGGTAGACAGACAATACTTTATACCTGAAGGGTATGAGAGAGAGAGAGAGAGAGAGAGAGGCACCATTTGTGGTGTTAAACAGCTCTCCCTTCAAATAATGCAATAATGTATTTAGCTGAACATGTACGCCTCACACCTCCAGTGTCTGGGGTTCGATTCCCACTGGGTACCTTTTTGTGCGGAGTTTATGTTCTCCCCATGCTGCGGGGGTTTCCTCCGGTACTCTGGTTTCCTCCCCCAGTCCAAACACATGCATGGTAGACTGATTGGCGTGTCTAAAGTGTCCGTAGTGTTTGAACGGGTGTGTGAGTGTGTATGTGATTGTGCCCTGCGATGGACTGGCACCCTGTCCAGGGTGTACCCCGCCTTGTGCCTGATGCTCCCTGGGATAGACTCCAGGTTCCCCGTGACCCTGAAAAGGATAAGCAGTAGAAGATGGATAGATGGATGGATGGATGGATGTCTTTAGCTGTACACTGTCTAAATTGCCCTCTGGTGCACATCTGGAAGTAATTTAAATGTTTTTGTTTTATTTTGCAGCTGTTTGTCTTCCACTTGTCACACTTAATGAAGAAAGCCTTCTACATCAGGGCCATATTTCCCCAAAGCAAACATCTACACTGTACTCCTAATCAATTGAAGTGCAACGGCATGGATCCATGCACTTCCCAGTCCGCAGCTGCTTTAACACAAGGTCGTACAGACACTGTAGACCCAGGTCCTCCGTCTCCTCCAACATGCTGCTGCATGAGTGGCTGTCATAACTGTGTGTGGATTGAGTATGCTGCTGAGATGCTGAAGTACTACAGAGATGGTGGAGAAAAAGCACTGGCTGCCATGGAAGACAATGTTCATGATGAGAACCTCAAGACTTACCTCAAAATGGAGATCAGGCTACTGAAGAGATTGTGAATTTTTGTAGTTTATCCTTTGTCTGACTGAGATTTGTCTTTCTTTTTTTTTCATGGAGGAATAAAGTGTTGTGATATTGGAAGGATGCCCCTTAAGCCAGTTTTTCTAGTAATAGCATGGAGGTTTTTGGAGATCAAGTTGAAAGAACCTATGAACGTGCAATACCAGTTCCATCTCCAGTCCAGATCCATACCTGATACATGCATAAGAATAAGCACTGATAGGCATGCATAGTCAGCCACGTACAACCCTGGTTCCAAAACATAAGTTGGGATAGAATCGCATTTTGCAGTCCAACGAGTCAACATTTCAAATAGTTTTTGGACAAAATAGCCATCGTGTTCTCCAGGCCAAAGAGGAAAAGGACCATCCTAGCTGTTACCAGCATCAGGTCCAAGAGCCAGCGTTCATCATGGATTGAGGGTGTGTCAGTGCCCATGGCATGGGTAACTTGCACGTCTGTGAGGGCACCATTAATGCAGAAAGATATGCACACATTTTGAGCAATATACGATGCCATCCAGAGCAGGACAATGCCAAACCACGTTCTGCCTGGATTACAAGAGCATGGTTGCATAAACAGAGAGTGGGGTGCTAGCATGGCCTGCCTGCAGTCCTGACCTGTCTCCAATTGAGAATGTGTGGTGCATTATGAAGCACAAAATAAGTCTGTGAAGGCCCTGAACAGTTGTGTAGTTGAAGAAATGCATAATGGATGAATGGGGGAAAATTCCACTTGCTAAACTTAAGCAGTGTCTTCAGGACCCCCCTGCTTAATAAGTGTTATTAAAATAAAAGGTGATATTATACAGTGGTAAACAGTTGACTGTCCCAAATGTGTTGCAGTCATATAAAGTGTCTATTTAATAATAATAATAATAATTAAATTCACAAAGTAAAACAAATAAAAAAAAAATGTGTTTTCAATATACTACAAGGTGAATTTTCAAATGACTTTTTTTTTATGGTTTCCATACTGTCCCAACTTTTTTGGAATTGGAGTTGTATTACACAAATGCTCATGTTGTATTTAAGGGGGCTTTCACACTGGCAGTTTACTCTGAAACACCACGGTTTATATGAAAAACTGGTCACGTGAAAGCTGACATGCGGACCGGGAAGCACACCGCGTACCGCACCTGAGACTACCTGTAGGACGTGCTCATTACTCTGTGCTCTATGTGCAGCCTGAACAACTGAACTGAGTTCTGCATAACCTTCTTTCCAAAGGTTAATGTAATGCACAAATTTTTTTAACAATGGAAGTGCAGTTTTTTGACAAGCTGACTGCAGATTAAATACTTATTACTAAGCATTAAGTACAGATCAAGTGCATATTTATTGTGAATGATGTACATGTACTTTATATAAATACAAGAAAAATATATGAATGATAAATGAAGTGTTTTACTTCCTTTAATACTGGTTTTCGTTTTTCAGTGATCAAGTGTAGGAGTTCATGGCTGACTGACCTCTAACTTCTTCTTCTTCTAGTCTTCATGTGGATGATTTAAGATGATTTGAGAGCAAACATGTGCCATGTCTTATTAAATCACTCACTGTGATCTGTTACTTGATTGGAAGAACAAGAAAATTCTTAAGTTCAAAAAGTATTTGTTCAGTCCTAACCAACGTTCGATACCTAATGCAAAAAAAAAAAAAAAAAAAGTTGTTTTCAGGACTATGTGTGACAGATCCCTCCACTGGCATTGGGAACAGTGCTGCTTTTGTCTGTTATCTGCTACAGGGCCTCTCCTTTCATTCTCTAGTGCAAGAAGTATCAATTGCTTCACACATCATTTGTTTACCAAATGTAGTGACTCATCAGACTACTTCTACATGAAAAGGAAATTGATTATTATTCATGATTATAGGTTTCAGATTTACATGGAGAAACGGCTCACGTGTCTCTGAAAGTGGTTAACAAGGTTTTCATTTAATGAGGCAAAATAATCCTTAGCAAAAGCTCACCCAATCTTATCAGTTAATTAATGTGGCTCTTTAAAGCAAGATTCGTTACAGTGGTTGTGAAATCTGCTCGTGTTTGTTTGTTTTGCTTGTATGTTTTGTATGTTGTCAGTGAGACGATCCGTATGTTGGGTTAACACTCGAGCCGAAAGTAAAATGACATCTACAGGCAAATGGTACACACCAACAGACCATTTGGCTCATTGGCACTATATCCATTGTGTCATAAAATACATGTAGAATAATGAGTGGTTTAAGATTAGAATTTGGCTTGGATAACAAGATCTTAGCATAGGTTATAATGTGTATGACTTTTTAACAAAGTGTATATAAAGTAAACAGTATATAAATGCACAGAGTTTTAGCCAATGGTATGTGATGCTTTAACACCGTTTGATAGAGAAAATATTTATATAGGAATAAACACATCTTCCATTTTTTTGCTAATATGCTATGGGAGTGCAGATTATTGAGCAATGTTTTATTGCACTTGATATTCCAGTTACTGCGAGTAAAATTATTCAATCAGGAAGTGAACTGTAGTTCTGGAGAAATGTCCAGTCTTTTCCATGGCTTTCTCATGGTATTAATCACATTGTAGGTTAAAATTATACACATTTCTACATCACAATTTTTACATTTTGTTTTTTTCTCTCTTTGCCTTGCACCTCCAGGGTTTGGGGTTCAATTCCAGCCTCCGCCCTGTGTGCATGGAGTTTGCATGTTCTCCCCGTGCTTTTGGGGTTTCCTCCCCAGTCCAAAGAAATGTGTAGTGATTGGCTACACATAGCTATATACTCGCTGATTGGCATCTCTAAATTGTCCATAGTGTGTGAATGGGTGTGGGAATGTATGTGTGATTGTGCCCTGCGATGGGTTTGCACCTCATCCAAGGTGTGCCCCGAGTCCGCTGGGATAGACTCCAGGTTCCTTATGACCCTGTGTAGGATAAGCAGGACAGAAAATGGATAGATGGTTTCTTCTTTGACTAATGGCCTGAGTTTTGGTGCACGGCCTCCTATAGGCAGAATTGCGGTTGTGCTGAATTTTTCAGTTGTTCAATAATGGATTTAATCATGCTCCAAGTCGAGGTGTTCAAAGTTTGGGATTTTTTTTATAAGCAAACTGCTCATTGGTCATCATGATGCTGTTTATACAGGTATGTTCTCTAAGAAGCTCTGGGTCTCCAGATTATGTGACACATTCATTGCACACAGATAAACTACTTTCAGTTAATTATGCGACTGCTGAAAACACAGCACAAGAACTTCACAGCAGTAGGGGTAAATGTTAATGCAATTTACATTTTATTTTTGAAAATGAGTTTTTTCAGTTATATTGCCCCCCCCAACCCCACATACACTCACATGCACAGCAAATTCATCTAGAACACAGATATGAGATCAGAAGTAGGTAGGCGTCACTTTCTAATCTGCTAAGGGATCAGAGAATAAAAACGCCCCATCAGTAGTCTCTTGCTGAGAAAGCCCAGCGTAGACACCCACTCCTCCAGCGGGGACGGAGACACGAACAACGAGCGGTGCTGCGCAGGTTCAGGCTGGCAGTCAGCTGCAGCGGTGAGTAGTTTTACCCTGAGGAACATGGAATCCTTCATAAGTTTAAAACTCTGCAGATAATGAAATAAATAGATTTTTAGATATCTTTGGAACATGAAATCCTCAACAGAGTCTTAGAACCCTGTGGAATATGGGATCCTGAATAGAGTTTTAGAACTCAGTGGAACATGGAATCATAAATAGATTTCTAGAAATCAGTGGTACATGGCATCCTGAATAGAGTTTTAGAATCTTGTGGAATATGAAATCCTGAATAGAGTATAACAACCCTGTGAAATATGTTTAGAACTCAATGGAACATGGCATCCTGTAAAGGGGTTTAGAAATCTGCAAATTATGAACTCAAATAGATTTCTAGAAATAAGTAGAACACGGAATGTTGAGCAAAGTTCTGGTACACATTTAAAAAATGCAAGATAAGATTTGGAACCTTGTGTCAGGTGACCCTGTTATTCTATGTGGCAAAGTTTTACAACATTCATTCTTGTAATGGAATTATACTGGTGGAGCATCCTGTACTGTAGCATTGATGGCTCCAAAGATGCTGGTTCAACCCTGAGCTGGGATAAGTGTATGTGTGGAGTTTCCTATGTTCTCCTCATATCCATGTGAGTTTCCTCTGGGTTCTCCAGTTTATTCCCACATTCCAAAAACTCCCGTTAAGGATATTGGCTATGCTAGTGCCCATAGGTGTGAATGAGTGTGTGCATGGACTGGCATTATATCTAGTTTGTATTCCTGCCTCATGCCCAGTGTTCCCAGAATAAGCTCTGGATCGACTGAAGAGGATAAAGCAATTACTGAAGATGAATGGATGATTTTAAGTGGTCTGCGAAATGTGGAGTTTTAACAAAGCAAATGTCTCCCAAATTTTATTTTGTCTAATGATCAGTTTAGTACATTTAATGGAGTTTTTTTTTTTTTAATGCAATAAATTCAAGTTCTGGAGTTTTTGAAATTCAATCATTGTCCCCCCACAAATTGTTTTCCAGTAAAAAATAAATTAATAAAATATAATCATTGCAAGTCTGTCTTCAATGTATCGATACTTATAAGATATCAAAATATCCAACACCATGGCATGTACAGTATAGTGATTAATATCTTGAGTCAGTCTTTTCTGAAGGAGACCAGCTCAGGACATTTCATTTGACTCAGCTCTTTTCTGAGAGCTTAGCACGTCCATCATTGTCCCTTTGTGTAATAAGATTAGTCCATGTTATGATCAGTAGCACTGGGGATCTTATTAACTTGAGCCCAGGATTAGATAAATTGGGTCACCCCTGGGCTGTCCTACTGTCTCAGGCTCCTCTCAGGGATCATGGCCCACACGAGGTATTCATCTCTAGATTTATTTGTCTATAGACACATGTCATTCATCAGTAAGAGGATTATGGATCAAGTCCAGGACATTGTACAGTCCATGTTCAGTAAGAAGGGAAGTACTGACACACACATTTCAGGACTGGTCTAACATTCCACTCTAGGAGATATGTATAAATGATATGTGATAAATATGCTGAAATGACTAATGTTACATTAGTAACATCTCCCTCTCCCTCTCTCTCTCTCTCTCTCACTCTCTATAGTAATATCAGACTGAAGCTCTACTCAGGGAGAGAGAATAAAGGGGGTTGAATACAAAACAACCACTAACTAAAAGTGGTTTCATCAAAACAACCAACAGCTATGAATCTTGAACCCCCTAAATCTGAATATAAGTCGGCCACCCGGGTGACCGGAGGCCCAGCCACGCCACGCAAAGGCCCACCCAAATTTAAACAGAGGCAGACTCGCCAGTTTAAGAGCAAGCCACCAAAGAAGGGCATCCAGGGGTAAGAATTATCAGTATTATTGTTATTATTATTATTATTATTTTTTTTTTTTATTAATAATCTGGTGCAATTCCGTAGTCTAAGTGTGGAATAATTACAGATTGCCTCATTTCATTGGAAATAACATCAGTGTATTCATCATGCACTGCAGCACATCATTTACTCAGCATTGTAGTTAATAACTTTTCTTCTGGCCCCTTCAGATTTGGAGACGATATCCCTGGTATGGAAGGTTTAGGCACTGGTAAGTGCAATCTTTTCTTTATCACCATCTCACAGGTCTTTTAGCATCATTCTGGTTTGAAGTCCTTGAGCAAGAATTATATTTTACCTCAGACGGGCTGTTCACACTGGTCATGACTCATTATAAATGCTGTAAAGGCAGATTATAAAGCCTTGAGCGTAGCTCTCCTGGCAAGCTGCTTAAGATAACCAAGAGGACACTGAAAGGCTTTTCACCAGGTGTCTTAAAAGGATAGTGCAGATTTAGTCCAAGACATAGCTTATCCCTTACAATTCTATGCCTATTTCCATCAGTTTGGTTTATATTGCTGTAACTGAGATTAAAATTGACTTAAAATCCAAAGAGATGCTCTGGGACAATGGGACATCTAAGTCTAACTAGAGAGCAGAACATCAGTTATTCTGTGTCTATGATGGGAAATGTTGTATTATATGCGTTTAGAGAACACTTAAGTGAGTGTTCTTGTGTGTTCTTACCAACAGACATCACAGTCATCTGCCCTTGGGAAGCCTTCAGCCACTTGGAGCTGCACGAGCTGGCTCAATACGGCATCATCTGAGTCCACCATCTTCCTCTTCACTTCCCCCTTCCATTCTGCCTCCATGCTGGCTATGGGCTCCATTGGGTCCATTTGCACGCACACATTATCGTGGAACATTTGGAAAAATCTGAGCAAAACAAACAAAAAACAAACAAATACCCTTATCTAACTGTCCACCTCATGGTTTCTTTCTTTTCTGCTCATAGATTAACTTTGACCAGCATACATATCTATGTTTGACTTTTTGTCTGTCAGATAACACTCCTTCCATTCTTTCTCTGTTCCCATTTGTTCTCTTGTTTCATTTCTGTATCCTCCTTTCTTTTGAAACAGAACTTCAAACTTAAGCAAGCAAGAAAACAGCCTCAAGCGAGTATAAGCACTGTACCCGTGAAATGCTTGGCTTCTCATTTCACGTGTCCCAGCCACTCTGGGAAAATCTTGGAGGTTTATCCATCTTTTTAAAAAAAAAAAAAAAAAGGTCATACTCCTGTAGACATGGGATACTAGTTACGAAGAATAAATTTGACACCTTGCGTTACAACCCCCCCCAAAAAAAAACAAAAACAAAAAAAAACAAATCCACTTTATCACATATTAGAGAGATCTTATCACACATTCTTCTGCAATCCGGGTTCAAAACACGGTCATTTTTAAGGTTAGGACTACTTAGAAAAACAAACTGCCGCTTTCTTGGCTGCCTTGCAATGGCAGTACCACCTGATGTGTCCACAGCTTGCTTATTCTAGCAGTTTTAAAGAAAATAATAAAGAAACCAGAACCGCACACTTCAATACACTGCATAATTGAAATGGTCTGATTAAAGTTTAGCGCAGGGTTCAGGCGATTACGATCAGGAAAGTGTTCGATTGTTCTGTTTGGCATCTGATTAGTTCATTATTGATTATCTTTCATACTCAGAATGGCATCGTTCATTCTCGCTGTCTCTACCTGTTGTCTTTCTGTCTCCACTGTACTGTTTCAAATCTATAGTCTAATTTCACTTCCACTGAATTCTTACTGATTATCTTTGTATATTTCTTGTGTATATTAAACCATCATAAACTGATTTCATTTGTACATTCTGAAGTGAATAGCATGTTCTTTTCATAGGTTTCCTTATTCATTATACAGTCTTTAGTTTATCTGTTGGATGCTGCATTGTGCTGTTCTCTGTGTGTGTGTGTGTGTGTGTGTGTGTGTGTTGTTGTTGTTGTTGGTGATGGTGGTGGTGTTGCTGCTGTAGTTGTGTTGAATAGTCTCATTTGAAATGTTCAGTCTAATCTCTTCATTTATGTACTGTGGCACTTTGCTTATTCTCTGCACAAACCCTGACGGTACTCTTTACAGTGAAACGACTTGATACGTTTTCCAAATAATCTCAAACATGTCAGCTCTCACCCAGTTTCCTGTGCTGTACTTGAACGACATGAAGACTGTTGGGATGTTTGCTCAAGAGATGGCAAATGCATCGAATCTTTGACAATTTACTCAATGCCATGACTGTGTAATCAGTGACTGAAGTAACAGTGTGTCTTCTCTACAGGATGAGATCAAAATAAAGCTTATAAAAAGGGGAAAAATATCGGTTGGTGTCTAGATCTCCCTGATGTTAATACACATAAATACACATTTCTATTTGCATCTTTTTCTTTTTTCTACAAAATTTGCTAAGTAGTTTCATTACTTTCAATAAACATATGGTTTATTGGATCAGTCTATATGTGGTAATTGCATAATGAAACTAATATAAAGCATGTACAGTACCTAAACATATTATACAGGTGCATCTCAAAAAAATGTAATATCATGGAAAAGTTTATTTTTTCCCCCATAATTTAATTCAAAAAGTGGAACTTTCATATGTTCTACATTAATTAAACATAAAGTGAAATTTATGTATATTTTGAGATACTGAATTTTTGATTTCCATGAGCTGTAAGCCGTAATCAACAAGATTAAAACAACGACAAAAAAAGGTTTTAGATATTTCACTTAATGCATAATGAATATAGACTATATGAAAGTTCCACTTTTTGAATTAAATTATGAAATGAACTTTTCCATGATATTTGATTGACCAGTTTATTTAAAGACGTAATTAAATGAATACATTCATCATAGGTATTTGATAGCAGTACATGATATAAGAGAATTTCCTTTTAATATCCAAATTTTTTTAGATGCATCTGTACATTTTATTGTGTTTATCCAAATTAGTTTTAATAAAATTAAATCGCTAATAAAATTATAAATCTGAGCTTATAATATTACTTATCATTTTAATTGATTACTAGCTACTACTAAGTAAGTAAGTAACTAATTACTTTTTCCCTCCACATAGCAAAGGATTGTAGCAAGGTTAGCATATTTGCCTCACACCTCTGGGGTTGGTGGTTCAAGTCCTGCCTCCACCCTGTGTACAGAGCTTGCATGTTCTCCCCATGCTTAAAGGGTTCCTTCTGGGTACTCTGGTTTCCTTCCCCAGTCCAAAGACATGTTGTAGGCTGATTGCCACTTCCAAATTGTGTGCACGTATGTGCGATTGTGGCCTGTGATGGGTTCGCACCCTGTCCCGGGTGTCCCCTGCCTTGTGCCCTGAGTTCCCTGGGAGAGACTCCAGGCTCCCCATGACCCTGTGTAAGATAAGCATTATGGAAAATGGATGGATGGATATTTTTAGAGCAAAAAAAAAATATATAATTAGCTAAGCTAACTAGATTTATTTTCCTGAGTTATTTATTTATTTGTAAATAAGTAAATCAATAAATGGTTCCATTTTAACCATCCATCCCTTAAAACACATTTTAAAAAAAATAATTATAATAATTGGTCGACTGGTAATTTTTTTTTTCCACTTTTGAGCTAATTGTGGCTCAAGACTCACATTTGGAGATTATGTATGTGTGAACATCAGTGGAACTTTGTTTATTTATTTTAGTTTTTTAAATAGAGAACTTGCTTTATGTCAAACAAAGCAACTTTCATTCCAATATTATTATGGTAATATTTTAACATGGCAAAACTATTTTTGCGTCTGTTAGCTCTTTAATAGCGCGCACGAGGACTTTAGTTTTGAAAACAACGAACTTCCGGCAACATTCACGAATATACATTGATTTGTCCCACCCGTTTTGCGCATCTTTACGCGAGAACGTTGTCGTAGTGGCCCGTCTTTTGCATCACGATTGGTTGATGGAGCATACTCGAGTTCCCCTGCCCAATCAGCAAGGTTTACGTTTGAAATATGACACATCAGCCAATCATAGCATGGAAGGCGGGGTTCGTCTGAATGCTGATGGGAAAACAAATTAGGCGACGGAAGTGGCTGTTACACGGCCGTCGTCTTCACACACCGTGCAGAGTTATGGAGTTGAGTTTCGTGCAGACTGTAACAATCATAGCCGGTACTGTAAACGCTAATATTGTTGTCTGAGTTCAGGTTTCGGGATCACAGACCCGAGTAAACATGTCGGAAAACATCGTAAGTATATGTTTGTGCAGTTTTGAGTAGCTCGTGATAAGTCGGGTGAAAGCGACTGTAAGGAAGTGAAATGTGCAGTTTATTCCGGGTGATGAGGCAGCAGAATTGTTAGCGTGATGCTAACTGATTAGCAAGCTAACGGTTAGAAGAGGCCGGGAGCGGCTGAGATAAGGGACAGGAATACAGCAGCAGGAGGGAGGAGAAGAAGAAGAACACGGAGTGTGGAGGGATTAGTGAGTGGAAACGCTCAGCGGTGTGAAAAAACCCCGAGGTTCACGAGGTGTTGATGAGCTCAGAGAGAGAAGCAGCTTTCCTGCTCTTAAACACTTCACATGCTCAACAATGAGACTCTTATCGCGCTTAAATGCCTGACAACTGATTCTGATTCTCAATAACAGGGTTAACGTGTTCAATTTCAGAAGTTTTAGAGCTACTAAACCCCGCTTTTTAATATGAACTGCATTCTCCTTTAACCAGGTCTCACCACTGCTCTCTAAGTTTACTCAAAGGTGAAATAGCTGGAATTTTATGTATTATTGTTTATAATATTGAGTCTTTATTGGTCGCATATACATATGCACAGTGAAATTGTTTTCTTTGCATGCCCCAGCATGTCATGAAGCTGGGGTCACAGTGCAGGGTCAGCCATGATGGAGCAGATGGGGCTCGAACCCCCGACCTTCCGATCAGCAACCCAGAGCCTTAACCGCCAAGACACCACTGCCTCGTTTTTTGCCTTTTAATTTATTTCGTAATTGTATAAATACTCTCATGGCCTTAGCAGAAGTGTTATAAGTGGCTGAGTTTGGGAACCCGTGTGGAAAACCGAAGACTGGTCCGGATTGCTTGTTTGTGATTGGATGGGCCTGTTGTCAGTCATTTTGTACACAGCCTAGTAGATCGTGGGGGCGGGGCTTCGCGATCAATGGGCGGGGATAGTGCTGGGGGTGGGCTCAATAAGTAAAAAAAAAAAAAATCATTCAAATATCCAACACCTTTACTTAAAGGTGCAATTGTCAATTTTTATCTTTATTTCTCACTTGCATGAATCCTCAGGAAGATATGTAGAACATGATGAAAAATATCAGTTTAGACCATGGCCTTAGCAGAAGTGTTCGAAGTGGCAGAGGAAACCCGTTTGGAAAAGTAAATAGTGGTCCATATTGATTGCTTGTTTGTGATATTTTTGTGCACAGCCTGGTAGGTCCCGGGGGTGGATCTTCGTGAACATGAGCGGGGATAGTGGTGGGGGTGGGCTCAAGAAATGAAGAAAAATATATATATATTTTTAAATCATTCAGATATTGAACACATCATAGTATTGTATGATTTACATGCATCCAAAAATTCTATTTCAATAAAATTTTATTTGTATAGTGCTTTTAACAATGGACATTGTGTCAAAGTATCTTTACAGAAACATATAAACACAGGATACAGATTTTAAGTGTGTGAATTTATCCCTAATGTGAAAGTCGATGGTGGCGAGGAAAAACTCCTTCAGGTGATCTGAGGAAGAAACCTTGAGAGGAACCTTTTAAAACACTTTAACGTGATCATAATATAAATTGTAGGATTACTACCCCAACCCCCGTGTCACAAATGACCCCATCAATGGTCCAATTCATTCTAAACTCCTCCTTTCAGAGAGCATACTCTGCTCTGATTGGTCAGATGTTTGTTGTGATCGGGCTGCCGCTGTCAGCGTGTGTCGAAAAGGAAATGCCCACTACCGTAACGAGTTTTAGTTCCGCCTGTTCGCGAACAGCCAATGAAGACCAGGGGGCGGGGATTTTTGTTAGCAAGTTACTTAGGTTTGTACAGGAAGTAACTCTGTAAGTAATTTCTGACGACTCGTTTCAGCTGTTCAGAATCGGTTCCCTCTTTTGGGAGTCAAGAAGTCTGTTTGTCGTGCGTTTTAATTTTTGAAACTTTGCAGGTGTTCTTACATTCACAAACAGCTCTATAACATTCTACATGAAAGGTAATATTTGGAAAACCATTATAGGTGCACTTTAAATATTAGAGACCTATTCTTGATAAACTTACCTGTTGCACCTTTAACAAACCTGACTTATCCCCAGACAGATATGCGTTATCGGTTGTATTACACCAGTATGCTGTGCAGTATTTCATTTCACTCCTCATGCGACAGCTCGTGATGCTACCACTGACCGCTTGCTGAATGTGTCACCGTTAACATCGCACCAATTCGTATTTCTGTCAGCAAAGTTGTTACCTGTGGAAAGAATATACTGCTACTGGGTTAACCCAGCAGTGTTTAAATGAAAGAGTTGAAAAGTTCTGAGTTTTACTTTTAAATTGCACCACTTGATTTCACAAATCAACAATTCAGCACTTCTGAATAAAACCACAACCTGGAAAACAATCTCCTGCCATAATTGATTTACCAGTCTAAAAAAAAAACCCCCAGTAAACAGGGTTACTCTTGTGATCAGTCACTATCAAAAAGCTGTTTGACCTGAAAACCCCAAAGTAGCTTTGCTGCCATTATCAGAGCTCTGTGGATCATACGACACCTGATACTATCTATACAGAGTTTGGACTCCACCAATCCATTGTCAGACAGATTGTGTACAAATGGAAGAAATTCAAGACTATTGTTACCCTCCCCAGGAGTGATTGACCAACAAAGATCACTCCATGAGCATATGTGCCCCAGGATAAGATCTAAGCATCTAAAGGCCTCTCTCACATTTACTAATGTTCATGAGTCCACCATCAGGAGAACACTGAACACCAATAATTTTGCTCCCTGTGTGCAGTTGTCTTACAATGTGGACAAGCCAGAAGGCTGTTGGGGGAATGTCTTGTGGCTGGATGGGACCAAAATTGACTTTTTGTTTAAAAGAAAAGCGATATGTTTCAAGAAAGGAAAACCCTGCATTCCAATATAAGAACCTTAACCCATCTGTGAAACATGTTGGTGATCGTATCATGGATTAGGCCTGTTTTGCTGCATCTGGGTCTGGACGACTTGCCCTCATTGCTGGAACAATGAATTCTGAATTATACCGGCGAATTCTAATTCTGTGAACTAATCTTTTGTTTAATTTAGTTCTCTTTGTCTACTTTTAGTACTTGTATGACAATCTAATGATGTTTTCGGTTATATTTATGCATAAATCTAGAAAATTCTACAGGGTTCACAAACTTTCAGGCACCACTGTATAATTCACTCTTTATTTGCCTGTAATGTTCCTCTTGGCATGAGGAAAGTGTAGGGAATGTCCTTGATGGAATAAAAACTGTAACAAATCCACACGAGTTAAGTTTTCTCTTCAGTGTAACTTTTTTCAATTACTGCAATACAATTAGTATTAGTATAGTAGTATTATTATTAGTAGTAGTAATAGTAGTAGTAGTGTACAGCAGGCACCTGTAATCCACGATGTGCTGATTGTGAACATATGCTCTTCCACCTACGCTAGTAGATCAAGTTTTGCTGGAAGGTCTCAACAAGATTTCGAGTGTTCTGTCTGAATTAAATGTGAAATAACCTGAAAGGCTGACTTCATTAACTATCTAACATGTTTATTTGCTCATAGATCATTCGTGTCCAGTCTCCAGACGGGATGAAAAAGATTGCTTCAACCAATCGTGAGACTGCTGCGGCTTTTCTGAAGAAGGTGTGCTGCACGCTATGCTTTATTTTATTATTATTATTATTATTTCTGCCATTCCGCTCTCACTCATCAGAAAACCTTTAGTCTTACCGGACATGGCTATGAGAGCAGCAGTCCTTTCCAGCAGCTCAGACAGCTTCACTCCTGTTGCCGTGTTCACTGCTGATTTATTAATGAGGACTCTGTTTAAAAACGGAGACTGAACCACACTCTTCTCTGACACGTGCCGCTTTCGGAGCCTCACGTCGCCGAGTCACATAACACACACAACGTGCTGTATCTTATCAAGGGTGTTCATGGCAAGTCTCGCTCACCACTTCCATGTTATTCCAGAGCAGACAACAAGTGCACAGATCTGAAAAAATACTGCGCTGGATGCTGGAGCAGAATAGTCCCACACAGTTCAGTCTGTTCTCAGTGACCGCTTCATCTTATTGAACATCGTTGTGTAGAAGTCGTTTCGGGATAGATTAATAGCTGTTGCTGTGATAGACTGTGAGAGTTGTCAGACACACGCAGTGGTATGCTCATTTCTCTCGGTGGCTTGCAGTTAAATGCAGTGAGCCTGGCTGAAGATCAGCTATCAGGTTAAGTATATCACAGCACAACATGAGCTCATTTGTAATGCAACTCGTATTTATCTAGATTAAAGTCCCTGTGTTTGCAGCTCTGCAGCATCGGATTAAAGATTCATGCATTGCTGAGGAGAGCGAGTGAGCGAATCTGCAGATCAATATAGAGATCATGTTCTGTTATTTCAGTAAAAGTGGAGATGGGTAACGAGGCGACACAGGCCTGGCTGCAGCGAAGTCTTGGCTAAAATCTCGCACACCTGGGCTTTGCCTTTTTTGCCTCTCACTTCCGCGGTTGTGGTTTCGAATCCCCCCTCCGCCATGTGTGTGCAGAGCTTGCGTGTTCTCACTGTGATTCAGTGGTTTACTCAAGGTACTCTGGTTTCCTCCCCCAGTACAAAGACATGCCTTGTAGGCTGATTGGCATTTCCAATGAGTTTGTACCCCATCCAGGGTGTCCCCTGCTTTGGGCCCTGAGTCCCCTGAGATAGACTCCCCGTGACCCTGTGTAGGATGGACAGATTATATAACTCAAGTGATGCTCATGGGCTCGATGCATTCCTAATGAAATCTGAATTTCAAGTACATCTCCATTTATTGCTATGTGCACTGAGCTCTGTAGTCGATTCAGAACTCTTTTCTCTGTTAGATATCGCCCACAATTGTATTATGATTGATCCTTTAATATCCTCATAAGCATTCTGCCAGGCCACGCGCTGTCTTCATGGATAGTCTTGCTTCTTATTTTGTTCACTGGCGAATTCAACGTGAGATCATGTGGGGAAATGTTCAGAATGATCTTATTTCAGATTAAGTGGTCTGACTTTTTTTTTTTTTGTCAGAGAATTGTCAGAGCTGTGAACATGCAGCTTATGGTTCGTTTCATAATATCTGTTGTTCCTGTGGTGAGAATGTGATTGTGCGAGTTGTGCTGACTGAGCTGGGATTAATGCCAAGTAACTGCTGCTGTTTTTCATTTCTCTGTTCTTTTTCTTGTTCCTTAATTCTCGCTGTATCACTCCGTCGAACCAGCACAGCCTTTGTATCCTGCTTTCCTTAATTAAACTAGTGATTTGGCATTCTGCTTTTCTGTCTGATAAACCAATTGTTTTTTAATTTTTCTTTAAAAAAATAAATAAACAGAATAGCCAACATTTTCTCCCTCTTCTTTTCTCCCCAAAAGGTTGCTAAAGAGTTTGGTTTCAGCTCAAATGGGTTTTCTGTCTACTTGAACCGCAACAAGACAGGCGAGATTATCTCTCAGAACAAGACCCTTAGTCTGCTTAAAATCAAGTAAGTCTACCTGTGCGTTATGAACCATCAGTATTAGGTCACACACAGATACTAGAACTGTTTAATTAGCCACCCAGTACTAAGCAAATTGCACTATAATGGCCGATTTGCACCGTAAAGACCTGCTAAGCGACTCCTAAGCATGATTAGACATGGTGTTTTTGATATAATGTATAATAAAATGGATAATCATCTCTATAAAACACAGTCGCATCTTTCCTTTACATACTGCAGGCTAATTTAAAAATAAAAATATATATATAATATAAAAAGGCCCATTGCGACACCATTGTATGCTTTTCTGTGCTTAAGACCACTTTAAACTGTGCATTAAAAAAAAAAAATTATTCTGTCACATTTCCTATCTAGGCATGGAGACATGCTCTTTCTCTTCCCATCATCAGCGGGTTCCTCCAGCGAGAACATGGACACAGCACAGCCTCACTCTTCTCTGTCTTCTTCTGCCTCATCCTCCATGTCTCGTTCACACTCGGCATCGCATGTCCAAGAGGATGAGATTGATCAGTATCTGGTCAAGCAGGACGGCAAGATATACAGAAACCAAGATCCCCAGCTGTGAGTCTGCCTTTTTCTTTCTGAGCTCTTTAAAAAAAAAAAAAAAATAATAATAAATCTAGCTTGCTTTTATGTTCTCAGTGTGTGTTGTGGATCATTCAGTGTTTTATGCGTGTGTATTTTTAGATGCCGGCATGGTCCCATGGGGAAATGTGTTCACTGTGTTCCTTTAGAGGTAAGAACATGAATACGAGTTTTTTTTTTTTTTTTTTTTTTTCTTTTTTTTTTTCTTCCTATTTCCGTTGGGAAGTAATGCATAGTCGAGTCACTGCGTAAAAGAAAATGTACAAAGGGAAAGATATTGATGATATTATACTATAAATCACAAGGCTTACAGAGTATAAATGAGAGCTTTGTGTTAAAAGTGCATTGTATGCAAATGTTTATTATCGTGTATGTGTGTGTGTGTGTGTATATATATATATATATATATATATATATATATATATATATATATATATATATATATATATATATATATATATATATATATAAAAATTTAAATTTAATTTATTATTATTATTAATTTTTTTTATCTTTGTCAGCCTTTTGACGAAGACTACCTGAATCATCTCGACCCACCTGTTAAACACATGTCGTTCCACGCCTATATCCGCAAACTCACAGGTGGAGCAGACAAGTGAGTTTTCCTTGAAGGTTTTGACTCTATGGGGGGAAAATATAAATAATTCAGGGTATCTGGATGCTCTACTTTAAAGGTACAGTGCTCCATTATTTTTAATCCCTTAATTGAAATGTTGACCTGAAAGGTAGATGCACTACCAGTCAAACGTTTAGCAACACTCATTCATTATTTAACATTTTTTTATCCACATTTTAGAATAATAATAAAGTCATCAAAACTCTGGTGTAACACAAATGGAACTATGGGAATTATGTTGTGATACAAAATCCTAAAGAGGAAAAAAAAAGTATTTTAGCATCTTCAAAGTAGACACCTTTTTTTGCCTAGAATTTCTAGAAATGTATTCTTGGCATTTTCTTAACCGATTTCTTGAGGAATTTCCCAGATATGCTTTTTAAACAGTATTAAAGGAGTTCCCACCTACGCTGGACACTTATCGCCTGCTTTCAGGAATATTTCACTCCGAGTCGTCCGTTTAGGGGGGTCTAATCTTACCTCATGCTCCTTTTAATCTCATTTCCTTCTCAGAGGCAAGTTTGCAGCATTGGAGAACATCAGCTGTAAGATCAAGTCAGGTTGTGAGGGCCATTTGCCCTGGCCTGAGGGCATCTGCACCAAGTGCCAGCCCAGTGCTATCACCCTCAACAGACAGGTACTCTAAAGCATCATGACCTTAAAGTCTGAGCAGCTCTGGACCTTTTGGAGCTTTTTTTTTCTGGGCAAGAAAATGTCAACAGAATCCTAAAATGAAGAAACTAGCCTCGTCCATTGTATGGCAATATTCTTAAAATAAACGATTTGTAGGTGTAAGTAATTATTATATTTAAATAACTGGTTTTGCAATTACTTAATTATAGGTAGAGTGTGTCATTAAGTATTTTGTATATGAAAACATGTTGACTGTTGCTTTGTTGATAATTAGGGTTGTGTTTTATGTGAAATGCAGTTTTATTACCTTTTGTTGAAAGAAATGTTTGAACTCATTGTACAGTCTTGGGGTCATCTGTCCCGATGTTTATTTGCTGGATGCTGTTAGTTTTAATTCCTGTTGTCTGTACAACCTTTGGCTTTATGAACCTGCCCTTCCTACAGCAGCTACTTGGCTATCCTATGGCTTAGTATGGCTTAGAGAGTGAAAGGGAGCTTGTTGTAGGGTCATGTCTCTTGGCTATCCTATAATGTTTAATGTATAAGTACGAAGCAATGGGAGCGCCTTGAACAACAACGGCTTTGCGTTACAGAAATACAGACATGTGGATAACATCATGTTTGAGAACCACACCATCGCTGACCGTTTCTTGGACTTTTGGAGGAAGACAGGAAGTCAGCGGATGGGCTATCTCTATGGCCGCTACACGGAGCATAAAGACATTCCACTGGGAATCCGCGCTGAGGTCGCCGCCATTTACGAACCACCACAGGTGAACACTTTAATGGGAAACCTTTAAAGACGGGGGTTAAAGCTTTTAGTCGGGTATCGTGAGGCGAGCAAATAACACTTCTGTCTGTCGTGTACTGTCCTAGCTGTTGTATCTTGCTTGAGAAATATTCGTCTACTTCTAGTGAGATGTGCAGTATTCAAGTACATGTTCGAGGTGCTGGCATGACTGCGTTACATTTGCATTACGAAGGGTGTGAACAAGTGGTGATATAGAAAAAAGGAAACAGTGCTGTTACTAATAAGAACATGTAAAATAGAACGAATTAAAAAAATTTATACACTATAGCCAAATGTATGTGGACACCTGACCATCACACCCGTATGCGGTTCTTTCCCACAAAATTGGAAGCGCACAGTTGTACAGAATGTCCTTGTATGGTTGGCATTACAATTTCCCTTCACTGGAACTAAGACACCCAAACCTGTTCCAGCATGACCATGCCTCTGTAAACAAAGCGCGCTCCATGAAGACATGGTTCGCCAAGGTTGGAGTAGAAGAATTCAAGTTGCCTGCACAGAGCCCTGACCTCAACCCTACTGAAGACCTTTGGGACGAATTGAACACTGACTGTACCCAAGGCCTCCTCACATTACATCACATACCTGACCTCAGTAAAGCTCTTGTGGTTGAATGAGCACAAATCCCCACTTCCACACTCCAGAATGTAGTGGAGCGCCTTCCCAGAAGGTTATTATAACCATTTCAAAGAGTGTACTAAATTTGGAATGGTACGATCAGAAAGCAAATGAGCGTGATGGTCAGGTGTTCACATACTTTTGGCTGTGATTGTAATCAGCCATGTTTCAAATTAACAAATTTGACTGATTTTAATCTTATATAAGAAACAGGTCACCATATGTATCTGACCATAAATGTTTGGTTTCAGATTGGTACTCAGAACAGTCTGGAGCTCATTGATGACCCCAGAGCTGCAGCAGTGGAGGAGGTCGCTGCTAAACTGGGTCTCCGCAAGGTAACTCCTGTGCCCCGTCTTTAGTAAAGCTTTTAAAATACATTTCCGTTAGCATGCTTGCCTAGTTACCTTGTTTTCCAGTTTAACTACTGACACAACATTTCTGTAGCCAACAGTCTGCCTGACCTATGTGGTCGGAAGTTCAGCTTGTGTCCATTTGATCCTTTCCCAATGTTTGAGATTAGGCCTATAAGTATTTTACTGAACTAGCATAAGTATTATTCTTTCTTATTTCTTGTAGGTGGGGTGGATCTTCACAGACTTGCTGTCGGAAGATACAAGAATAGGCACAGTGCGCTACACTAGAAACAAGGTAAGACAAATTGCTTGTCTAAATTTTAAAAAATGCTTGTATGGATATGCTTTACCTTTAACCCATTCCAGTAGGTAAATCTTCAGTATTTCTAAGTGTTTAATAGAGATTGACAGATAGTGGATTTTCCTGATACTGAAGTTGGTCGGTACCTGCCAATAACCGATTAATCAACCTATAGCTTTTAAAATTGATATTGAAATGATAACACTCAAAGTAAAATATTGCTAAAACAGTACTGTACAGTAGACTGTACCATGAAAAATTACTGTACTTTTTAAAACGAAATACTCTACTGGTCAGAAGTTTAGAAACACTCCTTCTTTATATTTATTATTTATTCCCACATTTTAGCAGCATAATAAAGTCATCAAAACTCTGGAATAACACAAATTGAACTATGGAAATTAAGTTGTGATTTTTAAAAAAATTCAAAATAAATTAAAAATTATTTTGTATTTTAGCATCTTCAAAGTAGACACCTTTTTTTTGCCTAGAATTTCCAGAAATGTATTCTTGGCCTTTTCTCAACCGATTTCTTGAGGAATTTCCCAGAGATGCTTTTTGAACAGTATGAAAGGAGTTTCCACCTACGCTGGACAAGTATTGGCTGCTTTCCGGAACATTTCACTCCAAGTCATCCCTTTTTTAAAAAAAAAATTTTTTAAAATAAAATGTTCGCTGTCTACTGAAAGAAATTAATATGTTGGCACAATTATATCCAACACCGATTTCAAACATTTAATCATAACACCTTCAGATCAAAAGGTTTTTAAGATCATGAGAAACATTTCAGTCGAATGTGTCCAAACTTTTGGCCGGTAGTGCAAATATATAAGTATTAATATATATTAACTATTAATTAGTGTTAAGGTAAATAAGATGTACATCCAAACTGAACTAAGATGTCGGACTCAAATAACACAACAAAATTTGTCCGTGATGGTTTTAATTTCGCCTCTAGAGGCTGCTCTCGTTCTGGATCATGACAGATTTTCCCTGTTCCTCTCTCTGTGTGGATGTTTTCCCGATAACCGACAGTTCCAGCAATCAATTATCCGTGCCGATTGATTAGCAAAACCGATCAATCGACTGACCTCTAGTGCATAATGTGTTTCCTGTGCAGGACTCGTACTTTTTGAGCTCGGAGGAGTGCATCACGGCCGGACATTTCCAGAACCAGAACGCCAATTCATGCCGGCTCTCTCCTGATGGCCACTTTGGATCAAAATTTGTCACAGTGTTGGCAACAGGTGTGTGGATTCTCCCATTTTTCCATTACATGTAGTGATAGTAGTAAAGATCTGTAGTGTAATAAAGTCTTCTCGTGCACAAAGAGGGAATTGATACAGTATCTATCACCAAAGTGTATCTTCATGCACTCATTTTATGCAAAATTCTACATTTTTCAAAGTGTCTACATGCAAAGGTTTTTATAAATTCTGGTAAAACCAAAATTTTGACTGCAGGTTCGAAATGACTGACATTTTAGTTACATGTAGTAATACAATCCAAATTTGCGTGTACGTGAAAAGGGGAATCATAACTGTGTGTGTGTGTGTATATATATATATATATATATATATATATATATATATATATATATATATATATATATATATGTGTGTGTGTATATATGTATGTGTGTGTGTGTGTGTGTATATATATATATATATATATATATATATATATATATATATATATATATATAATGTATATTAGACTAATTAAAATTACTGTAACTCAGCACCCTTCATCTGACCTTTTAGTTATTCAGAATTGAAATTTTATATGGTGATTTCTTTTATTAATCTGATTATTAAACATTAATCAATCTCTTAGTGGAAATGCATTTCTGTCAATCATCTCATGTCTATTTTGGTGTGCATTTGAGTGCATTTTTTTTTTTTTTTTTTTTTTTAACTGATGAGCTATCAGCAAGATGCGTAGCAAATTATTCTTCTACGTGCCTAGTGATCAACCTTAAATGCTTCCAGCTTGCAGAGCCTCTGATGTTTTATGTGCTGTTGTGTTTTTTTTTGCATCACTCTATTGGCTGTTGTAAAAAGAAAAAGACTAAGATGAGTCATGGACCTGAATATAGTGTTTTAAAGCCAGTACACTGACTTATAGCTGAACTAAATTGCCCCATGTATGCCGAGGTCTAAAATTTGTGTGTGTGCAGGTGGTCCTGATAACCAGGTACATTTTGAGGGCTACCAAGTATCTAATCAGTGCATGGCCTTGGTGAGGGATGAGTGCCTGTTGCCCTGCAGAGACACTCCTGAACTCGGATATGCTAAAGAGTCTAGCAGTGAGCAGTACGTCCCTGACGTCTTCTATAAGGTACATGCACGCAAGCTCACACTAGCATTTGCAAGAATAGCTACGTGCAGATAAAGAATATGGACTTGTCTGCGTTTAACTAGGAAAAGGGATAAAATGTAATCATTTTGTATTAAAGTGTATTCTACTCCAAAGTGGCAGCAAAGTATAGGCTTAGTCATGCTTAAGACATTAAAATTCTCTCCATGCAACACCTCTCCCAGTTTTTGTGCAGCAGTGGAACATTGAATAAAGAGAAACGTGTTATACCAGTCTTCTGGTTTAAATTCCAGTGTGGTAGTGCTGCTGCTTGATGTAACTGACGTCATAAGGAAGCAGTCAGACCTTGACCTGCTTTAACTTGTAAATGATTGCTTTTATTGTTAAATTGTAATAGGGCATGGCACAGGTGACACATACAGTTGCAATCAAAATTATTCAACCCCCATTGCAAATCAGGTTTATTGTTAAAATGTACAGACTTTCAGCTGTTTGCAATGAACAAAGCAAACAAAAGCAATTGAAATAATTCAACATAACAAATGCTTCAAGTGGTTTCTTCAACTGAAAATGCAACTTATAATGACTTCTCCAGTTTCAAAATTATTCAACCCCTTCATGGCAAGCATCTTTAGTACATAGTCGATCACCCTTTTGCTGTTATGACCTGATGCAAATGAGACGCAGAGCTTCTGGCAGCGTTCCTATAGAATCTTAGTCCGTTCCTCATGAGCAATGGCCACCAGTTCAGTAATATTCTTGGGTTTGCGTGCTGCAACCGCCTTCTACAAATCCCACCAGAGATTTTCTATGGTCTATAGTCTGGTGACCGTGATGGTCCTGTAGAATCTTCTAGGACTTTTTATGCAACCAAACCTTGGTGGAATTTGAGGTATGCTTGGGATCATTGTCCTGTTGGAAGGTCAAATGATGCCCAAGCTTCAGCTTCCTCACAGACGGCATGATGTTATCTCCTAGGATTTCCTGATACTTCGCTTAATCATTCTTGCCTTCCACACGCTGCAGGTTTCCAGTGCCAGAGGATGCAAAGCAGCCCCAGAACATCACAGATCCACCACCATGTTTGACTGTGGACAGGGTGTTCTTTCTTCTTTCTTCTCCCTCCAGACATACCACTGCTCCATCGTGCCGTAAAGTTCCAGTTTTGTTTCATCGCTCCACATAAGAGAATCCCAAAACTTCTGTGGCTTTTTTATGATTTTGAGCTGACTTTTCCTGTGCTTTTGGGTCAGTAATAGTGTATGTCTTGGAGTTCTGGCATGGAAACCTTCTGCGTTTAGTACACGTCTTACTGTACTCACTGAAACCTCAGTGCTTGCTGCCACCAAGTCTCGCTGCAGGTCTTGCAGTCACTCGAGGGTTTTTCACAACCTATTTCATGTGTTCCAGCTCAAGCACACATGTGCAACGAATGAAGCCCTTGATTAGTTGCATCAGGTGTGTTTGAGACAAGACCTGTTTTGCATATTTGTGCTGTTGAGGGATTCTATTCCGGGGGTTGAATAAATTTGAAACTGGAGAAGTCATTAAGTTGCATTTTCAGTTTAAGAAACCACTTGATGCATTCGTTGTGTTGAACTATTTCAATTGCCTTTGTTTGATTTGTCCATTGCAGACAGCTAAAAGTCTGTACATTTTGACAGTAAACCTGATTTGCAATGTGGGTTGAACAACTTTTGCTTGCAAATGTAGTTTATCATATTGTTTTGAATGGAGCCCTTTGAATACGATCGTTCTGAACTCGGTGTGAACCTAAAACAGTCAAAGCCAGATAACAGGAGTCAGCTAAAGTTTTCATTTTTGGTCTTAAAACAATACATTTCCTTTAACGTGTCCGATTGGAAATATTTGACTCGAATTCCCTGATCTTCAATTTCTTTGCCCACATTTTTGTCTTTCTCTTCTTCAATTTATTTTCTTTATCTATAGGATAAAGACAAATTTGGCAACGACATCACATACCTGGCCCGGCCTCTACCAGTGGAGTACCTAATTATTGATGTAAGTAACATATATTTTCCTTTTCAGAATGTTCTCCAATGTTTAAATTAGTTAAGGATCTGAGATTTTCTGTTTAATTGTGCGATCTCTGTCATGAATAGTCACGACTCGAATAGTATGAAGAACTATTGTAGTCAAGGCCACCGATCTTCACTGTAGAATTTGTTTGACAGTTAAAGGGGTTTGAGTTTGAGAACATATTTCAGAACTATTTCAGAACTATTCACAACCAAATGTATGATTGTGAAATGAAGAGATTCAAAAGTCTGAAGTGCTACATGCTGTCTTTTTTTTATATATATATATATATATTAATTAACCATTTAAATTCCATTTATAGTGTTACAGTTTGGCAAAAACAGTGAATAGTTCTATCTTTTAAGCGTAAAATGTTCAGTATCGAATATATATGTTTCCTAAGTTTGCTTGAAATTCTCTTTAAAAAGTGTTCTGTCTTTTGAGCAGATCCCCACCACTTTCCCTAAGGACCCTGTATTCACCTTTTCCTCCACGCTCCGCTTCCCCATCGAGAACAGAGACGCACTGGGAGAAACACAGGTAGCTGCTTGCACACTTCAGACTCCTCCTCATCATCATCATAACTGAGAACCAGCAAATATTTTAACTGTGTAAACATAATGTTTTTAAACTTATGTACTTAAAGTATGTGGACACCTTGACTCCCGTCTCCTAAACTGTAAGCACACAATTGTCTAGAATGTCTCAAATTTCCCTTCGCTGGAGCTACGAGGCCCAAAAACATATTCCAGCATGACATCACTCCTGTACACATAGCAAGGTCCATGAAGAAGACACGGCCTGCACAAAGTCCTGACCTCAACCTTTGGGACGAACTGGAACACCGACTGCACCCCAGGCTTCCTCATCCAACTTCAGTTCCTGACCTCACTAATGCACAAATCCCCACAGCCACGCTCCAAAATCTTGTGGAAAGTCTTCCCAGAAGAGTGGAGGTTCTCATAACAGTAATATTGGGACTAAATCTGGAATAGGCGGTTCAATAATGTCCACAAACCTTTAGGCATTTAGTCCTCCTCTGTATGGAGTATTGATTGAACGGAGATGTATTTCAGTTAATCAAGCTGTCACTATGTTCTTATTATATCTTTAATTACACTACAGGGCAAAAGTTTGGAGACACTCGACTGAAATGTTTCTCATGATCTTAAAAATCTTTTGATCTGAAGGTGTATGATTAAATGTTTGAAATCGGTGTTGTAGACAAAAATATAATCATGCCGACATATTCATTTCTTTTATTAGAAAATTAACATTTTATTTACAAATAAATCCTTTTTTTTTTTTTTAATGGACGACTCCTGAAAGCAGACGATAAGAGTCCAGCATATGTGGGAACTCCTTTCATACTGTTTAAAAAGCATCACAGGGAAATTCCTCAAGAAATCAGTCGGGGAAAATGCCAAGAATACATTTCTGGAAATTCTAGGCAAAAAGGTGTCTCCTTTTGAAGATGTAAAATTATGAATTTTTTTTTAATTTATTTAGGATTTTTTTTTATCACAACATAATTCCCATAGTTCCATTTGTGTTGCTCCAGAGATTTGATGATGGTTATTCTAAAATGTAGAGAAAAAATAGAGTAAGTGTCTAAACTTGACCGGTAGTGTAAATACAGTACGTTTTATTAAACATGTTAATGTTCTGTGTGTTTATTATCAGGACTTCCACAGTTTAGCTACATATCTCTCCCAGAGCTCCTCCTCATCCTTTTTGGACATCGTCTCTGACTTCCACTTGCTCATCTTCCTTGTTACTAATGAGGTCATGCCTTTGCGAGTAAGTATTGCAGAAATCTTTGTCTCTCTCACACACACACACACACACACACACACACACGCTTGTATCTTCCAATGTGCAGTATGTAAGGTGATTAAATGTTTTCTCTCTTGTGTTAGGTACACTAGCTGATTAATGTTTACTTGGTTTTGTTGCATTGGGTTACTGTTAGTAATGCGAGTACGACTCAATCGAACACTTGGTAAATACTTTGTCCAGCAGGTGGCACCAGAGGCTGAGTGGGTGTAATTTGGTAAACGTAGGCCTACGCATTAATAAACAACTGTGCTGACCTTTTGGGACGTCTAGCTTTCATTATGGACCACAGCTCCACTGGGTATCAGTAAGGTAATCGTGCTTTATATTCTATTCCTTTCCTGTTTACAGGACAGTATTGGGTTGTTACTGGAGGCTGTGAAAACATCAAATGAAGAGCTGGCGCAAACCTGGAAGAAGTCCGAGCAGTGGGCTACAATCGAGCAACTCTGTAGTAAGAATCTCCAACTCATTTTTGACATTTGGGGGGTTTTAATAATTTGGGTGTCACCTATTTATTTATTATTGCATAAACCAAACGGAACTAAAGACTTCTGCCACGTTTACAAACGTTTCAGAAATGCAGATATTTTTTCCTTCTTATTTGCGTTCGTATGTTGATGAATGCCAGTTGATTTTTGATGTAGTAACGTCCACAAAACTCCATAAAAGTTAAATTGCACAGATGGCTCTAAGCACCAAATGATCGCACAGGGTAAAACCTGAAAAACAGAAGTGGATTTTTTTTTTGGACTCATTTCTATGCCAATAAAACTATTTAATATTATGAAACATTAATGATAAAAAAAATCTCCCTTCATTTGTTTACAGCGTTTTTGGCTCCAAGCGAGCCGAGCCGAGGTACCTAAATGTATATGATTACAGATAAAATAATAACAAAGGTTTCTGTCTTAGATTTTTACATCTCACTTGTAAATACCCGATTTCCAAACAGGAATTTTATCGAAGTCACTCCCACTACGAAGGTTCTAGAACGCTGTTATTTTCCATCCTTTATAGGGTCCATGTTCAGTGAACAGGAAAGGCGTTTGGCATTTGCTACCAAATTTCTTCTAATTGTTTACTTATGAATCCGCTTGTATGTAGCTTTATAAATGAGGCCATTATTATGGTAAACGGCCTACACTTGTATAGCACTACACCTAGAAGCTTTTTAACCTTAGCGGTTCTACAAAGTGCTTTACACTATGTTTATTGTTTGTCATTCACCAATTCTCTCACACACATCAATGCCGTGCAAGCTGCTAGCCTGCCATCAGGAGTAGGTTGGAGTTCAGTGTCGTGCCCAAGGACACTTCTGCATGTGAGGCATGTGGGCTGGGAATCGAATCGCCATATGTAAGAGTAGCTGACAACCCACTCTACCACCTGAGCCACAGTCGCCCCGCCCTGTTAGCACAGTCAGAATTTGCTGTTAGCCCCTAAAAACAGAAGAACAAGCGCTTCTTTTCTCACTCACCATTTTCCAGTGATGTTGAGCAGTAGAAACAACAGATGTTGGACTCAAAGGTCCAGAATGCAGAGCAGCTATACGACAGTGCTGAGTTACAGCAGAGACTTAGCTTGACTAGTTAGTGATCTTTGAGAACTCAAACACAATGGCTTTGATTGAACTTTGGAACTTCAGCGTGTACTCTGGTGCAATTGTCAGCACGGAGTTGAATGGCATTGTGGGCTTTGATAAAAGAAGTTTAAACTAGGAAAGTCACCGAAGAAGCTCATTACAAAATAAATCTTTAATGTTGTTGAAGGTTACTCGTTTATTATTATTTTTGATATGCAGTTAGTTAAGCATGAGCGTTTCTTTTGTTTCATGTTGGTGTTCTTATTATTTTACATTCTTTCCTTTCTGTCACAGGCACAGTGGGAGGGCAGCAGGGAGGCTCTCTTGACTACGCCATGGGTGGCCCATCTATTCCAGCATCGTCCTCTGCCATGTGGTCCTGCCTCCACTGCACCTTCATGAACCAACCGGGCACAGAGCACTGTGAGATGTGCAGCCTGCCCCGTAGTTAAAAATAAAACCCTGCCGCCCTGACAGACAGAAGCAGCAGTGGACTTGTTCTCAAAGCCCCTCCCTCTTACACCCTTGCTCCCCCCCCAATCAGAACTCCACCCACTTCATCACTGCCTGTCCTGGGTTGCTATGCGAATACCAGTGGTGTACTAGGCTACATGTCCAAAGCTAATAACGATTGTGTTCCTGTAGCCTCTTTGTAGTGGCCACAAGGCATGCTGAGATTGATTTAGGTAAAGCACTTGGCCAAGGTTTCTTTCTCTCTACGGTCCATAATGAGCTGACGGCATCGTTGCGTTCTGGATGTTGATGAAACTTGCTGAATTTGTTTTTGAAATTAACTGTATGCCCCCCCACAACCCACCCCTTTAATTCTCACAGCCTGGAGATGTTTGTGTAAATAATATGCAGATTGATTCTGATACTGTTATTTAATTTCAGTGAGGCTTTTTGTTTTTCTTTTTTGAACCATAGTTATATGTATATTGATTGAATTTAATACAATTCTGTTTTCCAAAAAACAAACCCATTGAGCTCAATAAGCACTTGGTGGATTTTCATGAAACAAAATGCACTCTGCAGCAGTCATGAAACAAATGTCCAGATCACTGGACCCATCAACTCACCGTAACAGATTGTTCTTGAGTTTTAATTGAGACTCCCTATTAAAGGTTCCACAAGCCTTTTTCTCAATCATTACCTGCTCTTATTTCTTTGATTCCGTGTGTGGATTTATTAGCTACCATTTGAGTGTTGTAGTCACTTGTGTCTGAGTTCTTTATGGTGTACATTACGCTACAGTTTGATCTTTTCAGCACACCATAAAGCCAGTGGCTGCTTTTTCTGCTGTCTTTTGGATGAGACGTTAAACTGAGGTCCTGACTCTCTGTGGTCATTAAAAATCCTAGGAAATTCCCCCATTGGCCCCTCTCTATCATGGTCCATTAATAATCTTCCCACCTTGAACTGGCTACATCACAGTCTCCTCTCAACCAATAGCTGGTGTGTGGACTATGGCTGCCGTCGTATCGTACCAAGTGGATGCTACACACTAGTGGTGGTTGAGTTGACCACAATGTAAAGCCCTTTGAGTGCCTATTTAGAAGTGCTATATAAATCTAAGTAATTATTATTATTATTATTATTATTAGTGAATTTAATTTTGATAAAGTGCAGAACAACTGGGATTGCCCTGTTTTTGAATATGGCATTCTCAAAATCCCAGATGTCTTCCTTTTGTCATCTCTTTCGGTGTCTCACTTACTGACACCAGAGGACCTGTGTACAAAACACAGTTCAGCGCTCATGAAGCCTGTTTCATTGTAATCTTCGAAGCCTTCCAGTAGGAAATGCTGCACACTTTTTTTTAAGGTTTCCTATCTCCATCTGGCTTGATGTTTCCCTCACCTAGACAAGGAAAAGAAGAGGGATAAAGAACAGCTAGAAGCAGAGAACAAAAAGCTAAGAGTAGGGTTAAATAGGTCGTTAACTAAAAATACTTTTTCATTTGTTTTCCTGGTGTTCATTACTAGATGAAGTTGAAGGCAGCTGTAGTATTTGTACCCAACACCAAATAGAAAGCCTCCTTGCTCCTTGTCTTCTGAGACATCTTCTGATGGGTTTATAGAGATATGAATTCGTTATTCAAAATAAAGAGATGTGTTCTAAATGCATGCAAATGTAGATATGATACCAGTAACATTTTTCCACTATGCATTATACCAATGACACTGTTTGCTTGAATTATTTATTTATTTAGTTATTTATTTATTTATTTATTTTTGAGCGCTGTTAGCCAGAAAGGTACCACATCACATACGGCATCTGGTTGAGATTAGAGGTGTACAACAAGGCACAACCTTGACAACCTGGTCATGGTCGTGCTGGTTTAAATTAGGTTACTAGTTTGTTTATACTGTGGAAAATAGATTCAGCTAAATTCTTTTTATTTATTTATTTATTTATGTTGTGGTAGAAATAAAGATAACTGCATGAGTGAGAGTATAAAACATTGTCCTGCACGCATTTCTAGTCGAGATCAATTAGAACTTTCTAATGTTTCGTTAAGGAAAAAATAATAATCTGATGTAGTAAATAGAGAAATTTCCCATCTAATGAGTGTACAGACTGCCCTTCTGGTCTTCTCACTACTATACAGTTGCACCTTTTTCAAAACAGGACAAAAACATGCAGAAATATTATTTGTCATTATTATACTATCACATCGAAACATTTCAAGTTTAATTTCACATTGAAAAAAAAAAAGTTAGTGGCTTCTTTGAATGCATCTCATTTAGTTGATGTTTCCTTTTGGGAAGAGGAATACAAACCTTATCCCTTATGAGAAATAGACATTATTCCGGTCATAATGTTCCTATGTGGTTTATTTCATTTTTGTAAGATCAAACAAAACAACTATTAAATGTAAATATCTTCGGATTTAAGGATTTATTACCTGGCACGCTCTTAGATCCTCAAGGTTTGTTAAAAGCACATGCAGTCGGAGAGTAAGGACGGTGTTAGAATTAACTTTAAACATGTACAGTATGGGTAATTAAAGCAACCTCAGACATCACACATACACAACCGAATAACGTGCGCTTTACGTCTTAACAAGGTGCGCTAAATGTGAAGACGTCTGTATGATTTAAACACGTTGTCGTCGTATGCCGGCAATCCGTCATCAAGCATGTGAGATGCATGTACATGCATGGCTACATATTTACTTGTCTTTACAAATGTATTGTTTTACCTGCTGAGATGAGCCTGTTTGGTTAAGCTATCACACATGCAGACCAGGTTTTTCCATCGGTTCCTCAGGATCCCAGATGTGCTGCAGATGATGTCCAGGAATGCTGCTTTGGAGGTAAGATGTCAAGATGAAACACAACCTGCAGCTCAGAGACATCATCTCTAGTCTTGCTGTCGTTTGATCTTGGACTGCACATGTTTATTTTGGAGAACAGGTTTACTGTTGAGCTCTGATTTTGTTTGTTCATATGACTACATTGTGTAGGATATTGAGCAATGGTCAACACTATTTCTAAACTGCTCAGTCAGTGTGTGGATCAGCAAACCATGCACTACTGGATGTTTGAGCAGTTTACTGAGTTTACAGACTGCGGTATGTGAGAACGACATTGAATTGAGTGCAGAATTTGGATTTATGTGTCTGGCCTTTAGGATTTGCAGAAACATGACTCCGCCCCTCTCTTCATGAAGACACCAATGAAGGGGTGGAAGTACGGTTTGGACAGACAGATATAAATGGCAGTAGGATTGTGCTTGGGAGTCATTTGGGATATTTCGACACTTTCTAGTAGTCTGAAATTTAACGATAGGTTTTTGATGAACTTATTTGGAGGTAAGCAATACTTTATGATTAAACGTGTATGTTGTTTGAGATTTATGAAAATGTAGACTAAAAATTTGCATTTGAAGTTGTTGTATTTGGAAGTGGATATGATGAGGTGAATTTAGAACTTGGATGTAATGTTGTATTTATTGTTTTTGAATTTCAGAGTTTCTTGAATTTCACAATTTTTTTTTCATCATTGTATTTTATATTATGGGTTCAGTGGGAGTCTGATGTGCATGATGTGCTTAATTTAGGTGTGTGTGTGTCTAGAAGATGCAGATTTTGCAGTTCTTGTTATTTATGCTCTCTCTGGGAGCTGCGCAGAAAAACACTGAGTGGGACTACATAGCTGAAGGTAAAATTATGTGTGTGTGGAAGAAAATAATTTCAAGAATCAGGAGACATGTCCGGTTCAATGTTTTTATCTGTAGGCTAAGAAAGATGTCTTGAATATTTTTTTTCATCCCTTACACCTTTTCACTATTTGTAGTGTTATAACCTGGAACTTAAGTTGACTCTCTTTCCTTCCAAGAAGACTTCCTTCTTGTCACTGAGTTTTGGAGGACAGCCTCCTCTAGGCAGAATCGTGATTGTGCCGGATTCTTTCCATTTTTTTTAAATGATGGATTTACTGGTGCTCTGCAGGATGTACTAACATTTGCACATTTTTCTTAGAATGTTCTGATAGCACCTTGATTACCATGATGGTCAAAGTCTGGGCCTTTCCAGGAACGGGTTGATTTACAGTACTGTGCAAAAGTCTTAGGAACCCTATTTTTTTTTAGTATAAACTTTATATCTCCACGTTTCTCACAACATGGATATATAACAATTTTTTAAACTAGGTAGATTTTCCCCCATACTTTAATATTACGAGCTACTTTGGGTCCATTCGTGACATATAATCACAATTAAGTCCATTTCAGTTCCAGATTTTAACACAACATAATACGGAAATGGTCATGAGGAGGATATTTATGCCAGCCACTGTAGAAACATTTCTAATCAATATAGTAATATTTCTCATCTCCAAGCCTCTTGAATGAAGGACTAAATGTCCTTATATAAGTCCAACTTACTACTAAACTAATTAGTATGTGAGATTAAAACAGCCTGGATAACTAAACCCCTTGACTGCCATACTGCAGCTGTGAAGGTGAATGCCAGAGGATGTGCCAATCTCACTTTAGTCCTGGACAACTGGAAATATGCCATTATGACTCAGGTGAAAGATCTGCTTCTCAATGACCACAGCACTGTGCTACCGGACTATGGGAGGTCAGTTCTGTTGTCTGCAATATGATACTTCATACATCTAAAGTATATTTTTTATCGATATGAATTCTATGGCTGCATTTTTCCGAGACATATGAAATTGTGATAACATCTCTCTAGGATTGGATCTCTGTCTGAAGCTCTCAGTGATCTATATAAAGAGGTCAACTCTTTAAAGGAGCGACTGGGTGAGCTCACATCCAAGTTTGAAGGAGTGGAGTCTTTTGTCGATGAGGTTCGGTCAGGACGAGAGGAGAGACCCAGGGCAGAAGGAAACACCGTGACCTCTGAACCTGACACCAGGCCAAGACGCAAAACCAGAGTGGTGATTCGAAGAGTGATGAAAGCAGAAAATCCATAGGTGTGATCCTTCACTTCTTCACGTGTCAAACTCAGAGAAAGGATTTTTTTTTAAGGACTATATTCAAGACACTACATATATATATATATATATATATATATATATATATATATATATATATATATATATATATATATATATATATATAATCTCAGTGAAGCCTGTGTAAATTCTACATTGTATAGAGTCCGTGATTGCACGTAATGGAATAAAAATAGAAAGTGTATTCCATAGTGAAGCCGTGATCTCTGGGATACAGTCACTGAATCTTAATACTTTTTTTTTTACATAAAGGGACATTTACACTGAGGATTCTGTAATATCTTTTTTTTCGTCTCTATACATAGAGACATTTACACTGATGGGTGAGCATAATCATTTGATTTTGTAAATGTGAGAAAGGACATCTGCAAGAAGCTCCCACTTTTTTGCTTATGTCTACAGTAATTGACATTTACAGAATGAACTTACAATAATAAGTCTATTTAATGAAAACAAAGGTCCATGTTTAATAAAAATCTTAATGAAAAAAAATAGAGGTTGTTCAATTTAGTTTTATACATTTTCCTCATACTATTTATAGCTATATTTTGTTGTAATGTGACAAATGATAATCTTAAGGTTTACTGGGTTTTATATGATTCTTTGCTCTATTTTTCATACCGTGGATTTTAGTGTATTTCAAGTGTATTGAAAACAAACATCGCCAACAACAAACACAACAATTCCCCCTCAGCATTCACAACTCCACGCGATACGCCATGTTTGTAAGCGTTGCTATGGTTGTTCCGACAAAATACTTCTTCTCTCAGTCATTTCCTGTTGGTTTATAGGATTACTCAGAGGCGCCCCCTGTCGTTTTAAAGAATATTACAACCGCGAGCGCGTCGAGTATAAACGCCTCGTCCGTTTGTGGAGGTGCGCGCGCAGTCAGAGGAGGCTCGCGCTACGGAGCTAGGCGGAAGTATAAACAAGGCTTTAGCTCCATGCGAATGAAGTTGATGGTCCAGGTGCGCGTGTACCTTATATATGTCTTATTATTTCCATATATATGGAAATCATTATATATATGTATGTGTGTGTGTGTATAATATATGGTATATGTGTGTATAATAATAATAATTTATATATATATATATATATATATATATATATATATATATATATATATATATATATATATGTTCTTGTTATTATTGTTGTATATTTTATATATATGAATTTTTACACACATTTTTAACATTTTAGAAATGTTTGAAAGATTTTTACATGGCACCCCTAATCTCATCAGACATCAGATGGTTGGGAAACTCATTTACATTTACATTTATTCACTTGGCAGACGCTTTTATCCAAAGCGACTTACAAATAAGCAAAGCGATATATCAAGCAGAGAACAATACAAGTAGTGCTACCATACAAGATCCATTAATTGAGTTCTAGAGGTAGCAAAGTGCACAGAGTAGAGGTGTAAGTGCGTTGTGGTTTTTTTTTGTTTTTTTTTTATTATGAGTTGGTTAGGTGTTCATGGAAGAGGTGGGTCTTTAGCTGTTTTTTGAAGATGATGAGAGATTCTGCGGTCTGGATTGAGATTGGAAGAGCATTCCACCACTGAAGAACAGTAGTGTGAAGGTTCTGGAAAGGGACCTTGTGCCGTGCTGAGTGGGAACTACTAAACGTCGGTCGGTAATCGACGAGATAGGTGTCAGAGAGTGGGTAGGTGCTTTTCCTGACAAGGTCTTGTAGGTGAGCATCAAGGCCTTGAACTTGATTCAGGCAGCTACAGGAAGCCAGTGGAGGGAGATGAAGAGGGGTGTGACATGGGTTGTCTTGGGCTGGTTGAAGACGAGGCGCGCTGCAGCATTCTGAATCATTTGAAGGGGTTTGATGGAGCTGGCTGGGAGGCCTGAGAGCAGTGAGTTGCAGTAGTCCAGTTTAGAGATAACAAGAGCCTGGACTAGTATCTGTGTAGCCTGTTCGGTGATGTAGGGTTGGATTTTCTTGATGTTGTACAGGATGAACCTACAGGACCTTGCAGTTTCTGAGATGTGGTCTGTAAAGGTCAAGCCATCATCAAGAATCCCCCCAAGGTTCCTGGCCATCCTGGTTGGCATGAGTGTAAGTGAGCTGAGCTGTACAGTGAGGTTCTGGTTGATTGAGGGACAGGCTGTGTTATCGGCTGTGCTATAGCATTAAGATTATGCCTCACTGGAAATAAAGGCCCCCAAACATGTTCCAACATGACAATGGCCCTGTGCACCAAGCAAGCTCCATTAAGACATGGTTTGCCATGGTTGGACTGGAAGTACTTGGGTGGTCTGCACAGAACCTTGACCAAAATCCCACTGAACACCTTCAGGATGCAGACTGTGTGCCAGATCTTCTCACATGACATCACTGCCTGACCTCACTAATGCTCTTGGTGATGAATGAGGACAAATCCCTTCAGTCGTGCTCCAAAATCTAGAAAGCCTTCCCAGAAGAATGGAGGTTATTATAACAACAATGGGACGACCAACTTTGGAATGGGATGTGTGTGATTGGTCAGGTGTCTACATACTTTTGGTCATATAGTTTGCATACTGTAAATTCCCATGATAATTCATTTAAAACTTAATTAACGAGATGATGAATATGTTAGAAAAATGACGTAGAATCTGCACTTTATTTGAATGTTTCTTTTCATGTTGCTCTGTGATTTTTGTGTGTGTGTGTGTGTGTGTGTGTGTGTGTATATAATTACTATTCGACCATTTACACTGTATTTCTCAATCACACTTTCTAATTCTGAAGATGTTTTTACAGTTTAGTTGCTCGGCATGGCAGTTTTACCTGCTACACTTTAGTATCTGATGAAGGTTTTCAGAGTTTTATTGCTGGATTGATTTCCTGAATAGAGAGCTAGAGAGACATCAGTGGGAGGAAACGAAACTGAAAGTGTTGATGTGGAGTTTGTGCTCTACAAAGCTCGCTGTCAGACCCCTGCAGATCTCGGTGCTTATGACACGAGTTTCGGATTCATCTCAGTGACTGGAGGAAAGGTGCTAGGTAAAGGTAGGGGTGTACTTTTATTTAGTTTACTGTCTTACTTCGAGCAGCTTGGTTAGAAACCTTGTGTCCGTGCAGGAGTTGTGAAATGATGGCAGGTTTATAATGAGATATTACACAGTTAGGCTACTCTTTGAGTATTTTTCGAAAGCAATGGGAAATGTCTAAATCAGGATGCACAAGTGTATGTTTACATTATTCTTTTAAGTCTTCAGTGATAATAAACAAGGGATAAGTTATTCCAGGAAATCTGTCAAATGTGAGATACGTCACTGAAACGAAACCTAAGGGAAGGAGGTTTATTATACTGCCATATACTGACCTGAACTGAGAAAAACAAGTCTCTCTCTCTCTCTCTTTCGCTCTCTCTCTCTCTCTCCCTCTTTCTTAGCGCTCTCTCCCCATCGCGCGCTCTCTCCCTCTCTCTCTCTCTCTCTCTCTCTCTCTCTCTCTCTCTCTCTCTCTCTCTCTCCCTCTTTCTTACTAGCGCTCTCTCCCTCTCTCTCTCTCTCTCTCTCTCTCTCTCGCTCTCTCTCTCTCTCTCTCTCTCTCTTACTAGCGCTCTCTCCCCATCGCGCGCTCTCTCACCCGCTCTCTCTCTCCCTCTCTCTCTCCTTCTCTCTCCCACTCGCTCTCTCTCTCTCTCAATTCAATTCAATTCAATTCAATTTTATTTGTATAGCGCTTTTTACAACAGACATTGTCTCAAAGCAGCTTTACAGAAATATAAACACGGTATACAGATTTTAAAGGTGTGAATTTATCCCAAATGAGCAAGCCACTGAGTGGCGACGGTGGCAAAGAAAAACTCCCCAAGATGTTTAAAGGAAGAAACCTTGAGAGGAACCCGACTCAGAAGGGAACCCATCCTCATCTGGGTAACAACAGACAGTGTGAAATAGTACAGTATGGATGTAAATGAAGTCTGTATGGTCTTCGGAGCAGCCGCAGTCCCAGTAGAGAAGACTCGAGCTCCATCCAGAGGCTGAAAGGATCTGGATCTCCAGTATCTCCAGAAATTCGTGTGTGGCTCGGCAAAAGGAGAGAGGGAGAAAAAAGATTATTATGACTGTGAAGTAGTAAAAATAGAGTCTATTCATGGTAAGCTTGAGTAAACAAATACGTTTTAAGCCTAGACTTAAACACGAGACTGTGTCTGAGTCCCGAACACTAATAGGAAGACTGTTCCATAACACTGGAGCTTTATAAGCAAAGGCTCTTCCCCTTGCTGTAGCCTTCATTATTTGGGGTACCGTCAAATAGCCTGCATCTTTTGATCTAAAGCGTGGCGGATCATAGAAAACCAGAAGGTCGATTAGATATTGTGGCGCGAGACCGTTTAGTGCTATATAAGTTAATAAAAGTACTTTATAGGTAATGCAAGATTTTACTTGGAGCCAGTGCAGTGTGAATAAGATCGGGGTGATATGGTCGTATTTTCTAGTTCTAGTTAGGACTCTAGCAGCAGCATTCTGGACTAACTGGAGCTTATTTATATTCCTACTGGAACATCCAGACAGTAAGGCTGGATACAGTAATCTAATCTAGAGGTGACGAATGCATGAACCAGTATTTCCACATCATGTACTGATATGTTTCTTATCTTAGAAATATTTCTGAGATGAAAGAAAGCTATCCTAGTAATATATTATCTACATGAGCATCAAATGATAGACTGGAGTCAATAATCACTCCAAGGTCTTTAACTGCTGTACATGATGAAACAGAAAGACCATCCAGAGTAACCATGTGATCAGAATGATTACTTCTAGCTACACGTGGGCCTAATAAAAGTATTTCTGTTTTATCAGAATTAAGTAAAAGGAAGTTGGTTAACATCCAACGTCTAATGTCCTTTACACAATTCTCGACTTCTCTCTCTCTCTCTCTCTCTCTCTCTCACTTGCTCTCTCCTTCTCTCTCCCACTCGCGCTCTCCCACTCGCTCTCTCTCACTCTCTCTCTCCTTCTCTCTCCCACTCGCTCTCTCACTCGCTCTCTCTCTCCCTCTCTCTCTCTCTCTCTCTCTCTCCTTCTCTCCCACTCGCTCTCTCTCTCCCACTCGCTCTCTCACTCGCTCTCTCTCTCTCTCTCTCGCTCTCTCTGTGTTTGTCTCCTTCTCACTCACTCTCTCTCTCTGTTTTTCTCTCTGTTTGTCTCTCTCTCTCTCTCTCTCTCTCTCTCTCTGTTTTTCTCTCTGTTTGTCTCCCTCTCGCTCCTCTCTCTCTCTCTCTCTCTGTGTTTTTGTCTCTATCTGTCTCTCTTTCACACTGTCTCTCTTTCTCTCTCTGTATTCTTACTGGTCACTAAGACATTGCTTTGCTGGTACACCTTGTGGGTGTACTGTGACAGACCACATGGCACTGTTGCAGTGATTCCCACAGGTCTGTTGTAAAAGGGAGTGGACACGTTGTGCTGGTGAGATGGTGATGATGTAGTAACATTGAGCAATTAAAATAAATAAATAAATAACAGCAAAGTTATTGTACCAGCACCACATAGATAAATTGTCCACTATGTAGATAATATATGGCCCATTTCCACTGAATCACAGGCTGACAAAACAACATAATACAGTAGGTGACATGTATAACTACGATGCCACCTACTGTATGTGGTAAATAGACCTAATAAAGTGGCCATCGAGTAATAGTTTAAAAAAAAACTTTAAAATATATTTTATAGACAAATCCATAATGCGTCAGAACTGATGGGAGTCTGGGATTTCTACTGCCGTACATGAAAAACATATTAAAACATTGAGTTTGAAATGTTAAATTCAGCTCCACTTTTATTTGATGAACCTTATTGAGTTATGCATCATCTAAAATTAAATTATAGTCACTGTCTGCATTCTTTTCCATCGTACATGTGCCTGAAAACAAGCCTGAAAGAATTTAAAAATGAAGAGAAAAAAGACAAACAAAGAAACTAGGAAAGAAAGACGGAAGAAGACCAAAAAATCAGCAAGTGGTGGCAGAACCTCAACCCCACCCCAGGTTCAGAGCCAAAATGAAGACACTGCATCAAGTAACCAGAGTGAACTCCAGCCTGATCAGGACTGTGCTAGCAGCCCAGTGCCTGCGACAGGAAAAGTGAACGCTCAAACCCAAACAGGAGAAAAAAATATTAAAAACACAGGGACCCAGACTGAGTCCATCAGTCACAGAACATGTCACACACAAACCGAGTCAGATCCCAGGTCCGAAGCCACCATTCAAGGCCAAGGGAATGCAGAAAATGATTCACCCAAGACAAATGAAGAAAAAGGTGCTGACAATTCTGTGTCAACACCTCCTGATCCTGGAGGAGACAAGAAGGAAGGAACAACCACACCATCACACTGTGATGAAGTAATGCAGGAGGAGGACATTAAGAGCAAGAAGGGAGAACAGATGGGAAAAGATCCACAAGATTCCTCTAACCTCAAGTCTGCAGAAACAACACCGAAGTCATACGCTCAAGCAGCATCAGGCAAAGACTCAAAGGAGAAAACCAACCAGACAGTAGCAGGACAGGACGGCAAAACCCACAACAAAGCAGCGCAGAGGTAGACTTCGTTTTATTAATCATTTTGGCTACACTGTATGTTTTTTTTGTAAGAGAAAGTAACTGATATCTAACACTTTTTATTCTATTAGAACAACGTCCCCAGTGAGAGGACCAACTGGGAAACCCATGTTCACATTTTATGTGTACTTAGTTATTGATAAAAGCTTCAAGTTTAACAGTGAGGAAGACAAGCTTCTGATCTGTTATGAAAATGGTTCTATTGAATTAGAAACAACCCTGTTCAGGTGAGTTTCATTTTATGATATTGTATGCTGGTTGTATATTAATTTTGCAGTAAGTCAGTTCAGTTCAGATTGTGCTTTGTTGTTTTACACTTTTTTTAATTACTCTGACACAATTTGGAGGAACATAGTCAATGGGCTATCATTAAATAGGATGTGGTATATTATAGCAGATGAAATTAATGAGTAATGCTGTAGGTCAGTGGTTCTCAACCCGGGGGGCGTGGAGAGATCTGAAGGGGGGCGCAAATTGTTTTCAAAAACAATAAAAAACAACCCTCAGACAGGGCGTCATTTGCGTCCTTGGTGTGTTTTATTGGTTTTCAAATAGAATGTGCATAAATGAAAACCCTGCGTTCCCTGTCCATTCTGTTTGCTGGAAGAGGTGGGGCACCTTCCTTTTATCTAGCTGTCAGTACAGACCAGTATGCCAACTAAGCAACTTTTCAGACCTCTTTAGTGACTTTTTTTTTCTTTCAAAAAAGTGCCTAGTGACTTTTTGGACAAACTTTAACAACTTGTCGGCAGTACTATAAGGCAAGCACGAGGTCTTGCTTTCGCACTGTACTCTCACCTCTCTCTGCGTCTACTCTGTTGAGTGAGGGGCCGAGAGCCGGAGATTTAACAATGTCATGATGTGAGCGCCCTTCATCCCAGTTTGCATAATTGTATGCAAATGTTTTAGAACACAAGTCGAATAGAATGCAACATGTTACACGTAAAATAGTCCATATTATTACAACCGAATTCTCTTGTTCCAGAGTAGTTATAGTGTTCAGAAACATTTTTAATTGGGGCTTTAGTTACAAAAGTTTGAGAATCTCTGCTGTAGTTTACTTGTAGGAGCTTATATTTATGATGAAGCAGTTGACAAGAAGCAAGCAGGCCACATACCAAATATTTATTACATGCTGTATATAAATAGCCTGAATTCTTCAATGATAGTAGTTCAATTATGTTTCCCTGTGTAATAGGGGCAAGAATAAGAATGGCTGCTTAATTGAGGCGAAATGCTCTGTTGATGAACATTATGTGACGCGTGGCATCATCTTATCATACTGCTATGCAGTGCAGAAACAAGGGAACCCAATAATGGAACTTGCCAACAGACGCCTCCAGATTCCTTTTGAAGCCTCATTAAAAGGTAGAAAAGTTGTCCTCCTGTTCATTTGTTTATTTATTTATTGCATTTGGTGATTATTTTAACTATTTATTGACATTTTTTTTATTGTCTAGAAATCCACCTTTTTGAGGCCCATGTGAGTTTTTCAGGTCCAGGAAAATTGATGGAATGGCTGAGGAGCTTGGTAACATCTGCCGATAAAGTCATATTTGAGGCCTGGCAGAATTCTGCACATTTACTACTGAACAGATTGTTTGAGAAATGGGATCCATCAAACCAGGAGGCCATAAGGACATTCATACAACTCTTAAACCATTATAAGCAATGTTTTCAAAGTGCCAGTCAGTGGGTTTTTTACCATGATCAGCTGCCCACACCTTGTATACAGGCCAGTGAAAGCTTTTGATTCTAATAAAGGTAATTAAATCTTTGAGAAATTGTTACATAACTTCAGCTTCTGATTATCTGCTTTAGGTGTCTGAATTGATAGCAGCAAAGCTGGTTAAGATACTGAATCTTGAAAGAAGGCCATCAGAGACCTCAACTAATGTCGGCCCTCTTGCAGTTGGCCTCTCAGTGTTCCAGGTGACACGTGCATCTGGTGTCAATCTCGGGATTAAAGACTGGAGTGTGCTCTGTCAGCTGGTATCATCTGCTCCTGCTCTCAGACAAGTACAAGAAATGCAAAATTCCTTTCCAACACTGCAGCAGTAAGTATAGAAAAGTGAGCCACCTGGTTTGAATTATAAATGTATAATAATATAATAATGATGTAAAAAAAAAAAATGGATTAATGATAGGTATACCTACAGGTGATATACAGGTGGGTGTCAAATTAAAGGAAAACCCTTACTCATTTGACTGACACTTACAGTATGTCCAGGGTAGCATACAAATTAGATGGTATACCAGTGATCAATATAGGGATTATAAGCCTTACTCAAGGGTCCAGTGGTAGCTTGGCAATGCTGAGATTGACAGTCACAGCCTTCTAGTCAGTAGCCCAATGCATAAATCACCAAGCCACCATTGCTGAGCATGCATATTTTATAAAACAATACTGGAGAATTTATGGAAATCTTATGTCTAGTTAGGGGACATTAGAAAGAAAGAAGTTAAAAGCTTAACCTTAATGTTCATGGTTAGATTGATTGACGCTGTTACTTTATTTTTATCTTTATCTTACAAATGATTATGCTTTTAGTAAAAGCAAACTAATCATTACATTTATAGATGTTAAGGTATAGAAGGTATACACATGAGAGGAACAAATGCACATTTGATTACTACTTTAGTTTGAGGGCACAATTAATTTACTTGTCTTATGGGTTTCGTGAACTAGTGAACTTGTGATAGTGTTTTGTACTAGTTTTTAATGCAAAAGGACCATCAACACTTCAGGTTAACAACATTAAATCTTTTGCTCGAAGAGGAAGTTGATACACCACACGAGTTTTCAATAGTTCATGAATGATCTATTAGTAAAGACGAAATAATTTCAAAGATAAAAAACCTAATAACCACAGTTATTCTTCTTCTTGTTCTTCTTCTTCTTATTATTAATATTATTATTAATGGTTATTGCTTGCTTTTATTTTTCAATTCAGCACAGTAATTGGTCTGATAAACCAGTGTGCCCGCCAACTGATCTCAGAGGCACTCCTGCTGGTTCCTCTCCTCCTTTCTGTGAGGCAGCCTGGTGCAGGCTCAAGCCAACTCGGGCCGACTGTGGAGGAACCAGACTGGACAGGACTGCCAAACGTGGAGTGCCGTACATACAGACAGAAAATAAGAACATGTCCTGAAAAGAGAAGGTCTGTCAATTTATGTTATTTTTAAAATTAAAGTTTATTTAAGAGGTATTTTTCATATAATCTCAAAATATTTTTGTATACATTATGTATAAAAAATATTCAACATTAATGGCAGGTTTAGTACAGAGAGGTCATGAAAGAAAGACCCACCCAAAAAACAAGATTTACCTACAAATATGTTCTCAAACATATCCATAATTGGGACCTTAATTGATTAAATAAGAAATATACTGAAAATGAATATTTTCATGAACTTTTTTGTTATATTTTCAAGGATGACCCTTGAACTGGTTGAAAAGCACAAGTCACTGGTCAAGGAAAAGCCTCATGTTGTGAATGCCTGGCTATCCATGATAGCATTTGATGATATATCCAAGTTTGCCAAGTTGACAGAAATTGGATCTGAACAGCTAATTCAGAGCCTGATGTACAGAATGAGAGATTTTCAACAAAACCTTCGAAACACTGATCTTAACCGTACACAGAAAGATCTGCAGGTGGGTGGTATGCTGATGGCTGTCGCATAGAACAAGTTATTAACTTGCATCAAGTCAAAGAATTTCACAAACGTGTTTTATTTTGCAGGTTACAGAAGAGATTCTGGCAGATCTGTTGAAATGTGTTGATCGGGACAAAGAAAGGTAGGATTCTAGGCTGTTGCTATTACTAGTTACTCTTGTGCGTTTTGCACCATATTGTACCACATGGTACCACAGTGCTGTCGAAATCTTGAATCTGATTCATAAGAAGGAGTTGACTAATTTTCTGTAACAGCAACTCTGACAGATGTATGTGTTTTTTGGAAAATAATCAATGTTGGTTTCATAACAATAACTCTGCTTCTCAACAAGCTTCTCACACCACCTTGTTGTTTAATATTTTTCTATAAGAGCATGTCTCAGAGTGTTTTATTCTTTATATTATGAATCAAATCCATAATGATGTTTTGTGTCATTGGTTTTTATTTGATATGATTTTACTTTCAGACTCATGAGCTCTAAATGGTTGGACTCCATATTTCAGTGCTGCAAAAATGTCCATAAGAGCACTTGTGCAATGACTCGACTTGTTCCGGCATTTAACGCAACAGTTCTGTCCTTTCAGCTGGTATTAAAAATGGCTGAAAATCAGTATGAATTTCTTTCAAAGGTAGCAAATATCACAGCTACACAGTCTGTTTAACGCTGTTCTAGATCTAGTTTTACAACTTTGTGATTTTTTTTTAGCATGGAGAGGAAAAAGATGCGGAGAAGAAAAATCTTTTGAAACAGCTTGAAATCATTCAGAAGGAGTTCAGTCAGTGGAAAGGCAGTCTACTGCAGAATCCTCTGATTAATTCTTCCAGACTCAATTACCCAAAAGAAATAGAGGTACAGCAGTAAAAATTAAGTTGACCGTATGTGTGTTATCAGAAGATCGTCTTAAACAATGCCGTTTCCCCTTCCTATAGCTCTGGAATGCTTTCTTTGGGCTGGAGTGTTCAATTCCCTCTGTTACAGAGCAATGGATATGCTGTTTAGAGAGAGACTTGACAAAGAGGATCTCTGAGGTAGACCCATACAAGGGCACATTCATGATTGGCTGTTAACTAATAATGCATGTAAATTATATCATTTTTCTGTCGTCTTTTATTCTACAGCTTAATGACATACAGAAGGTACAGATCTGTTGTCTGGATACACTAGCAGGAGCTATAGATAAAAGCCATGCCAGAATTCAGACTTGTTTTCAGGATATGTGCTTCTCTGCCATTAAAAAGTTATGCCAGGTTGGTGACAGTTTTCTTAATGCCATGGCCTTGCCAATCAGTAAGTTGTGTGTCTATTACTGTTTTTAGTCTCTCCCATTGTTGCTACTTACTATGTAAATAAATGACTTTAGCATGTTCTCCATGTGTTTGCATGGGTTTGCTCAAGGTTAACCAGTTTCTTTGACTTGCTAGGTGTGAATGATGTGTACACTGTGCCCTGGGAACTTGACCAGGATATAGTGATTACTAATAATGAATGAATTAATATTTATGTGTCACATTCAGGCAGGTAAAGAAGGGAATCTTCTGCAGACTCTACAGCCATACATGAAACATGTTTCTTCATCCATCCTGTCCTTCATCATTACTGAGTCAACAGCTCGTTTTGGAAAAGAAACTGTGACGCAGCTACTGGATGACCAATCTGCCGTCTGTGTCCTCTTATCTCAGGGTACACTACAACTCTTATGCCTTATTGGTTATGCACATAATTATTTTCTATGAAGTAGACATAGCATTCACTAATTGTCAGAGGCTCGTCTGATATTTCACAGTGTGTGTTCAGGAATACCACTCATTCTGTCATAAATTGTGATGAACCAATGGCATAAGTTAAAAAAAAAAAAGTAGTATAGGTCACGTCATAGAGAAAATGACAAATTGCAAATGAATTTTGATATTCAAATGAGGATCAATTGGTAAATTGTATATTTTATATTTTAACCACTACTCTGCAGTCATAGTTACAGTGACACCAACAGGCCTAACATCCCTTACCTGCGATTTCTTTTTCTTCAGTAGATTGGAGTCATTACAAGTTAAATGAAGAGGCGAGGCAAATCATGAACATGTGCCAGAATACTTATGGTCATTTGGTCAGTTCTCTTTGCCAGGGTAATATTCCATTTGGTCACCTGCAGATTATCCTGAAACATCGGAAACAATTCCAAGAGCTGTACAAAAAATGTGAGTGCTATATGATATTTTATGCCTATAAGAACAGCCCTTGCGGAAAAGACACATGAACTACACGTGCAAATGATCATACGATGTACAGTATCTCACAAAAGTGAGTACACATCTCACATTTTTGTAAATATTTGATTATACTTTTCATGTAACAACACTGAAGAAATGGCACTTTGCAACAATGTAAAGTAGTGAGTGTACAGCTTGTGTAACAGTGTAAATTTGCTGTCCCTTCAAAATAACTCAACACACAGCCATTAATGTGTAATCCGCTGGCAACAAAAGTGAGTACACCCCTAAGTGAAAATGTCCAAATGGGGCCCAAAATTTCAATATTTTGTGTGACCACCATTATTTTCCAGCACTGCGTTAACCCTCTTGGGCATGGAGTCCACCAGAGCTTCACAAATTGCCACTGGAGTTCTCTTCCACTCCTCCATGACAACATCACGGAGCTGGTGGATGTTAGAGACCTTGTGCTCCTCCACCTTCCGTTTGAGGATGCCCCACAGATGCTCAATAGGGTTTAGGTCTGGAGACAGGCTTGGCCAGTCCATCACCTTCACCCTCAGCTTCTTTAGCAAGGCAGTGGTTGTCATGGAGGCATGTTTGGGGTAGTTACCATGCTGGAATACTGCATACTGATCATGCTCTGCTTCAGTATGTCACAGTACATGTTGGCATTCATGGTTCCCTCAATGAAATGTAGCTCCTCAGTGCCGGCAGCACTCATGCAGCCCCAGACCGTGACAGTCCCACCATCATGCTTGACTGTAGGCAGGACACACTTGTCTTTGTACTCCTCACCTGGTTGCTGCCACAAATGCTTGACACCATCTGAACCAAATAAGTTTATCTTGGTCTCATCAGACCACAGGACATGGTTCCAGTAATCCATTTCCTTAATCTGCTTGTCTTCAGCAAACTGTTTGCGGGCTTTCTTGTGGATGATCTTTAGAAAAGGCTTCCTTCTGGGACGACAGCCATGCAGACCAATTTGGTGCAGTGTGCGGCGTATGTTCTGAGCACTGACAGGCTGACCCCCCACCCCTTCAACCTCTGCAGCAAATATGTCTATTTCCCAAAGACAACCTCTGGATATGATGCTGAGCATGTGCACTCAACTTCTTTGGTCGACCATGGCGAGGCCTGTTCTGAGTGGAACCTGTCCTGTTAAACCGCTGTATGGTCTTTGCCACCGTGCTGCAGCTCAGTGTCAGGGTCTTGGCAATCTTATTATAGCCTAGGCCACCTTTATGTAGAGCAACAATTCTTTTTTCAGATCCTCAGAGAGTTCTTTGCCATGAGGTGCCATGTTGAACTTTTAGTGACCAGTGAGGGCGTGTGAGAGTGATGACACCAAATTTAACACACCTGCACCATATTCACGCCTGAGACCTTGTAACACTAACAAGTCACATGACACCGGGGAGGGAAAATGGCTAATTGGGCCCAATTTGGACATTTTCACTTAGGGGTGTACTCACTTTTGTCGCCAGCGGTTTAGACATTAATGGCTGTGTGTAGAGTTATTTTGAGGGGACAGCAAATTTACACTGTTAAACAAGCTGTACACTCACTACTTTACATTGTAGCAAAGTGTCATTTCTTCAGTGTTGTCACATGTAAATATATAATCAAATATTTACAAAAATGTGAGTGGTGTACTCACTTTTGTGAGATACTGTACATGTGTTTTTAGGTACTGATGTTTCACACATACTCCACATGTAGATTTTTTACACGTAGTGCGTATCTTTAAAAATTTTCCACTTCTCATTGTTTCATATGATTCATTCATTTCCATGTGTAATTTTTGTTTACACACATTTTAAAACCATTTTTGTACTATTATTTCACGATTCATTTTTCACGTGTGATTGTTTCTCACAATGCATTTATTCCCATGTGATTTTTTTTCTCATGATTCATTTAATGTGATGTTTTTTTTCCCCACTTGATGCATTTTTTCCATGGTACATGTAGGGCATGACACTTTTATTTTTCACATGACTAATTTCACATGTTTCCTTTTCACATGTGATCACATGAGAAGTGTATGTGATTTTTCCAGAAGAGAGAATATCTTTACATGTGTTGCATTTCACCATTAACCACCATGTTTTAAGCATGGGATTCATTGTGTCTCCATTTTTAGGTAAAAAACACATAAAATTGAATAAAATCACTATTGATGCAGAAAGACTACTTAATCAAAGAGAGAAAGACTGCCAAGCCCTGCTGGAACAAAGGAAACACATAGATGTCCTCATAAAAATGTTTGGGAAAATCTCCGCAATAATTCAAGGTGAGTTCGCTTCTCAATAATAAGAGAGACTGTACATTCACCAGCCTTCTTCATTTCATTTTATGTTTCTGTTCATGCTCCATCAGTACCTGAGATCTCACCACTTGAGAAAGAACACAAGATTGATATGCAGCCAATGGGATTGAATGAGCTGGTGGAAGTACAGTCATGCTTGTCCAATGAAGATCTAAAAGATATTTCCACAGGGAAGGTTCTATACTACAGTGCTGACTTACGTACAGTGATGAATGCAGCAAGAGAGATGCACGAATTTCAAGATAGCAATCTGATTCTCAAATCATGGATTGACAGAGCAAATGCACTGGCTAGGGACACTGGTTCTCTTTGTGAAGTTCTTTCTGAAATATGGCAGCCTTCTCTTAGGGACTTTTACCAGCTAGGTACAAGCATTTGTCGTGGATTTGTGACTTTTGAGGAAGTGGACAAGGCTCTTAAAGGAAGTGGAGACAAAGGTGATGGCTCTCGGCTCAAGAAGGAGATGAAGCTTATGTCCACAAAGTTTGAGAAATATCCAGGTCTGGAGAACAACTGGCTGGAACCAAGGTTCAGTCAGATCCAGGAGTATATACAGCTGCACGATGCGGCAGAGTTTGCCAATGCAATACTGAAGATAAAAGACAGTCTCAATCTGAAAGGAGACTTCAGCCATATATACAGACTAACTCAGCTGGTAAAAGCAGTTTTCACATTTCCACAAACCTTTTCACATTTGTTTAAGTGTGTGTTTAGATACACCGAAAAGAAGTGCTTCAAATGTACAGTTTTTATTTTTACAGCAAAATACTGTTTTGTTACTTTGCAGGATTGTACTGTAAAAGATTGGGCTGTTAGAGCAGTGCACTGGTCTAAAATGAGCATTATATTTTATTTTAACTGGTAACAATGATGTACTGTAAAAAAAAAAAAAAAAAAAAAATATATATACATATGTTGAGGTGTTTACTGTAAATATGTTTTATAACAATTTGCTATAAATTTACTGCTGTTTCCTACTAAAATTGTAAATCTTTATATATTTTACGGTAATAGTTTTTACAGTGTAAGTGAAAACATTGTGTTGTGTTGTACAGAGAGAAGATTCATTCAAAAAGAAGCCCCTAGATTCATTGAGCAACGACCTTATTAGTGCCAAGCAAAAGCTTTCTCACGTCAACCTTCAGCACACAGCTTGTCTCGAGGCATTCCTGAACAGCGAAAAACTAGTCAACTGGGTTAAAACCACGATTGAGAGTAAGTTCATTAAATGTCTCAAATATATTCAGAGCTGATAAACAGATTCATACTCGGTTGTGCTTTTTGGTAATTTTTCACATTAGTGTAAACTGCCTTTTCTGAGCATGTATTTTTATGTTTATAATAATAAAGCATATATTGAAGTTACTTAAGCGTTAGAATATACTACTTTGCTACAGCTGGTAGTTCTTCAATAAGTTGGTCAGGCAGTATTTGAAGATCTGACGTGATTAGTATTAATTGGTAAGGTAGTGGATCTCCAGGGGACATATAACGCTCTGTAACTTTTGCTTAGTTACTAATTAACTACAATTATTTATTTATTTATTTATTTATTACTGAATAATTACCCAGTAATCCTAAGTAGTTAATTGTGACTTAGGTGTTAAAAATCCCATAAAAGTTACTTAGGTGTTAATATAGTACTTCTCATTAGTTCCTGAATAGTCCCTGCATAGTTACCCATGATTTATTGGGCCGTATTATAAAGTGTTACCCAGATTTCTACTTAAGTGTTTTGTTCCTTACAGTAACTAATCATTTGTACTTTTGAACAGACCGAAGTGAGCTGAAGGTGTTCACGGATTTGGCTTCCATTTCGGCTGGAGAGAATGACATTGAGATTGACAGATTGACCAGTTTTCAAGATGCTGTCTCGGGTTACAGTCCGTTGTTATACTCCTTAGATGAGAAAGCAGGTTTTGAAGAGTTCATTGCCCGTGCTCAGGAAGTCTGGGATAATCTCAAAAAAGATGAAAAACTTCCAAAAAAACTGGTAAGCTTTAATCAGAAAACTATACAGTATAGACCTCTCTCAGCTCTCATACTTTATGTAAGATACTGAGACCATTGGCTGTGAATATTTGGACTCTATTGTAATCTGTACTGTTTGATATACTATTGACTATCCTTAAATAGAGTTTTAAAGCAGATTTAGTTATATGTCAGTTGTTAACAGGGTGTTCATCTGTCTGTAGAAAGACTCCGCTTGTTGGTTAGACTGGCTTAAAGGACTGAGCGAGACTTATGGCTCTGTGGAAAAGTCCTCTCTTTATTTGGCCTCAGCAATCAATACCTGCGGTGTGTACCATGTTGGCTGGCCAGATCATTTTTCTGGAAAAGTAAGTACATAATTGAATTTAGAGTGTGGCATTGAACTCAAAAAGACACGAAGGTTTACATGACAAATTAAAATCAAAATGAATGAAAGCAGCCTTTATCACAACTGATATCCTTTGGAATAAGCCTTCATAAATATAGATGTATGTAAATGTAAGGATGTTTATTTTTGACTATTCAAGACTGTTGGAAATTCTTTTTGTTGCTATTTTGTAGAAATCCCTGGGCAGTGTTTTATATATGAAGGTGAAAAACAGCGAAATAGATAAGACGTACAGTCTCGATGAATTACTGGAGTTACAGAACAAACTGATGCTAATGTCATCTAAGGGAGAGCATGACAAGGAGCAAGTAAACAAATTCATGGAGGTCAGTTTACCAGAACACATATTCTGAATTATATTTTGGTGGATAAATAAGTTTGGTAATGAGTTTATGAATGGAAGATATTATTATGTATAATTGTATAATTGTAATTAAAATTATGTCTCTTTATTCTAGACATTTGAGGGAGTACAGAGAATGGGGCGCATCCTCATACAGCTATGTTCATCTGGCAACTTATTGTTCCTGGACTTGATTGCACTTGTAAAATGCAACAATGAAAAGGTCCCATGCATTAACATAGACTTTCCTTTGCTTGAGAGACATATTGTGTATCATGGGCATGTTGCAGAGGAGCTTCAAAAAGTATGCCGCTCTATGGAAGCCTGCCATGAAGATTGGCGTAGCTTTATGTCCGAGCTGCGCTCCCAATTCTATGCACTCAATTATTATACCTCAGAACAAGTGGTCTACCTTTGCCACTGGATCAACAAAATCTGTGAAAAAGGAATGCCTGTGCCACAACAAATATGGCACTTGCTCACTCCGCTTAAGCCAGACAGTACACTGAGTGATATCAGACTTGCCTTTGCAAAGGCAAAAGAGAGTCATCAGCCTGAACTTCAAAGCCACTCCAGTGCTGAATCAGAGTCTGAACAGTCTATGTACATTAGCAGACCCAGACAGCAAGAAGAAAACACTAATATTGAAGACAGAGAAGAACAGAGAGCTGCCATTTTCACTGAGGATATTCTCGAAGAACTTTCATCTAGCCCTGAAGCATATTCTGAAGAATATTGTGAAAGTCTTCAGGAGGATACTGAAGAAGAAGAAGAGAGTTTGGCAGAGGATGTTCAGGAAGAGTTGGAGGACAGTAACAATGAAATTGGGTCAGAAGAAGATATGATGGAGACTTGTTCTGTCTCCTCCACACAGGCCCATGAATGCAAAATTACAAATACAGTTATGGAAACTCTGGAGAATTTGTGGCAGGACTTCAGGAATAACATGCCCAAATACCTTACACAATACATGGACGTTAAGACCCTTGCTCAGTTTCTTACCTGTTTCTCTGCTATGAACAAACTAAACATCACGCGCAAGTTGCCACCTATTCTTCACGACGGAAAGCCCAATCTCATTCTGTGCCCTGCTACAGAATTAATAACCAGCACACTTGCGTTGTACATGAGCAGCCCAGAACAGTCTTTTCCCTCAGTTGACGAGGTGCTAATGTGCCAAGAGGACACAAGTGAAGAAGAGGTTGAGATCTTTCTTCGGCGATGCCTAGGTCAAGATGCTCCAAGCCACCATCAGAAAATCTATACATTGGTTAATCCAGGTTTACTGACCTATAATGTGAGCGTGGCTCTGGCAGAGCGTTTTGAGAAAATGGAGAGGAGTGCTAGATCTAACTTTCGCATGGTTATAGTTTGTCCTGTGAACCAAGACAGATATATCCCATCATTCTTTAGCAACTACAAGGTGCAAGCCGGATTGAATGTTTCCTTAGAAAGTGGCAAGAAATACCTTCAGCATCACTTCTCTCCTCCCTGTGTTCAAGGCCGTCAACTTCAGGTCTTTCCAGATGGTATTTCTTCCTGGTTGATTACATCTAAACGTGCAGCTGTTGGTGTGTATTTGAGTATATAAAAATACATTTGATATAAATAAGTGCAATAAAATGATCAAAATATTAAGATAAACTGGTAAATATTTGCCACTTCTGTCTCCTTGCAGGAAAGTCACTCTATGTTACAAGGATGTTCCAGAATTTCAAGAGAACTTTTCCAAATGCCACTTATCTGCCAGTTAAACTGATAGAACCCAATGTTGATACCGATTGCTTAGTCCAAACACTTTGTGAGAAGCAGTCATCACTGAAAGAACAAGATCCTGTTCTTCTGCACATTGACACTGCAGCTGTATGTATTACTACACTATATTGCATAGTTTTGCAAAGTTTACTCATTTATCATTGGTGTAATTTTACTGTTTGTAAAATTGACTTTTTGTTTGATGCTAATAGCAGATATTTGGCTTAACAGGTTTGTTGTGGTTTAGAGGAGTTCCTGTTCAGATTACTGGTTCTAGGATGTCTGAGTGACAGTGAAGGGAAGCTATGGAGGAGAAACACAGCCCACTTGATTGCAGTTGAAGCACTTCTTCCAGATTCTGCTCATCATAGACAAATGCATAAAACGGTATGTATTTTCCTGCCATCTATCACATCCAGGCTGAAGTCTTTGTTAACATACTTTGTCTTACTTCTTACAGCTTACTTTAATTTCTCTACTCTTCCCTTATTACCCAAGTCATTCTGTTATGTAATTCAGTATTGAGTTGTTATGAAACACTTGGGCATTTATTCTGTGTGTAAAACTGTTGTAATAGTTAATAAAATTATAAGAAGTTTTACTTGGAGCATTCTTTAAATAAATTATTTGTATAACTCTTTGGTTTCTTTTTAGTCAAACCAAGGTCTTCTCAGCTTACTGCCAACCATTCACTGTAAACCACCAAAGGAAGTTAGAGTACTGGAGATTGAAAACCGAAATCCTCAGGTGAAATATCCATCCTTAGACCCACTGATGGACATACAAGAGTTTGAGAGTGAAGGTGTTCAGAGACCTTACCAATATTTAAAGAGATTCAACAGAAATGAGGATTTGGACCGTTTCAAATATAAAGCTGGATCTGTAGAGGGCAACAAAGTGGACTGTCTTCATCATCTTTTGTCAAACTGTGGACTGGAGGACCCTTCATGGGCTGAACTGAAGCACTTTACTTGGTTTCTCAACCTGCAGCTCAAAGATTGTGAGAATTCAGGATTCTGTGATCCAAACTTTTTTGGAAACATTTTGAGTGGCTTCAAGAGCTTCATAGTCAAATTCATGATACACATGGCTAGGGACTTTGCATCTCCTTCCCTGAACATCTCTGACCAAAGCCCTTCACTTCTTGGAGACAGTGACTCTGAAGATGATTTTTTAGCCAGGTTAACCATCCGGAAGCGATGGGAGAATGAATCTCATCCATATATCTTCTTTAATGCAGATCACTTGACCATGACCTTCCTTGGTTTTCATGTGGAGCAAAGTTCCACCCGAAATACTCTTAATGTTGTTGACCCACAAACTAAAAAAGTTTTGATGGGAAATGTTATGTCACCTGACCTTTTCACAGGACTTCAGAATCAAAGAATTTCATTTTCTGAAGACTTTGACCAGCTGCCAAGAGAGACCAAGATACAAAAGATTTCCTTTGTTGTTGGTGCTAAGATAAGGAAAAATTTTGACCCTGATCCCACATACGAGCTCATTTCTGACAATGTAATGAAGATGCTGGCCATCCATATGAGATTCAGGTGTGAAATTCCAGTGATCATAATGGGGGAAACTGGTTGTGGGAAGACAAGACTAGTGAAGTTTCTTTGTGATCTTCAAAGGGATGGTAGAGATGTTGAAAACATGAAACTTGTTAAAGTTCATGGAGGAACTACTGCTGACACTATATACAAAAAGGTTAGGGAGGCTGAAAAACTTGCACAGACAAATAGTCAACAATATGAACTAGACACCATTTTGTTTTTCGATGAAGCGAACACCACAGAGGCTATCTTTGCTATCAAAGAGGTACTATGTGACAAGACTGTGCAGGGAGTTCCTTTGAAAAAAAAATCTGGTCTGAAAATAATTGCTGCATGCAATCCCTACAGGAGGCACACTCCCAAAATGATTGACCGCTTAGAGAGAGCTGGATTGGGGTACAGAGTAAAGGCTGAGGAAACAGAGGATCGTCTTGGTCAAGTTCCCATGCGCCAGCTTGTATACCGAGTTCATCCCTTGCCCCCAAGTATGATCCCTCTTGTTTGGGACTTTGGGCAGTTGAATGATTCAGCAGAATGTTCTTATATCCAACAAATTGTACAGAAACAAATTGTAGAACACTACTTGCCATTTCAATGCCAGAGCATTATCACCAAAGCTTTGGTAGCCTCTCAAAGACATATGCGTCATCAAGTGAATGAGTGCAGTTTTGTAAGTCTGAGGGATGTAGAGAGATCAATGAGGGTGCTAGTGTGGTTCTACAAACACAGAAAGGACCTGTTTCCAAAATGTCAAGAGACTGACATCAAACAAGTGACATATAAATGCTTGGCTCTTGCTTTGGGTATTTGCTATTATCCATCACTTGAGTTCAGAGATGACTATCTGCAGAATATTAGTCGTTTCTTTCCACAACCACTCAACTCCAAACAGGCACTTGAGCATGAGATTTATTCTTGCCAAGACTTCTTCCTCCAGAGCATTCAAACACGAGAGACCATTGCTAAAAATTTAGCATTGAAAGAAAATGTCTTTCTCATGGTGGTCTGCATTGAGCTGAAGATCCCACTCTTCCTTGTAGGCAAGCCAGGGAGCTCTAAATCTCTTGCCAAAACTAGTGTAGCTTATGCCATGCAAAGGCAAGCCTCTCACAGTGAATTTTTCAAGAAGCTAAAAGAGGTGCACATGGTATCTTTTCAGTGTAGTCCTCACTCAAGCCCAGAAGGGATCGCTGGAACTTTCAGGAATTGTGCTTGTTTTCAAAAAAACAGGAACTTAGATGAGTATGTATCAGTGGTAGTGCTGGATGAGATAGGATTGGCAGAAGATTCTCCGCAGATGCCACTGAAAATCCTGCACCCTCTCTTGGAAGATGGCTGCATTGACCATGACAGACCAGAGCCACATATGAAAGTGGGCTTTGTTGGAATCTCAAATTGGGCTCTTGATCCTGCTAAGATGAACAGAGGTATTTTTGTTTCTCGTTGGGCTCCAAGTGAAAACGAGTTAGTGGAGACAGCCAAAGGTATCTGCTCATCATCCGAGTCAGTTAGTCACAAAATCAGTCATCTCCTGCCTAAATTGGCAAAAGGCTTTTTAAACATTTGTGAAAATGACAATGATCAATTTTTTGGACTCAGGGATTATTACAGTTTGGTGAAAATGATTTTTGCTGTAGTGAAAGACACAGACTGTGAGCCCACAGATGGCGACTTAGCAAAGGCTATCCTGCGAAATTTCAGTGGACAAAAAGACAACTTTGATCCTCTCTGTCATTTCCAAGATCTCTTCTCAAACAGTCATGAAGTCCCTATGATAAGCACGCTGGAAATGATTAAACAAAACCTTGATCACAACAATGAAGAAGAATGTCGCTATCTTCTTCTGCTTACAACAAACAATGCAGCCCTATACATTATTCAGCAGTGTATTTTTTCAAAGGATGAATACACCTGCCCTGAAATTGTGTTTGGTTCAGGATTTCCAAAAGATCAGGAGTATGCTCAAATCTGCCGCAACGTGAGTCGAGTGAAGACATGTATGGAAACTGGCCGGACTGTCATCCTCTTGAATCTGCTTAATCTATATGAGAGTCTGTATGATGCATTGAACCAGTACTACGTATATTTTAGTGGGCAGCAGTATGTCGACCTGGGATTAGGGTCGCACAGGGTAAAGTGTCGAGTTCACAAAGATTTCAGACTGGTTGTGATAGAGGACCAGGAAAAGGTCTATGAAAAGTTTCCTGTTCCACTGAAAAACAGGCTGGAGAAGCATAGAGTAGACAGGAGTACAGATTTGACACCATGGCAGCACAGAGTTCTGGAAAAACTTAAGAACTGGGTGAACGATTTTTCCCAATACTCTGAGACATCTGCATCTGATTTTGGTTCATCCGATGCCTTTGTTGGTTTTCATGGAGATGCTTGTGCCAGTGCTCTCCTGCAGGCATTAGAAAGAAGAGGAAAACAGGATCATCAGAAAGTGGGAGATGGTCAAGTTGACACTGACATGCCCAGCAAAAGGCACAGCAGTATATCAATGTCCACAGACTTTAGCAATATGCCTATGTCCACAGAGGATGACATAAACGAAAATAAGGAACAGGCCTATGATCAAGAAGAAGGAGTTAAGTCTCATCACACTACACCCAATGATGACAACGAAAGTTCTTCAACAGGCAGTGACACAGGAAAGGCTCTCCAAAATGAAAACAATGAGGAACTTGTCTTGATGAATGTAGATGACAGTGAGGGTGGTATTGAAGCTGAAGGTGAACAAGATGCCCATGGGGAAATTCCCAAGTCTGTGGAAATGGATATAAATCCAGATGACCTTGAGGAAGTAAAGTTAAAGGAATCCAAAGATGAGGAGGACGAGGTCTATGAATGTGCCAAATACTTCTTGTTGAACTGTGCCACACCAGATTCTGTGTTGAGGCTGAAGAACTCAGGGCTGGGAAACCATGAAGTAGAAATACTTCAGAGGCTGTATTTTCATCAGCAAGACCACCATTCCCTCAGAGGGTTTCTGGACAGTCATTTAAAGAAGACTGACAAGGAAAATAAAAGATTCGTAGAGGTAAGGAATGTTTTTGGACGTACAAAGAAAATTGGTATTGGTATCTGTGTAACAGTATATGGGTAACTGTAACATTGTGTATCATTGTGTAATAAATGGAGTGGCATTTAATTACATTTAAGTGTTGCTTTTTGTGCTAGGTAACCACCTTCTCAAGTCTGCTAACTAAAGCCGATCTACAAAAGCTTGCCCAGGGTTTGGGTCTGTCCATGGAGGGGCTCCTTTTGCTCTCTCTGCACCAGTTTGACACAGAGGCTTCTTTCTGTAGCAAAATTCGGTACAGAACAACATAATCTTTTGCCAAACTACATGAATTCTACATTACACTCATATCACATTTATATGTATCACCTGTCACTTTTTTAATCCTTCAGCCAAGATTACACTGATTGTTCCTGATTGCAGTCACAGACAAAGATTCTTTTTAGTTTTGTGTAGAATTTCAGACCATACAATGCAACTTCTGTTTTTACATTAATATAAATCAAATATTTGTCTCAATTTTGTCTTTTTCAGAGGCTTCCTGAAGACGGCACACCTGTCTCTGAACATCTTCTTGGTTCAGATGGATATGGATGAGTCACTCTGCAAAAACGAACTCACTGCTTCGGCAATGTGAGTGTTTTATACCTTTTGCCCTTTACTTTACTTTTTCTTTTGTTAGTAAATGATGAAGGTATGTAATTTCATTTTCAGTAATATTTTTTTTAGCTTTTTACTTTTAAAAAGAACAGTGTTATATTACCACAGGTACTCGTAAGTTTGTTATACAGAATCTTAGGATTAAAACCTATTAATGTGTTTTCAGGTACTGCTGCATGAATGAACTTCTAGCTTTTCAGTCAGAAGATCACAACTGCTATATTGTGTTTATCACAAAACTCTCAAGGATTGCGAGTGGCAATAAGTATATTGGATTCCAGGGAGGTGAGAGAAACTACATTCTCATGTAAGAGCAATTGTACCATGTTTCCAGGATTTCCTTCATTTTCTTTGCTGTAATAGGTGCATGGCTTTCGACACATATTGATGACCTTAGAGACACCAATGACATGAGCTCGGATCTCTCTGTTTTTTGTGGAACACCAATCAGCGAGCTACTCTCCGAAACGGCACAACTTGGTGTGTTGCTACCCACTAAGTATTAGTTAAATTTTAGTTAAAATAATAGAGATGAATAGCCTGGATTATATCACCCTTTTTATTTGGATTGAAAATCATATCATAAATGTGCCTGCTACCATATTTTGCATTTGTAGTTGCCATGGGAGTAGAAGATCAAGAAGTCACAGTCAAAGGCCAAGGAGTAAGTTTCCTCTAAACAGTACAAAATGTTCAAAAAACATTTAGCAAATAATTACAGTATATTTGGTCTAGAAACACCCACTGACCCCAGGTTACATCAGTGATAATATGTCCAAGTATATCACAAGATGTATAATGAGAACCCTTATATTTGGTCAACAGGACGAATCTGCATACCTGCACAGTTTGTCTTTGGTGAGGTCATGCACTCAGAAGGCTGTTTCACTGCTTAGAGACTCTGTTAATAAAGCTTCTAGGAGTATGGTGCGCATGCACACTCTTCTTGGCCTTCTGGAAAACAACTTGGGACGTAATGGAGGTCAGTTGATTCATTGCCACAACCTGCTTATGTATTACCTGAAATACTGAGAAGTACGTCATACAAAAATCTACCATTTTATACCATTTTGTGCATTAGCACGCTACCAGGAAATATTGCTGAGGCGATTGGTGGTGGCTCTGACACAGAGAGAGGAGCGTATACATGATTCCAGAGACTGGGTGAACAGAGAAATAATGAAGCGGGAGGCCTTACAAGAAGGCGGCACTCTCAGGTAGTGTAGTGGAATCAAGGCTTGGGTTAAACGTTTGATTATTTGGTTTAATTAGTCCTCAGTGACAGTAGAAAATGTCAATCACTGATGTACTGCTTGAATGTTGGACTTGTCTGTGAGTTGAGACTTGACTTAAACTTTTAAGTGACTTAGAGACTTAAATGTCGACTTGAATATCAACTCACTCTCAACTAACTAATACGCATCGATTCTCTACCAATAGCACATAAGCTCAATAGTTTTACTTACATAACATTCTCCATCTCCTTATAATTTTGATACACAGGCACACTCTGTGGCGATGTCTACAGGGAGTTCTGACCCCAATTCTGGCCCGGATATTAGAAGTGTTGGACAGAGACTCTAACCTGGACTTGGTGTGCGATGCAGGGCTCAGTGAAGGGCTTGTCCAGTTCTGGTTGGACATCTTTGATGATGGCCAGATTTTAGACCTGCCAGTGCCACAGAACTCAAGGTACAAGTTTGAATAAAATTGTGATCATTGTGATCTAGTTTTTTAGACTGGTCCATTCCATTTTACAATGGAAAGTAAATGTGTATCGTTTTCATTCTTTTAGTTCCTCAGAACAAGAGATTGATGTGCAGTGCAATCTGCTAGTGGGAGGAGAGGCGTTCCCCTGCACTGCACCTTTTAGTTGGCTCATCAGACTGTACTGCAATAGCCTGTGGGAGGAGTCTCAGTTTGTGCACGGTGAGAACACAAAGAGATTTACAACAGAATTTAAGCACTGATCTACAGGATAGGTTTTTTTTTATACCCAGAGGGAAAGTAATAACTATAATATAGTATTCATGAATAATGGTGCAATTTTCGCTGCACCATTTTGATGGCCATTTTGATAGCAATTTAGGTTAATGAAGGCTAGTTAGAAGCAGCATCAATAATGCAAACTTGTTTCTCCTACATCATTCTATTGCTATATTCTCTTCACTGCTTTCCCGAGGATGCCTGTATCATATTTAAAACACTGATGCATGCATACAAAGTTCAAATGGATCAGTCCCCACCTTCTTGAAGGTATTTCTGAATGTTCCTTCAAGCCTCTAGCATGGCTTGATTCGACCCACTATCCCTCAAGATAGAAGAAAGACCTCCATCCAGAGTCACTGGCTGTCTTGAAACAAGTACTGAAGACCTAAATCTTTTAAATGAGCAAGAAAAACTTGACTTGTATTGTTTTTGTTGCAGTACGAACTCATTGTTCTAAGACATCTCTAACAGGATTTTAGTTTGATAGTATTCTTAGACCTTATTTGTACTAGCATGAGGATATTTTCTGATGGAGACTACATAGCACTTCTGTTGGGATAAGGGCATCTTCCAAATGTTGCTGTAAATGGCTATAAATGACAGCTGAGTATCAAGAGAATGGGTGTCAGGACAATACTTCACTAAAAAGCTGCTTTGCTATTTTTTTCTCTCAGGTATTGAACAGGGCAGCCACAAGAGAATCCAGCAGTTTGTAAGTGCAGTGACTGGCAGTCGGCTGGGTGGCTACATGGAAAAACTTTCAGAGAGAGAGCGCACAGAACTGGGCCAGAGATATCTCAATGATTTTGTGATACTCTCCTTCAAAATCAACAGTGAAGAAGAAATGAAGGTGGGACACCGAGTCATATCTCTCTCTTCCTGTGATAGTAATGAAGCAGTCAAACATACAGTGGGGTCTGAGACCACTATTGAAAATGCTTCTTTTTCAATCTAACCCTAAGGTTTTATGATATTATAAGCATTAACTTGAGTAAAAAGTAGAATGTTTCTGCTGTCAAGTCAAGTCAAGTGGCTTTATTGTCATTTCAAATATATATACAGCTGGTACAGTACACAGTGAAACAAAACAGCGTTCCTCCAGGACCACGGTGCTACACAGTAACTACATGAGACGACACAGAACTAAATAAGACATGCACCTTTTTTTACATAAAGTGCATGTGCAAACGTGTGCAAACAACACAAGACATATTATAACTACTAAAACAGGACAATAGGCACAGTAAGTGACAGTGTAGCACTGAAAAGTACACAGTTTTAGTGTGGAAGTGTCTGATATAACCGGTAGTGCAAAAAGATAGATGCAAAAGAATAACAACAATATAAAAAATATGCTGTAAATATAAACATAACATCCTGTTTCATAGTATTCATCAGATTAGCTTACAACATATGTGGACATAACAGTTATTTGCGGTAACAGCCAGGTACGGTGTAGAATAGTGACAAGAAATTAAATACGATAGTTTTATAAATATAGTAACAGCAAAAATGCGACAGAGTTGATACAGAAATTGTGCAAATATTGCAAGGGGGTGGGGCACTGTTCAGTTCAGATTGTGTGTGTGTGTGTGTGTGTGTGTGTCAGTCCAGTCTCTGAGTATTGAACAGTCTAATGGCTTGGGGGAAGAATCCGTTACACAGTCTGGCCGTGAGGGCCCAAACACTTTGGTACCTTTTTCCAGATGGCAAGAGGGTAAAGAGTATGTGAGGGGTGTGTGGAATCATCCACAATGCTGGTGGCTTTGCAGATAAAGCATGTGGTGTAAATGTCTATGATGGAGGGAAGAGATCCTCTGCAGGGTCTTGCGATTCGATACGGTGCAATTTCCGAACCAGGCAGTAATGCAGCTGAGGATGCTCTCAATGATTCCTCTGTAGAATGTGGTGAGGATGAGGGGTGGGAGATGTATTTTTTTTCAGCTTTCTCAGAAAGTAGAGACTCTGCTGGGCTTTCTTGGCTATGGAACCGGTGTTGAGGGACCAAGTGAGGTTCTCGATTAGGTGTTTGTCTGCTCATTTTGCTTGAATGGTAATGTACCCTCAGGCTGACACAGACTCCACAAGTTTGAGGAAAACCTGATGATCGATGTTGGATCAAATCCATCTGTGTTTTGTTTCTGAGCGCATACTTTGGTGGAATATATAAGAGACACAGAATTTCACAAATTTGCTTAAATTTAAATAGTGACCTAGAAATGTCCTTGTTTTCTGTTTGTTTCCAGTTTTAAATATTAAAAAATCCCAGATTTTCAATCTTGTCTCAAACTTTTGGTCCCACTATATATCAAAACTCTTTTTCCTGTGTTTGTGCTTACGCATTTATGCGTATTCGTTCGTTGCAGGTGTTCCATGCAGCGGTGTTAGGTTGTGTTACAGCTCTGCAGCAGGACATGGGTGTAACCGCTGATCTTTCTCCAGCCTGGATCATGGCAGCAGCCCGACACTTCAGTCCACGACTCGACACACTCTTACACATTCTGCAGATCCAGCCTCAATTAGCTCCTCTTATTCTGAAACAGTCATCACAGAAAGGCCTACCAGACATGGTGAGAACATCAGAGATGCCTTCCAACTCAATCTCCTGCTTACCTCTCAGAGATGAGTAGTAAAAGGAAAAGTACATTAATTTAACAGTGGTGTAAAAAAAACAAAAACTGAGAACTTCATCATTTTCATCTGTCACAGCATGAAGACATTCTAGCTCTTGGGATATGTGTGGAGGAGACTAAGCTTCAGTCCATTAAATCGGTTTCTGAGGGCTTAGACTTTCTGGGCAGAGTTGAATTGCTGCAGCCCTGTTTGCAGAGTGCGTTCAGTCCCACGTACAGCTCCCTCTGCAGTCCTGCCTGCCTCAAACATCTGGATGCTATAAAGTAAGTCTCGTGTAGTAAAAGAGAAAGACTTTTTTAGAAATGTATGTCTCCCAAATAATCAGTAATACTTGTTCTGACAAGCTTTTTATGCTTTTCAGGTCTGTATGGCAGGGGATGCTGGTGGTTGCTGCTTTTATCGAGCAAGTTGTGGTGAAAGTAAATTTGCGCGATGAGACGCTGGTGGCACTGACACTTAAACACTGTAGCCAGTTACAGCGGGTCAGTGTAGTGGGAAAACACACCAAAATTATCCCTCATTGCTAGTTTGCATTTAATTACTGAGCGATTAATGTCATTTCTTTGTCAAATAAATGCCTAACCCACCCACCCCCCCTCCCCCACTGCATTAGCTGATGGAGGGTCGTCCTGACCTTCAGAGCAAAGCCTGTCTGCAGCAGCTCATCCGTATCCTCAACGAGTACCATGAGGAATCCATAAGCAGAGAGTTACGGTACTGCTTACCTTCCACAGTACCCATTTGTTTTAATATTAATTGAGTTTATGGATGTTTTCTGTGCTTTGATTAAGGGTAGGACTAAGTTTCAAATATTAATGCCTCCCATTTCCCCCCCTGGACTGTTTCTCACCTTAGCTTTGGTCTGAAGTGTCCTGTGTGTCTGGATAACCTGGCTGAGCCCTGTGTACTACAGTGTGAGCATGTGTTCTGCCTGTCCTGTATGAAGAAATGTATGCAAGGAAGGGAAGCAAAATGCCCTAAGTGCAGGATAGAGCTTCCTCCTAACTACCAGCCTGCTATCTCAGCCAGCATAGAGTGAGTCTCCCAAGAGCACAAGTGTAAAAAATACTGTTGTTAGCTAATATAATTATGATCAAACCATACTCTTGTGGTCAGGGCTCTGTGCAGGCCACTCGAGTTCTTCCAATCCAACTTTGGCAAGCCACTGCTGCAGCCCAGTTTGCCTACTATCAGTCATAAATAGTGTAGAATTATAGATAAAAAATTTGTTTACGGTAACAGTGTGCATAACTAGGCAACAATGTTCTCTTCCATTACATGTGCTAGTATGTCCCAGTAACTATGTAATGTGTTGCTGCACACTCAAAAATATGTACTTTTTCATCACAAAAAGAGTTTTAGTGCAGAGTATAAGTAGGTGAAATGGGATGCAGCACATGTCTTCATGGAACTTGCTTTGTGCACAGGGGGATTGTCATGCTGGAACAGGTTTGGGCCCCTTAGTTCCAGCGAAGGGAAGCTGCTACAGCATACAAAGATATCCAACAATTTGGGGAAGATCCACATATGGGTGTGATGTTCAGGTGTCCACAAACATTTGGCCATATAATGTATGTTAGGAATAAAACACTTGGGGTCAGCTGTTAATGACATGGTGTTCATATTCCAAATCAGTTTGTCAATGATAATGTGTGTGTGTGTATATATACACACACACACACACACATTTCCTTTTTTTTTTTTTTTTTTTTTTTTTTTTTTTTTTTTTTTTTTTTTTTTTTTTTTTTTTTTTTTTTTTTTTTTTTTTTTTTTTTTTTTTTTTTCTCTCTCTCTCTCTCTCAAATAAGTATTATGCAGCATGACTGAACAAACTTTACACAAACACAGATTATTTCTTCAGTTTTCACCAGGTGAAGGGCCATGTTCACACATACATACATACACACACACATATGTGTGTGTATGTATATATATATATATATATATGTATATAGATAGATAGATACGAGAGAGGGGGGGAAAGAAAAAATGGCTGGAGAGGGAACAACTATATATAGGGAGGGAACAAGCTATATATATTAGCAAATGAGACAGCATACTTATAATGTTGTGGAACTATAAGCAGTTTTTCTCTCTCTCTCTCTCTCGCTCTCTCTCTCATTTGATAAGTCAGCTAGGTTTAGGCTATGTCAAACTTTCACTATACAGGTCACTTTGAATGGGTTGTTGCTTTAGAAACTGATATATTAGAACATAAACATATTAACAGTGCATTAATATAAACTCAATCTAAAATATAACTTTTTTTTCCTACATTCAGCAACATTGTGTTGTGCTTTTGAACATTAATCAACATCTGACCATTCAGATTTGCGAAAACAACAGTACTGTGGTATAAGCTTATAATTGTGCTGTCTCTAAGGTTCGTGACTATATTGTATTTTATTACTGATTAAAAAATATGTGTTTTTCAGTTCGTCCCTAAAACAACATCGAGAGTTAAGGAGACACTGTAATTCCTTCTTTTTGGAGGTGATCTCTCGTTTTTGCTTCTCCAAGGAACAGAACCCCAAAGAGGACATGGTGGAGCTGCTCTTCTCTCTGCTTATCTCAGCACAGGGTAGGGCCTTTTTATTAATGCTAGACAGCTCATACTGTAGGTATTCTGAGAGGAGCTACGGCAGATGAGTATTTCCTAAATCTGTGCAAGTTGCCCAAAATAATTTAGCTGCCTTAATTAAGAGGTGCATGTTTTACTGTAAAAGTTTTGGTTAAGTATATTGTATTGTGCATGTGTATGTTTTTCATGTATATGTCTTGTAGGAGACGTGTATAAGACAAGAGAGCTAACCCCGTTCCTGGAATGTGTTGACCAGAGTCCTGTGGTACGATCTGTGTTGCCTAAACTCTTACTGCAATACAGGTATCAATGGTTTTGCAAACAGTTATCAAACACACACATACACACACACACACACACTCAAATAAGTATTATGCAGCATGACTGAACAAACTTGGCACAAACACAGATTATTTCTTCAGTTTTCACCAGGTAAAGGGCCATATTCAGACATATTTGGAAAACCTGGAGGACAAACTTCTGGTTGAAGAGGACAGAATGGAACTTTACAGACTTTTTGTCAACTGTTTCCAGGTATATCATTCTTTCCTGCATTTTTCAGTGCTATTACTATATATGTAAACCCAAACTAGAACCAGAAGTGCAAAATGATATCTTAAAGGAGCAGTTTGTTATTTCTGGAGTCCTTTTCTGGTTACGGACATCCTGTGAGTTGCGTTGCCTCTGGCAACATGGCTATATAACGTCTTTGTGTTAAAGTCTGACATCTAAGATCATGATAATCTCATTTGATAATCTCATAATAGTAAAAAAAGGTATTTATGAAATTAATGGAAATAGTAACGAAAAGAATTCGACAAGGGTACAGCGTCTGTTTCCCGTGGAAGCTGAAACATGTCAACAGAATCAACTATTTTCTAATATATCTTTGAAATGAAATTGTTGTTTTAGGTATAGAAAAATATGTACAGATTTACTAACCACACCTTTAATTACTGTAAATGAATAAAATATATTAAACTATTTCCGCATTTCCTAATGCATCATTTTCTTAGTTTTCTAATGCCATAATACAATTCAGCTTAGTTGTAACTTCTTTATATTTTAGACATTTTTGTTGTGAATTTATAACCTCCTGAAGTAAGCTAATTTGTCTCATGTATATTAATGGTTATGTGTAAAGATGTTCCTGTGTGGGGTTTGTCTAGGATTCTTTGCTTTGTGTGCGTTTGAGTGAAACTCTGGAGGCCAAAGAACTTCAGCACCGTCAGCAGGAAGACATTAAGTTTCTCAGCCGATTGGCTCGCAAGCAAACGCCATCAAGGGAGCATCAGCCGGCCGAGTTTCTTCTGTCCATGGCCCGTCTCAGGATGTGTCTGGACACTGCTGCTCGCATACTGCCCAGGGCTATCAGATATAAAAGCGGTGAGGCTGAGAATATTTTCAGAAACGTATGCAAAGTATGCATAGTGTAGTATACAGAATACTAGAAGGAACCGGATTGCTTAACATGTACGTAGTAGATGTGATCATGTTTGAAAGTATGTCTAGCCAGCCATAATGATTTACACCTTAAGATAGACTGCAAAGTAGCATGATGAATTGGTTCAGTATTTTTGTCTAATGTTGATTGTGATATTGCTGAAGTATGAATAGTGTTGTCTGTTCCCTCAGGAGAATGTGCCGAATGGGAGCAGGGACTGTTGGAGGAGGTGAAGGCGGTCTGTGTGTATACTCGGAATGACTGGTATAGAGTCTACCTGCTCAGAACTCTTAACAGGCAGGAGGGCGTAGACTGTGTACAGTCCGTGATGAACAGCGCCCCCTACGAGTGGGTCTTCCCCGCTGAGCTCCTGCGACTACAGGTAAGTGTGGTCCAATCGGGAGCTTTCCAGTTATTATGAATAGCACATTAATCTGTAATCCTTACATTCGGCGTGTTTCCTGTTTGAAGAGGTTGATTCCTGTCGAGGTGGATCGATTTCTGTGCTGCGGTGAGCAGTATCGCACTGTCAGAGATGGAGTGGGACAAGTCCTGCTGGAGTCCAACAGAGACGCACTGACAGCCGCCCTGCAGGTCACTACACAAAAGAATGCTGTATTATCACTTCTACTATAGTCCTGGAGCACTGTACACTTTAATCACTTAGTCAATTCAAGACAAATATTCAAATAGCTTGAATATTTAGTGAAATCAGTCAAATATTTGTACAGAGGATTTTATACATGGTAGAAAAAGCAAATAGCATGGACCACCAATACAAGGTGGTGACTGTCAGTCATGTGGCCTGTCATTTCAGAAAACATCCCATCCTGCACAAGCATTTAGGTGATCTACCTTAGGAAGTACTAGCCTCTGAAGTTAGATCTCTAGCTTCTCTAGATTGTCTAGCATGTTTCTTCAGTAAGCAGACTTTTTCCCTGCTCTAAAGCTAAACACTCTAAAGCTTGTGTCCAGAAAAGTGTACCAAAATCATCAGATGCTCTGTATCTCATGAACAGAACGAACATTTCAGGCTGAGACTAAAGCAGCACAAGTGTTTTGTCGGCATGGCACAGGGGGGAATGCTAAAGGAAGGGGCTGGATTGGGATTTTGAGTTTTAAAGCTACAATCTTACTCTAACTTCCACCAACATTGGTAACTGACCTTTAGTCTTCATGTTTGATCAAGTCTACTAAAATGCTTTAGAACCCTGTAATTCCAAATATAATATATGAATGGGATTTGGTTGGGACAGTGTAATGCTTTCTGAATAATAACAAGTGTGTGTGTGTGTGTGTTTCTGTAGAATGTAAGATGTTCAGACTCTGCGAGGGGAGTTCTCCTGGCTTTGGCTTTGTTCAGACAGGTAACCTGCCGCCTAGGGTCACCTGACTCAGCCATACGCCCTGGAGAACAGGTAAAAAAAATAATTATTCTAATAACATTGACATAACAGTAACAATCATTATCGTCAATACCATTCTCCTCCTCCTCATCATAATAATTTCTTAAGCATAATAAACTAGTCCCAGATATCATTTGTTTGCACTGTATAGTAGTACAGAATATAACAACAGAAACACGTTTAATACATTGCAGATGGATTAAACAGTTCACCATTTAAATGTACAAACATAACAAAGGCAGGACATAATTTCTTAACTGCTAAGAATGTCTTAGTCTGTTTTCTTTCTTTCTGTTTTCCTCAACAGGAGTTAGAGATGCTGAAGGACCTTGTGAGGGAGAGCACAACAGGGCACTTGAATGACCTCTGCAAAAGCCTTTTATCAAATAAATTTGGAGGTCTCGTGTCTCACCTGCATGCTTGTGAAAACGAATCAGCACAGAGACGTCTTCTACTGGAGATCCTGGTTCATGCCATCGCTGTATTCCATAGTGGGAGTCAACTTCTCTGTCCGCTCCACCTCATTGCCTCTAGGCCACAGAATATGAGGGTAAGAAAGTAAATCAATCAATGGGAAGCATTAATTATTAAGAAAGTAAGTAAGGAACTAATATGTACATTTGTAAGATTATGGTTATGAAACATTTTTTCTTCTTTTTAATGATCACACATTTATGCTGCCTTTTCACACAGTTGCTATCGATCACAGGTCCAAAATAACCTGATAAGTTGTACATAACCCCTGTACATATCTTATTTTTCACTGTGAATAAATGATATTATTTTTTGTTTTATTGTTGTTATAGGAAACATTTTTTCCCACCATGCCAGAAGACAACACCAGTATGGTCACTCTGTGGTTAAAGGAGAAAAAACTGATGAAATACTGTAAGTTGTTAATTGATTGGCTAGAGTTAAAAAAGAAATAGTTAGCTTAAATCCGTATTTGAACCACCAGTAAAAAGTTTGGACACCCCTGCTCATAAAATGCAGTTTTATGCATTTTTATTTATTTATTTATTTAACAAATTCTATTGTTTTAGAATAATAATGAAGACATTAATACTATTAAATATCACACATGGAATTATGCAATGCCCAAGGAAAATGTTGCACAAACCAAAACTAGTTTATATTTTAAATTCTTAACAACATGCTGGTTGAACATGCTCTTGGCTTCTTGTCAATACTTCATCTAGGAAGCTTTTATTAAAGTTCCCAAATAGGCCAATCTCCTCACTGCTTCTCCTGAGCTCTGAATGAAAACTACAAGAAATCATTTTAAATTTTAGGAAAAAAGTTTGTTTTAAGTGAAATTATTTATTATAAATACATTTGAAATCAGACAGAAACATATACTATAACGTATATGTCACGAAACGTGACAGAGCGGAGATAGGACGGATGCAAGCACAGTAAAGAACAGTTTTATTTAAGAGAGATCGGCAGACAAATCCAAAACGTGATCCATAAACGTAATCCAAAACAGGTGAAGGTCAGGCGATCGGCAAACAGGCATGCACAGGGTTAAACATGAATCAAGGTCGTGGTCACGGAAACAGGGTCAATAAACAAAACGCGAAACATGAACTATAACGAGGAACTGGGAGCGGATAACCCAGCGTGAACTAACTCTAAACATGTAACGTGACTATGAGTACTATACAATCTAATCTAACTTGGAACATGAAACATAAACTATGGCTGTGATTAAGGTATTCTAATCTACTTCACAATAATCTTCCGCGTTGTGGGCTGGGAGGCACGTGGTATATATGTGGACATGATCAGCGTCTAAACTGCTAGCAGCTGAGGGCAATACAGACACACGTGAAATCCCAATGACAGAACAGGGAGGAGACATGACATAAACATAAACAAAACACACGTGTCCAAATGTCACTGCTGTCAACATTGCTTCACGGGGGAATCATGACAGTATAACGTATATAAATGTGCAGTAACTCATTATTTGCAGTTGACATAGGGAAAAAATACCCATAAGCCTTAATTAAAATGTCTTTAGGACTATAAATAAATGTATATTTGGTCAAGTGTATAAAACTTTTGAATTGTAGTGTATATCACTTGAAGTTGGCATTAGGAGATATGTAGTGACATGTTGTCTTCATTGTACTTTTTTATTTTGAACTACAGATTGTAAAAATGGTCACCCGTCTTTTGTTGGAGAGGTGAGCTGCAGTTTATTACAGATTGCTTACAGGATTCATTGCATACATTTAATTGTGACTTTATCTAAAATTATGGAAAAAAAAAAGACTATATATATTAAAATGTTTCTGTAAGGAAACTGAGTGTGTTATGAATGAAACAGTACTTAAAACTTTGTTTTTTCTTCTACTAGTGTGGGAAGCCAGTGGTTGAGGGAAAGTGTGACGTTTGTGGCGTGCGTATTGGTGGTCAACAACACAACCCAGTAGATGGATTCAGTCAAGTCCGAGGCAATATGAGTGATCAGACCCGACCAGGCCATATTCTGGGTGATGCTGCCCGCAGATCTGACGCTCCAGACAGAGATCTGTCTATGGCCCAGTCCTGTGTGCTGCGTCTCTTCCTTCATCTGGCCATGCTGCACGGATGCTCTATCCGTCCCCAGGTACACTGAGATTGTATGCTCTCATATTCTGTTCAGGTCAAAGGATAATAATGAATAAAATAACATGTACCGTAATTTCCGGACTATAAGCCGCTACTTTTTTCACACACTTTGAACGCTGCGGCTTAAACAATGATGCAGCTAACTTATGGATTTTTACGGGTTAACGAGCTTCATGCCGGCTGTTACACCATGGCCAGCAGAGGGTACTGTGGCACGGCTCCTGACTGGTCATGTAACTTTGTTTTGGTTCGCTCGCTTCCTGCTTGAGCATTTAGTTTAGTTTAAGTGTCTTTAACGTGCCCCAAGTGTCCATGGTTGGGTTTGATTATGTTTACTATTTAAACCCCTCGGTTACTGAGCACTTCACTCAGTATTATAATTGGTAAAGGTTAGATAGGTGATGTCGTTTGTATCGTTTGTTTCCATGCCTTGATTCATGATCTCGTTTTATGCCACGATTCCAGTTTCTCGTTTTCCTGTGAAGACCGAGTTTTCTTTGTTTATTGAGTTACGTGTTTAATAAAGACTTTGATCTGCACCTGCAGCCGCCTCCAGTCCCATTTCATAACACCGCCAAAACATTTAGCCTCATCACATCGGACCAATGAAATTACGAAACAGGTCACAGTGGACACAGTGGACCAATGAAACTGTTCGAATTAAATCAAATGCATTCGCTCTAAAAAGAAATGCATATGATCCCGCTTTCAAGGCGATCGATTTGGCTGTCGAAGAAGGAAATAGAGCTTCTGCACATAAGCTTGGCATCAATGAATCGATGGTGAATTGGTGGAGATGGCAGCGTGAAGAACTGACTCAATGCAAAAAGATGACAGAAGCTTTCAGAGGTGGTGTATGACGAAGTACCGGTAATTCTGAGGCTGTTCAATTCCGACACTGAAAAATATGACTTTAGTGGTTTTAGTGCGCAGGAGGAAGATGCAGATAGCCATCAATGACTTTTCCTGGTAGGCAACTGTATTTTTTATTTTTTTTAACCAGCCGTGTTACAGGCACTGTTTGGAAAGAAGCATTTACTTATTAGTATTTAATTAAATGTTAAAAAAATCTTTGTGTCAATATCTCATGTTACAACGTGGACGTCTGTGGCTTATAGACAGGTGCGGCCTATATATGTACAAATTTTTTTGCTTTTTAAAATTAGTGGGTGCGGCCTATATTCAGGTGCAATAGTCCGAAAATTACGGTATAATATATATGTTTAGCTCAATTGATCAGATCTACATTAATTTTTTTAAGCATTTATTTATTCATTTACATGTAATTACTTTTCATGTGATTCATTTACATATGATACATTTTCATGTGATTCATATTCATGCATGTGATTCATTTACATGTAATTCATTTTCATGTGATTCATATTCATGCCTGTGATTCTTTTACATGTAATCATTTCCATGTGATTCATATTCATGTGATTCATTTACCTTTTCTCCCCTCCCTTCCCCAAATATTTCATTGAGAAATAATAATAATAATAATAATAATAATAATAATAATAATAATAATAAATAGATAGATTGATTGATTGATTAATTGATTAATTAATTAATTAAAAAATAAAAAAATAAAAAATAAAAAATAAAAAAAATTCCCCCCCGACTCATCATGGCTACTCAATAGCTGTCGCTGGTTATATAAAAATTATAAAACCCAAGAACTAAAGTAAAAATAAGAATATAAATAGCCAATTGGAGCTGAAGAGGGACACACACCCAAAGTCTCCATAAAACAAAGGAGACAGCATTGTATCACCCCTAGGGTTGTCCACAAAGTGGACCTAGAGTAAGCTAAAAAAAATTCCAGTAAGAAAAAAGTCCCCTGCTGACTTCAAATCTAATAAATAGTCTGCGCACTTCAACAAATATAATGTCCATACCTTTTAAAGACTTATACCTAATAATATTACACAGTGTAGCACATTAAAATAAAATACAAGAAGAGAATAACAAGATGATAAAAAATAAATATAAATAAGTAAATAAATAAATAAACAAATTCTGAACGAAGTAATGCACAATATCCACAATAAGAATTCGAAGATCTACATTTATTATGCTTATATTTAAAAATATTATATTTACTGTATATTTATACTAGATATTATAATCAAGTCATTTTTATCTAATTTATCCCAGGTGATTTATTACAATAAATTGAGTGGTCCTTGTTAGTAATTAAAAAATAAAAATCCCTATCAAACCCACTTGAACTTATTTGTGCTCACCCATTTTGCATAGGTAGGGATTCTATGTCCTTTTTCTTTATATTACATGTAATTAGCTAATAATAAACATATATTGGTTAATTTTTAGGATGACCATCAGAATTGTTTTGCTATTTATAAAGAGACAACCTGATATAATTCAGGCAGCAAGTCCGTTGCTAAATAGTGAATTGAAGGGTTAAAGTGCATGTTTAAATGTAAACACAGTTAATGAAATTGGCTTCTTGTATTTGCTTCAAATCCCACATGGTTCAATGAGTGCAAAAGCATATTTAATGATCATCGTTCATTTCAGCTGTAAAGAATCCAAACATAAAAAAGTCCACATATATGAAAACAACAATAATTAATTTGTGTAGTCTATACATGGAGAGAAATATTCACCATGCATTTATTAAAATATAATTACTATATACAACTTGTGTGAATCTTTGCAGGGTATCAGTGCAATGATTCACCCCACTGTGAACAATGCCCAAGAGTTTCTGTGGCACCATCTTGAAAAGGACATGGAGGTTCTGGGGAAGACTCTGAATCTGAACTGGGACGACACAGCCATCACGGTTCATCTGATCCTCAACACCTCAGCACAACTCGCCACAGGTCTGTGAGCATGTTCATAGTATATAAATAATATTAAATGACATGGTCCTTTCTTATGCAAACTGATAAGAACATTCCAGAAATGTTAACTGTGCCACTGACAGTAGAGCATGATCATAAATGCAAGGCGGTCAGATATGCGTACTGAAGAATACCTAATCACAGTGCAATTAGGCTCAAGTATGAAGGGAATCCAAATGGACAGAGATCATAGACAGGTAATTAATGATAAACAGTAAAGCATTAGACAATGGCAGGACTTTGTGCCATGATATCTGTGCCTAGCATGGCTTATATACACGGCCAATCCCACATCAAAGGTGATGATGGGGTGATAACTGCAACAAAATATATGCGCATGATGTGGTCACCATGGAAACCAATGCATGCTCATGACAGAAAATACAGTTTCTATATACAGATGCAGAATACTGCAAAATACAGGGCGGAATTTACTGTATGCAAATAGATTTGGTCATATTCACTTTCAGAAAAATTAATAAGATCAAAGGGCAGGTATTAACTTTGCATTAGATAACTTTCACCATTTTGAACAACCATTACTTTATAAAATTTTCTCAAAGTTAGTTTTATGGTACATATACAGCAGATGTGGACACTGGTCTCTACAATTTTACACTTTATATCACAAACAGTTTTAGTGCATCTCACTGCATTTATAAAAAACAATTAGCACATGCAGAAATCATTTAAGTATTATTTCCACTAACTCCTTTGCACGGGAAGTCATTACCACAATTATTGTTTGTGAATAATCCCATCACACACATTATAGCGCAGTGTATCATGCATCCATCCATCCATCCATCCATCCATCCAATTTCTATACCGCTTATCATAGTCCCCTACGAGGGAGCATCGTGAGGGGCACACCCCGGACGGGGTGCCAATCCATCACAGGGCACATACAGATTCACACACCCGTTCATACACTACGGACACTACGCCAATCAGCCTACCCTGCATGTCTTTGGACTGTGGGAGGAAACCAGAGTACCTGGAGGAAACCCCTGCAGCACAGGGAGGACATGCAAACTCCGCACACACAGGGCAGTGGCGGGAATCAAACCCCCAGCCCTGGAGTTGTGAGGCGAACGTGCTAAATGCTAAGCCACCGTGCGCCCTTGCAATGTATCTGTTAAATTTCCACGTCACAGGAATCTACCTTGTACGCCTTTTCGATCTCCGTCATGCCTTAGAGCCTGTTTTACCATTAACTTCTATTAACTTTTGGAAACTTTTAGTTCTTTGCTGCTATGAGCTAGAAAGTGTGGTGTGCTGCAGAGTCAGGCGCCTGGAGAGTCCGCAGTGAACACACACACGCTGACAGATATGAGCATTCACAGGAGATTTTTCGATTTATTCATTCAAAACAGGAGTATTTATACACATTGTACACATTGATAACTGCACTGCATGGTCGGTTTCGACTGGTCCAGGTGTCAGACAGATTTAGTCAAGGCACATAGTCATGATACAAAATAAGTCTCATGTCATGTTGACACGGAAGTACATACTATAATCAAGGATAGCAGTTGATCAGCTTATTCAAAGAAGTAACTAAATGATTACATTCATCATATATTTGAGAGCAGTTCATAATATAAGAGGGTACATAATATAAAATATAAAATGATCAAAGAGAATTTCCTTTCAGTATCATATTAATAAAAAATAACAGCCCTGTAGTGTGTGTCTTTTTTCATGCTATACTAACCCCAATATGGATTTAGCTTGATGCAATTCTTTGTCCCTGTCTTAGTGAAATAGCATGAGGATAAGTTTTTGATAGAGACTACAAAGCACTTCTGTAAATCACTCTGAATGAGGGTGTCTGCTAAATGCTGTAAATGCAAATGTAGATGTAGCACTCTTTATTTGGCATCTTAAATAAGGAGGACCTGAGCACTGCATTTTATGTTTGAAGAGCTATGCCCAGATTTCACACCGAATTTTATTCTTTACCAGTTCGTGTCCAGCAAGGGGAAAGAGAATGGTCTTCTCGACATGCTCGAGAGCAGTGGGAGAAGCGGGTTTGTGAAACAGTCATCAATCCTATTCTAAAGGTCTGTTCACAGAAATCACCTATTTCAGTTCTGGCTGGATTTTTCTTTAGATATTTTTGGTAATTTCACATTGCATATAAATAACTCTTTGAAATGAATGTTATACAGTATACTGCACTGTAAAATAATAACAAGTGCAGCAAGAAGCTGTCTAACCTTTATAAAACCTATGATCTGTCTCCTGCTCTGCATAACTAAGGCAACACTCTGTGTTTTCTTTTTGTTTTCAGAATTTGAACAGACACTTAAGTGATGCTCAGGAGCAGGTTGCAGCTGACAATAAGCAGTCCAACAGTCCTCTGTTGAAGACGTTAAAGGGAGACCCTCGTTCCCTCCTTTCTCTCACCTCTGGATGTCCCAGCCATCATGCTTCTTTCTGGACGCCCCCAGACACCCTGACAGTGGAACATCTTTCTCAGCTTATTGCACAAAAGCAGGCACGGAAACGAGTTCCCCTCCTCTCGTTGTTTCTTGAAAAAGTACGTAGTATCTGAATTCTTAAGATGAAATTGTGAAGGATTTGTCCAACTTTTAGGATTTGTCCAACTTTTAATCCTTATGTAATGTCATTTATTTACAATTACAAATTCAACAGTCTGGGTTAAGAGTTAATGCTGTTTTATTTGAGCTAATCCAGAGATAAAATGGTGATGCGTTGAAATGTCTCATGTAATTCATCTCTGCATGACTGATATGTCATGTGCACCTCTGTTTGTGTGTGTGTGTGTGTGTGACAGGTGCAGTTTATAAGACACCTGGCTTGTCTGCCTGACCTGGCAGCCCTGTTGTCGGATCTGATACGAATAGTGCCGATAGATGCTGAGACACACTCTTCAACCATCGCTACACTGCTTCACAACATTCCTGCAGGTAGTCATATTCAAGATAGAGTGACAATATTAGGCCTGTTCTGTAAAGTACCACATCAAATGAAAATGTGTTCTATTATAATTGTGTGTTAATAGGCCTCGATAGGAATACACTCAAAAAAAGGCTACAGACCTTCTTCGTGGTGTGGAACCATCTCAGAATGGAGCTAGCTAATAATGGTGAGTGCTAACTACTTAAAAACAATGAGTGTTTTGCTCCATGTCTGGAATGAATGAAAACACGGAATTGCTTTGTTGATTTTGATGTAGTAAAGGTGAGCGAGAGTGTCAGTGTATGTATGTTTGGTGTGTGTTAGCTACTATAGGTGTGGATCCAGAACTATGTATGAAGGACATAACCATGGACAGTCCTGTTAAGTACCTCTGCCTGAGCCGTCGTGGACCAGGCTCGTGTCTGCACGCTCTCGTCGAGCTGCTGTCAGAAACTCACAACAGCCTGGTGCGAGAAGCTCAGAAACTCAGTCGTCAGGAAGACAGGTGTGTCTGTGTGTGCTGGTTGGGAGAAAATTAAGGGTTTTTTTTGTGCGACTTAAATTTTACTCTGTTTCCGTTTTAAGTCGCTTACTCATGTTCTCTTGTGTCCTGCAGTGACTACAGTGTTCCTGTAGGGGTGCTGTCTGAGAGCCAGTTGGCACTGTGCCACCCAGAAAAAGAGTTGCTGCCCCTGGTCTTAGCTCACTGCCACTACACACTAGTGAAGGGTCAACAAACTGCCAGTGACTACGACCTGCAGGCTATTGAGAAACAACTTCGCAGACACTTTTTCGCTGGCAAGCCACGCATCCAAACAGTTAGTAAACTAATCTATTTATTAATCTGTCAACATCATATAAACATATTGCTTTTAATGGTTTATTAACATTAAATTACAGAGGAAGATATTGAACGCAAAATAGTCAGACAATTTAAAATCATTAAAATGATTTAATGGTTTGACATTGATTGAAATCAAAATAAAGCAGCATTTGTTTCACATTGTGCATCATTTTCATAAATTTTTTTTTAGATGTGTAAATCATTCAGTTAAAATGAATTATTTTAACCGTATTAACTGATTAGAGGTTAGCACCTTTGTCTAGCACCTCTGGAGTTTGGGGTTTGATTCCTACCTCCACGCTGTGTGTGCTGAATTTGCATGTTCTACCCGTGCTTCGGGGGTTTCGTAAGGTACTCCGGTTTCCTCCCCCAGTCCAAACACACGCGGTGAAGGCTGATTGGCATTTTCAAATTGTCTGTAGTGTGTGAATGGGTTTGTGAGTGTGTGTGTGTGTGCAATTGTACTGTGTGATGGGTTGGTACCTCATCCAGGGTGTCCCCCGCCCAACTCGCGCCCCAAGCCCCCTGGAATAGGCTCCAGGCTCTCTATGACCCTGTGTAGGATAATTGAAAATGATTGGATGGAAGAATAGATGATCACACAGGCCTGTAGTTAATCCATCTAAACTGTAACTCATGATTTAATTCACTAAAAACTGACATTTAAAGTTGGCCAATTAGCTAAACATATCAGTATTGTAGTCAATTATATCTAATTATTTGAGGAAGCCAAAAATCAGGATTATAATTAAAATATTGTTAATTGTGCCACCCTATTAAAATATGTTGATTAAAAACCAACCCTTATATTATATATTACATATACATATAATATTTTATACACATTTCAATACATTTTAAGAGTAGCCTATATTGGAAGTAAAATGATTCTGCTGTTCATTTTTGTTAATACTATTTGTTTAACACTTGCAGGACACTGAAAAGTACCTGAAGAGGCATCATCAAGATTTTTCAGAGGTTTTGAAAGATGTCAGAAGCAAGATACCCCAGGTCAAATTTACCATTTACTATGACAACACATTTTTAGTTTGACCTCTTGGCTGAAGGTCATCTGAGGGAACTTCAGATATTGAAGATCAATGAATAAAGTGTTCAAATTTCTGTACAGCTCACTGGCATTTAGTCATAACATCATTCCAAATTCCTTCTGAAACTGCACAATTTGTAGATATATACTGAATAACATTTCTCCTCTTTTGGCCGATCAGGAGCCGCTGAAGGCCTCAGTATGCACCGGGATAAGAACAGTGCTGCGTTCCTTCACTGATGTGTGCGACACTGTGTATGCTCTGGAGATTGGCCTGCGTTTCCTGGGTAAAACTGGAGGATGTGCAAAATCGCCACTACTGTCCTATCTTCGTGAATCTCTCAAGATGGAGCAGCACATCTCCAGCAGTGTAGCCAAGGTCAGTATTACGGCTGTCTGGATCGTCATAATCTACTACGCTTCTTATAATACATTCAATCACACTTGAGTTGTAATTGCCATGCAATACGATAGAATTAGCTCATTAATGATATTAAATGATTACATTTCAAATGACGAATAATATTAAAATGTCCACCTTTTAATAGCATATTTAGGCAGTTTAGAGATTTAAAATCCTTCTATAACTAGACATTATTACTGGTGAATAATAACCAATAATCATGCTGAAAAATACCCCAAAATGTAGACTTTAAGTAGCAATAAAGTCTTTAATCCCAGTAAATTCATTAATTTTGATTTAAATAGGAAAAAGGATACTTTTTTCAGATCCAACACAGTTCCAGATAAGCATATTACAGCTGAAGTGATATTTAAATAACTTCCCCTTACTCTAAATGTCGTCTATCAGCCAAGACATTTTATTGTCTGAAATTTCAGTTTTTGTTCAAAACGTGAATTTAAAGGGTATCTGCCACATGGGTGTATCTGTATCTTTTTCTGTATCTGCTCCAGATTAACTGGACTTTAGAAGAATGTCACCAGGTGACATTTTTCCAATGTTCAGTGGTGCAGTTTCGGTGAGTCTGTGCCCACTATGGTCTCAGATTCCTGTTCTTGGTTTTTTACTGTTTTAGCTCATCAACCTAAAGGTTTGACATGTTGTGTGTTCTGAGATTCTTTTCTGCTCAATGTAGTTCTACAGAGTTGTTATTTATATAGTTAGCGTAGCCTTCCTATCAATTGGCCATTCTCCTCTGACCTCTCTCATTAACAAGGCATGTCCACCTGCAAAACTGCTGCCCACTGGATGTTTTTGGCACCATTCTGAATAAACTCTAGAGACTGTTACGCATGAAAATCCCAGGAGATCAGCAGGCTCTGAAATACTCAAACCAGTCCATCTGGGAGCAACAGCCATGCCATGGTCAAAGTCACTAAGATCACATTATGTGAACATTAACCGAAGCTTTTGACCTGCATCTGCATGATCTTATACGTTGCTCTGCTGCCACATGATTGGCAAGTGTGTGAATGGCAGGTGTACAGGGTTTCCTAAAAAAAAAAAAAAAACGTGCCTGGTGAGTGCATAAAGACATAGGACATGAAGGCTATTGGGCTGATTTAGACCAGTTTTCAGTCTTGTTTGAATGATTTTTTAGTGAGCACAAATAAAATGTTGCAGTCAATGTTTATTTCTCTTGTGTATATATTTGTGTGTTCTTAGGCTTTGGCAAATATCAGACTGGATCAGTGTACAGCCACATGGCAGCTGCTGACCTGCTGGAGGAGTGAGCTGAAGCTGAGGAGAGGACAGGTGAAAGCCTCCACACCACTCCACATCCACACTGCATGATAAATGAACTCAGGTTGAAGGATGTCCAGAGCTGCAGAGGAGCATCATGCCATAGCTGTTTCCCAAATTCAATGCACATGATTCTCCTTCTGGCTACGTATCTATCTACTTTACTGTAATTTGAATAATAATAGGTATGCGAGCAGTATATACTGTATTATTAAGGGTGGAATGCAATTTGCAGTGTTCTACAGAAAAAAACAGTGTAGTTCAGGTACCTCATGTTTATAACATGCATTCTTTTTATTTACACCAATAGTATTCATAAAACAATATTGGGTGTTGCATAGCTAACAGTGAAATCCATTTACATTTAAATCATTTGGCAGGTGCCCTTGTCCAGAGTAACTTACATTTATCTCAATTATACAATTGAGCAGTTGAGCCTTGCTCAAGGGCCCAGCAGTGGCAGCTTGGAGGTGCAGTAGTCCAGTAGTCCAACATCTTAACCACTGAGCCAACATTTCTCTGAAATCCATCCATCCATTTTCCAAACTGCTTATTCTACACGAGTCATTGGGAGCCTGGAGCATCTATCAGGGAACTCTGGGAACAAGGCAGGGGACACCTGGAAAGGCTACCAACCCATCGTAGAGCACACACATTCACACACTTCAATAATTGGAAAATTCGGGAATGCCATTCTATCGGCCTACAACACGTCTTTGGACTGGGGAGGAAACCGGAGTACCCGAAGGAAACCCCTGAAATGCAATTCCGCAAGAAATTAATTCATAAAGAGATAGTGTAGAGGATTGACTGGAAGATAATAGAAACTATTGAGGATGTTTTACATGGTACATTAAGGTGCTTAAGTTTTGCAGTCTTCTAGAAAGTCTGTTTTTAAAAAAGCTTCCTCTGTATAAGTGCACATGACTAATATATCACTGCATAACCAGCAGTTTTATCAGAAAAAATCTTTAAAGGATTTCTCATTGCCTCTTAGAATTGTTTCAGCATCACCAAAGTAGGATTTCTCTCTTTGCTGTTTACCAACTAGAATAGAATATCCTAAATGTACAACCATGTACCTATATCTATTAATCACATTAGTAGGTGGCACAATTTCAATATCAGTATTATAATAATGCATTGCAACTTGTGATTTAGAGTAATTGTGCATATTGGTATTCAAACTTGCATACATGTATTTGAATTAAGCTACCTTCTGCTCATCCATTTAAGTTTGTCCCTAATTCCACTTCCTGACCTTTGACCTGGACTGACACTGAATTGGGAAAAAAGGCGCAAGCTGTGTGTCGTAAATCCAGAGAAAGTGCTCGCCAGAGTGTGCCAGGCTTTTGTTTAAAACATGTGTCGCACTCTGGAGATTTAAGCCATTTGACCTCGTGTTTTGGTCTGTTGGAATGAAGCCTGTTGGAATGAGGACTGTAGTGTTATTTTGGTCGTTGTGTCATCCAGCGAATGTTATTTGGCTTAAGGAGAAAATCTCTCCAAGGTATAAACCCATAGACATACCTGTAGAATTATCTATTCAAGTAATACTCTAACATTTTATATATGTATTCTATTTGATACATTTTTATTTGAATTGTCTCACTCCATAGGACCCTATCCCAAAACTTTCTAAAGAGTATAGAGAGACACTTTCTGCTGTTGGCCAGAAAGAGTTGAAGGAGTTCCTGGACATCACTGATGTTGAACTTTTCACTCTGGAGCTTAATGAGATCCTGCTTTTAAAGACAGACATCACCTCAGAAGCCAGATACTCTTCTCACTGGGAGTGAGTATTCATTTTATGTCTATCTGACATTCAGCTTATTTGTCTGTGGTTACTTGTCTCTTAGCACAAAGCCCTAACACCATTTGGGTGGAAGAACCATGAAGTATTTATTGGCCCCATATGGTTATGCACACTGTTTATATGGCATTCGCATTTGTGAACAGACAGAAGCACCGAGGGATTTACTTACATAGTTAAATAACATTTAGCTAGTGAGTTTTCTCATCCAAATCGGGGTTTATTTGAAATAAATCAGCTTAGAATGAGGATTATTTTGTAATTTTTAATACACATATACCATATGTGTGTGAACAGAAGAAAAAACATGTTAAAGGAACTTTGATCTAGTAGACAGAGGTGGCATTACCACTTTGTTAACAAATAATATTTACAAATCACATTTATTGCTGGAGTGTGCCACTGAATTTTATATTTTTCTTGACAAAGTCTGGAACTTCACCACAAAAAGTAAGAAGTGCTTTTAAGCTTTTGTTCCTGCATAGGGGCTTTCAATCACAGCAAAGAAGGCTTCTTCCACCTTGTGGTCCCCTGGGGATCAGGGTCTTTTGACTACACAGGGCCACACTTTGACCCCTCCAGGCTTCCATCTGTCAGTCCAAGCCTCCTTGATCCACCTCCCGAGTAGGCAGCTGGTCAGACAGGACAACGGAATGTGTGTGCCATGAACAATGGACTTTAATGCTAACTGTTGCTCCTCCCCCAATTCTGTTCTATTTTTTCAGCATCAGAAGCACTCTGGAAACACATTTGGATCAAAAAGGAGCCCCTGTTTTGCCTGGACTAGACAATCTTTCAGAGGTGATCTGTCTGAGCATGGGTGCAGAGGTCTGGAGGCTTGCTGTGGACTTCAGGAGATGACCGTGTTCCTCAAAACTATTTCATTGTGATGCATAGCTCTACTGTAAGAGACAAGTGCTAAAGTTTTTATGTTCCCTCTTCGTATACCCACTGATTTTGTCATGTAAATTGTCTCAGGTTGCGAATATGAATTCATTCCAGAGCAATTCTTAAATTACTAATACCGTTGATCGTTTTACAACGACGCATTTGAAAATATTGCTGTACGCGTATTAATGATGTCAAAAGTGATTATTAAGCACACACACACACACACACACACACACACACACACACACACACACACACACAGTGACACAGACAATGTTTTGAGGAGCTTGTGTTTCATTTTTTATATTTTGTCTCAGCCAAGCACCTGTTTAATCGGATGTTCCTATAGTTATTCTTTTTCATCAGTTCATGTCGAAGCCTATGGGGAACTAGGAAATAATGATAACCTTGTTAATAATATCTAAATCTTTCCTTCCTTCCGAATTCTAGCATAAATAAGGTTCAGGTTCTTTCCACCCCTAAATTCTATTTCTCCCCTTTAAAGCTGTATGTAAGTTTATCTGAAAAATAAATATTTGCTACCTTAATGTGTGTTGGTGTCAAATTCATATTTTGGTGTCCAGTGGCAGGCTATATTTTGGCAAGTAAACATAGATGCATAGAAATATTCATTACAAGAAACAACAACAATAATATTATTATTATTGTTATTGTTGTTGTTGTGATCGTTTTCTGCAGTGCTCTCTAAAATACCTCTGAGCTTCAACCAAACATTTTTCCTCCTCTCCAATCAAAGCCACCAATCAGATCACCAAGAAATTTCCAGAGTCTCCGAGCAACCACCAATAAGAGAATCTCATGGGTGGAGCTTTCCCCCGAAGCTCCACCCACTCCGGTTGTGATTGGCTGTGTTTGGGCGACCAAGGTCATGTAAGCGATTTGATAGGTTCGTTGCTAAGAGATGGGGTTGCGCTGCATTTATTGTTGGATACGAAAACAGTTTTTTCCCTAGTGGAAGTGTGCTTTCGCAGACAGGAATCTGGTATTCGGGTTTACACGGATACAGTGTTAATTTACAGCGGACACAGCGGATGTGGCCGGTTTGATTCAGGCTTAGGTGAGTGCTGAGCAAGGTAATGGGTTTAGCTCGCTGCTTTTATTTATTTATATTTATTTTTATTATTGCTTTTTATGCTAACGAGTCAAGATTTAAAGGAGCCAGTGTCTGTACATTCACCAGCCAGTTTAGGTTTATTTGAATTAGTATGTCGGCTAGTGATTGATTTCAATGCATAGGAAAGAAGTCTCGACCACAAGCATGACTAATGGTTCAATCCCAGGCGGCTCATTGGTCGCTAGAAAGCGTGAAATAACAGCGTCTACGGTCTCTATATCGAAATTCTATCCAAATATGTAGGAGATGGTGCTCATATCTTGTTCTCGGTTTAGAATTATAGCTGCCAATAACGGTCACATCACCTGTAGCGACGCGTGGCGTTGTCGTGGTTACACAGCTGCTGTAGCATCCTACTCCGCGCGCGCGCTTGTCTTCCTATCCTTGTGAGGACCCTCATTAGGACATTAGTGCAGCGAATTATCGCCATGCGTACACCTAACCTTAACAATAACCTCAGTGATAAAACACAACCCTTTTGACTCTTTTTTTTTTTCCAAATATTAACAAGCTGGAGATTTGGGGAGGGAGGGGGGATCCTCGAGAGGACCAGCCAGATGTACGTACAAGTTCAAAACTTTGAGATATTCCTGAACTTGTGGGGACATTTGGTTCCCAGCAAGCTATAAAAACACGCCCGTAAACACGAGTACTCCAGATCATTCTTCATGTATCATCTGATCTGGCTTTAAGTTTCATTATGGTTAACGTTAACTTTTAGGAAGTTGGGAAATTTTTTCCAGTTGTAGTCTACACTGCCTGAATGATTCTGGCTGTAGTCTACACTGCCTGAATGATTCCGGCTGTAGTCTACACTGCCTGAATGATTCCGGCGGTCGTCTACACTGCCTGAATGATTCCGGCGGTCGTCTACACTGCCTGAATGATTCCGGCTGTAGACTACACTGCCTGAATGATTCCGGCTGTAGACTACACTGCCTGAATGATTCCGGCTGTAGTCTACACTGGCTGAATGATTCCGGCTGTAGTCTACACTGCCTGAATGATTCCGGCTGTAGTCTACACTGCCTGAATGATTCCGGCTGTAGTCTACACTGCCTGAATGATTCCGGCTGTAGTCTACACTGCCTGAATGATTCCGGTTGTGTGCGGACTACACTGCCTAAAAATAAACAGTGGGAAAAATTTCAGGTTTCTGTTTGTTCTTGTTTTTTTTTTGTGTGTGTAATGGTTTGGAGACGTTAGTAGTTTGTTCTCTATATAGTTTAATACCACAGTGTAAAGTGTTTATATACTAGATGTTTTGGATGGTTTATGAAACTTGATCAAAAATCTGATTGTATCTGAAGGTGGATGTGGATGTTCACTCTGATTTAACTGACAAAAAAAAACTGTGATGCACAAGTGAGTAGTGATGCAAGATGTAGCATTCACATAGTGTATCTACATAGACGTGGAAATTATTCCATCAAGTGTTGAAGATGCACACCAAAGTAAAGTATACACCAAAATGATCCTGGAGCTGTAACTGAATCAAGATAGAATGGAGTTTTGGAAAGCATGACCTCCATTTGATCCTGATGGGGAAAATGCTTGAAACCACTAGCCCAATAATCCTTAGAAAGCGAAACTATATTTCCAGTGTTTTTTTCAGCAGGGGAAATGGGAGCTGTGATAATCTCTGACATAATGTTATGACACAATGTTATCTTGCATAAATGGGAACCATAAGAACCGTTAAAAGGTTACCATCCTGTGTAGTATAATCTCCTTGGTTTTCTTACACTCTCTGCAGTGTAATGTAGAAAACTACATTAAAAGCTCTTAAGAACATTTTGTGATCCTCTCACCTTATTAGCAAATAATTGGATTTGCTGCCTAGCCTTTAAAAAAAAAATAATAATAATTGAGTCCTGCAGCAGCAGGACTGCACAAAAAACTGCACAATTTCCCAAGTGGCGTTGTTTTAGGATTTGAAATAGCTATATTGCCTTTTCCTTTGCAGTCAACGTCTAACAGTTTTAACCCTTAAAAACTCCTCCTCGAATCCCCTTAAATGCTTCATAGTTGAATCCTCTCCCGTTTCAGATAAATACCACTGAATTTCTAATTCTTTTATATTCTTCATCAAGTCTGGCGCTGAATCCGAGTCTACTGACCTCTTTTCCCCATTTATCTCAGGCTGAGAGAGGATGCACACTACTCGCAGTCCCACGTCCATCCAGTCCGGAATGGACGCTGACGCGATGGATCTGAGCTTGAGCGGATCGCAGCTTTCCATGAGCCGCAGACCCAGCAGTGCATCGTCGGGAAAACACTTCTCCCGCTCTATATCTGTGTCTGTGGCCAGTGACGGACGTGGCAAACGCAACACACCGGTGAGTCTGCATCTTCTTAGACATTTCACTTTCCATCCAAGTGTTCATACCTGTCATCTATTACAATTCCACATATACTGCTGTCTGATATTGGGTGCGTGTACAGTACACTTGCAAGATATATCACACGAATAAGCTTTGATTTAAATATAAAACAGAGACACATAAGCTGCTATTATATGCAGTCTTCTACTTACCTTGAATATAGAATGAACTGCTGCTGTTAAAGTGAAATCTATATAATATTACATGTAGTTAGCTAAAGGTTTTCTTCTTATTTTAAGTAAGGAATAAAACATCATTGGGCATGCTGTTGTAGGAAAATAATCAACGACAACCGCCATGAAGTTGATTAGCTTCCTGTTATAGTAACAGCATATCCTGAAATATTGTATTCCTCTTATACCACAGCGGTTTGCAAACTCCATTAGAGACTGACACATTATAATTTTTTGTCATTAAAAAAAAAAATTATATTGAATGTTGTGCAACATCTGTGAAAAAAGCTGTGATTTCTCTTGCAGCCAGCAGTACTGTCAGAGCTGCTATTATAGAAAATTATTCAACTGCTCTGTGATATAAAGTATTAATAAGAACTGTATGTCCAGTACTGTGCAGTAGTATTGGGCACATGCAAAGAATTGCTGTACAGCAAAGATGCCTTCAAATATAATGAAATTAAATGTTTCTATATTTAAAAAAAATACTATAAAGTGCAGTAAACAGTAATTAATGAAATAAAGTCAAAATTTGGTATGACAACCATTTGCTTTAAAAAAAAAAAAATAATCAGTAGCATCGGGTGTAAATAGTGCAGTTTTATAAGGAAATGAGCTGTAAGTTTTATTGAGCATCTTGCAGAACCAGACACGGTTCTTCTGGAGACTTTGACTGTCGCACTTGTTTCTTATTTTTGCAGCAAAACACAGCAGCCTCCATTTTTTGTCTGAAAAGTGTCTCTTACCACGTAATATGTTTCTTTCTTTTCTGTACTTTTCCAGTGTTGTTGAAAGCAAAAATGCGTGTATGTGTGTAATGTAACATAAGTGTTTGGAATTCAGCCAGACAGAATATCCTAATGCACATGTTTGAATGCCAGCAGCAGTTAAAACACATTATGCCACTGTAATGACTAATTGATGGGTTGTTCTTTCCTGTTGTTGGCAGGTTGATGGTGGGTTTGGGAGTTCCCGTGCCATTAAGAATCTGCGGCGATCAAACAGCACCACGCAGGTGAACCAGCAGGCCAACGCTAGACCCAGGTACAAAACATCACCCCCATTCCCTTTTAGTGTAAATGTGTTCTATTACACCTAGAAGCTCAGCTACTGAACTGGGGAAGTGTTACTGAATTCCTAAGAAACTATAACATCCTATTGGTGCAGAAGCAAAATGGACCGTAAAAAGTATAGCATTCCGTCTGCTAGTGTGTTGGTTTTAAGGTGGAGCAGATTTTCCACAGAGAATGACCTCCAAGCAGAGACTTTCCATTCTGTTGGTGTCCAATTTTCTATTGGACACTTATTCTATTTCAATTTTCTAATAGCCCAGAACTGCAGGTTTCAGTTACAGCAGTTGTGCTGAACATTCCTAGGCAGTGTATAGGTTACTTTACAACATTCTGCACATTGCTTTCATTTATGCGAGTGATCGTAGAGGTGCCCCAGCTTGTTGCCTATATGTATGCTCCAGGCATTGTCATGCTTGGGCGATCGTTCCTAAACTTTTAGGCTTAGCATTTTTTGTAGGACCAGCAACTGGGGGTTAGAAGACTTGTTTTTTTTTCTTTTTTTTTCTGCAGACAATGACTATTGTGAGCTGGCGGCTGCTGCAGCAATACGGAGAAGGGCAGTGGGGGCAGCTTTGTCCTAAACTGGGAGGGGGGTAAGAGGGAAGCCTCTCGGGTTTCTGTCGAATGAGGCTGCACTGAAAGGAGAAGTGTGCACACACCGGGAGCTTATTGTTCGGCAGCTGCCGTCACCCTCCCCTCACTCTTGCCTACTTATCCTATAGAGAAGTAGAATAAAAAATAACCTTACACTGTTCCCTCCTCATTCTGCTCATCAATAGCTGTCATTCCCTGATCTCCCCTCCCAGAGTCATGATGATATGCAGTTTTTAAAATCAGTGTTGGACTACTTTTCCTTTGTCCAGCTGGCGTTCTGCATGTTAGGCCATGGTTCAGCGTCAAGATGAGCAGCATCTGCCCACAATAGTCCAAGGCATTTAAATGTCTGGATAGAGGAGATAGCCATATGTTAGTGTGCGTTCTCTGGGTTTGGCAAAGGCATCTGTCTTTCTTAATGGCTGCACTCTCATTGCATTCCTAAGCAAAGGCCTAATGCAGCTGTCCTCACCATGCTGTCACCACAAAAAAGGCTTTTTTTCTTTTCTTTGAAACGGGTTCATCTGATATGGTTAGCCATGCTCAGGATGGCTTGCTGTTTTTGTTGAAACATGGCTCCTGTGGGTATATCCCTCGTCACACCTGTTTTTCTTTTCAATGTGTTAAGGCATTCTAGTGATGTTAATGTCTCCATGATGTTTGTGTATGTTGCATTTTGGCGCTTAAAACAAAAACCTGGAAATTGTAAAAAAAAAAAATTTTTGGACAAAGTAGACATTAGTGGAGTTTCTGATTTTATGCAAATTTTGAGGAAACGGTGGGGAACCCAAAATATCTAATGGGCTTAATGTCTCTGGAACTGTATGAGATTGAACAGTATCATAATGAAGGTTGATTACTTTTTCTTTCAGAAAGTGATTTTTACCAGAACTCTTCAGAATGTGCTCAATGATTCACTTTTAGTTGATTCAATGTGAATCATGATTCAGTGATTTTGGTTTTACTGACCGTCATGAAATTCTCTCCTCTCTCTTTCTCTCAGTGAGGGCAACACAGAGGATTTCATGGCTCTGTTTGACAGCAGCACCGATGGCCGCCGGAAACTAGCCAGCCTCACTAAGGCCTCCCCAGACCACACAACATGGAACATTCTGGTACTACTCTACCCGCGTCATCGTTTACCACTGACCGTCCTGCTGTTGTAGTTTCAGTGCTTTAGGAAATATTTATAAACTTTCATCCTGGAAAACTTCATCTTCATAGTTCCTGTAAATGCATATGAAAATATACTGCCCTTCTAATCATGCCTGGGGTTATGGGTAATAATGATCAGTGAGCTGCTGGGATAGTTACAGATGCTAGAAATTAATCTGTATTAATTTCATAACTGTGTAATGTATGTAGTAGCACAAATGTAGTTAGCGTTAAATTAGGGTTATCTCTGAGAAATGTGCTTTAAAATATACACTACCGATCAAAAGTTTAGACACACTCTTTCTTTATTTTTATAAAAAATTCTACATTTTATAATAATAATAATTATAATAATAATAATAAAGTAATCAAAACTCTGTTTTGACACAAATTCAACTATTGGAATTATGTTGTGATTTAAAAAAAAATCCAAAATAAATCAAAATGTATTATTTTCGCATCTTCAAAGTAAACACCTTCTTTGCCTAGAATTTCCAGAAATGTATTCTTTGCGTTTTCAATCCTACGCCTTCAGATCAAAAGGTTTTTTAAGGTCATGAGAAACATTTCTGTTGAGTGTCTCCAAACTTTTGACCGGTAGTGTAAGTAAAGTCATTATCTAGAGTACATAAAATTGAACTCCTCACACTATAAAATGCAAACAAACCACCATAGTGGTGATGGCAAGTTGCCCTATTTTTTTGGCAGCGCTGTGTGAGTGACTGTAAAGAAACTTGCAGAGCAATTCTACAAGGTAACCTGAGATGAGACTATAAAACTGTGGTTGTACTGTCTGTCTTTTGTGAACAAATTGAAAGTAGTTTTGTGTGTCTGTGTGTGTGTGTGTGTGTGTGTGTGTGTGTGTTTTAAGGACGACCAGCCACGAGCGCTCCCGTTACCCTCCAGCTCCCGCAGCACCTGCAGTATGGAGTCTCCCAATGGCCTGAAGAAAAGAGATTCTGGTGTCTCCCTGGCAGCAAATTTCACTGCTAACAACCGGTGGGTTGGCATCATTCGTTTCCCATCAGAGCCCTGACGCCACCTGCTAACGTTCTACGTTTCCCGAATCAGTTTGTCTCAGACTCTGGGTTTCCTATTGCCAAGATGATGGAACAGTCTATGGGTGTGTTAAGTAAGGAGTCAATCACTTGGGGCATGCTGTTCTAGAAAAATATGATCAACTACAGGGTGATGTGATGCAGCCTGAAAGCAGAATTACTGTTCACACCCTATAGTTATAGTATTACTTTCCTATGACCACACACCCTGAAGTGTTTTAGCTCTCTGGTATCATGGCAACTTGCCAAGATTAGCATTTTTTAATTAATTAAAGAACGAGTAGTTAAATGCAATGATGAAATGTCCACAAAACAAGTTAGTTCCAGTTATAGCAGATACAAAGAGTCGTTCCATCCCCAGCGTCTTGTTCCCACTCTCAAACCCCTCAGCTTGTCATGTTACTGAGAAACTAAAAAGAAGAAAGACCTTTTTCGCAAAACAGTGTCCCGTGGACAAAAACCCAATGAGTTTTACAAAGCAATAACGCTGTAGACGCCTTCCATAAATGCTACATAAATCTCTTCTCATGGAAAAACTATAATAACTTTCTGTAATAAATAACAGCATATATATATTTTTTGTTTGTGTTTCATGTTTATGTTGATCATCCTCCGTACAAATCCCTGTAAATAAGCTGTTTATTGTAAAAATGATGATACAAGATGACCGACAAAATGGGAGCGTTGTCAAAGCTGCTGTAACAGAAGATTAATCAATCAGATTTCAGAATAAGTAACGCCAGTCAGATTTCAGAATAAGTAATGCTGTAGAATTATTTTCAGAATAATTTTTTTACCTTCTCTGGCTTTCTCTTTAAGGCAACGGATGTTAAAGTCTTCTTGTTTATGAGGACAGTTTCATTATCCTTGCATTGTGTTCATGGAAATGGTTTTGGACCTGAATTTCACATGGACATTCTCGCTGTAGTTGCTGGGACTACGGTTGCTGCTATGGCATTAGGACTCCAATTTCCACCTACAATTTTACACTCAAGACTCCTTTAGTGAATAGTGGATTAGTTTAACAAAACGGACTTCATATAAAAACCATAATGAACTTCCCTTTACTTTTACACTATCCGTTTTTACCCAGATGAGGACGGGTTCCCTTCTGAGTCTGGTTCCTCTCAACGTTTCTTCCTCATATCATCTTGGGTAGTTTTTCTTTGCCACTGTTGCCACCGGCTCGCTCATTAAGGTTAAATTCACACATTTAAAATCTATATCCTGTGTTTGTTTCTGTAAAGTTGCTTTGAGACCATGTGCATTGTTAAAAGTGTTGTACAAATAAAATATAATTTAATTGTTCAGTTCAGGTTAATTATGTCTTTAATGTTTGATGTGCAGGAGCAGTAAAGCAGCTGTGGGTAATTCTGTGACAACCATGCTGCACAACAACCATTCAGACAAGCCTCTCACGCCCAAAAGCTCCAATCAGAAACCCTGCTTCAAGTACGGACAAGTCCTATAAAGGCTCACACTTAAACAAAGTGAATTATGGTTTTGTCCAGCAGGTGGTGCTGTAGCTCTAGGGAAATGACTGGTTATTTTTGTTCATTCTTGTTTGATCAGTAACATCATCAAAGCCACAGTGAATGACGAGGGGACTTTAGAGGGCAGCTCTCTCAGTAAGTCTCAGAAAAACTTCTCCGCTTCATCAGGCTCCAATAACAACGTTTCCAGCTCCCGAAGCCCTCGCAGCCCCCGCAGACAAGAGGTCACAGAGGAGGAGGCCGAGAGGTGAGGCCTGAGCTTCCTCACTGTCGTTCTGTATTGTCTGCTTATCAGTACATCATTAAATGCCTGATTCTTCTGAGATTCCAATATCACATCATATCTGTTAAAATATTGCTGTTTTAAACAGCCATGATCTGTGTGGGTTATGAATAAACTCGTAACTCTATCAACAGGTTTATCCAGCAGGTCAGTCATGCAGCAGTAATTATCCAGCGTTGCTACCGGCGCCATGTCAGCAGGAGGAAAACAAATGAGACTGCCCTCAAGCAACTGCTCATTTCCAAAAGAAAGGTACCGAGTTGTATTTCCTTGAACCCTGTAGTGTTCTGATCCATTTGATCCTCATGTTTGAATGCTGGTGAGCCCCAGTAACTGGCACCAAGACCATAGGAATGATCAGTGTACTTTTTCAAGCTCTCTGAGATCAAGAATAGGATGAAGGATTTCTGAAGTCTGAGTTTTCCTCTTTAGCTTGGTAGAAACAATGATGCATTTTGAATCAGTAGTTTTTTAAAATGATTTTTATTCATCTATTTATTTTATGACTAATGTTGGGGGCTTAATGCTTAGCATGTTTGCCTCGAACCTCCAGGGGTTCGAATCTCTCCTTTGCCCTGTGTGCATGGAGATTGCATGTTCTCCCTGTGCTTCAGTTGTTTTCTCAGGGTACTGAGACATGTCCAAAGACATGTGTCTTGGGTTAATTGGCATCTCTAAATTGTCCATAGGGTGTGAGAATGTATGTGTTCTTGTGCCCTGCAATAAGTTGGCTCCCCGTGACCCTGTATACAGGTAAGATAAGCACATGGCTCTCTGGATGGATTAATGTTGCCCTGTGTGGGGTCATTTTAATGATAAAACTGTCATCTTTTAACGTGTTTAGCCATGCACGTTATTTTAAAATAAATATCACAAGTGATACATATGCTCAAACAGGACAGGGAGCAACAACAGGGGGATGCAAAGGCTGTGAAACCACAGAAAAAGAAAGAGGAGGACAGAAAACGCATCAGAGAGGAAAAAGCCCGTCTGGCCCGGCTCACTGCTATCCAGGTATGTCTTTTGCTTACCCTCTTGAGGGCTGTTTTGGTGATGTTTTAGAATAAATTGTTTAAACCCAGGCTAAAACTTGTAGACCATGTTACAACAGCAGCCTGGATTTCTTTACCACATTCCAGATACTGTATTCTCACAGATTTAGCAAAAGGGTTAACTTGTTCTTTTAGCCTTGAAATGTGTGCAGTAATAGTTTTGTAAGTGTAGTAAGAATACTGTGTGTGTGTGTGACAGGAGCTGCAACAGAAGAGGACACAGCGAGCTGAGGAGGTACAGCGAATAGCAGAACAGGAAGTGAATGCCCTGCAGCAGGCTGGGAAAGTGGGGCGTAAGAAACTCACCCAGAGTTTGCCTACCTCTCCTACAGCTGCCAAGGCCAAGAACACAGGTATCTGGAGCTCAGAGGGTTCCCCTTTCAGTGGTTTTGGTCTTATAGGAGGAAAATACTATACCGCTGATGTCTCTGTCTGGCTGGAGGTGATCTATTTCGCATGTTGGATTTCTGTGCCCAGATTCCAATGTGAATTTGGAGAGTGAACTAGATGTTGCCGATCTGAGGGCAGCATCGCCTGCGGTGTCAACACGAAGAGGCTCTCAGTGTTCTCAGGTAATTATTCAAGCTTTTACAAGGGACAAGACAGTTTACATAAGACATCAGGCTTTATTGGAGGAATAGTGAGTAGAGGAGAGTGATTCTGGATGTACACTACTGGTCAAAAGTTTAGAAACACTCATTCTTTATATTTATATATATATTTTTTTATTTATTCTCAAATGGAACTATGGGAATTATGTTATTATGTTGTTTAAAAAAAATATTTAGTAACTTAGCATCTTCAAAGTAGACACCTTTTTTGCCTAGAATTTCCAGAAATGTACTATTGGCATTTTCTCAAATGATTTCTTGAGGAATTTCCCTGAGATGCTTCTTAAACAGTATGAAAGGAGTTCCCACCTACGCTGGACTCTTTATTGACTGCGTTTCGGAATATTTCACTCCAAGTCATCTGTCTTAAAAAATATCTATATTTTTTGTAAATAAAATATTGGTTATCTAATGAAAGAGATTAATATGTTGGCACAATTTTGCCTACAACGCCGATTTCAAACATTTAATCATAACACCTTCAGATCAAAAGATTTTTAAGATCATGAGAAACATTTCAGTCGAGTGTCTCCAAACTTTTGACCGGTAGTGTAAATTCTCTCCAAAAAGATTTAAATATTAAATATTGCTTAGGAGATTCTGCAGCGGTCTGTGAGTGTAGAGGACCAGAGACAGGGGGCACCATCGAGCAGAGCTCATTCTAAAACGACACTTAATGACCTGCTGGATTCCCTCAAACTCCTAGAGGAGGGACCAGAGAGACTCTCGGAGGCTAAGAGCTACAGGAAGGAGAAATACGCCTGGATTGATGAGGTGCGTCTGTTCTAGTCCACAGGCAGTTTCTTTTTGGCTTTGTGGCTGGTATCTTAGTTTGACTGTATTAGACTTCCAGTCTTGGGGAAAATTGAGAACCCTTGTTCTAAATACACTTCAGTGACTCAGTTTTGAGTGCAAGCATTGTTTTTGTCATCAAGCGCCCCTTAGTGTACAAAAAAATGGACCACCATAAATGTCACTGTGATCAGAGATCATTTATGGGCATAATACAAATGTTTCAATACTAGGAAAATATACACCATCATATTTAATGAAGCTGTTAGAGCAGAGGTTGCCAACTGGCAGGTCGTGGTCTCGTTCCAGACATAGCAAAGTATTTTAGACCAAATTAAAAAAATTCATAAATAAAAAGGAACTGGCCATAGTTCAACAACTCCAGGTTTCTAAACATTAACCAGTGTGGCTTCTGTAGCAGACCAGAGGCTAGCTACAGATTTTGTTCACAGATTTTCATTTCTTTTAACTAGACCTTTGCAAATATGACTTGTATAACCCTGCATTGGAGACTTATTGTTCCCGAACTTTACAGCCACAGAACACAAGCCACTGTTAAATGTACAGTAAGCAGTTGTGGTGGAAATTCAGCTTAAAAATGAGAGAGACCCTTTTCATCATCAAATTATTTCTTTATTGCAATATACCCTTTACATATAGAGTGTAGTTTCACGTAATGGTTGTTACAGACAGAGAAGTCATATTTCATTGGAAGAAAAGGGCAAGTTAAACAAAGTACCCCATAGTAAAAAACACACTCTATCTGCACAAATCATACAGTAGTTTTATTGTTCATACATGTAAATCTCAAACAAAACAATTTTTTCCTGTACAGTCAATAAATGATAGTAGGTTGTTTTATTGATGGCGGATGATTTTGATGTTAAGGAAAAACACTTTAGGTCAGTGTAGACTCAGCAAAAAAAGAAAAGTCCCTTTTTCAGGAGACTGTATTTTAAAGATAATTTAGTAAAATCCAAATAAGCTTTACAGATCTTTATTGGAAAGGGTTTATGTAATGTTTTACAAGCTTGTTTAATGAACCACAAGTATTGCTCATGCACCTGTGGAACAGTCCTTAAGACACTAACAGTTTACAGGTGGTAGGCATTTAAGGTCCGTTACAATAGCTTGGGACACTAAAGAGACCTTTCTACTGACTCTGAAAAACACCAGAAGAAAGATGCCTAGGGTTCCTTCTCACCTTCGTGAACATGCCATAGGCCTGCTGCAGAGATGCATGAGGACTGCAGATGTGGCCTGAGCAATAAACTGAAATGTAACGTCTGTAATGTAAGGCATCTAAGACCGTGGTACAGGGAGACAAGAAGTTTGATCAGGAAGATCAACACTGCTGATCATCCGTGCAGTGGAAATTTACATGTAACCATGTGTCCACCCTGATGTGATCGAGAACTTGCAAATGCCTTGGTGGAAGAGTGGGGTAACATCTCACAGCAAGAACTGACAAATCTGGTGCAGTCCATGAGGATGAGATGCACTGTAGTACTTTAAAACAGCTGGAGACCACCAGATTCTGACTGTTACTTTTGATATCGACCCTCCCTTTGTTCAGGGACTCATTATTCCATTTCTGTTCATCAAATGTCTGTGAAACTTGTTCAGTTTATGTCTCAGTTTTTGAATGTTTTTATGTTGATACAAATATTTACACATGTTAAGAAATTTGCTGGAAATAAAAGCTGTTGAATGTGAGAGGAAGTTTCTTTTCTTGCTGAGCATATATGCAGCTATTGTAGTGGATGTGGTTGAACTATTTACGATCGACCTCAAGAAAGAATTAGACTTTTTTTTTTTTTTTTTTTTTAAACAAAATTGATCTACAGACTGGTCATGTTTTGAGAACACTACTCCGTTCTAACCTCCAACTCACCTCTTCAGGACGGAGAGTCGATCACCCTAACTACAGATAACGTGGAGAGGCTCGGTCAGCTGAGCCAGAGCCCAGCCTTGTCAGATGCTGGGGCTTTACTGTCCGAAGCCAAACTGCAGAGCATCATGAGCTTCCTGGATGAGATGGAGAAGTCCGAGCAGGAAAGGCCACGTTCAGTTACCTCGGGATCACACAGAGAGGTACTGCTAAGAACTTTGATTTGATCCACTTGTATTTGTTTTTTTCTGCCTACTCTCCATATTAATATTCTTTATTTTTCAAATAAGAAGGCTTTAGTTTCTTTCATTCCTATAGTTTTTGCTTTGTATGTAATGGTAAAATATAAGTGCACATTTACCATTTACCTTTGTATGTGTTTGTGTAGGTGTTGCTGTCTGAGGAGGAGCTGGCTGCAGTGGATCAGGCTTCGGCTACTGCTGCTGAGGTTACCGGCTCTATGATGAGACTCAAACTGGAACTGGAGGAAAAGAAACGCACTGTCACCTTGCTTCAGACTGCACTGGTAACCTTGTACACATGCACGTGACTTTAAATAAAAACAAATGCATTGTTTGCATGTCTGTCTAAATAGACATGTTAAGTAGGCCGCTGTTTTAAATACCAAAACATAGCATGTACTGCTGGTGAGACCAAACTGACGTGTGGTTTTGTGGCTGCAGACCCAGCAGAGAGAGCTGACGCTCCATCATGTGAAGGAGACCGAGAAAGAGCTCAACCACAACTTCCAGCTTCAGAAACAACAATATGAGGATACAATTCAAAGACACCTGGCTTTCATTGACCAGGTACCTGTAATGCTGATTGTAGATGAAATTAAATATCTATGCCCATGATAGCCTCAGATTGCTTTTAGTGACTGACAGGAGTGGAACCCAATGTGGTCTTCTGCTGTTGTTGCCCATCCACCTCAATGCTTTTTTTGCTCACCACAGTTGTAAAGAGTGATTATACGAGTTACTATCCTTCCTGGCAGCTAAAAAACAATCAGGTCATTTTCCTCTGAACTCTATCAACAAGGCACTTCCACCCACAGAACTGTCGCGCACTCAGTGTTTTTTGTTTTTCGCACCAATCTGTCTTAAAACTATATTGACTCTTGTGTGTGAAAATCCCAGGAGATCAGCAGTTTATGAACTACTCAAACCAGCAACCATGGCACGATCATTCATGATCAAGCAAGTCACAGAGATCATTCTGATTGATGTGAACAAGCTCTTGAACTGTATCCGAATGATTCTTTATTTTATCTTGCACTGTTGAAACATGATTGGCTGATTAGATTAGAACTGCTTGAATGGGCAGTTTTACAGGTGTTAAACCTATTAAAATGGATTGTGTGTGTATAAAAAAATTTGTATTTTCTTACCTTTTGTACTAGCATATGTGTGACGAAGCATACAGTTTGCAAGTATTCTTGCATAGCAAATGAATGTTTTTTTTATATTCGTCTTCGGGAGCACTTGCAGACATAGACTGTAAAATAATTCCATTGCAAGTGTAGTGAATGAACTGGAAATGCAGGAGCAGTATTAAGAAGAAAGTAGAAGCGTTTGTACACTTCATCAGCTAATTAACAAACCAGAACATGGTTAGGATTGGTTAGAGCAGGACCAGAATTTGAGAAACGCTGCTGCAGATTATAATTCTGTAATTACATCCCCGTTTTATCACCTAGTTATATGCCTTCCATATAAAAGTCCCTACAGACCATTTAGTTCAGAAATGTACTTTGGGACTGTTTCTTCCCAATACAGATATTATGTACAAATCAATACAGAGCTTTTACTTTTATCCAAAGCAATTTACACTTGAGAGAGGAAATGACTGAGCCAATGAGGATCTTTAAGGACCTTTGACCCAGCCAGGATGCTTAGTAGTGCTGGGCTTTGAACTCTGAGTCACGTCCCCAAAAAGAAGTGAAACTGTATAGCTTGTGGTTTGAAACTCCTATCTCTTGTTCTCAGCTGATCGATGACAAGAAGGCCCTGAGTGAGCGCTGTGAGGGTGTGGTGGCCGAGCTCAAACTGGTCGACCAGAAATACACAAAAAAGATCAATCAGATGCAGGAGCAGCATGAACTGGTGAGTTATAACCTTCACCCTATATAATTCAATATATTTTATCATCAAGCTGATAGTCCGACCTGGGGCTTCATTTATCAACCGTGTGTATGTATAGTTTTGCTCATAAACTGTGTGTACGCACATTTCTATGCATCGAATGGGATTTATCAAGTTTTGCTTATAAGTAAGGATGCGTGTACATTTCCACACACTCCTAACCATGCGTAAGCGTGGTAGAAAAGTGTAATAGCAGGTAAACTGACTATATCACGTACATTGTATCCGCTTAATTGAGAGAGTAATTACAGATTTCGGTGCTCACAAGGTGCGGAAAGATGACCGATGAAAAGTAAAATCGTATAAACGGTACATTTAAAGATTGATTGGGATTATGGTTTGTTTGAAGATTGGAGTCATGTAGCTTTGCGGAGGGAATGTGTTTTTCCCACAGTGGAAATTCCATGCTGAGAGCCAGGAGTGGATCATCAGTCCTTTAGTTTGCCCAGTTTAGTTTTACTTGATCTGTTCTTGGAATTATAGCTACAGGCATTGGAGACGGGACTGGCATTTCTCGACCAACTGAGTTGACAACTATGACATGTCTTACCTTTGTTCATACCGCTCACACTACAATGCGTTACATTTCCAAAATCAGCAGTGGAAATTGTCATGCCATAGCAGAGTTTCTAAATGTAACCGGGGAAATGGAATACAGACATACTCAAATTTATTTATTTTTTTATATATATATATATATATATATATATTAATATAAAATAAATGTTCACAAATAGTGATTGTCGCTGCAAGTTGCCAGTCGCTGTAATATGAAGTCGCCAGTAGGCGGTTTCTCCTTTAACTTTGTCACCTTGCTGGACACATCCACATCTAGTCACCAATAGTCGCTGTCGCCGGAAGTCGCCAGTTCTTGTCGAAAATGAATAGTCTCTGGTCGCTTTGAGTCGCTGTATGTTTGAGTGTACCTTTTTAAAGTTAAGTTGTTTGCCCTCAGATCATCATATATGGTAGTTTTATTTATGCAAAGAGTGTGGCCGTGCGCTAGCACAACAATTTACAATGTGTGAGATTTAGCAATGGCCACTACATACAGCTATGTACACACGTTATAAATACCAGTTTTCTTGAGTATGGTGACAAATTTACTACTTGTTTTACACACACTTTGATAAATGAGACCCCTGGTGTTTTTTCGTGACACTACACTAGCTTATAATGCTTTTAATACTTCCTGCATTAGTGTTATGTTGACACTTGGGGGCTTACCTGCTTGCTTGCTCTGCATGTGTGCTCTTTTCAAACCTAGAACATGAAGACTGCTGAGTTGATTTGACTGAGCTGCAGACCTTTAGATTTTATTTCTTTTTTTAGTAAGCATAAATGTTGCAGTCACTGTTCAGCTTTAATATTAACCCCTGATGTTTATTTATCTTACACTAAACTTTTCATGTATGTGTGGTGTAGGGGGATGCATGTGCCTGGTTGCAACAATGCTTTTGCTTTCACTTTCCTTAACTGTTCTCTCTTTCTTTCCATGACCGTGTCTTTCTCTGCCCCTCTGCTTATTTGTTCCTCTGGCTGTAGCTGTGGCAAATTCTGGGTCCCTTGTGTGAGGTAATGCTTGTGTTTCCATTTCCAACCTCCACACTTTTATCATCTCCTTGCTTTTGCTGACACTCGAATATCTATCAGGCGTAGGGAGACTTAAAGTTGCATAATAAAATGCTCAACAGTGAACATGGTGAAAATGAATGATAAAACTGTTCAAGGATCCATTGCGAACAGCATCATTATACCCTGCTGTGAGAAGCCTGTAATAAAGTCAGACATGCAGACTTGTTGAAGAGTAACAGAACACACCCTTTACAAGCTAGTGGACGTTTTGTAGAATGTTTACTGTGGCCGGCTCAGTGAAACGTTACGTCATTTACCATCTGTGTGTATTTATTCTTTCTGCTTTTAAATGATCAAATAAAAATAGTTGCAAGCTCCTCTGAAAACAAGACATTTGGATTATTTTCCGCTGAGTCATGACCTCCCCACTGTTCACTTCTCTGTATACGTCTGAAAGTTTCCTCTAGCGTTTTTTTTTTTTTTTCCATGAAACTAAATATAGCGTGCCCGAAAACAGTGTGGGTTTGTGCAGTGAAGCAGGCAATCCACAGGTGTGACACTCCATGTCGAATACATGTTCATCTGAAGTAGACATACACAAATGGTGCGAGCCATCATTAGTCTGAAACATGAGTCAGTCAAAATAATTATACCACGGCGCTGTTGAATTCTCCAATCCAATTGGTTAGAATTTGTTGAGTTCATTATTTTGTAACAGAATATTTTGACAGTGGTTGTAAGACAAATGTTCCTATAGTAACAGCTCATACACGGTAACTTATATGGTGGATGCTTCACGTAATCTAAGGCTAATAATAATAAAAATAAAAAAAAGAAAGAAAACGTGATGTAAAATGTCTAAACCTTGATCTGGTGAAAGTTTATTTAACATTTATGCAAGGCGTCTCCAGTTTCAAAGCTTTCAGTAAACGTCAGTAATCTTTTCACCACAGGAAAGTCTTCAGGACAGAGAATTTGATACTTCTGGTTTCTTGATAACTTATTATTAATAATAATAATAATTTTTATGTTGAGGGAACATATGTATATAGTAGGTTTAATGTAAGTGACAAATTTGAGTGAGTAAAAATGTATTTAAAAAAAATGCCATTCTTTAATAAATAAAAGCTGTCTTCATTGGCAAATTGTCGTGGTATAATATAATAGAGGAATAAAATATTTTGGGGTGATAATAACTATGCTTCTCATTGAGCTGCATCTCACCAGAATGTCATCAATTGATTATTTTCCTATAACACCATGCCCCGTGTTTTTATTCCTTTCTGAATTAATGAATGCAGCTTAATTTGAAATCTGTTTATCATTTTAACCCTTGCATTTTTGTTATTTTTGCACACTCCCCTTTACCTGCTGATGAATACTATTGAATTACATTGCAGTCATTTGAGTTACACATCTCTTAAAAAAAATATATATATATATATATATATATATTTATTTATTATATTTATTTATTTTAGTTATACGCTGTATGGCCAAAAGTATGTCGACACCTGACCATTACACCCATATGTGCTTTTTCAACATCCTATTCCAGAGTTCGTCCCCTATTTGCTGTTATAATAGCCTCCACTCTTCTGGGAAGGCTTTCAAGAAGATTTTGGAACATAGCTGTGTGGACCTTTTGTTCATACAGCCACAAGAGCATTAGGCTGGGCACTGATGTCGGGGGAAGAGGCCTGGGGTGCATTCAGTGTTCTGTACAGGATACTGGAGTTCTTCCACACCAACCTTGGCAAACCATGACTTTATTTCACTTTGTGCACAGGGGCATTGCCATGCTGGAATATGTTTGTGGCTCTTAGTCCCAGTGAAGAGACCTCTTCATGCTACAGCATACTAAGACATCCTATATAGTTGTGCGCTTCCAACTTTGTGGCAACAGTTTGGAGAAGAATACCCACATATGGGTGTAAAACTTGGTGGCCCACAAACTTCTGGCCATCTAGTGTGGTTTAATAATTGATTTATATATTTATTCCATGTTTTACCAATTTTGAGAATTATTTTTGAGGATTATGCTTAAACGATTGCTCTGTGTGTCTTGAAGGTTAGAGTTTTATGGTGTATTATGGAGACCAAAAAGCATTCTTTGGCCACACCCCACACCCTTTAGCTAGCCTTTTGGCTACAGTGAAAAGTTAAGTTTTTTCATTTCTTTATCCCTTTCTTCTCTCAATCCCTCTTTCTTCCCAACCTCAGGAGATTAAAAAACTGAAAGAGTTGATGAGTGCCACGGAAAAGGTCCGGCGAGAGAAGTGGATTGATGAGAAGACCAAGAAGATCAAGGAAATCACTGTCAAAGGTGAGCTGATGAAACCAATTATCCTTCCAGATCCTCTTCCAGTCCCCCCTCGGCTGAGCTGTCAGAGATCTATCTGTCAAGGAGTGACAGATAGATCTGAGTGGCATAATCGGGTAAAATGTCTGTCGCATACAGTTACGTCGGCCATCCAAACTGTTACACAAAATTTGCATGCGACTGGCAGTGAGTACCCAGTGACGGAGTAGGTAAAATACAGGGGGAAATGCTCAAATTTGTACATGCACACAAATATGGTGAGATGAAAATGAAGGCAAACAAGGACATTACAGTTCATTAATATAAGATTTTTCTTTGTTTTGACCAACACTACACTAACTGCTTACTAATAGGCTAGTTTTACTAATTTCCTAGAACTACCAAGATCTTATGAAATGTCACTTTCGTATAACATATACTCGCATATGCATGTTTAGGCCTGGAGCCAGAGATCCAAAAGCTGATCTCCAAGCACAAGCAGGAGCTGAAGAAGCTGAAGGTGGTGCACGAGGCCGAGTTGCTGCAAGCAGATGAGAGAGCAGCACAGCGCTACGTCAGACAGATTGAGGAGCTCCGACAACAGCTGGAAAGCGAGCGAGACGAACAGTGCCAGCGTGAGAGAGAGCTCGCCAAGCAAAGGTACACTGTGCAGCTGTGTATAGTCAAAGAACAGTGAACACAAAGAACATTTATTAGGATGGAAAATAGACAACACATCCACTGTACTCTCCCTTACAAAATGCTGCCAGTCATTAGCATTAGTAATGTAACTTTTAATCGTATTCGGTACCCTTGAAAGGGTAATTGTCTGAGTCTGAGAGTGATTTAACAAAATCGGGTATGGGGATTATTAGGGGGCCATAATGGATAAGGGCCAATGGGGGAATTACTCTTTACAAGAAGTGTCCTGGGATTTTTGACCACAGAGTGTCAGGGCCTCGGTTTAAGGTCTCATCATAAAGACATTGCTGTTTTTGCGAGGGGCATCTTGAGAATTCTTCATAATTATAGTGTACAGGTTAGGACTGTGTGTAACTGTATGAAGCTGTGTGTATTAGGTTTGAGAAGCAGCTGCAGGAAGAAGAGAATGCCCTACAGCAGCAGAGAAGACGGCTCTACAAGGACGTTGCTGATGAGAAGGAGCGACTTGCCCAACAAGCTGCAAGGTCAGTCAACATTCATACAGTTTCAGTTTTGCAACTAAAAATTAAATGATAACTTGAGCATCGTTCATTTGTCACTGTACTACTGACCGATCCAAGCTTAAGCTCACGTGTGTGTGTGTTACAGGCAGCATGCTGAGCTGGAAGAGTTGAAGTCTCAGTTGGAAAACAATAGCTCTCTGGCTAATCGCACTCTAAGGGAAGAGATGGAGAAGAGCAGAGAGGAGCAGGAGAGACGGCACCAGGTAAAGTCCTGAAAGCACAAGTGCAGACGAAATAGCTGTTTATTTCGGAATGCTATTTAGAAAATTCAACAGACTTGGAAAAACATTCTGCATTATAAAATATGTCATGCTTCACATGTCAAATTTGAGAAGTTTTCTTCTCAGAGTGCAAGATTATTGTCTAATCTTATTCGGATAGGGCCAGTGTGGGGGAAGGTTTTCATTCTAATCAAGCAGAAGCCTCTGTTGAAAGCAAAGATCAGCTGATTAAACAGGTGCGATCAGGTGTGGCTCCTCCTTGATTGGAATGAAAACCTGCACCCACACCGGCACCTTTGCGCATAAGACTGGACACCCCTGGTATAACTGGATTGAGTTGCATGCTCCTACTTTGTCTGCAAAGGGCAGACAAGCTGTATAACAAGACTCAAAGCCATTATCAGTGTCAATGATTGGCTAATGCAAAATGTCCAGAAGCTTTGAGACCATTAAAAGTTACTAGAAGTTACAGGAACTCATAATGTTCATGCAAGAGAGAACTGCTTTATATACAGTATTTGTGTTAATGAAATTGTGCCCATGTATTGTTTTCTTTTTGCTCATCGAAATAAACCATGCACCAGATTTTAAATTATGCATGAACCCTTTCATGATTAAATTATATAAAACATCTAGATTCTTTAGATGTTTTTTTATTGCATAAAATGCATTATATACTGTATGAATACCTTTTTTTTCTTCTAAATATCAATTAGTTTAAAAAATTGAACTGATTTTGTGTTTAGGAATACAATCAGTAAAAAAACAAAACAAAAAAAACATTATTCCTGAAATAAAAATACGTGTTTATACATTAAATCTTATTTATACCTGTTATTCAGGTCTTAAATATAACCAAACGTATAAAAAATATTATTTTTGAATAAAATATAGCAATATTTGTGAAGTACACAGTTTAGAACTGTTACATATTAACTCTTTCATTGAAAATGACAGTCTATAGATAGATATAGCTATTAGAAATTGACTTTATTGTCAAAGTCTGGAATTTTTCTTGCAAGCACATACACACAAAAAAAGAAAAGAAAATACACACAAGTAGTAGAGAGTAATAAACCCTGCTACTTGTTGGAATCGTGAGCACCACATGCATGTGATTTGTGTTTAAAGTTCAAAACAAACAGGAATGATGGCACACGTAACAAACTTCTGTTATACTGTATATCACTTTTCCAGTACAAGTGATCTGCAGCACTCAGGAATTATTTGCTAAATGTTATGTTTCCTGACTTATTAGCCATGTAAACTCTTCTTATGTTATGTTGGGGGGTTGTTTTTGTTCTTAGGTGGAAATGAAGGCTTTGCTGGAACGGCTGGAAATTGAGAAACAGACATGGGAAGAAAATTACATGAAAAAGGAAGTATGTCATTGTATGTGTGAACCATTTTATTTCTGTATTTAAGAAAATGTTCTGACAGATGATCTGTTCCACTCTAAGAAAAGATTTCATTAAATATAATGACACATTTATGTGCTATTTGGCACATTTCTTAGAAACTGCCCACAATGCAGCTCAAAGACCTAAAACAATAACCTTACAAAACAAAGAAACGGTTAAAAGCAAAATGAAAAACACTAAAATTTGATAATAAATCATTGAAACAGGTTTACATTGATTTATTAAAATAAACAAATGATTGAATCAAAAGGTGGCTTTTAAGCTGTTTACACTTTTTTAGTGGGTGTTACCGCACAATTTTGTATGCAAAAGAGCTTCTGAAGCAAAAGCTGGCGATGACCACTGAATCAAAATTGCTCCCAGCAGATTTCGTTGTCATTAAAAAGGCGAAGACTGTTCGCCTAGAACAATAGCACTTATAGATCCGGTTCACGTTTGATTGCAGAAGTGGCGTTCCAAGAAATGTGATACTTCGTTTTCCAAGTAAAACAATTATTTTCGGAATTTTTTTTTTTTTGCTTCTATCCGTGGCTTAAGTGCATACTGAAACAGTAACGTGATCTAGACAAGTTTGCAGGAAAATAGTGAGAGACAGACTAGGCACAAACTGTGTCATGGTAGAAGCATTGGTTTTGGCCCCAAATAAAGGAACATAAATTTCAGTGTGTCTGGATCTATATATGGACATATGTGTGTGTGTGTGTGTGATTTGTGTAAAAGTCTGACTCTCCAGTGGTTAAAAGTAAATTCATGATTCTGACCTTCAGATTACCTTGTTTCGACCCCATGATTTTAATGTTTATAGTACCCTGTAGTTATCCTTTGACCCTTTTAAACCCTAACCCTAACAATAATAGGTCACATGATTGAAAATATGGGCATGTCTTAAATTGTCAGTTAATGACATGGAGATAATGGCTGTTTACAAATGTATTCCACCACACTGTTTCATGTTAATGGTTTGTAAACCACCGAATGCTTTTGTCCTTCTGCTGTTCGAGTAAATGATTGTTGCCAACTTAAATGTGTAAAGTTCATTAAAAAAAAAAGTGCCTATGAAAAACATGTTGACTTTGTGAGAAGTCCATTGTTCAAGGGTGTTATTTGGCTGGAATAAAATCCTTGTCACCCCATCCCTTTGCAAATAAGAGCCACACCAAATGGTTGAGAGTCACAAAGTCCAAGTCACAAATATTTTTCGCTTACATCTTACATTTTCACTTACATCGAACACTATTAGCATTTGAAATAAGCTCAGTTGCATCAAATATAATGAAAAGAATAATATAGGGTGTTCAGAAACTTGAGTATCAGTGTAATCATTGCACTTGATGAGAATTCAGGCCAGTAATGTCATGTGAGATCAGTAGTGGTTATTTAAGTATGACCTGCACTTATATAGTGCTTTTTAACCTCGATGAGTACAAAGTGTTTTACACTGTGTCTCATTCGCTCATTCTCACACACACACTCTCCCACACCAATGTTAGCAGAGCTGCCATGCAAGGCGTAAGCTTGCCATCGGGAGCAACTTAAGGTTCAGTGTCCTTCCCAAAGACACTTCGACATGTGGAGTCACGTGGGGAATCAAACTGCCAATGCTACGATTAGTAGACAAATCACTTTACTGACTGAACCACAGCCGCCGTACATGTACATGTAAACGTCCTGTATACCACCCCAGAGGTGTGAGGCAAACATAATAACCACTAAAACTCTATAACGCTAAGTTGCAGTGCGTAAAGTGTGACTGAGCGGGTTGTGTTTCCTCAGGAAGTGTGGCTGCTTACCCGAGAACGAGAGCTGAAAGAGGAAGTGCGCCAGGGGCGGGACAAAGAGATTGAGTTGGCCATTCGGAGGCTAGAAGATGAGACGAGCAGTGCCAGAGAAGAGTGCGAGAGAGCTGCAGACAACCGGTGAGCATGAAAAGTTGAATGTATGTTAACTGGCTGAATACGTGTGTGTGTGTGTGTGTGTATGTGTATTCTCAGCACTGTTCCTACTGGAGTGACACCTGACCACACGCCACACAAAACAAGCCCCTTTTTCCTGTACTGATTTTCATATCTGCATAGATTGCCAGACAGTTGTTTTATTTGAGTTTGACACATCATGAGATGCCCCAAGCCCAGTATAAAGAAAATGTACAATGATGGCAAGATGTGATGTGAAATTGTGACATTATCATAAAGAGTGGAAGAGGGCATTAATCTGTGCTGTGAACTTTCATGCACCTAATGTAAATAGCAAGACATAAATCGATAAGAACCTGAGAAAATTGCACTGTGTTTACATATCATTTACAGTGTGTGTGTGTGTGTGTGGTGTGTGTGTGTGTGTGTGTGTGTGTGTGTGTGTGTTCAGTGTAAAGCGAGTGAGAGAAAAGTACGAAGTAGAACTTCGAGAGTTAGAGCGCTCGGAGCTGGCGGCTCTGGAGAAGCATCAGGAGATGAAAAAGAAACAGACTGAGATGGAAGGAGAGCTTATGCGCTTGCAGTCCCTTCTCACACAAAGAGAGCAGGAGATCACTGATATCACGCAGGTAAATTATACAATTGTAAAATAACACACCACAGTTCACAAAAATCAGGGTATTGTGGATGTACATGCTAGCTTAAGCCTTCTCTGTTCATGTTATTTTCAAGGCAACATTTCCAGCGCCTTCCAGTAATTGTTATCCCAAGCTTGTCTCATGGAAAAGGCCAACTGATGTGTATCAGAAACACTCTGGTATAACCAGCAATGCTACCAGAATTGCATTGTGTAATTATTCTCACTACTGGAGGACATCCAGTGACCAGTCTTAACACTATCATTCTAACTTAAATGCTTAGTGGTTAGCACATTTGCCTCACACCTCCAGTGTAGGGGGTTCGATTAGAGTTTGCAAGTTCTCCCTGTGCTCCGGGGGTTTCCTCCGGGTACTCGGTTTCTTCCCCCATCCCAAACACATGCGTTGTAGGCTGATTGGCAAGTCTAAATTGTAGTGTATGAAGTGTGTGATTATGCCCTGTGATGGGTTGGCACCCTGTCCGGTGTGTCCTCTGCCTTGTGCCCCAAGTCCCCTGGAATAAGCTCCAGGCTCCCCACCATCCTGTGTAGGATAAATGGTATAGAAAATGGATGGATATAATTCTGATCTTTTTCTCCATTTCAATGCAAAAATGCTCTAACTGGAAATCCTAATTGACACTCAGAAGCTACCCTAGGCTTTCAATGGTTGAGGGCAAGGATCTGAGTGATTACTGACATTCCTCAAGCAGCTGTATTGATGAGGTGTCTCTGTTTCCATGACAGACACAGACATACATACATATATATATATATATATATATATATATATATATATATATATAAAATATATATACACACACACACAGAGTGTCCCTGTGTCCTGTTGCAGATCCGGGATAAGTTATCAGAAGAGAGGCGGAGCCTATCTGAGGTCATCAGAGAGGAGTTTGCAGAGAGACTAGTTGTTATGGAGGACGAGAACAGGAGGATGAAGGTAGAGGTGGCCGAGGTACGTGCCAGACTCCGACTGGAGGTGGAGCGACTCAGCAGAGAGAAAGAGGAAGAGCTGGCTGAGGTCCACCAACGGTAAGAAGACACAAAGTTCAGATGCTAATCTTTCCAAGCCTAGTCATTATTCATGACAACTGATGTGTGCAGATGTGCCACAGATGATAAGCAGTAACATGGCTTTGTACCTTATGTTTTTTTTTTGTTTTTTTGTTTTTAAGGGTGAAGTCAGCTATTTTAAAGAAGGAAGGAACCGTGAACACCTTGCGAAAGCAGCATGAGGTGTGGAAGCCATCTTGCAAATAACAGACTATCTTTGAAAAGAAACCTGCATTCTTGCCTTTGGGGTATGTATAATTACCCCTCAATTTAAAACATTTCTGACACTCTTTTTCTTTCTCTCCCTTTTTTGTTATCCTAGGCTGCATTAAAGAGGGCAGATCACCTGGAGGCCCTATTGGAGCAGCAGAGAAAACAGCTGTTAGGGAAATGATTTATATACCTCTTCCTTTTCCCTTGTCACTAGGAGAGAGGGATGATGGTTCCACCAGATTTGGCACATAGTGTTTGTTGTCTTTCCCTTGGCAGCAGAAATTGAACCAAGAGGAGAGTTGTTTTTTTTTTTAACACAGAATAGAGCCAAAAGGCCTTTGTCTTGCCTTGGACTAGGCCACAAACTTCTCTTGACACATAGACGAAGGGAGAGAAAAAGCAGCAGGCGGAGGGAGTGCAGGGGGAGAGGAATTTTTCTGCCAGAGACGTTTTCTCCATATGGGTAGGATGGGGGTGGGAAAGGCTCTCGCTGGGTACACAAGCCCTCACAATAAGCACTTTTAGATGTTCCAAACACTTTGTGGTGTTCTTTCTTTGAAGCAACTCCCTATGTGGGGGGGTGAAAGGGAGAGAGAATGAAAGAGAGAGATTATATAAAAATGTTTGTGTCCACCACACAGTCTACTACCATGTGCCTGTTTCAAATCCTTTTCAATACTACAGGACTGCATTTTCTACACAGTATTACAGGAAGAGGGAGGGCAAACCCTCAACCACCCACCTTCCCCTTTGTGTCACACACTGTGCCTTTTGTCTCAGGTCTCCCCAGGGCTCATCCTAAGTAGTGGGTCACAGCACACTCACTGAAACATACAGGCCTCATGACCAGTCAAGCCCTGCATTTGAACAGAGTCTAATCCGAGTCGTTATGGTTAGATTTCAAACAGAGAATGTTCTAGAAACACGTCGATTGATAGAGAAGGCAATCGTTTTAAATAGTGAGCATATAGGCATGTTTTTTGGATCTGAGAACGGTAGCTATATGAGAATAGTATGAGGTGTGAGAGTACCAAAGTAGGTCTTTTGAGTTCTGCTGATAGTAATAGCGAGAAGGCTTTAGGATGTGAAAAGAAAGCGGATAGACAAAGCAAAGTGCAAAAGACATGTTTAGAGGATTAAGGAAAGTAGAGCTAGCTTTTAAAGGGGCAGACTACAGTGCAGCAGATTTTTGTGTATTCAACACTAAAAGCTTCAGCAGGAAATGTATACCTCCGAGGCCTGAGACAAAATGTTTTAATACATTGGAGAAGGACTGGGGGGCTCGTACAATCTCACTTCTCTCCCTGTTCACTCACACCCCCCCCAACCCCCAGCACAACCCCCCTCTGCCCTTCAAATTCTTCTATCTTATTACACCATTGGGATTGACGGGTCTGTGTTGGAATTGGACAGAAACGTGATTTCTTAAATTGCATTTTATGGAATGCACGCTCAAGTTGATCCATTCCTCTCTTTGGAACAACACCTAATTTTTGGTGTAGACCACATGACGACAAAAATAGGCTCTTGTTTCAGCTTTGAAGATTTGTTTCCTCTTGGAAAAACCACTCTCCCGAGCTGCTGTTCTCGAAAGGTCATGGAGAACATGACCAACTCTACATCACCTTGTATTGGTGGAAAAGTGTATTCAAGTCACAAGCCAAATAATTTTATTTGTGATCTAATTTTAACGTTAGCATTTATTGTAGTAAATGCCCTTATTAGATAGGCCGGCTGATCCACTAAATGGCGGCGTATCTCAGTGTTTGATGCATTTAAGCAATTCATAACCATAACTGATGAAAAGGACTTATGTTTGACCGTTTTGAATGTTGTACAGATCGTACTATACCACTTGTACCATTTTTGGATGGGTGTTAGTAAATCAGACGATTCTGATGTGTGTTTACAAATTATATTTTATAAAATGTCGAGTGAAAGAAGTCACCCTGGTACCCTGAGGCCTAGCATAAAGCCCATGTAATTTCTTTATCACCACACTTCCTCCAAGCATACCAGGCTCCAGTAGTGTTAGCAGGAACTTGGGAGACTGCTGGTGCTTTGGCATTAGCATAGATTTATTGAAATGAAATGAACACAGATCTATTTCAGATGTGTTATTATAGGGTGGGAGTTCATTCTGTTCCAGCCATATCTTAAATGCATACAAATAGTGTATGTGTGCGGGCATGTGTATCTCTGCTTAGGATTAACTGAGCATGTAATCTGAACCCTAGTTAAATTGATCTTGAAAGGACAAGTAGAGGAATGGTCTGGTGAATGTTTTATAAAGGTTACAGAGAGGAGGAGTGAAAAATACCAGCTGTGTATTCAGGTCCATGGCCTTCATGTCTGTATGGGTGGCAGCATGGTTGACATTGTTGGGGCATACCAACTGTAAGAATTCTGGACTATTTCCAAAAACAATTCCAAACAAGACTAGCATTGTCCTGGTCAGTGTTTAATCAAGGTTCAGGACTGGTGAGAACAATTTTTATGATTCACTGATTTAAAAGTGAGTCGGTTGAAGCCTGGTTTTATCTGTTTTTAAGCAGGAGGTGTGTCCATTCAAAATTTGAGTTGCAGGACAGAAGTGAGTTAAATGACAATACAATTCTAATTTGATTTACGGATATTTTTTAAACGCAGACTTATTCTGTAATTTTATAAAGGTTTTTATGTAAAAATGGTATTCATTTTCAAAAAGAAATTGTCGACAAGCAGATCTCGGCCGATGCGGTACATTTGTGGTAGGGGAAAACTATCAGTTTCATTCACGGCTAAAGTCTTTTAGGTACCACTTGTTTTTCCATGTTAATGAATTTTATATTTCCACTGGATGGAATTTATTTTGTGCTGTGGCAGTGAATGTTGAATGACATTTCTTTTTATCTAAAACGCGTCCTTACGGGTTCTATACATGTGCCCTTACCTAATAATTTAATCACGAGTAGTTCTTCAGTCATTTTGATCAATTATGGTGATCTGAAAATGTGAAGACGTTGACTGTACATGTACAATAAATCTTATTAAGATGACTGTTGGCATCTTCTTTTTCTTCTTTTTGTGCCCAATGAAGCAGACAATGTTTTGTTTGTGCTCACTGCCCAGCATAACTGTCTCTAAGGAACTCGTTCAAATTAGCATGTTCTTTTGCCTCTTGGCTTTGTGGTGCTCAATAATGTGAGCTCAATCCTGAGCATTATCCTGCCTTTATTCCCCATGGAAAACTTCTGGTGGCTGCCTGGAGCCCTTGGCCTTGTCTTCATTCTGCACTGCTTGCTCTGTGTCTCTCTCCTATTTCACATGGCAGAATCGGGAAGTGGAGACTTCTCAGTCTAACGTCTATTGCGTTTTGCTATTCCTTAACTAGACGTTAGCACATTAAGACCCTATAATACCATGCAGTGTTGATCATCGTAACTAAACATTTACCCAAGACACCTCTGAGTAAGGCATTGTCCACTGATCTGTGGTGTTCCTTTTTTTTTTTTTTAATAAATGGTGAAGTGGTAAACATTTTATCAATCCCAAATCACACTCCTTGTGCAAATGGTTTGCTACACATATCAGTAAATTATATAAGTGAATTACTTGAAGGCAGCTTTGCACAATAGAATAAAGATGAGGTAGATAGTTACAACTCCGTGCAACACGGGTAACAAACAGTGTATGTAAAAAAAAAAAAAAAAAAAACTTGTGATAGTTAAAATCATATTTGAAAAGTTTGCATCAGGTCTGGCGACAGGGAAATAGACATGATGTTAAAACTACTGTTTTTGGTGTGAGGTTTTTGTTGGGTAGCCATTTAAATTTTGATAGGGATCTTGTAAACCCCTTTTCAGAAAACATTTTTGTAGATACAAAACATAAATAATATATAGAGGTAATGTTTAAAAAATACTTTTTTCTTTCTCCTGGAAAGAAAGCGAATTGGTGCAAACTTTTGCCAGGAGTTCACTTGAAAACCCACCCTAAGAAAGAAAGAAAAAATCAAGTCTAGCTATGATCTACAGTCTTTCATTATCCACACACTCTCAGAAAAAGACCATGGATGAAATCCACTTTCTTTTCCAACCGGAAATTCCTCGCATATCTCAAAAGTCACATGAACACAATGTAGCACTTCGATTACCTTTTATCTCTGAAGTGAGCGTGTGCGTGCGTGCGCGTGCGGTGGGTGGAGATAAAGTCAACATGAAGCATTTGATCCAAGTTGACTTTTGTGTGTCGGAAAGAAACAGAGAGCGCAAGTGTTTACTAACAGTCACGAAGATGTTCATCGTGTTTTTGTTTTTTTTTCCTTTTTTTCTTTCTTTTTTTTTCTCCTCCGAACTTCCTGTGTATGTGTGTGTGTATATATCCTCTCTACTTGCCCCTCCCTCTTTCCCCTTACACCCTCCCCTTTGAAAGGCAGGCTATGAGGAAGGCGTTTACCGTTAGCAGCTGCTGCTCATTTCACAAAGCGTCCATCCCTCTTGTGCGCAGAGAGACAGAGTTAGTGAGTGTGTACGTGTGTGTATATATATATATGTGTGTGTGTGTGTGTGAGAGAGAGACTGGAATTGGGTTTGTTTACCAAACAAGTTTACAAACATTTATCTCCATGTCTGGGTCTGGCAGGAATCATCCTAGAGTAAGAGCAATTCTTTTGTTTCCTCTCCTTGTCTGGTTTGTTGTTAGAAACTTTGTGCAGTTAGACTAGAGGATTTTCTAACAGTCCATGTGATGTGTTTGGCTTCGTTAAGGACCTATAGACTTCGTTGTCTGCAGTGGAAGGAGAGGGTTTTGTTTCTTGTAACTGAGTGGAAGGTATTTAATTCAGTTGAATTCAGTGATGTCACAGAGGCTTAGTGAGAATAGAGAACATAGTGGAACTCTGCTCTGTGTGCACTCCTGCTCGTCTCTTATGCAGACAGGCCAGTTTGGCATTTTTGTAATACATATTTTTGGCAAAAACAATAAGAAAGAAATCAAAGCAGACCTTGTTTTTGTTTTCTTACACACAAATTCTTTAATGTACTTGTATCAACAATATCTATATGCAGTAGAGAAAACACTGATGTTCCAGTGTATAAAGGGTGATGGAGGCCAAGTTGTACGCTTGTATTTGTTTACCTCACACAGCAGAGTTTATGTTTCAGACTATTGTGAAACATTATTTGGATGTACAGTATCTCACAAAAGTAAGTACACCCCTCACATTTTTGTAAATATTTGATTCTATATTTACATGTAACAACACTGAAGAAATGACACTTTGCTACAATGTAAAGTAGCGAGTGTACATCTTGTGTAACAATGTAAATTTACTGTCCCCTCAAAATAACTCAACACACAGCCATTAATGTCTAAACCGCTGGCAACAAAAGTGAGTACACACCTAAGTGAAAATGTCCAAATTGGGCCCAGAGTGTCAATATTTTGTGTGGCCACCATTATTTTCCAGCATTGCCTTAACCCTCTTGGGCATGGAGTTCACCAGAGCTTCACAGATTGCCACTGGAGTTCTCTTCCACTCCTCCATGACGACATCACGGAGCTGGTGGATGTTTGAGACCTTGTTCCCCACAGATGCTCAATAGGGTTTAGGTCTGGAGACATGCTTGGCCAGTCCATCACCTTCACCCTCAGCTTCTTTAGCAAGGCAGTGGTCATCTTGGAGGTGTGTTTGGGGTGTTTAGACATTTAATGTCTGTGTTGTTATTTTGAGAGGTCAGCAAATTTACACAGTTACACAAGCTGTACACTCACTACTTTACATTGTAGCAAAGTGTCATTGCTTCAGTGTTGTCACATGAAAAGTATAATCAAATATTTACAAAAATGTGAGGGGTGTGCTCATTTTTGTGAGATACTATACATGTTCAGAATAATAATAATAATTAAAAAAAGAATTACGTTATTAAACACCAAGACAAGTTAATGTTTAAGTTATTAACATTCAGAATCTTGCTAGGGATTGATGTGTGAAGTTGAATAAACTTTACACCCTTTTTATTACTCTCTAACTGGCTCTTCTGTCTCTGAAGTGATCTCACGTACCTTGTAATCAGCCAGATCCAAATTCCAGGGGGGGGGAAATAAAAAAATAAAAGGTTCTTGTTGCATATACTTCTTAAGTCCTTTAAAACCAGATTACAGATTAGTGCACTGCACAGAAATATACATGCTAAACTTCCCCTTCTGTGTTGCAGGGCAGAACCTGGTTCTCTGTGGTGTTGGACCACTGGGATTAAGAAGACAGCACCGTGCTTTCCTACTTCACTCCTCACAATCCTGATAATATAGTCTGATACTTTTGCCCAAGCGGAGTCCCTATGACCTTTCCAGGTGGCCAGGATGATGTGTTTGCTGCATCAGAAAAAGTTAGTTTTCTCCATCTTGCTTTTGGTCTTTGTGCTTGGTTCCTACATAATGCGTTCAAGCATGAAGGCAGAAGTGCAGATGACTATCCGCAACAGGTATGGAGCTGCTTCGTAACACTGTTCTCAAACCTGTTAATGCGACAAATAAGAACAACTTTACTTCACACAATACTTAACAAAACATAACAGATTTATTGCACTGTAGATCTAGACTGACTGACTGTCACGGAATAACTTTTTAATTACTGGTTAAAACTGGAAAATGCTGTTTAAAACACTCTCTATAATTTGAACCCACAATAGGGTTATTCCTTATTAGAGGTGCTTGAGTTCCATTCATTTGAAGAATGATTTGTTTCTTTTTTTTGAATGTGGGATATATAACCATATGCCCGAGTGGTGCACGTAGCCTATCTTATGACTACATGAGCATGTTCTCCCCAGAGATAACCGTACTTCCTGCCCTGTTTCACACCACGTCATGTACTTTGTTAACAAAATGAAACACCGTTGCTTTTGACTGAATTCAGTAGAAATTTCCCACAGATAAATGATTCGCATAATGTGACCTATATTTCGATCACCCTCTCAAGTATCTAGTCATGGAAGCACTCGATAATTCAAGGCTTCATTTAACTGCTATTTATGTTGCAGAGCGAGTCATTTTGGCTTTGGTGGCTTGCCCGAATATAGCGCCAACACACTTTCAGTCTGCAGAAGTAGTGCTTAATCATTATAGTGGCATTTAATCCGAGATGTAAAACGTAGAGCAGTCTAAAGGTCTTATTTTATTTTATTTATTATTTTTTTTAGTAACAAACTAGTAACTTACTCTTAATAGCAACTAGCACTAAACTGGAATGCTCAGTGACCTTTTCAACTCTGTTCGAGGTCTGTTGTTGTGTACTGGTCACATGCACGTTGTTATTATTCTGTGCCATTTTGGGAGAAGCAAGGCCCCTATACTTTAAGGGAAGCACTACTGATATTCCTTGAGAGATTTAGTATGATGTAGGAGTAGTATAGGAATCGTATTAATATATGCCCTTCTATGGTTTGTCAGTTTCTTTTGTGCTTTTTCTGTTGTAGTAGAACATTTCATATCCCTTGGTAACTGCGTTTATGTGAGTCGGGTGTCCTTTTTAAAAAGTACTTCCTTGTGACCGCATTAAAACTCTTCATTGAAAGACCTTCCTACCGTTTGTTACATGATCACATAATCGCTTACCTGCAACACAATATTATTGTTTGTTAATACAACTAAACTATTCAGATCTAACGTCATCACATGCACATAGCCTGCATTTGCCACAAGTCGTGTATGAGATGAGGTATTGTGAAAGGAAGGAAAAAGGAATTATAGTTAGGAATAAAAGGGGAAAAAAACCAAATTGTCACCACGGCAATACCTGTTTGTTTGATGAAGTGCAATGAATAGATCGGTTTATTTCAATTCTGACACTGGAATATTTTCCGTGTTTATGCTAGCCGTTCAGTAAGGTTGAACATGTTTTGCATTCTCCTTTCTTTCAAAATATAAAATGAATAAAAGCCCCAAATACAATAGGTAATGTCTAAATTCACATTCTATACAGTTATTTTTCTCTACAATGTACGTATTTTGTAATGTAATTAGTCATGATTGATGGTATTATTCACTACTTTTTAGTGCTTATTTAGTTTTTTCAAATGTGAAAATAGATAGATGGGGGGGGGGGGGTATATAGACAGTATCTTGTAATATTTTAGATGAGTAGTGTAAATGTCCATGCTGGGAATTTGGTGTGAAATGTGTGCACACTGAGAATGGGACCAGGGTGTCTTGTCACCTTGAGTCCTAGAGCGGAGAGCTCCTTTGTTTTCAAGAGTAGAGAATGGGTTTGTTAATTGAGAGAGGGAGTATTGATGTGACTGGGGCCAGACAGTCTGGTGACAATTCTGAGAAGATGCTGTCCCACAGTCTAGTTATGCAAGTGTGGTCTCCGAATGGTAACTGCAGAACAGGCCATGTTCAGGATGAAATAGCCACCTGACAATTCCGAGGGCCTTAAAGTTGCACTGGCCAGTGTAGAGTTTGTTATGGTCTGGGAGTTTCTCTTGGACGATATACTGGGCTGTCTTCACCACCCCCTGCTGGTCTCTCAGGCTAGGTGCAGTGAAGTTCAGTGTAATTCCACAAAACTTTCCGTAGTAAATTATATGCACTTGTATAGCGCTTTTATCCAAAGTGTCTCATTCACCCATTCACACACACTCACACACCAATGGTAGCAGAGCTGCCATACAACTCACTAGCTTGCCATCGGGAGCAACTTGGGGTTCAGTGTCTTGCCCAAGGACACTTCGGCATGTGGAGTCACTGGGAATCGAACCGCCAACCCTACGATTAGTGGACAACCCACTCTATCTAACTGCGCCACAGCCGCCATAATGCCATAGTGCTAATAGTATGTTTATATGGACAACAATAATCCAATATTAAGACAATACTCTGATTAAGAAACTACCATGTAAACAGCAATTTTTTATTACCTTAATCTGATTAAAGTCATACTTGAAGTAAACACAAATCGAATTAAGACATGTGGAATTCCTATTTTAGTCTCATTATCGACATGCATTACAGACATATGAACACCTTAACATTAACGGGGTGTGGGAGTTTTCACCACATTTTGTGACAGGACACGTACACACACGGCAGTGATCAACCGGTTAACGTCAAACAAGAGAGCATGGCTGTGTCCGAAACTGCGTACTTGCCCACTATATAGGCGAGATGCATGTATTTTTATATACTATATAGTGGGTAAGTACGCGGTTTCCAATTTAACTATGTTTGATTCATTGGGCACTGGAGCTTTAGATGGTGTGCATTCATATTAAACTATCAGGGCCAATTGAGAGAATTCGTGAATTGCAAATCATAAGTGTGCATTCAACAGCTTCAAATTCACCCAATGCAAATCTGATACAAAAAATTTGAAGCAAGAAACTACTAAACAGTTCCAGGTCAAGGCAGTTGCAGATGTTGGGATTTGAACTTGAAACCTTCTAAGCAGTTTTTTATTTGGCAGACGCCCTTATCCAGAGCGACTTACATTTATCTCATTTATACACACTGAGCAATTGAGGGTTAAGGGCCTTGCTCAAGGGCCCAGCAGTTTTAGCTTGGCAGTGCTGGGGCTAGAACTCCTGACCTTCTGATCTGTCTAAAGAGTCTTTAACCATCGAGCCACCACTTCCTAGTTGCCCAAAGCCTTAATCATGGAGCCACTTATTCATTGCCCCTATGAAGAATGAGAAATAATTGAACATGGAGTCACATAAATTTTCAGTATATTCCTGATAGAAAAGTAGTTCTTCTCTGCCTACACACCAGTCCATCAAAAATGTTTCAATGTCTGTAGTTTGCTCCACATATGTAAAAGCACCCGATTTTATATATTGCATTTCTCCTTTTGTCAGCTCTGTGATTGAAAGTGTGCATCACACAATCAAATCTTCAGAGGCACCTGTAAAACCAACCAAACCCATAACCGAACCAACCAAACCCACAGCACCAGACTACTTTGGAGACAAATACACCACTGATGACAGTCTCCCACAAACTGTAAGTAGTTTAGAATTTTATTTATTTATTTATTTTTTTACCTTAACTTCAAACCAACTGTCTGGGCTGTTTGGTGTACAAACAATTAGGTGTTGATTTACATAGTTTGGAAAACTAATGGAGAAACTCATCTTGGACATTTCCATTTTGTTTACCAAACAATCCCATTTTACAGAAACATGCATGAATGTTTTAAGACAGTGGTCACCAGCCCTCTTCCTTATCTATCTTACTGCAGGTTTCATCGCAAACCAAAATCTAACACGCTTGTTTTAGTTGATCAAGAACATCTTAAGACAATTGTAGATGGTCAGGTGGGCACGATTATGGTTTGTGCTAAAGTCTTCAGGAAGGTAGATCTCCAGGAACAGGGTTGGTGACCACTGCTGTAAGCTAAAGTACCATGATGATATATATTTTTTTAAATGCATCAGTCATTTTAAAGTGGAGAACTTTTAGTGCCACTGCTTAAATCTGCTTTGAACCAGTAGTCTGCCAATCGACCCGAGTTGGATACTTTTTATTTCACATTTCAGAGCTGCCCAAGCAGTATTCGTAAGAAGGTGTTTCAGACTGACTTTGGTGAGAGGTTCTTGGCCAAAGTGCCAATTCTGCAGTGGGTGAAGCATTTCTCCGAGCCAGAATACAAGCGGTTAAGCCACTATTATGGTGCTTATGGGTGGGGTAGTGTCGATTTCAAAGGTGAGTGTACCTGACGCTATTAATAGTCAATATTGTGGTCATGGTAACAGTGGAGACATATTGTTGATTGTCATGTGAGGGGCAGGGTATTGGTATGTTGCAGTGTAATATTTATTTTAAATCTGCAAATTATTTTGCATGAATTGGCATGTTTATAAATATGTACTGTTATATATATTTATATAAATATGTTATATAAAATATATAAATATGATCGACTGGGCTACCCAAAGCCTCTCCTGAAGTTAGGGCTAATGGTCAGTGTTTACGATTACTGTAGGGACAGGATTATAAACCTTGAGCCAGGTCCTTCCACCTTTTCAAACATTATTTCATACTGAGGCCTTTTTATTTATTAACAATAGGTCAAACTAGACGAACTGCTAGGAGTTTTGCTTGTGAATATTCAGCATTGCATTTTAGTCTGTCACAACAGAGAACATTTTATAATCTCATGATTCTTATGGTTTGTTAGAAGGCCTAGGTAAAATCATCAGGAATGTGATTCTTGATGACTTAGAATTGATGACACAAACTGTATATGGAGAAAATGGGCTTTAGAAGTTCACTAAGAATGCATCAATACCATTTTTCCCTTGAGATAAGTATAATTTTCTTTTGAAAGACACTTTTACAGAAATGGGTTACCGACTTTTTCACTGTGTCAGAATCCTGTAATCTCAAGGTTTGATAGTGGCTGATCATCAAGAACCGCATTCTGAGTGTTATTTTCACAAACCTGGCACTGTCCGTGGACATTTCTTACCTATACAGCTCTTGCTGCGGTGTGGGTTGCTGCTGTGCGCTGATAGAAGTGACCACCTTGTGCTGAGTTTTATCTTTAAGATAAAAGAAAAGTGTTCTCGGATTACTTGTGTTATAAGAACATGCTGTAGTTCGTCCTATTGAAATCTCTCAATAGATAGAGCACAGTTTGCTGTTTAATTTGCTTTGATTGCAGTCATTAATCATGGAATATGTCCATTGCTGTCATTTTGTGTCATCTGTTCATTAGCGTGACAACGTGCACTAGGCTGATGTCTCGGTAGCATGTGGAAGCAGATATATATATATAATGTGTAATATGAAACCACTATTCATTCCCAGGAGCTGCTAGCAATTACAGACTATTAAATTGCACATTTAATGTGTTTACAGTTCTCAAAAATTCATTGGCCTTATTGAACACCTCCGCTAATCAGCTGATGTTTGATGACTGGGAGAAAAAGCAGAACAGATCCCAGTGTATCCGATGTGCAGTGGTAGGAAATGGGGGAATCCTGAACGGCTCAAAGAAAGGGCAGGAGATTGACCAGCATGACTATGTGTTCAGGTGAGATTTTAGCTCTTCTATTCGCATGGATGTGGTATTCTGCAGCCTTCAAAATAGACAGAACGCTGTGTATACTGTACGGTAGCTAATTGAGGGTGGAGTCTGAAAACAAAAGGCTTAGTTATTTGTTGTGTTAAGCTTAAGAGCTGTACAGCTCGATCTTGCAAAACAATAGGAAATAGTATGAGCAGATTTTTTTTCCATTTAAATATCTTAAAGATTCAGTACAAAATTGAAACATTAAATCAGCTGCTTCCAAACTTTGTAATCGTTAAAAAAAATGACACCGTTACAGTGTTGGTGTAAACCTCACTGTTCCTTAAAAATGCTTTTGAGAAGGTCAGGTTGATGATCGGTTTGGTTTTCCTTCTGCTTTTTTCTGACACCAGCAAATTATAAGTACACCATTTAAACTGAAATGTCAGTTTAGATGAAGCTTTTTGCGCACTGTTTTTACATGGCGTCTAGTTAAAAAAACAAAAACAAAACATGTTAGATTTGAGCCTGGTAGCAACTAGTTAGTATTGTGACTAAAGGAACAGTGTGCAAAGCATAATTAAACTAATTCCTCTCTCTGTCTCTCTCTCTGTCTCTCTCTCTCTCTCTCTTGTCTCTCCCAGGACAAATGGTGCAGTTATTAAAGGCTTTGAGGAAGATGTTGGCTCACGTACCTCTTTCTACACCTTCTCCACTAACACCTTGCGTAACTCTTTGAGAAGCTATGCAGGCTTAGGATTTCATGCCCCCCCTAAGAGCAAGGTAATGAACAGTCAAGCTTGGACGCTTTTTTATAATTAGTGCAGTATCTTTAGATAGAAGGAGCGCAGTATCAGCAAAGGGTCATTAAAATCGTGTTAATTGTACAGAACTGTCTAGACCCGAAGGACGTATCTTGGTGCTCATGGGCTGAAGTGTTCTCATGCAGCACAGTTTCTCTGTGCACTCTCTTCTGTGCTCTTCAACTGCTTCACTGCTTTTATTTTTTTGGTTGTCACACTTGTAATAAGCCAGAGAGGCATCTTTGCACTGCACTTATTGTTCTCGATTGAATAAGTATTTTCAGATCCCTGCATGCTCCTGAATTTATCCTTACATGCTGATTTACCTTGTAAAATACAATTTTCTGATGGCTAGATTATGTCTAGCCTGATTAGTAGTGTTTCCAGACTTTGTCAGCTTTGAACAGCTGCATATTTTTCATGAATAACTGTTTACATAGGAAAAAACTTGCATGTTCATGTTTTCATGCTTTCTTTCTTGTTTGTGGCCTTTTTCCATTTATTTATCTTCCAGGAGACCAGGTACATTTTCCTTCCTGATCATGACCGGGACTATATTCTCATGAGGGCTGCAGCCATGCGCATACCAGTCGAAACAGGATCAGAGCAGGGTCTTGAGTAAGTACTGCGGTTATCTTATTTCCCACATGATGATTTTACAAACCAAATGTGATTCTTGCCAAATGTGGCAGTTTTTGACTCGCCTTACTTACCGTAATGCATCTTTTAGGGGAAAAATAGTTAATAACAATTTTTGTGCTTGTCTTTGTTCTTTGGTCTTAGGCCAAAGCAGTATTTTGGAGATGACGCGACTGCAGGGAAGTTTAAAATGTACCACCCTGATTTCATCCGTTACCTTAGAAACAGGTGAGTGTGTATGCATGAATATTTTTGGCACACAACTAGATCAAGAAGCCTTGATTGTAGAGGATTTGTGTACACATGTAAAACACTGAATAATGCTGAACAAATATTTTTCAATTTCATTAATAAACTCTGCATCTGACTGTGGAGAAATGGAAATCTTCAGCGGCGTCTGTAAGCTTTAATTAAATTTGTTTATCTTCGTAGGTTTCTGCGTTCACACACTCTTGACACCAAATTTAAAGACATCTACAGGCCGTCCACAGGAGCAGTGATGCTACTGGCTGCTCTTCATACATGTGATGAGGTATGATCTGTTTTACTTAATCTGTTTAAATCTGTTCTGGATTTATTTTTAATTTATTAGTTTTATTGTTAAGTCACAACAAGCAATATGAAAAAATATGTATTTATTAGAAGGTATTGGCTTTGCAATTATAATGCATTTTATTTCTAATATCATTACATTGAGGGGAAAAAAGTATTTGATCCCCTGCTGATTTTGTACATTTGCCCACTAACAAAGAAATGATCAGTCTATAATTTTAATGGTAGATTTATTTGAACAGTAAGAGACAGAATAACAACAAAAGAATCCAGAAAAACGCATGTCAAAAATGTTATAAATTGATTTGCATTTTAATGAGGGAAATAAGTATTTGACCCCTCTGCAAAACATGACTTGGAACTTGGTTATGACTTAGTAATTACTTTGTTGAACTTGTTCTGTCCTTTTAGCAGAAAAACACCACCAAAGCATAATGTTTCCACCTCCATGTTTGACGGTGGGGATGGTGTTCTTGGGGTCATAGGCAGCATTCCTCCTCCTCCAAACACGGTGAGTTGAGTTGATGCCAAAGATCTCCATTTTGGTCTCATCTCACCACAACACTTTCACCCAGTTGTCCTCTGGTGGTCAGATGAGAACAAAATGGAGCTCTTTGGAGCAATGCTGCCTATGACCCCAAGAACACCATCCCCACCATCAACCATGGAGGTGGAAACATTATGCTTTGGGGGTGTTTTTCTGCTAAGGGGGCAGGATAACTTCACCGTATCAAAGGGACGAAGGACGGGGCCATGTACCGTCAAATCTTGGGTGAGAACCTCCTTCCCTCAGCCAGGGCATTGAAAATTAAAAGTAATTACTAAGTCATTACCAAGAACTAAGTCATGTTTTGCAGAGGGGTCAAATACTTATTTCCCTCATTAAAATACAAATCAATTTATAACATGTTTGACATGCATTTTTCTGGATTTTTTTGTTGTTATTCTGTCTCTCACTGTTCAAATAAACTACCATTAAAATTATAGACTGATCATTTCTTTGTTAGTGGGCAAACGTACAAAATCAGCAGGGGATCAAATACTTTTTTCCCCTCAGTGTAGGTAGATGAGGTAATATGGTTTATATTAAACATGCTTAAAGAGTAATATTTGTACAGTCCTCTGTAATCGATTACACAATTGGCCAATGCGCACTTTAATGGCTAACTAAGCAATCAACTTTGTGAAAACTAATCTTGCTCGTTTGTTGATGTGATATCAAAAGGTAAACGCCTATGGATTTATGACATTGGACTACCGACGTTATTCAGACCATTACTACGACAGAAAATTCCACCCTGTACTGTTCTATGCCAACCATGACCTGCAAATGGAGTTGCGTCTGTGGCTGCAGCTGCACAAGGCAGGACTGATAAAGCTCTATATGCGAACGTGAATGCTGTGAGCTCTCTTGGACCCAAATGAAAATGCAGCAGATTTGATCTCTTGCAGGAACAAAACCTTGTGATGTGTATGGCCTCTGGATTTTGCCTGCCTCAGATAAATTGTGTTGATGAAAAGGACAGTCATTTTTGTTATTGCCTCGTAAATCTCTTCAGGAACTGGGACAGTGTTTCAGTGGCAGTAAAGTAATGATTGCTCATTCTGATATGTCAATACAAGATGCCTTAATGCAAAGTGAAAATGGCAAGTGTTGGCTTAGAGGTGTGCGTGTGTGCGCAAAATGAAGTGAGCACTGTGCAATGATGGACTGTGTTACAGTCCTGGAAGTTTTAACATCACTCACCCACTGAAAACAAAAGACCAACCATGTATGTTGAGAAACATTTAAAACGCTTCCGTGCCAATTGTGGTGGCAAATTTTCTTTACACAATAACCAAAAAAAGCATTGTGCACTATGAAGAAAAGAAAACAGAAATACCTAAGAAAACAGAAATAACATTTAGTATTGAGGCCTACATAGATCCCCTCAAATCTATGCCAGTGGGTAATTATTTTTTATTTTTTAAAGTAGTATTTTTATAATTTCATAAATTTAAGATTTTCCTTGCTAATGATTTAGTTTTTGTAAATAATACATGTCCCTTAAAGTGCTATTTTGTCCATTAAAAAAAAAAAAACCCTAAAATGAGTGTTTGTATATAAATAATATCCTTATTGATATATTTTATGGATGGATAGATAGATAGATAGCATCATGGTGTGGGGCTGTTTTTCATCGCATGGTACTGGCAGCCTTCATATAATTGAAGGAACGATGAATGGAGCCCTTTGCTGGGGTATTCTTGAGAAGAATTTGCTGCCACCTACCAGGATGATGATGAGACGTGGGTGGACCTTCCAGCAGGACAACAATCCAAAGCATACAGCAAAGGAAACTCTCAATTGGTTTCAGAGAAAAAAAATCAAAGTGTTAGAATGGCCCAGTCAATCACCTGAGTTCAATCCATCTGAACAAGATTTAAAGACGATATGTTTAGAAGAATGGGCCAAAATCACACCTGAATACTGTGGGTTCTTCATACAGGAAGCGTCTTGAAGCTGTCATTACAAACAAAGTCTTCTCCACTAAGTATTAAATACATTTCATTTAGTGTGTTCAATACTTTTTTTTCCTATATCATTACTCTATTACACATAACTTCATTTAAGGACGTTGCTGTTGTGAATTCTTTATATTTCCGGATTTCTTGAGTTGGAAATATACTTACTGAAAAAAATATGGACATGGTAAATACTTATTTCCATGTATGTGTATATAATATATGAAGAGATATATCTCTGTGTAAAGATATAGATAGTATAAGTACTAAGTATAGTGTGTGTATTGTATTGTATTATTTATATATATATTTTTACAAAGGCTTCTCCACTAATTATTAAATACATTTCTGTTAGCGTGTTCAGTACTTTTATCCTGTGTCATTCCGCTTTATTACACATATCTTTATTTATGGACTTTAAATGTTGTGAATTCTTTATATTTCCGTATTTCTTCAGTTAATACTGATCACTAGTGGAAAATGTCATGTGAATAGCCTCATTGGATACGTATTTACTGAAAAAAACGTGTTCGCATTCAATTCTTATTTCACCCACTGTATATGCTTTTGTTAAGTGAATCAAAATGTCCCATGTTGTTGTTCATTCTGTGTAAAAGATATGACCCAGGATGGTTTGTGTGCCTGTAAGGAAATGATCAGGAAGTGAAATATCTAGCATTCTTTCATTTATATTTTGAAATCTGAGCAAAAAAGAGAAGTAAAAAAAATTATATGTACCTTTTTTATTTTCTTTAAAAAAAAAAGAAGAAGAAATCTACCATTTTGCTACATAGTGTGAACTTTGCATACACTACTGTAAGTGGTGTTAACTAAAACTTAATACTAAAGCACCTTACATATCTTACACATGGAAGGTTCAGATTTACCTATATAATGTCATGTGACATGAGTTTGTGTGATGACATGTTCCTACTCTTTCGTGTGTGTGTGTGTGTGTGTGTATAAGTTTGGGTTAAGTGTAAATGTGTGTGCATGCTTGTCATATTTGCTCTGTTTTTAGGGTTTAAGGGCAGACAAAGAATGAGCATAGTGATAAGTAAATCTACAGTAAGCTCTGTGATTTGTAAGTGGATAGGCTTGGCCTAAAATATCAGAACAGAAATGAAATTTGTCATTGTAATTATGTAACTTCTTACACATGAGCGTATTTTCATCCAAGGAGGAATCTGACAACATTCACACAACTAAAGATTTCTTATTTAGAAATTGGAGGAAGTTCAATCGATTACTTAGTACTAGTTGGCAACAAAAGAAGACATTTCATTAAGCTTAGATTAGTGGTTCTCAAAGTAAGGTTCACTGGCCATGTGAGGTTGCTTGATTTACAAATGGTAACTTGAAGGTTTAAATAATTTATTTATGATGTTTCTGCCACAACACCTGCAAAGATCAGTGCATGTGTAATGTAAAATAGATTCATTTGAGGGAAAACTAGGGTGCGTCTTGCATTTATGATATATGCATTTATATGCAAATAAGAGACGAGCTTGTTTTTACACAACTGAAGTGGACTGGTGATGTATGGCATTTTCATGGATCAAACATAGATTTGTTTGTACATCATACACTCAAAGTGACATTCCCTTCTACACAACTCTGATAAATAAATGCTTTAATTATATCTCATTTAATAATTAAGGAATGTGGATGTTTGACATTACAACAAGCTCTTTTAGGATTAAAAGGAGTGTGCCAGTTTCACCCCTAGATGGCATGCAAAAACCACAACCATGAACATAATGCAGATGTTCAGTGCAGACTCCACATACAGTACATCACTTTGGTCTTTAAGTGAAAATTGTTGTGCTTTATAACTTTAACCTACTTACGTAATCTTTGGTGATTGCGGGCTTCATGACATTTCAGCCAACTCTCACGCACACACTTTTAGCAACCTTGTAAATAGAGTTACCCGCAACACAAATTGCATTCAACATTCGAATACATAAACTCACAATTAAACAAAAACAAATTACAGACTTCAGAGCATGGCAGCAAGTAACGCCCCACCCCCCCCAACAAAAAAAAAGCTCTAAATGCTGTCAAAGTCACAATATTTTATAAAATATATATATATATATATACTGTGTCTTTGGAACTATTAAAAACTGCAATTCATTTACAGCTTTCAAGGGATTATAACCATTGTGGTTATAATAAATGGTAAAGTTACTTGGTCTGAAAGCATACAAATGGAAGGATTTTCATTGCGATATCATTTATAAAGGTGTAGGACAATGTTGATAAGCTGGTATTAGGCTTCTACTGGCGCTTCCCCCTTTATACAATGCTAACATCTTCATTAGTTTGTTCATTAGTACATTTTAAAAGAAATCCATCATTTCACTACTTTGTGGAATGCACAACATTTTAGTTCTACACAGTCCATATCTGTCTCTATCTGCTAATTCAAGTTTGTCATTTCAACCACATACAGTTGGTACAGAACACACTGAAATGAAATAACCTTCCTCCAGGACCATGAATACTAACCATATGAGACGAAACAGAACAAAATAAGATCTATACATTTTTACATGAAGTGCATGTGCAAATGTGTGCAAACACCACAAGACAGTAAGTAATTACTAAAACAGCACAATAGTGTAGCGCAGACCAGTACGCAGTTTTAGTGTGAAAGTGTCTGGTATAACAGGTAGTGCAAAAGATAGGTACCAAGAGTTCCAATATAATAAAAAAAAAACTATAAATGTAAACATAACATGCTTTGACGTAGTATTCAGCAGATTAGCTTCTACCAAATATGGACAGAGCAGTTATTTCAGTAGCAGCCAGGTAAAGTGTAGAATAGTGACAAGAAATTAAATATGATATTATTATAAATATAGTAGCAGCAAAAGGGCAATAGAGTCAATGCAGTAATGTGCAAATATTGATGCTGTTCCCGATCCGGACTGACTGAGGTCTCCCAGTCAGGAATTCCAGGATCCAGTTGCAGAGGGTGGTGTTTAAGCCCAGCAGGTTCAGCTTTCCAATCAGGTGCTGAGGAATGATTATGTTGAATGCTGAAGTCTATGAACAGCATTTGAACGTAGGCATCCTTATTGTTTCAGGTGGGTAAAGGCCAGATGTAGGGTGGTGGTGATGGCATCCTCTGTTGACCGGTTGGGATGATACGCAAATTGCAGCAGGACCAATGAGGTGGGCAGCAGGGTCTTGATGTGCTTCATGATGAGCCTCTCGAAGCACTTCATGATGAGTGCAACGGGACAGTAGTCCTTGAGGCAGGACACTGAAGACTTCTTCAGCACGGGGACAATGGTGGTAGCATTGAAGCACGTTGGAATGACAGCGCTGCTCAGGGAGATGTTGAAAATGTCGGTGAGAAAATCTGCCAGCTGGTCTGCACATCCTCTGAGCACTCTGCCAGGAACATTGTCTGGTCCAACAGCCTTCTGTGGATTGACTCTGCATGGAGTTTTCCTCACATCAACCGTGGTCAGACACAGCACCTGGTCGTTGGGAGGAGCGGTGATCTTCCTCAATGTGACATCATTCTGCACCTCAAACCGAGCGTAGAAGTTGTTCAGCGTATCTGGAAGGTAGGCATCACTGTCACAGGTGGGTGATGTCCTGTAGTCGTCCTGTAGTCCTGCTAGGTAAATATGGCACCATAAAGTTTTCTGGTCCTCTTTTTTTTCTGTTTGTGAAGTGAAGGGGATTTTTATTTTGTTTTGGCTATAGCTTTATCACCGATCACGATAGCTGCCTAATATACAAATCTTGTTCCAATCACAAAAGTTTGCTGCTTAGTTAAACACCCTCTGACACCTGAACAAAAGAGAAATATCACTGCTCTTCTTAGTTCTGTTTAACAGAGAGTACTTTGAATTGAATGTGCCTAGGCAGGTTATCTTGGATTAAGTTAATAAAGGCTTTTGAGTCTATTCTTTGTGACATCATCTTTGCTAAATGCCTTTGTCTTATTTATTTACTTTTGTGCTCTTTCCTGTTCATCCCCAGAGATTTGTTTTTCCAGTCCAGGTCCCTCCCTTGTTCACTCTTCACTGCCTTTTTTCTTGCAAGTGAGGTAAGATTACAGCGACTGTTGCTCATTTCACAAACAGAGGTCATCCCTCCTGTGTGTGTGTGTGTGTGTGTTGTATGTGTGTGCGTGCGTGCGCATGTGTGTGGAGCTCACGGTGTAAGTTGGATTGCTTTTCTGAACACGCTACTCAACAACAGGAATATCTTCTCTAAGTAAGAAAAATGATTTTGTCTTCACTTTTCCTTTTCTCTCAGTCCAATGTTTGTACAATGAGCGTCTAATTTGAGTGTACACTCAAAGGTAATATTTACTTTCAGTTTTAAATTGACATTTTTTTGTTAAATTTACACAGTGTTCAATGTATACTCATGCATATTCTGTGCTCAGGTGACAGTGACCTTGTTAACTTATTTCATAATGAGCTTTTTACTGTTTGTTATAGTAACTAGTGAATTTACCACACATTCTTCTTCTTTTTTCTTTTCATGGGGAGAATTCTATATTTGATGTGTAATTGCTGGACTGACAGTTTCATCATACAACCAATTAGAATTATAACTTAATATAAACCGACAACTTAAAATGAAGTGTCCCCTTTCCTTTTCATTCAGTTTCTTTGTGGCTGCATCTATTCATAGCACTTTATACTCCCCTTTTTACTGTAGTACTGTCTGTGAAAAATCATGATCTACACGTAGAACTGTAAAAAGCTAGGCAAAATGGTATAATTCACATTTTTTTTATAGTACCCCTTATTTACACTTTTTTGACCATTTTTATTTGAATGTTACAATTTGACCACGTTATAAATAAAGTCATGTCTTATACGATATAAATCATTAAGACATGATTCCGCAAATTGCAGTGTCATGTTCTGATGAATAGCCTGTTCAATTATCTGGAGGTGGAAGTTTAATGCACACACATGACTGCAGCGTTTCATGAAATATGTGCAAAATTCAACAACACACCATACAATAACATGCCATTCTGTCATTCCTACACACCATTCTAGGTCATAGTTTATTATCTAGCACACCCACACTGTGGTAATCAGGCAGCATTTTGTTACAATTAAATAGTTGTAAGGCATATATTTATTGAAGATAACATTGGTAAATATTTATTAAATGACGGATTTTTACTGCCCCATAGTATTTGTATTTGAATTTCTATTTGTCTGATTACTTTTTCTTTGCAGTCTGAGGAAAGACTGTGCTCCTTTTTAAATTAGTGATGTTACAGAGGTTTATTGTTGGTGCACTGTGTTTCAAGAATGCAGGAAATTGCGTGACTGCAAAGTTGTTTTATTTTATGACTGTTTCAGGAAGTTGTCCTTGAACCCTCTGGATCTACCAGATAGATCGGTTATGCTTCTTACCTTCAGCTTCTGAGTAAATAAAAAAAAAAAGATAACAGAATATATGATGGCCAGTTTGTTTTAACGCCCATTTTTATTTATTTAGTGGTTGTGTCTATACTGTTTTTTACTAGTTGGCATGAAGGAAATAGACTGCATTTATTAACTCTTTGTTTTTGTATCAGCTCTCACATCTCACCATGTTCCAACCAGGTCTTCCATTTTATCTTTCTTTTCTCTTCTCTGACTAACTATACTTGCCTTTTAATGAAATAAAATCCACAGAACTTGATCGGGAAGGAAAAAAAAGGTTCCTTAATTTAATTCAGGATTACAGAGAAGCAAGCTGGGCATTAACATGCATTCAGAAATTCACCTTCTATATTACAGAGCAGCGCCTACGTCCCTGGGGTGTTGTCAGGCCATTGGGATTAATGAGCAGAAGACAGCACTGCACTGTCCTGCTTCACTCATCAAAATCCTGATGTGATTGGCTCTTTTGTCTGCCCTAAGACAGTACTCACGACCTGTGCAAGATGATATTTTTTCGGCATCAGAAGAAGATTTTTCTCTCAATCCTGGTTTTGTGCTGTGTGTCTGGGATCTTCCTACTGGGCTTGAAAAGAGACCATCCGAGCAGGTATGGAGAGGCTTCACAATGCTTTGTTCTCAAACAGGATGAGAAATAAGGGCAAATGTATATGCTGTACATGCAGGCCTTACTGCACTGTTCCATATTCAGTCTATGCTGGCCTGTTATCTATGATACAATTTCCTCTGACAGTATTGGAACTGCAAAGCCAATTCTATTGTTCTTGCTATACACTGAAGACATTTTGGTTTGAGATTAAAAGATGAATACAAGATGATGGATCAGAATTTCAGCTTTCATTTCCCCATATTCGCATCTAGATGGGTTAAACAAAGCACCTTTTGTTTGAACCCACACATTTTTCAAGTGCTCAAAAGTATTTTGAACATGTAACTGATCGGTGTCTACTCTTGGTTTGTGACTGTGATAACTGCATTTGTTGTAAAAAAATAAAAAATAAATAAAATTATAAACACACTGCAGACACAACAAAAGTCTTCGAAAAGATTTTAGACCGGACAAGTCAATCACCAGATCTTAACCCAACTGAAAACGCATTTCACAACCTGAAGACAAGACTGAAGGGAGAACCCCCCCCCATACTCCCCGACCCCATTGCCCCCCCCATGCCCCCCGCCCCAAATAAACAGCAATTGAGAGAAGCTATAGTACAATCTTGGAAAGCAACACAACACCTAAACAACACCTTTTACTCACCTAAAAATTGTGTGGTCTGCCACCAAAGGTGCCATCCTCTAAGTTGTTTAACATTCTATTTGTAAATATCAAGAAACGAAAGCTGAAATTCTGATCCATCGTCTCATTCATCTTTTGAGCATTCGTTATGCTTTGCATGGGCCATGAGTTGAAAAAGTCTGGGAATCATGGGTTTAAAACGATCTGAAAGATTATTGCGTGATGTCTGCTGGCTGAATTTTTGTAGTTCTAGTGCCACAGAAAATATTAATTGATGTGAAGCACTGGGCAAGGAAACATTTATTAAAATTGGCACTATTGTCATTGGGTTTATTTTCTTTTACCTGAAAACAACTCTAATGTTAAATTTCACTATGCCGCGTCAATGCTTTGTTGATGTGCCTACAATAGTCATATTCAAATATAATTACATGTTGTGTCTCCACCATTTGTTCTTTACATTCCTCTGACTGCTACAGAATTTTGAACTGAAACTCCAGACATAGTAAAGGTTTTTTGTTTTGTTTTTGTTTTTTTGTTACATTTAAAGATTACAGGACTACAAAGGATCCACAAAAAATGACTTTGGTTTTGGTCAGATCTGTGGTTTTTCAACCCTTCTCTCTTTAATATGGGTAATAAAAAAGGACACATGAAAAACCCACTCGTCAATGCCAATGAAACAATAGTGGGTGCTCATTCAAATGAAAACAAAACGCCTCGGATCAAAACGATGAGTCAACCAGAAAATATTTCAGTGGAACCTGTAAAACCAGAACAACTCTCAGTACAAGACTTCCTGGGCGATGAATATGCAGTTGATGAAGATATGATGCAAACTGTAAGTATTTCAGCTTCCATATTATTTACACTTCTGTGTGCTGGTGTTACAGGTGGGTACACATTGATATCCAAATTAAAACATTTTGGTTCTGTTACTTTGTGGACAAAACTGTATCAGGTGTTTCATTCTATACCAAACAATCCTAACCTGTGGTACAGTAAGTGAACGTGTTCTGTATATAAACATACAAAAATTAGCCCATGTTTGGAGCTTTCCAGTGCTACAAAACAGTTTAGTCTCAAGCACAAGTAGTGCTGAACTGTAGTGCTAATATGGGATGTTTAAAAAGCCGATATGATTGCTATATAGTGTAGTACGACACATACTTTAATGAGCAGCTTTGCTGTGGTGTTACCAGGGCCAGCTCTATGTATGTGCATACTAAGAGGCTGCTTAGGACCTTGGCTAATAAGTAACACATACAATGGAGCATATCAGATAAATTATTAAACCAGTATTCCCATGCAAGGAGAATTTTTTTTTCTTGATAAAATCAAACTGACGGTGTTCTTCCAGTGCTGCTGGATATTGGGAGTGAGATATGATTGTGCTGAACTTGAATAGCAATTAACAAAATTGCACTAATATATTTATATGATGCTTAAATTATCTGGAATTATTTCACTGAAAACTTTTCTTTGATGCACATGAACCGAAGGGGCTTTGGCTGAGTGTGACGCCTCTTGGCCCAAATCTGTGGAAGATCTGTGGTAATTTAAAAAAATCGCAAGCTCCTATGAATATTGCAGAGTTTCCTTGGTGATTTCTGTGATCACAAAATCCTGGAGTGACTGGTACTTTACAAGTGGTCTAGTAGAAGAGGTTTCCTTCTTCTGTTATAAACCATGCCACAGTCATTTTAAGACCTAGAACTTATTTATGAAATGCACTATATCTTTACTGCTGCTTAAACATGTAGTCAGCTGATGCAACTGAGTGTTTACTTTATTTTGCATGTCAGAAGTGTGCCAAGAACATTCGGGGAAGGGTGTTGAAGACTGACTTTGCTGAGAGGTTCTTGCCGAGTGTGCCAGTCCTGCAGTGGGCAAAGCATTTCTCTGAGGCAGAATATGAGAGGTTATCCCATTACCGTGGTACCTTCGGATGGGGTAGTGTCAGTATTGATGGTGAGTTTCTCTGGTATTGCTAGGATTTATTATTTATGTGAGAGTAAGAGCAATGACTGATTAACATGCTGGCCCATAAAGATGAAGTCAGCCATGGAGTTTCAAACTTGGGCATAGTGTTAGCATGTTGCTGCAGGACACAATAGAAAAAAAAAAAAAAAACTTCCAATACCCAGCTTGCATACTGTAAGTGTGCACACCATTTTATAATTGGGAATGTAGCAGTGTTCAGAATCAACCAATCGCATTCAGAGTCATGTTAAATACTAATTATTATACACCTGCCATCAATTAAAGTCACTGATTCACCCCAAATAAAGTACAGCTGTTTCTATATAATTTTCCTGACATCATCTTGGTAACATCCAACTCTAAAAGTCAGGGGCCACAAAGAGCTTACAAAACAGGTACAGGATCTCATTTCTGAAAAATATCCATCAATGGTTGGTTACAAAATTTTTTTCCAAGGCATTATATATACCATGGAACACTGTGAAGACAATTGTCAACAAGTGGAGAAAATATGGCACAATGGTGACATTACTAAGAACAAGACTTCCCTTTTAAATTGCTAAGATCAGATGACAACTGTTTAGCGAGGCTGCCAAGAGGACTACAGCAACATTAAATAAATTGCAGCATATGAAGCAAAAAAACCAAAATACCCAAGCATTGTTAAAGTTTGCAAATAAAAATACATCCAATTTCCCAAGACCATGTTGAATAATGTGCTATGGTCTGATTAGACCAAATTTGAACTTTAATTTCTCAATAATACCAAATGATATGTTTGGTACAAAAATATCTCATTACTAAGAAACACCATCACCATGCCTGGTGGTGGCAGCATCATACCAGTGGGCTGCTGTTCTTCAGTTGGAACTGGGACTTTAATTATGGTGGAGGGAACAATGAATAACTCCATGTAACAGTCAATTTTGCCACAAACCCTTAAGGCTTCTGCTAAAACACTTAAGATGAAGATGCATTTCACCTGTCAGCATGACGATGACCAAAGCAAATCTCCAAATCAACAAAGGACAGGATCAAGGTTTTGGAATGATGCAACCAAAGTCCAGACCTAAATCCAATAAAAAATCTATGGGATGACTTGAAGAGGACTGTGCACAAGAGGGGCCCAGGTGATTTGGCAGAGTAAGGCCTTCCTGAAGCAACTCCCCCATTTTATAAGACCCATGATCCTGAGAGTCTCATGGTCTACTGACTGAGCTAGCTGGGCACACCCAAAATGATTGAATATCATGATAAAATCTAAAGTAAGTATTAGTTTAGGCATGTGCACACTTATGCATTCAGGTTATTGTACTTTTTTTTTTTTTTACCCCTAAAATAATAATTCTTATTGTGTTTCACTTTAATTTATAGGTTGCAATTTCAAAATAAAGGTAGAAAATGTTCTGACATGATTTATCTTGGGTTAATGTTTTATTTATTTATTTATTTTTTTTACACTTCACAAAAACCTGCAGTTTTAACAGGGATGTGTAGAATTTGAATATACACTATAAACTGCAAACAGGCATAACCTGTTTTAAATAAAACTTGTACGAACAAGAAATTGCCTAAGCCAAACTATGTTCAATAGAGCAAACATTTTCAAAAGAATGTCTGGCTGATTTTCAGTTTTGAATCAATCTCTGGGCATCTTAAACACTTCTGCTAACCGGGTGATGTTTGATGACTGGGATAAGAGAAAGCACCGATCGCAATGTATCCGCTGTGCTGTGGTCGGAAATGGGGGAATCCTGAATGGGTCTAAGAAAGGCCGGGAAATTGACCGGAATGACTATGTGTTCAGGTGAGATGATATTCGGACTCTCCTTTTTTAGGAAAATGTAGTGTTCTACCTACCTTCCCACCCATTCCCCTCTGAAAGTATTGGAACAGCAAGCCCCACTCTTTTGTTTTTGGAAATGGAAATGGTGTAACTAATTCCTCTCTCCTTCAGGACAAATGGTGCAGTTATTAAAGGCTTTGAGGAGGATGTTGGCTCACGTACCTCCTTCTACACCTTCTCCACAAACACCTTTCGCAACTCTTTGAGAAGCTATAGAAGCGCAGGCTATAAAAGTGCTCCACAGAACAAGGTACAGGACAGTCCAACTCTAAGTACTTCATAGAGGCCACAAAGAAAGACTTTTTGAATAATCCCACTGAATACTGTCTGAATAAACAGATTGAAACAATATGTAAATGAAAACAGAAGAACATTGTTCTGTTATGAGCTACTAGTTGTTGGGTAGTCCGCTAGATTGTAACTTGGCTAGTGTTAACTGACTAACGGTTGACTGTATATTTATATGCATAAAAACAATTTTTATGGCATTTGACATACACCCTTATCCAGAACGACTTACATTTATCTTATTTATACAACTGAGCAGTTGAAGGTTATGGGCCTTGCTCAAGGGCCCAACACTGTTACCTTGGTAGTGCTGAACTCCTTACCTTCTGATCAGTGTACCAGAGCCTTTAACCACTGAGCCACCTCTGCCCACCACTGGGGCGGCTGTGGCTCAGGTGTTATAGCGGGTTGTCCACTAATCATAGGGTTGGAGGTTTGATTCCCAGCTTCAGGAAGTTATTTCCTTACTTCACATTTCCAGGAAACAAGGTATATTTTCCTGCCTGATCATGACCGGGACTATATTCTCATGCGAGCTGCATCCTTGCACATACCAATACTGAGTGGGAAAGATCGGAGTTCTAGGTAAATATTGCAGACTGTAATATGCTTATCATAATATACCTTTCAGGATAAATATGATTGTAACACACACACACACACACACACTTGTCAGTAACTTAATTTTTGGTCCTCTTAGGCCTCCCACATATTTTGGACCAAGTGTAACTGTAGAGAAGTTTAAAATGTACCACCCCGACTTCGTCCGTTACCTCAGAAACAGGTGAGATTTTTGGATAATATATAATGCAGGGGTGTCCCAAAAGTCTTCATATATAGGGGACTATATTTTCCAGCACCACATCAGTTGTGCCCTTATCAGTGGATGATTGGGGATGTTCACTTCTTGATTGGTCTGCAACTCTTCTGTCTTCTTGAATTTATTAATAAGTTTGGTAACAGTGTCCTGTGCTTTGTTTCCTGTTAAAGTCCATCACAACCCTGTGCCAGCATCCCGATCCAGCCATGAGATGATTTCAATATGTTCTTCTTTTGTCAAAGACATTCTTAAAGGCTGAAAAAAGATATGTATAATACGAAGTATAAGACATTTTGCTAAAAAGTGTTAACTTCCCACATGTAAGGAGACTTTTGGGACACCCTGTAGTTTAGCCAATTGTGGTCAAGAATGGTATGATGGGGCCTGATACAAAGTGGAGTTATTTATAAACAACAGTTTAATTTTCATTTGAGAAAGAATTCATGATTTTAATCGGTTTTTGATGCTTTAATGTTGTTGAACATCCATGAAAGGATCAATTATCCCTGTTATCAATTACATATATATATATACACACACATATGTATATATATATATACACACACACACACACACACAACACATACATATATATGTATGTGTGTGTATATATATATATATATATATATATATATATATATATATATATATATATATATATATATATATGATCATCAGTCTCTCTCTGTATTTCACTTTCAACAAGACGAAATAAAGGCTTAAACAAATTAGATAAATATTTTGGCTAATTTTTCCTCAAACTGGTAGATCTTGTAGGGCTTGTAAAGGTTTCGTGTGCAGACAAAAGTATTACCCACCAATTAATATGCAGATTTTACTTGTATGTTCTTAGTTAGAACTGTACTTACTTATATAATATTTATTTAATATTCTTGATCTTTCAGTTGATCAACTAAATAGGTCCAAAGTATTTCATCAATACATTAAGCCATTTACGGTGTAGAGAAATGTCAATGTTCAGCTGTGTCTGCAGGCTACAGTGTCATTTCTCTTTGCCATGCTATAGGTTCCTGCATTCAGGTAGACTCAATGGCAGACATAGAAACATCTACAGACCGTCTACAGGAGCCGTGATGCTGTTGGCTGCTCTTCACACGTGTGACGAGGTAAAAACGCTTTTCTTTTTATAGTTTGTTCTTTCAAATTCAGTCGAAACCAAGTGCTCTACTGGGCACACAGTGGCTTAGTGGTTGGCACGTCCCCCAGGGTTGGGGGTTCAATTCCTGCCGCTGCCCTGTGTGTGCTGATTTTGCATGTTTTCCCCGTGCTGCGGGGGTTTCCTCTGGGTACTCCGGTTTCCTCCCCAAGTCCAAAGACATGAATAGGCTGATTGTCATGTTATGTCATGTCCAAAGTGTCCATACTTTGTGAATGGGTGTGTGAATGTGTGTGATTGTGCCCTGCGATGGATTGGCACTTTTCCCAGGGTGAACCCTGCCTTGTGCCCAATGCTCCCTGGGATAGTATCCAGGTTCCCTGTGACCCTGAAGGATAAGCGGTATAGAAAATGGATGGATGGATTGATGGATGGTTACGTCTCTATTGTCAGCATCGCTTTATATTAGAGATATTATTAAAGGATATATTTATGGTGATTATCTATGCCCAGTTCTATACATTCAAATCCTGGCTCTTTTGATTACAACTACATGAAACAACTTAAAAGAGTCTCATAATCTTTGTAACATCAATAAATTATTTTATCATTCTTTCAAACGAATTCATTGTTAACTGAAAAAACTGCTTTTTGAAAACTGATCTTCCTCTTTTGTTGTTGTGCCATAAGGTAAATGCCTACGGCTTTATGACACCAGACTACAGGAATTACTCCGACCATTATTTTGACAAAATACCTCACCGGGTGCGTTTCTTCGCCAACCATGACTTTCGATTGGAGCTGAAGCTGTGGCAGGGCCTGCACAATGCAGGACTGATAAACCTCTACATGCGAACATGAACATTTTTTGCTGTAGATAAAAGTTCTGTGTTGTTTTGGTGCCACTGGATTTGGCCTATCTCATTTAAAACAAAAAGGTAAAAGCATGAAGCTATTTAAAATATATTTATAAACTTTTTAAACTGTAATGCCCATGAACCTTTTCAGGTACTGTAACAGTTTTGAAGATACAGCTTGTGAAAATGGTGACATTTTACCTATGTTTAAACTGCCAAGGTTCCTAATAACTGGTAGAACAGGTATGACATGTCTGTCTGTGTCTGCAATTCTGTGCAATTATAACTTTCATTCAGTACTTTCTATAACATTTATACAACATACTTTAAATATATGTGGGAAACTTTTAAAACGTCCATGCCATTTGATGTTGTTAAACTTGTAAACAATGAAAATATTATGAAGTCTATATGTGAATGATATGACTATTAGGAATACTATTGCTACTTCAAAGCTAGAAATAATAGTGTAAATGTGTAAATAATAGTGTAAATAGAAATAATAGATGAAAATTTAGAGTATTTTTCCGTTAAAAATATGCCAGGAGGTGAAGGGCTTCAAACTAAAAGAGACTTTTGCCTTTCTTGAAAAAATAAAAATGCCTCAAGCTTGAATTGTACTCATTATTAAATAAATGGTCTAGATTTCTCGTGACTGCTAAATCATTCCCAGGGTTGGGAAGGTTACTTTGAATGTATTCCATTACAGTTACAAATTACTTCATTAAAAAATGTCACCATTAACGTAATCCAAGTATCACAATATGAAAGTAGAGTAATCTGTTTACTTTTGCATGACTTCAAGGTCAAATATGTAAATAAAGTCAAGAAAAAAGGCAATATGATCTTTTATTTTAAGCTTAAGACATATTCAATGTTTGGATTTGTTTTAATAAAATAAATACATTTGTTGCTCATGTGGATCACAACTGACAAGAGAGAACCAGAATTATAATCATACAGCTGTCAAAAGCAGGGCTCCAGACAAAACAACAACAACAACAAAAACCTATTAAAGAGCCATTGGCACCTATAAGAAAGAAAAAAGAAAAAAAAACAGGCTCTAAATGTTTTTTAAGCACATAAGAATGAACTAACAGTATGTGTTGTGGAGAACTCTGCGATTACATAGTCACAAAACTTTCGTGAGCAGCGTCTCATTTTATTACATCGACACAACAAATCGTGAGACCGACTACTCATCACAGAACATGCAATTAAAAAGACATTGCATGAAAATGTAATTTATTTGGCTTTACATGAAAAAATATATATAATCCTGATTACATTCCTTTTTTTTTATTTATTTTTTTTATTTTTTACAAAAGGTACCTGTAATCTGAATACTTAGCCTTTTGATGTAGCTGTGCCAGATTACAGTCACCAGTTTTTTGTATCCAGATTACGTAACACTTACATGTATTCTGGAACTCCCCAAGCCTGTTCATTCATTTGATTTATAGTAAATAGTACAAGGTTGTCATATTTTCCACTGGCTTGTAACTTGTAACATGTTTAACAAGCTCATGTTTAACAAGCTAATTGTGGTTGTTTTAACCCTCCTATTATCTTTAGTGCCAATTTGACGTAAATACATGATTGGTATAATTTTTTTTTTTGCTACAGATTTAATTACTTTTCATAATTTAATGGGGACCAGTCTGAAAAAACATCATGATGATACTTTTATGTTTACATGTCCTTTGTAGCATCAGTGTTCTTTGGGGTCAATTGGATCCCAGGCTCTTTTAGCTGTATAAAAACAAGAAAAATCTCAATTTTACACACATTTGTTTTGGTTGATTTATTGAGGTCACTATAATGTGCTATAATTTTATAATGTTGATGGATGGATTGGCCAAGCCTGTCTCCAGACCTAAATCCTATTGAGCATCTGTGGGGCATCCTCAAACGGAAGGTGGAGCAGCACAAGGTCTCCAACATCCACCGTGATGTCATCATGGAGGAGTTGAAAATGACTCCAGTGGCAACCTGTGAAGCTCTGGTGAACTCCATGCCCAAGAGAGTTAAGGGAGTGCTGGAAAATAATGGTGGCCACACAAAATATTGACACTCTGGGCCCACTTTGGACATTTTCACTTAGGGGTGTACTCACTTTTGTTGCCAGTGGTTTAGACATTAATTACTGTGTGTAGAGTTATTTTGAGGGGACAGCAAATTTACACTGTTACACAAGCTGTACACTCACTACTTTACATTGTAGCAAAGTGTCATTTCTTCAGTGTTGTCACATGAAAAGTATAATCAAATATTTACAAACATGTGAGGGGTGTACTCACTTTTGTGATATACTGTAATTACCATATAATTGTGTAATTATATAATTATTGTCCTGGAATGAGCACAAGACATTCGTTATGAATACAGCAGCAGCTATTTGGATATAATCTCCACAGTATTAATTTGAAACATGTGACGCGAGTATGAGACTTAAAATATAATTTGATGTTTACTCAAGATATAACATCTTACAGACTATATAATACTGTAGCAATAAATCTGTAAAATTGAGTAGATTATGTTTTGCTGTCCCCATGTGGCAATTTCATGTAGGTGCCTACTTTCCTCCATTTATGAGCGTGATTGAGTTGCAGAGAATTTATGCTTATCTGTCATGTGTATTTAATCAAGTTAGCAGTGTAAACAAATATTCAAAGCATGTCATCCCCAACATAAGGATGATGAACTGCTGTTCTCTTATGTTTACACAAGTTCTGAGAATATTTTCTTCCAAATAAATACATAAATAATGAGATAATGTTGCTCCCGACATTGCTTAATAACAGCTTCCTGAAGTTTAATATCTGATGGGATGTATTAGAAGAAAGAACACAGCAAGGAATGCACATTCTTGTGCTTAACATCCGTATGATATATGAATATGTAAAAATATATGAAAACAATGTCTTGCACAACATAAACTATAGAGAAAAGTGCACTTCTGCAGCACTAGTAGCAATTGTCATTCCATTACAAGGTGAGCAGTTCCTTGCCTCTGGGACTATCATTTCACATGTGAAAGAATGGAAGGAGGTATGTACCTTGAGAGTGTTTTCTTTTTGCCCATGCCCGAGCGGTGAAACTTGATGAATCATTTAATAATGAAGAGCCAAATGAGTCTGTCTCTCTGTCTCTGCAAAGCCTCTTAAATGCAAGCCTCTTATTACTCTCAGCATTAACTCTGCTCTGCTTTTGGTGCTTCACAATAAAAAAAAAAAAAAAAATGAAAACAAACACAAAAAGATATGGCAGAAGAGCCTATTTAAAGTTACAGTGATTGAACCCGAGTTACAAAACTCAAATTTTTGGAAGAGTAGTGATTATGAAAAAAAAGAAAGAAAAAAAGACAAACTTGGTTAGTTCTTCAAGAACTGTATATATATTAACATTATTTTTCCAACTGCATTCCTTTTAATGGCACAGTACTAACATACCACCCACAATCTACACAACCTCCAGGCTCTGAACGCTGTGCTGTAGAGGCTCAGGAATAAGCACAGGAACACTGCCACTAGTGCACACACAGAGAACATGCCATGTATATTCTTGACTCATGACAGGCACAGATATTTCTCTAAAATGTAACAATCATAGATATTTGATCACTCAAGAAATGACGTGCAATAAATATTCACTGATGCTCATTCATGCAAACATTACACACACTTCCTTCCACTCATACGTTTTCACTAGTGTTTTATAGCCAGATTGACTTCTTTATTTAATGTTACATTTTACATCAGTATATGGTTAATAATGAAAGGCACCAAGGTGATAGGTTTCAGAACCTTTACTGCCATGTGTACCTTTATAAATTTAGGAAGCTGTAGCACACTCCTCCATATCAGACAGCATGGCTTGGGGTTAGGGTTGCCTGGAGATTACTCTAGAGAGTTAACGTGCTTAATTGTTTGATTCTGACTAATTATTTGGTGTCAGCACAATTCCCTGTTAACTGCTCCCTGGTGGATGCTTCACTTGGCCTGGCTGTGCAGTACAATATTGATATTTATAGGATCACATGTACACTTGGGGTCAGTTGGGGTCTATTTACTCGTCCAGTACTATACAATATATCTAGAGGGGGAAAAAGTATATATTTTATCATTGTTTCAAATATAATTTTTTTTTGTTTATTGGTTGTAATGTATTATATATGTTTATGCAAAATTTCATTCCAGAGAGTACAGAGACATTTTGGACAGAGACCTTAATTAATTAATTTGTTCCTTTATTTGTCTCTATCTACCTATCTGTCCATCTACACACTCATCTGTTAATCAATCTGTCTGTCAATCTGTCTGTATGCCTCTGTCCATCCATCCATCCATCCACCCACCTACCTGTCCATCTGTCTATCTATCCATTTATCCATACATCCATTCATCTATTCACCCACCATCCATCCATCCATCCATCCCTTCCTCTGCCCAGCTATCTATCAATCAATTTATTTAGGTATTCATTCACCATCCATTCATCTATCCACCCACCTGTCCATCTGTCTATGTATTTATCCACTATCTAACTGTCTGTCTATCCATCTATTCAGCCATCCAACCTCCTGTCTATCTGTCTATCAATCCATCTATTTATTCATCCATCTATCTATCCCATCCACACATCCATTAACAGTGCTGTAGAAAAGTATTCACCCCATCCTGATTTTGTCTCTTTTTGTGTATCTCATACTTAATTGTTTCAGAAATTCAAACAAAATCTAAGATGCCAAAATGCAACATGAGTAAGCACAAAATACAGTTTTTAAATGATAGTTATTTATTCAAGCAAAAATGTTATCCAATACCAATTAGGCCTGTGTGAAAATATATTTGCCCCTGTAGTTGCTAATTTCCCCAACATATGAAAGTGCATTTATAATAGGGTTCAGGTGGACTAGATGCAACCAGGCCTGATTTCTGAAAACCATGTTCAATCAAATAGACACTTAAATATAACTTTTTCAGCAGCATGAAATTTAAAAGGTTTTACCCAGTAACACACTATGCCAAAGTCCAAAAAAAAAAAAAAGATCAAGAAATGATGAGGAAGAAGGTGCTTGAAATTCATCAGTCTGCAAAGGGTTACAAAGCTACTTCAAAGGATCTGGGACTTCAAAGTACCACAGTGAGAGCCATTATCCCGAAATGGAAAAAACTCTGCATATTGAAAATTCCCAGAAGTGGCCAACCTTCCAAAATTCCTCCAAGAGCACAGCAACTGCTCATCCAACAAGACACAACATAATCAAGGACAACACCATAGGACCTACAGTACTCTCTTGCATCAATAATGGTCACTGTTCATGACTCCGCCATCAGAAAGACACTGGATAAAAATGGTTTCCATGTAAGAGTGGAGAGGTGAAAACCATTAAAAACATTAAGCCCAAACACACCTTGATGATCCTCAAACCTTTTGAGAGAATGTTTGATGGACTCATGAGTTGAAAGTGGAACTGTTTGGAAGACATGGACCCTGTTACATCTGACATAAACCAAACACAGAATTCGACTAAAAGAACATCATACATATGGCCAAGCATGGTGGAGGAAGTGTGATCATGTGGGGATGCTTTGCTGCTTCAGGGCCTGGGCAACTTGCAATAATTGAGGGAAACATTCAAAGAACAATTCTGACCTCTATCAAAAAATCCAAAAGGGGTATGGGGTCTTCTGTCCATAAATTGAAACTCAAGTGCAAGTGCAGCAAGCTGCAAGATATTGATCCAAAGCATAGAAGTAACTCCAACTCTGAATGACTATAAAAAAATAAATTATAATTTTTAGAGTGACCTAAATTGAAGATGAACCAGTTAAGACGCTGTGGCAGGACCTTAAACATGCAGTTCATGCTTGAAAACCCTCTAGTGTGGCTGAACTACAGCAGTTCTGCAATGAAGAGTGGGCTAAAATTCCACCACAGTACTGTGAAAATTTTCTCCTGTTATCTGAAGTGCTTGGTTGCAATTCTTGTTGCTAATGGTGACATAAGCAGATTTTAGGTTAAGGGGGCAGTTCGTTTTTCCACACGGTTGATAGGTGTTAGATTTTTGCTTCAATAATAAAAAAATAACCTGTAAGTTTTTTTTTTGTTTTGTTTTTTTTTACTCAGGTTGTCTTTGTTTTATTTTGTTTGAAGATCAATAATTATTTTGTGTGAGATTTACACAAAACAGATTAAATCAGCACAGCAACAGCAAATGATTTTTTACCTGCCTGGCTGCCTGCCCGCCCACTCACACTTGTGAGTCTTGTATCATCTCCACCTGGGTGAAACGATGGCAGAATGCCAGAACATCCATCACATACCAGCTGTTGATGGAGAGGAGAGTGATGTAGACAATTCAGAGATGGGGATTATTAGGGGCCCATGATAGAGAAGGGCCAATGGGTGAAAAGGGTGTAAGCAGAGTAGACCCCAGCAAAGTCCAACACTTCTTGCAATGTAGACCAAAATTTTGTGCAGCAGACACTGTCCTTTTATTTTTTATTTTTGTTTTATTTTGTCAACTGAACTGACATTTGGCATTCAGGATAAACGAAGGTCACTACTCATTTCAGTCCATCTCAATGTGCCACCTGCAGCCATTTAAATGCAAATAGAATGGAGAGAGAGAGAGAGAAGGAGGGAGAGAGAGAGAGAGAGAGAGAGAGAGAGAGAGAGAGAGAGAGAGAGAGAGAGAGAGAGAGTGTACCGATCCATGCTCAAACCCTTTATGGTGTTTCCATGGCAACCCTAAATGCATGACATGGTGAATCAGAGAAACAGAATACTTGACATTTGAGCTCCATCTTTAAATTACTGTTACACAGGGGGCAAGTACTGGGCTAATAAAACCTCTGTTGATTATCTGCAGAGATTGATAGGTCTCAGTAGATATAATAACTCATCTGTTTGGGTTGTGTGTGTGAATATTTTTATATCTACAGCTGAAAAATCTGAACACTGACCTGAAAGCCTTTCCTCTGCATACTAACAGGATATTAGGAACAGTCAGGTGATGCAGACTTACAAGCATAAAGTACAGGACACACGCTTAGTGGTTAGCATGTTTGCCTCACACCTCCAGGGTCAGGGGTTCATTTCCCACTGTGACCATATGTGTGCGGAGATTACATGTTCTCCCTGTGCTGCGGGGGTTTCCGCCGGGTACTCCGGTTCTCAAAAGACATGCATGGTAGGCTGATGTGTTTGTGTTTGTGTGCCCTGTGATGGATTGGCACCTTGCCTTGTGCCCAATGCTCCCTTCAATTCCCCGTGACCCTGAAAAGCTAAGTCAATGCTTCTTAACACAGCAGTGTCATTGAGATGTTTAAAATCCCAGTAATGAGAGAACCTTTTGAAGTTCTATGTAGAACTCCACTACTGACTGTTTGAGATATGGTTCATATTAGAAAGTTGGGTACCCATCCATTCATCCATCTTCACTAACCACTTTGTCCTGATCAGCATTGCTGATGATTGCAAACTTATCCTGGGAACAGTAGATTCAAGATGACAGAGTATTCAGCCCGGCTGGGATGCCAGTTCATTGCAAGGCACCATTCACACAATCATTCACACTAGCCAATCTACCTACTGGCATGTTTTTGGACAGGAGATTGACTGAAAACCAGAGAATCTAGAGAAAGAGAGGGAAAACTTCATGTAGACAGTAAGCTGAGACAATAGACAATAAGCTGAGCTCAAAATCAAACCAGACCTGTAGCTGTGAGGCAGGCGCGCTACTTGCTGCGCCACTGTGCCTCCCACTAAGTCTATATAAAATCACATAAACTTATTCAGAATTTTTTTTTCAATTCAATAAATTCATCAGACTGATTACACAGACATATGCTGCGTATATTTAGGGCTCTGTGGTACTGTGAGACTATATGGTTATGTGAATCCATAATGGAAGGAAGCAAAATTCCTGTATTATACCACTACCTCTTATGTTAACAATACCAAGCCTTAATGAGGTCGCTCAGATTAATTATGTTAATATGATCCTTTAATCACATGCTCTAATACAGTAGGTCCTGTCGGTTTAGCATTCGTGTGCATCATTGTGTTGACCCTCTACTGAGCTGATGTGAAAGAAAACATCCTGCCCTGCATGTATACTTTATGACTTACAGTACGTGTGTGAAATGTTAGCGTCATTTCTGAGGTTGAAAGCTTTTTCCACCAAGGTTTGTGGCGCATCGACCCCTCCCCCATCAGCTTCATCCCAGCGCAAAGCAGCGGCAGAGCAGAATAGAGCTCCGTTTCAGCACTGGACAGCTCCATTTTACCGCTTAATTAGCTCCATCAGCTCCCGCCAAATGCCATGAACAAAACCGTAAATAGATCATTTTAACCACATCGTGTAAACAGACACACATACACTGACCTGGATGTGGTCTGTGTTGCGTTTTGCTCCATGCGCTCTGCAGCTTTTTCAGATAGAGCCTGCTGTCATTTACTGACGTTTGGCACAGCCTCGGTGGATTGGTCCCCTGCATGTGTTGTTGGAAGGAAATGGTTCATCGTTTGATGCAGCGCAAATATTCACATTCAGGCTCATGTGGATCATCGGGAGGAAAAATCAACGGCCTGCCGTGATGAGCATGCACACCACGCACTGATGAGTCGCTCCGAGCTGGAGGAGCACATCTGTTCGTTTGTAGCCATCTAACATGTGCGGAGGTCCAGAGAGCCTTTTTGCTCTAAAGGAAACGGCACTAAAACCCGCAAGACGACTCTAATTTATCTGGGACACATCCGTTTTAATGCAAAAGCCAGCAGCATCTTGGGGATCGAGAGGATGCCCGCTGCTCTTGCGCTCCTGATCATGTCCGCGTCGTATTTCAGCCCCGGTTTTGCTCTAAGCTCGCATTTTGATTCAGGTGAGTTATCTGTATTTACGCGGCTTACGCCTCTTTTTTTAGGCATCATATACCTAACATCATGTTGTGACTTGTTCTTACAGATAACAACCTTTTTAATGTTACATCTACTGAATTCAAAACGCGCTTTTCGCTGCAGGGAATGCAGTGCTCTTAGAAAAATAAATAAATAAATAAATAAATAAATAAATAAATAAAACAACACTCGTTTGTTATTGCGGGTTTTTGTGATGCTGCTGATAATAATAGTCATACATTCTAGGACAATCTCGTCTTCGAAATGTTCTGCCATTTCCGCCAGTACAGTTGGTGAATTGAGAATGTAACAGAAGAAAAGATCATCAAGAACAATCAACGATTCAGAGCTGTGTTTGGTCACATAATGAAGTACAGGTACCAGTGCCTGTCCTAGCCCATTTGGTGCTCTAGGAGAGATTCATCCTCAACGCTCTATACCCACCCCCCGCTAAAAATAAATAAATATATAAATAAAATTATACAACACTCATTTCTCGTACTCAATAATAATAATATTTTATTTACTTCAATAATAAAAAATAATAATATAAAGCAACATTTTTTTATATAAATAGCCATCATGGATAGACACAACAACAAAATCAGAAGTCAGATATTCAGATCCTGCACATCTATAACAGCATCTTATTATGAATACAAAAATCAATCCGTGGTGTGCTTAGCCATTAGAATTTTTAAGAGTTGGACAGAAGTCCACCAATCCCGGTCTTCAGTGTCTTCAGTCTTCCATTATCTAACTCATTTTATACCACAAATGATATAGAAATTGTAATAAGCTTACTTTTACCACCCCCATTCTGCCTCTTTTATTTTTCCCCCGACATTGAGCTCCCGATGATTTTGTTGCTTTATTTTGCATCTCATCTAACACTCGATGTCTACTGCCGGTAATCCGTCAGCAGCGTTAGCATAAAAATTATGCCATGATTATTATCGTCCATAATGCCGTAAAAAAACTAAATCATCACACACACACACACACACACACACACACACACACACACACACACACACACACACACACACACACACACACACACACACACACACACACACACACACACACTCTCTATTCAAAGTCACACAGACATACAAACGGTGATGACTGATAAGTATGATATACTTTTTAATTTTATTTAAAAAAAATCAAATATATAGCTGCAAGCAGCAATTATCAGGGTTCAAGCCGTTTAGGACCCTTAAAGATGTTAAAATATATTACTTGATATTAAACAATACTATAAGCAGCTAAATAAAAGAAATACCAAGATAATGTAAAGAAATATCGGCCTTCATTAAGCTTGTCTAATAGCTGCTGAACACTGCTCAACCAGTGGCGGCCATGTTTTTCAAGATTCCAAATTGTCCTCGTTTATGCTGATAGGACCTTGGACATTGTCAATTCTGTGTAAGATTTATTTATCAAGTCTCATGGCCCTTATGTAAGTATCCCAAGTTTGGTGAAAATATCTCAATCTGTTCAAGAGTTATAGCCATTTAAGTAAAAGTGGCCACTCCCACTTCAAACTTTTTGATGTGCCCTTATGAGGGTAAATCAAAACTCAACTTGTTTTGATAAGTATTTATCTAAGTCGTCCAAAGAATTATCCTGCTATAGGATTATTACAGTTGAGCAAAAAACCTAGGACTAGTTGGCAAAAGTGGGTTTTTGATATTATCTGAAATATTTACAGAACGTTTTGACAGACACTAATGGTTCTTGAGGCAAAAATGTTTAGAATGAGAAGACTTATAATTTAAAATATATTATTTGTGTTTGTTTAAAACACTGCATTATATACATCTGTTAACACTGACATAAATCGTGATAGTGCCACCTATTGGCCATTTTTTTAAAAACTTTGTAAAAACCTCTTAGACGAAGAGTCAAATAGGTCCACCAATTTGGCCATTGGTAACCTTGTCTAATAGATAATGAAAGTTGATTGGCTGATGGTGGCCATGTTTTTCAAGATATGTGAATGTGCTTATAGACAGTAATGGTAACTGAGACAAAGACACTGTATGCAAAGCTTGCAGTCATTCTGATGAACGGTTTCGTAATTACAGCCAGATAAGTGTTTTTCGGTATTAAAGCGCCACCATGTGGCAAAACTGTGCCAACTTTTCTGGACAACCATAGACTGTCCTCACACATAAGCATGTCAAATTTGGTGAAGATATCTAATTTCATTCAAGAGTTCAATCAATATCCATTTACATAATTGTGGTCATGCCTGCTTCCTGGTTTACATCAAGTAGCTACTTTTTTGATAACTTTTGATCGTGAGACTCCATAGAATTGTTTGGTACTGGTTTGGTCCCAATCGGAGGAAAACTAGTCCCAATCGGACAAAACCTAGGACTAGTTAGCAAAAGTAGATTTTACAAAAAATCCAAGATGGTGGAAAATTTTTATAGGCAGAAATGAAATTGGAGATGTATATTTTGCTCGTCTGGTCAAGGATTGCATAGATATAAGACACTTGTGTATATGACAAACGGGTAAAAAATTATGGCCATTTTTCTAAACATGCTCATTATAATGCTACCATCTGGCCGATTGGGCCGAAACTTTGTGACACTGTAGTACTCTGGGGCACTACCTTCAGTTCCAGCTCTCTAGGCCTTATGGTTTCATCTGCACGATCAGTTTTAAAGTATAATAATAATAATAATAACAACAACAACAACAACAACAACAACAACAATTATTTATTATGATAAAAAAAAATGTATGATAAAAATCCTTACAATTACAATAGGGTTTCAGCCCTTCGGGCTTGAACCCCTACAAAAAAACAAACAAAAAACACACAGGTGATGAGTGTCCTCCTGCACTTAATACAGCCTTGCACAGACTGCTGCTTATTTACATCGTCACTAGGGGCCGCCCGCAAACCAATTTGACCGAACAAACTTTTCTGAGGCAATAAAAGACAACAAAAGGCTCAGTGCTGTGAATCGGATTCAGTGGGGCACCACCCCAAATATGGTGACGCCATTTTCAGCTGCCTGTGATGCCTAATGGATTGACCGACCCTGACAGGTACTATCCACTTCAACCTCTGGCAATACCAGGTTAAACCATGGCTCATCTGTATGGGCAGGTGGGGCAGTCCCACCAAATATTCAGCCACTTGAAAACATAGAAAACTATATAAACTTAATCAGTCCTAAACTGTTAACTCGTAAATGTGTTCATCATTATTTAAAAAATATTTCTAGGCTATTTTAAGTCGTAAAGTGATGTAAATATGTTGAAATTTAGTGCATGGCTTCGGTTGATTGGTTGGCTATATTAATGATTGCTTTAAACGGGGCAGGGGGTCTCTGAGCCTCTGAGCTCAACAGCGCCCCACATTTTCCCAATGTAAATCTGTGGTGAAAAATAGAAATGCATCATGCTCTAATTGTGAGTCATATGAGCAGATATAAGACTGCCACGCTTGTTTTTAGTTTACATAAATGTAGTTCCAGACAATGCCATATCATTCCGCTTCAGGAAAGTCTGTGTCAGTTAAGCAAACGCATCAGACTGTGAAGATGCGAGTGGCACAGATCATCCTGCGTGTAATAGTGTCCAATTTCTGTTACAGGACTCGTCTGAGAGATTGTCAGTAAGCGAGAAAATGGCTATCAAACAACTTGCCCCTAACAAACCAGCTATAAAAATTACGCAACAAACAAAGGACAATGGTAGGTTGTTCAGTAGGACATTTTCCAGGTTATGGTACGACAAAAAGTCTTGGCTGTCTGATTGTGCTAATTGGAATAAAGTTTTCTGTTTCCCATGTTTGCTTTTCTGTTCTTTAAAATTGGGACAGGTGGATGAGTGGAGTTGCGTAGGTGTGTGTGTGATTTAAAGCACTTCCATGAAAAGGCTAAACAAACACAAATCTAGCAAAGCTCATCTTAACTGTGCAATGAAACTAGCCATGCTTGGACAAGATAATATAGCAGCACAGTTAGATGAGAGCTACAGTGTTGGTGTATGAAACCACAATCTGCCCCACCTAAATTTATGGTCAGGAGCCACTACTGACCAGGATAATTAATTTTGTTACTCCATCTCCAGAGATGCACGCATCATTAGGGAGTATTAAGGCTTAATTAACACAATGCTTGCTGTATTGGCCAAACTAAATATAAGGTGATGTGCCAGTAAATAAAATTATATATATATAATATATATAAATAAATGTATACCACTGATATATAGTATGCTCTGGATTTATAGTATATATAGTATTTCAAAAAACAAGAAACCTGTCAGGAAATAACATTTATGTCAATATTGTCTATTCATAGAGTTTAAAAAAATACTTAAAAATATTAGTTAAAAATTAAAGAGAAAAATGTATCTATACAAAAGTCTCTTTATACCTGTTTGTATACATGTATAGCAAAAACCAAAGGGAAACCAATAGATCAAATACACTAATCGCTTATTCTTAGAAAGATTATTTTGAGAAGGTTTTGCATGAAGTCTTTTACATTAAGTATTTATCACGTTGCCTGAACGAGAGAGACTGTGAGGAAAGGTGGCATGCTGAACCAAAAAACAAGGTAACTAGTACGCCAGTGTATGTAGCACTGTTTTTTGTGACTAGGAGTGACAGAAGAGGTAGCAAAGGAACATATTTACAACACTGATTACACAGCCAAAGGTGTTTTCAGTTCAGCCATGTCCCCTAGGTGGAGAATCTGAGGTTGCTATAGTGCAAATTTACGGGGAGCCCAGAGGGAGGGGGTTGTGAATTTTTTTAGTAGTCATAACTGGACCGAAAAGAGATTAGATCCAATGTTATATAAAAAAAAAAAAAAAAGATCTGTATTTTGTAGTACAGATCTGTAATCTGTATTTTGAAAGAGTCACCGGTGAGGCAACCGTCTCATTGTACGTCATGACTAACCCTAACGCCATGACACAGTCACAACCTCAACCTCTCAACCAACTCTCAACCTCTCCTCCCAACCTACTAGCTTCAGATAAAGCCATGAATAAAACAATTACAATTAATCTGTCCATACCAGAGATGGAAACTGAAGTCTGCGAATTGGACTTGAGTCACACTTAAATCCCCCCGAAAAAAGACTTCACTTGGACTTGTGAACAACTGACCTGAGACTTGACTTGGACATGAGGACAGATAATTGTGAAAAACACACATCATTTTGGTTTGGCATTCCCGATTAAGTGCTCTCTTTACTGCCCGACATGACTGCATCAAACACCACATTTCTCTATTCATTCATTATTCCTTCATTCCCTATTAGTATGTGCTGCAGCAACTAAACACACAAGTCAGCATTATTATATGCACACATGACACATGGAAAACGTGCTGTTGTAAATAAACAACAAACACTAACAACCGAGCAAATTCTTACCTTGTGATAACCTCTGTCATTTTATTTGAAAAGTAATAAATTAATCTAAAGGTAAACTGTGGTGTTACACAGCTGTCAGGGGCTTGCTTGCTGTCCATTTTCAAGAAGTACAAATGTTTCCATGTCCTTTTCATGTTTTTTCCTTCCAAGTATTAACTACCGTATGCATATAACATCTATAATTACCAAGTTAAATTGCATATATTCACGAGAGTTTTGCTATCGAAAGCGCTCACTGGAAGACTACCTTACCAATCATTACCCTTCATTACTACAGAAAACTACGGCAACTCAAATAGGTCAAAATATACAGCATGTTTTTCTCTCATGGTGACAGAGTCTGCATTCCAAATGGTATAAATCTCCTTCTGAAGGGCCCTTTGAAGGGAGAATAATCAAGCTAGTCATGCTGTAAGATTGCTTCAAACTGAATTTACAATAAAAATGACTTACAAATTGAGTTCCGAGTGACCAATGTTAATAGTTTCAAAGTAATAGTTTTTGTGTATAAAAATTAAAGTATTAATGATTTAAGGAAAACCTTGTGTGCTTTATTAGACAATTTTGAATAAATGAACAATACATTCTCTAGAAGTAATGAGTTGTAATATTTCAAAATTAATTATGATTTATGAAAATTATGATTTAGTCTCATACACTGTTAATGGCAATAACTAACAGAAAGAAATATTGCTAAAAATAGAAAGACTTGAGACTTGACTTGGACTCCGCCTCAAAGACTTGGCCTCAGGGACTTGTAAACATGTCTGGTCCATACAGTCAGTTAACGTTGTCTGTATCAGGAAGTCATTTTTCACACTTTCATATTTCAAATAGTGAGAATTTATTCTAACCTAATAAAATGCTTACTCGGACACCTGATCTATCCATAAGCAGCTTGAAATTACTCAATTTTAGGGGCAAAGCATGTCACCTGACACACGTTCTCCAGTAACTCTCCATATGCCTCCAATGCAGCAGCCCATTACAGTCCACAATCACTTATCCCTTGTGTGTTTTTCTGGTTCAATACGAGTGTCTTGCTGAGTTGACTAGGCGAATAATAAAGTGAAAGTGATAGTAAGTAATTTTGTTTTGGACTAATGCAGACACAATACCAAGCAACATATGTATGGAGGTAAAATACACAGGCTTTCTTCCTCTTCCTGCTGTTCTAATCATAATGTATTAGAGATGATGACAAAGCTCACTAGGCTTTCCGTCTAGAACTGATGAATGGCATGACTTATGAATAAGATTAGACTGAGATTTGATGGAGGAGAGATACAGGTCATAGTTGCTGAAGGCTCAATCACAGAGTGTAGCCTGGAAATAAAGAAAAATGTTGGTTTTCATCCAAATAGTAACCAAAGATATTTGTTTACTTCTTTTGATTTATTATTCCTTATGGTCACTTTTCCTCTTTGTTTTTAAGGGATGATAAAAAACACTTCCTCTGCATTGTCATTTGTGATGGGACATCTGTTCCCTAATTTCAGTCAGAGTTTTTGTATTTAAAATGCAATGCTTATTGTCAGTAAGCTTAATAACTCTGTTGACTAAAAAGGCCTTTGTGACACAGTTGTACACCCATTTTTCTTGCTTTTCTTTTTAAATTGCATTTATTTACTTAATGTCAATAGTTGGGGCCTGATCATTTCCATGTTCACTACATTGACATTAGGGATTAGTTGTGACATGTTACATACCTGAAGTAACTTGTTCAAGGGCAAAACAATAAAGACCGGGCTGCTTTCTGCCTTTTATGGACAGATTAGTCTAGACTGATGACCAATTCAGCCAAGACCTTTTTCTTCATGAGCAACTGAAGGGATTTTTACAAAAGCAAGTTGAAGCAATTGGTGACTCAGAGACGCACATAAGCCTTAGCTTCATTTTGGCAAATCAGTTCAGAAAGGCAGAAGGGTTTGTTTACAGCATTCTGAGAATTGCTCACATATCAGCTCTATAAGTGAATCCATTTTATGTGAAAATCACAAAGATTCGTGTCTGAGAGAGTATCTTGTGGCATATTGTTCACTCAGTATGATGTGTATGATTGATGATAATACTCATTACATCACTGTTCGGGAGAAAGGACTAATGGGTACTTACTGGCATGCTTGGCAAGCTCCTGTCTCAGCTTTCTGAGCTCAGATTTCTTTTTGGGCATTTGTTCAGATAGCATATGGCCTCCCCCTCATATAGGAGGAGCTTACCCAGAGTATCTGTCTGAGCTTAAATCAGTGTGTTTGACTGTGCCTTTGCGAACCCGTGAGACTGACCCTGCAATTAACATGCCACATACTGGGCATACTTCTGGAATGTAATGGTTTAAGCTTCTGCATTACGCAAACTGATCACCTACTAATGGAATTGGTTTGAAAGAAAACATTGGACTTGGGGTCAGTTTAACTGGGTAAGAGTAGATTTCTTATTGTGTACAGTGTCATGTTTGACGACCTTTCTGAGACCTTAAATGCGACACAACCGGAACGATGTAAACAGGGTGTATCAGGGCAGAGAGAAAGGAGAAGGCAGTACTGGAAATGAGCTGGGAAGTTTGGATAAAAGGCAGTCCTAGCTGATCTGGGACCTGTTTATGTATGTAGGCAGAGGATGTTCATGTGTGTGATCACCGGGTAGAGAAACCATCATACTAGATCAGGCTACACGTTAGCAGTATGATTCACGTAGACTTGACACACTGTAAAATGGCATTACTTGGTGGAATTTTGAATCTAATAGTATAATAGAGTAGCTTTATTTGGTAATATTTTGAAACACCTCACTGAACCATAATCTACATCCAAGTTAGTGTGGTCTGTAGTATTGCATTCTGATGAGTTAAAATGTTGTTAAAATACAGAGTTCAAGGGAAGTGAATGCAGCTTGTTTCCATGCCATTCTCATCTTTTTAAGGTATTGCTCTTACAGCTTGAAATGTATCGAGCTACTTTGCAAGCCTACATGTTGTTGTAAAGCTATTTTGTGTGCACAGAGTGAAAGTGACAGTGTGTGTGGGTGTGTACAGAGGATAATCATTTCAGAAAACAGGAAGAGAGCATCTGGAGAAAAACATGGCAATTCCATCTCTCTCTATCTCTCTCTCTCTCTCTCTCTCTCTCCTTATGCTTCTTGCTCATATATTTGCATGGATATTTCAGTATTTACATTTTCTATCAATCATATCTGTAATGAATATTCATTCAAATAAGACATGTTTTTGATGATGAAATCTTAATCATATATATCTATGTAAATTAAACAAATGCAGCAATGTTCTGTGGAGTTATTTACTGTAACTTCATGAAAAAACCCAAGGTGTGTGTGTGTGTGTGTGTGTGTGTTTGTACCTCCATTTTGTCATGGATTTGCTCTCTAGGAAATGTTATTGTTGCAGTTTCTACTTTACCATCAGAGCTAGAAAGATTCAGTTTGGCACTAAGTATTTATCAGGTCATTAGATACAGTACAACTACTGCATACTGTATCTAACAGATATGAAGACTTCTACTTAAAATAATGACTGTTTTAAAACATTCCTGCATTTAAATGTTCTTCATTATTTCTTAAATTAGAGTTGTTTATTACAGTAGCTGTTACTTTCCATAATGCGTCTCTAATATGGAATATCACTATATTAAATCACTTTAGTCAAATGTCATAGCTGTTCAATGGGAAACGCTGTAAGCAGCTTTCATCATGCACTATTATGAAGCATATTTGTGCTAATGATAATGTTTGCAACTATTATCTCACATTCTGGACACTAGACTCTTTTCTCCCAGTCAGTACATAATCCATTGCAGCCTCAGGCAGCTCCACAAAACTACTGAGTCATAGCTCTAGCTGTGCACCTAATCGTGTCTAATGCAAAATACAGTTCTGGTCTTATGACAAATACGTCATTAGATTGAAACTTGATGTATGCATGTGTTTAATATGGCTCTTTCTGTCTCCCTTTGTCATACATCATTCATTCACTTTGGTATATAAAACTCCTGTGCTACTCTTTCTTAAGTGCTACAAAGCATAAAACAAAGGGGCGTAGACAACAAGTCCCATCCGCTCTCTACCTTAAACGCACGCATGCACACACACACACACACACTCACGCACACACATACACATACACGTTAGACATGCTGAGAGAACAGATTGTAAATACAAGGGGAGTTTGGCTTGAGGTATAATAGATGCCTAGAACGCTAAATCTGTTCAAATGCATGCTTATTGTTTGCCATCTGGCTGCAGTGCAAGTCAGAGAGGTGTCTTTGTAGCATTTCTTTTCCACTAAGGAATTGCAGTGTCACTTTGCAGCACCTGTGCTGCTGCCATTTTAAAAGCACAGAGTAGCTTTGGTGTCTGATGAAAACAAGACCATGCAAACTATGAACTAAGATGAGATTTATGAAAAAATTACTAGATGAAATGCACTTGTTAAGTATAATCGTGCAAAACTGAGGGTTTTAGTCTCTGTAAATATGAGCTGTCATATATGCTTAAACAAAAATACTCATACTAAAGCACTTTAATCAACTTCTACCTCTAAATCTATGATAATGACAAATCATGAGTATATTTAATAACAGAAAAGACCAGAGAACTATAAATAGGTCCAGTAGACCTTTAACTTGAGTTAAAAACACCAATAGCGCAATAGAGCATTCGCGATAGAACACTACTGCAGAGTTTACGGGCAACGTAAGAAGAAACACCTTCCACCCACTGAGCTGTGAGTTAGTCTCTGTACTAACAGTATGTCTGCCTCAGCTGAGTGACGTACTCGGAATGGGATATACCGTTTCAGTAGAGCAGTGAGATATGCTGGAGTTAAACTACTTAGAGCTTTATACGTCATAAACGGCACTTTACAGTCAATATGTAACTGAATAGTCAGCCAGCGTAAATAAAATAAAATAAGACTAGGTTAATTTGATTTGACTTTTTTATGGTGATGCAGGCTGCAGCAATTATTCAAATCAATTAAATTGTATATGTATAGTGCTTTTTAACAATGGAAATGATGACAAAGCAGCTTTTCAGTAATATATAAATTCAGGATATACATTTTCAATTTATAAATTATATGAGCAGGTCAGAGGTGATGGCATCAAGGAAAAACTTCCTGAGACGATATGAGGAAGAAACCTTGAGAGGAACCAGACTCAAAAGGGAACCCATCCTCATTTGGGTGACATGGATAGTGTGATTATAAATAATTCCCTTCTATATAGTCAAAAAGTTTGCAAAACTTACTGGGGCAGCTGTAGCTCAGGTGGTAGAGTGGGTTGTCCACTAATCATAGGGTTGGCGGTTTGATTCCTGACTCCACATGCTGAAGTGTTTTTGTGTAAGACACTGAACCCCAAGTTGCTCCTGATGGCAAGCTAGCACCTTGCATCGCTCCAGGGACCTTGGCGCTGTGAGGTAGCAATACTACCTGCTGCACTATCACGCCACCCTACTCTATAATCTGTGAAACTAGTCTATACAGTATATATTTATAGCAAATTAAAAGCATCACAAGCATTTCATGAACAGCCTCAAAATGTGAACAACTACAACCTCAATTCCAAAAAAATTGGGATGCTGTATAAAACATAAATAAAAACAGAATGCAATGATTTGCAAATCTCATAAACCCATATGTTATTCACAATAGAACATAGAAAACATATCAAATGTTTAAAAAGCTCTGAATAAAATGGATATATGGACTACACCCCCGGTTTGGCTCTTTGTCTCTCTCTTTTGGACCAAACAGTTAAAGGGTAATTAAGCAGACTTTGTTTAATGGAAGGTAGAATTCAGTGTCTGTGTAATAGATGGAATAGTTAAGGGTTTAAATGGTCATTTTCTGGCTGTTGAATTGATCATTCATTCATTTAATTAAACATTAGTGGAGAACAAGGGAGACTTGATTGTGATCTAGTTTGGACTTGCCACTGTAGAACAGGGTAATGAATCACTGACCACACAAAAAATCTTTGCCTTGAAGCCGAGAGATGCCATACTGAGCAGACAAGCCAAATTAACCTGTCAGACTAACTGCAAGAGCTTGGCAGGTGAACTCAGGTTAAATAAGACTTGGCAAGGTGATCTGTGCGTGTGTGTGTGTGTGTGTGTGTATGTGCATGCCCGTGCGCAGGGGTGTGTGTGCATCTTTTAGGGGTTGGGGTTGGTGCAGGAGAGAAAGAGAGATGGTGTGAATAGACTTTTAATAAGAACCATGTAATCAGATTTGATAATATTCTGTGTGTTATTCAAAGGTGTGAGGCAAAAATAGTGTCAATGTGAACGCACAGCAGATGCTGGATACTTTGCCTCCATAGAAACAGAACCTACCTTGTAAAGTTCTTTGCTGATGCATACATATCTCATGTAACACCACCTTCCTGAATCAGCAACTCGATATAATACAATATAAATCAGGATGTCACACAGTTTTAAATAATAAATTGGTTAGAATGCAGTGAACATTTGTACATGCAGGAGAGCCAGGGGCAGTGAGAGGGAGGAACAGGGCTGCAGACTGAAACAGAATAAAAACACAAGTGTCAGGTTGCATAATCCTTTCTCTGGAACTCTACTCTTCTGCAGATCTCCTACATAATCATTTAACCTTTTTTCAAAACGTGCAGTAAATATTAAGATTATTAGAGTTTCTTGTTCAGGTTGCTTATGGAGTTTTTTTTTTGTGTGACATCGATTGCTTATATTTTAGCTTCTTATTTGCATGCCTCATCATTGATTCAGTCATCCATCTATCTTCAGGAACCACTTTATCTTGGTCAGGGAGCCCATCACAGAAAAACACAGTAAACATAGCACATGCACAAAGCCAGTGGTGTAGGTTTTATTTAAGCAAGGACGCACTGCTAAAAGTACCTGACCTAGCATGTGATAAATATTAATTTTTATCCGACATGTAGCACATTTGCCACACACCTCCGTGTTGGGGGTTTGAAGGAGGCGGGGAGCTTCCTCTGGGTACTCTGGTTTCCTCCCCTCCAAAGACGTGGCTTTTTGGCATTTCCAAATTGTCTGTAGTGTTTGAATGGGTGTACAATTGTGACCTGTGATGGATTCGCCCCCTGTATAGGGTGTCCCCTACCTCATGCCCGAGAGTACGCTGGGATAGGCTCCAGGCTCCCCCACAACCCTGTGTAGGATAAGCGTTACTGAACATGGATGGATGAATGGTTGGATAAACAATGTTTTTTGTGATCAGGATCAAATAAAAAAAGAAAAATGAGCAGTTAAATATACTTCAGACTGTTGTCAGAAACAGAACTTGTTGCATTATCACTTCCCCTTTTACCAGAACTATGCAGATTTATAAAAGAAACTAATTATTGACATTGTATTTGAGAGGATTTATTGTTGATCATTGTTGATCTGGAGGTTTGCTTTGGGTCATTGTCATGGTGAAAGGTGAAGTTCCTCTTTGTCTTAAGTGTTTTAGCAGAAGCCTTAAGGTTTTGTGCCCAAATTGACTGGTTTTTGAAGCTATTCATTATTCTCTACACATTGATTAAAGCCCCAGTTCCGGCTGAAGAAAAACAGCCCCAAAATTGCAACCTCCATGCTTCCTTTTGGTGATGCGCTGGCTATTTATTTATTTATTTATTTGTTTGTTTGTTTGTTTGTTTGTTGTCTTTGTCTACTTTGGTATTCTGGCCAAAAAGTTTGACTTTGGATTCACCAGGCCATAATACATTATTCCACATTGTTTTGGGAGATGGGGTGACTGTTTTTGCTAAAAAAAAAAAAAAAAAAAAAAAGGCTTGCTACCCTTTCAAATAGCCCAGACATATGTAGAATTCTGGAGATCGTTGTCACATGTAGGGAGCATTCAGTTCTCACCAGAAATTGCTACAATTCTTTTATTGTTGCCGTAGGCCTCTTGCCAGCCTCCCTGATCAGTTTTCTCCTGATCTTCACATCAATTTTAGAGGGACATCCTATTCTTAGTAATGTCACTGTCGTGTATTTTCTCCACTTGTTAATTATTGTCTTTATAGTGTTCCATGGTATATCCAATGCCTTTGATGTTTTTTGTCACCCTCTCATGATGGATATTTTTCAACAATGAGATCCCGTACCTGCGAATTTGCTGTTACCAAGAAGAAGTCAGGACAATCCTATAGGAACAGCTGTACCTTACAGTGAGGGAAAAAAGTATTTGATCCCCTGCTGATTTTGTACGTTTGCCCACTAACAAAGAAATGATCAGTCTATAATTTTAATGGTAGGTTTATTTGAACAGTGAGAGACAGAATAACAACAAAAAAATACAGAAGAATGCATGTCAAAAATTTTATAAATTGATTTGTATTTTAATGAGGGAAATAAGTATTTGACGCCTCTGCAAAACATGACTTAGTACTTGGTAATGACTTAGTAATTACATTTAATTTTCAATACCCTGGCTGAAGGAAGGAGGTTCTCAAAGAGCTCCATCTTGGTCTCATCTGACCACCAGAGGACAACTGGGTGAAAGTGTTGTGGAGAGATGAGACCAAAATGGAGCTCTTTGGCATCAACTCAACTCGCCGTGTTTGGAGGAGGAGGAATGCTGCCTATGACCCCAAGAACACCATCCCCACCGTCAAACATGGAGGTGGAAACATTATGCTTTGGGGGTGTTTTTCTGCTAAGGGGGCAGGATAACTTCACCGCATCAAAGGGACGATGGACGGGCCCATGTACCGATCAATTCTTGGGTGAGAACCTCCTTCCCTCAGCCAGGGCATTGAAAATGTAAAAGTAATTACTAAGTCATAACCAAGTACTAAGTCAGTTTTGCAGAGGGGTCAAATACTTATTTCCCTCATTAAAATGCAAATCAATATGTAACATTTTTGACATGCATTCTTCTGGATTTTTTTGTTGTTATTCTGTCTCTCACTGTTCAAATAAACCTAACATTAAAATTATAGACTGATAATTTCTTTGTCAGTGGGCAAACGTACAAAATCAGCAGGGGATCAAATACTTTTTTCCCTCACTGTATATGGGATGTAATCAGTCACTTTAACGGTTGGCCGGTGTATACTAATTAGTATTTAACATGAACCTGAATGTGATTGGTTGATTCTGAACATTGCTACATTCCCAATTATGACAGGGTGTGCACAATTATGAAAGCTGGGAATCTAAAGATTTTAGTTTTTCTTTCCCCCCTAAAACATTGCTGGGTCTTTGTCGCTTGATTGTTATATGTTGCAACTTCACAATAAAGGTGAAAATGGTTCTGACATGATTTAATTAGTTAAATTATTTTACATCATAAAAACCTGCCAGTTTAACAGGGGTGTGTAGACTTTTTTAAATCCACTGTAAACCTTCCCCCAGTGGGCCTATGTCAGCACTTACAGCTTTCATTTTGTCCATTAGCAATAATAAATCTATGACACTAAATTGGAGTAAATTGAGCAAATTCATCATATTTTTAAAAAGTTGAACAAATAACGGAACATCAGCTTATATCTGTCAAATAGCAACATATTTTAAAATCACTGGTCATGCGAAAGAGGTGATTAGTATTTCACCTAATTTAAAATGCATGGAGTTGATGTGGAATGTGGACTTTATGAAGATTAACATTTGTTGAATGGCTGATATACTATATATGGTTGGCATCTGCCCCACCGGCCCTATGGATGAACTGCCAACAACAGTCATGAGAAAGGAGCAGACTCTGGCCCTGTCCACTTTGATTAAAAATTTGTGCTTTTGGAAGTTTATATGTTTTTTTGACTTTTGTTCCTCTTTTAATCCTAAACGCTAGTCTATGTTAGATGGAACACCTGGACTAAACCAGATAGCTATATTACTTACAAAACACAGTTGGTAAATGGTCTGCACTTATATAATGCTTTTTTTAACCTTAGTGGTTCTTACACTGTGTCTCATTCACCCATTCACACACACACACACTCACACACCAATAGTAGCAGAGCTGCAATGCAAGGTGCTAACTTGCCATCGGGAGCAACTTTGGGTTCAGTGTCTTGCCCAAGGACACTTCAGTATGTGGAATCATGTGGGCAAGGAATCAACCTGCCAACCCTACGATTAGTGAATAACCCGCTCTACCAACTGAGCCACAGCCGACCCAGTTAGCTAAGATGCAGTAGTAGTTCTTCTCTTTTAATTCAGACAGAAATCTTAGTTGCTAACTGGCCAAGAACATCTTACAAAATAAAAAGATCATTAAAAAAATTATTTAGTAATATTACATGAAAACTGCAGGCTGTGTGCTGCATTTCACTTGTGTTCTAGGGTAAGGATGAAAACCCATCACAGAAATGATCATAACTTAAGAATTTATATAGAAGTTCTGTAATAATTACATGATTTTTTTAAATCAATCGTGGCCAAGTTTAACCACCAAATGCAATCAAAGCAGTATATTAAAAGATGATATGCACCAATCAGACATAATTAGGGACAACAACAACACAAAATCTGTATGCTGTGCAGATCCAGCTTACTACAGCAGTTTCATCTCTCTCCTGCGAACATGCTGCTGCATCTTCTTTGATGTTGATCTGAAAATTGCAGAGAAACCATTTCAAGCATTTCAGACCCTACTAATGGACCTGCAAATGTTCAAACAGCCCTGACCCTTCCAAACGCACAAGGCGTATCCTATAAATAACACCATATTTATAAAATCCTCTATGTCTCCATGGTAACTCCTGCTTGGTAACTGTGTCTTAGTGTGAACATACTGGAGCACTCGACTCCACATTTGCAATCACTCTGCTATCATCAATAGTCATGGAAACAGTGTTGACTCTGATTCAGGCTGGAACAGCAGGGTCCTTAGGTCCTTAGTTGTTCTTAAGGACAACAATCTGAATTGATCCCCAAGTGTCAGCTGTTTGTTCAGAATATCAAACTTCTTGCATATTTAAAACACCTATCATGAAACCACATTATCAAGAATGTGAATAAAATTCAATAATTTGTGTTCAATAAAAATAATTAAGTCTTAAACAGGCAGCACTTTCCTGCTTTTAAAAAGCTATGTGCTAATGAAGAAGAGATAATGTGCACTCTTGTATTTATGTTGTATGTGCACTGATGCACACGTTAAACAAGAAGCTGCTTGCACCATTTTTACCAACCTCCAATAGATCACATGAATATTTAAAAATACAGTGCCCTCCACTAATATTGGCACCCTTGGTAAATATGAGCAAAGAAGGATGTGAAAAATGGTCTTTATCGTTTAAACTTTTGATCTTTTGTTTAAAAGAAATCTCAAAAATACTCTGCTCTCATGGATATCAAACAATTGTAAACACAACACAGGTTTATCAAAAAAATATATCTTTGTTAAATATGGGTGTGCCACGATTATTGGCATCTCTATGCATTTATATGAGAAAAATTTATTTGAAGTACATTCCCATTGGTGACCCAGGTGTACTAAACAATGTCAAGTTCAATCATGACTTCCTGTTTCACAGGAGAATAAATATGAGGTAACACATAAGCCAAATTCCCTTAGTCATTCATAACAATGGGTAAGACGAAGGAATATAGCTGTGATATGCAGCAAAAGGTTGCTGAACTTCACAAAATGTGAAGTGGCTATAAGAAAATAGCACAAACATTGAAAATGCCCATTTCCACCATCAGGGCAATAATTAAGTTTCAGTCAACTGGAAATGTTATAAATCAACCTGGAATTGGACGTGTGTCTATATTGTCTCAACACACTGTGAAGAGGATGGTTAGAGTGGCCAAAAAATCTCTAAGGATCACAGAATTACAGAATTTTGTTATGTCTTGGTGTCAGAAAGTCTCCAAAACTATAATCCAAAGTCACCTACATCACCACAAGTTGTTTGGAAGAGTTTCAAGAAAAAAGCCTCTACTCTCCTCCAAAAACAAACTCAAGCATCTTCAGTTTGCGAGACACTACTGGAACTTCAAATGGGATCCGGTTCTATGGTCAGATGAAACCAAAATAGAACTTTTTAGAAATAAACACCAGAGGTGGTATTTGCGCACACAGAGGTAGCCATATGGAAAAGTACCTCATGTCCACGGTTAAATATGGTGGGGGCACTTTTATGTTTTGGGGCATGTTTTTCTGCCAGAGGACCTGGACATTTTGTTAGGATACATGGCAACATGGGCTCTATCAAATATCAACAGACATTAAATGCAAACATGACAGCCTCTGCCAAAAAACATAAAATGAGTAGTGTTTGGATCTTCCAGCAGGACAATGATCCAAAACATCCATCAAAATCAACACAAAAATGATTTACTGAACAAAAAATCAAGGTCCTGCCATGGCCATCCCAGTCCCCTGGAAAGAAAACCTGTGGGGTGAACTGAAGAGTATAGTCCACCAGCATGGACCTCGAAATGTAAAGGATCTGGAGAGATTCTGTATTGAGGAATGGTCTCAGATCCCTCCCATGTATTCTCCAATCTCATCAGGCATTATTGGAGAAGACTCAGAGCTGTTATCTTGGCAACGGGAGGTAGCCAAGTATTGACTAAAAGGGTGTCAATTGCACACCTATATTTAACAAATATGTATATTTTCTATAAACCTGTGTTTTGTTTGCAATTGTTTGATATCCATGAGAGCAGAGTATTTTTGTTAATTTGAACAAAAGATCAAAGGGTTAAACAATGAAGACAATTTTTCACAGCCTTCTTTGCTCATATTTACCAAGGGTGCCAATATTAGTGGAGGGGACAATATATACATATATGTGATACATATTCATAATCTGATTTGTCATATATCCCACCACTAGATGCGTGTTTCCATGTTTGTGTGTGTATTTATTGAAAAAGAATTGACAGAAGTGACTGTAATTCTATGTCCTTTTGTTCGGTTAACTTGCACCCACAGTAGTCATTCCTGAACTGACTCTCAGGCTTCAAACATTGCACTGCAGGTGCAAATATAATCTATTTGTATAGACACCCACTGTATTTTGCACCTTTAGGCAGAAAAATCTACACTGCATATTAATTAAAGCAAATCCTAAAAAGAAAAGACAGACAAGACATGCTCTTAATAAAAAGACTCAAAATAATAAAAAAAAGAATATAAAATAAAATAAAATAAAAGATTATAATTTAATCAAATAATATTTTAATAAAATAAAATGAATAATGTAAACACAGTTAATACTGTAAATCTACTTACAGCTTTTTGCATGTTTCATAAATTCAGCCATTATTATGCCAGAACGTGTTCATTATGTGTATTTGAGAGGAAAAAAACTACATTATTAAGAGAGAATGGTAGTGTATAACTGAGCATTTTGCACGTGAGAGCATTTTAAATAAATATGTCAGATCATTGTGAGAGAATTGTGTGAGAGCGCTTTATGTGAGAGATAAATATAATAGCAGTTCAGCAATGAAAGTATGTGTATTAGGCATGAAATCTGAATAAAAGCATAAACGCCACATTGACAGCATTTTCCCTCAATGCCCTTTAAAGAAAGAAACAACCACCGAAACCACAAGGTCATGTTTTAATACTTTGTCACATCAGAAAGCAGAGCTAAGCGATGCTAAGGGTGCCATAAGGAAGGTAACATTGCAAGCACTGAGTTTACACTTCATTTGTTGTCATTACATCATCAATGGTCTACTCCTCATTTATTGATTTCAGTGTTAGAGTAGGATAAACATCAAACAGCTCAGTACTGTGGATCTCCAGCCAAAGGAAAGAGCAACCAACAGACAGCATAGTAAAAACCATTTAGAAACTGAACATCCAAAACATGGCCTTCACTGTGATTCATGCTCATGTTGCTCTGAAGGTGCCAAGATGAGTCTTACATTAATCTGAGTGTGTGTGTATGACCTTTCCAAATACAACTAAGCTACACCAACATAGTTTCCCTGTGGTTCTTCTTGACTCATTCACCTACAACGATGCCAGAGGAGACTGCTCATCTGTCATGATATTCGTTTTGAGCCGATATCTCTTAGACTTGAGAGGGAAAGAGTCTTTAGGACTAGATATGTGATCAGAAAACGCCACAAAAAAACAAACAAACAAGAAAAAAAAAACAAACCTTCATAAATCTCGCTCTATAAATCTCCCTTCAAACATTCCCTATAATTATCAAAACATAATGACCATACATCAACATTCTATCTAAAACAAACAAACAAACAAACAAAAAAAGGTACTAATTTTCTTTTACAAAGAACACTTTATTAGTAATTACCTCATTGCATTTGTGTAGTAGTTACGGGCCTAAATATTGTTTTTCTTTCCATTACAGGCACAATAATGTATTTTGCTGCATCAAATATACTCAGCCATTTTTTTTGATGAACAACTGCTTTTATTTCCAGAAAAACATTCAACAACTGAGACATAAACTGAACAAGTTTCACAGACATTTGATGAAAAGAAATGGAATAATGAATGCCTGAACAAAGGGGGGGTCAATATTTAAAGTAACAGTCAGTATCTGGTGGTCACCAGCTGCTTTAAAGTACTACAGAGCATTTCATCTACATGGACTGCACCATATTCGTAAGTTCTCAATCACATCAGGTTGTGTGATTCCTGTCTCCCTGTAGCACTGTCTTAGGCGTCTTACATTACAGACATTGCAGTTTATTGCTCAGGCCACATCTCCAGTCCTCATGCCTCCCTGCAGCAGGCCTATTGCATGTTCACGCAGGTGAGCAGGATCCCTAGACATCTTTGTTCAGGTGTTTTTCAGAGTCAGTAGAAAGATCTCTTTAGTGTCCCAAGTTATTGTAACTGTGACCTTAATTGCCTACCTCCTATAAACTGTTCGTGTCTTAAGGACTCTTCCACAGGTACATGTGCAATAATTGTTAATGGTTCACTGAACAAGCATGAAAAACATTGTTTAAACCTTTTCCAATAAAGATCTGTAAAGCTTATTTGGATTTTACAAAATTAACTTTAAAATAGTCTCCTGAAAAGGGGAGTATAATCAATTCAATTCAGTTTTATTTGTATAGCACTTTTCCTTGTACATTGTCACAAAATTTTCAATGGATAAATTTGTCCCTAATGAGCAAGCCAGAGACAACAGTGCCAAGGAAAAACTCCCTGAGATGATATGAGGAAGAAACCTTGACAGAAACCAAACTCAAAAGGGAACCCATCCTCATCTGGGTGATACAAGATAGTGTAATTATAAATAATTCCCTTCTATAAATGTGTGCTATACAATAAAACAAAGAATGCAACTGTGTAATCACAAAATTCACCACAGTCTCAACATGAAGTTTATTCCGCTGGAGTCTATCCACTGATGTAGACCCGAGCGCAAAGTCTGTTTGTGCATATAGTGTATAAATGGTATATTCTAGCACAGTGGTCACCAAGCCTCTTCCTTGAGATCTACCTTCAGGCCGGTTTCATCTTCAACCAAAATCTAACACACCTCTTTTAGATGATCAAGAACTTCTTAAGGCAATAATTAGATGGTTAGGCGGGCACAATTAGGGTTGGAGCTAAAGTCGTCAGGATGGTAGAGCTCCAGGAACAGGGTTGGTGACCACTGGTCTAGAGAAACAAGTGATTACCAATTAACTGCTTTATCCTGTTCAGGGTCATGGTAGATCAGGAGCCAATGTTGGAAATACTGGGTGTGAGGTGGGAACACAACCCAGATGTACCCCTAGATCACAGAGCACCATGCACACACACACACACACACACACACACACACACACACACACACGCACACACACGCGCGCACACACGCACACACGCACACACACCTACAGTAGAGGCAAATAATCTTAGCCAATCCACCTATTTGCATTTTTGGGTGGTGAATGGAAACTATAGAATCCACTAGAAACCATAACAATTGAGGGGGGATTGATTTGGATTTATTTCCAGGCCTCTATTAGAGGATGTTTTTTTATTAGAGGACCAGAAGATCCACTCTTGTTGTAATTCAATATGGTACTTGTTACTTAGCAGTCTGCTCCCTGAGGATAATCATTTTGAAAGACAGTATGCAAAAATTTGCAGATTGGACTGGAAAAATGCCAACTGTAGAGTTCAAGTGAGACTTACAAACTGTTTAATGAACGGCTTGCTTCTCAGAGAAATGACAAAATCCCTCACAAATGATATCATTCAGAAAGAATAGTTTTACACCACAATGCTTTACACCACAAACCCAATCAAATTTGATTGGTCAGAAGGGTAGAAGGTGTAATTATCTGTAACAGCAGCTCTGACAACAGTTTGAGCTGCACGATTTATATTATTGTGTTTATTTTATTACATTTTCCTTTCTATAGTAAAATTTGCTCAGGGATTTTATGGTAGATGCTCCACAGAAACGTTTTTTTTATTTTTTTATTCTGTGAGACGCATTTTTGTCTGTTTGGAAGAGTATCCAGTGTCCGTGCTTTGTAACAGTCAGCTGTAACAATCAATCACGAGAACATTTTCATGACAGATGGCTTTGCTGTTTCTCTGTAACATGACAAGCTACATTTTTTTACCTTATCAAGTTCAGCCACGAAAATGCTCATTTACTCATATTTTGCTGAACAGCTTCCCTTCAGGCTACGTGCCATGTGTACTATGGGTGTTTCATTACTTCTTCTTCAGTGAAGTAGCGAGAGAAAAAGATGCCAAGGCTGCAAATCTAGGACCATACAGTTCCCTTCAGAATTTCTAAATTGCTGACACCTACGTACATGATTATACTGTATACTTTAAAAACTTTGTTATGGGGAAAAAACACCCTAAAATATATTCAACTAAACCCATTAAACTATTCCAGTGATCTCCAGAAGGTGGAATCTGTGTGATTATGTTTCTCATTAACTTCTAATGAACTGAGCATAACTAAGCAGTAAAAATGAGAGCACTGTGCTCAGGTGTATATTAAAACTCGCAAAGATAGTACAGGACAAACATTAAGAGTTGGTGAAATAATTTTCAGTTATGCCAAAAGCACAGTCTAGTCTCTGAGGTCTAGCGATTCTGGAGGAGTTACATACTCACTCTGTCAGGAACTGCAAAAGGAGCACTGCTTCCACTGCAGCGTGCATGTTTGTAAAGCCGCTGCTCTATACTGCTTAGATGAGTGATAAAAAGAGAAAGACGTTCTGTGGAGGTTCACTGCCGCATATTTAAATCCCACACTGCAGTATGTGCATATATTTATGTGCAAACGTGTGTTTCATATGTGCATGCATGTGCACACTACAGTCATGGCCCTTTGGCTGTTCTTCTGGTCTTTGCCCTTTTGTTAATCTGAATCAGAGGCATAGAGCTTCAGTCATTGAAACTGTATTATACTCATAGTGCAGCATGTCAGTCTGAATGCCTTACGACTTGTACCTGCTTCAAACTAGTTTCTACCAGTTTATACTACCATAGTGCAGAATTCTCAAGTAAGAAGGAGTGATTTTATTTTCTGACAATATGACGGGCTTATGTTAATGTGCTCAGTCTAAAACATTATTGTTCCTATAGTAACAGCTCATTCACAGGGACTTGTATGGCAGACGCTCCAGATAATAGCTAATAGCTTCTGGGGTAGCCCTTAAAGGTTCTGTGTAAGACCGTGCAACAGAGTGTTTGCATACTAACCTCTTTGGGAACACCTGAAGGTTCTATGTTGAACACTACAAATGAGTGGTTCTGAGGAGCCCGTAAAGTTTCAAGTCCAACGTTACAACAGACTGGTTACCCATTAGCATCTGGGGAATCCTTCAAGGTTCTATGTAGAAGCCTATAAAATATATAAAATAGTGGTTACCCATTAACCTCTTAGATAACTCTTACAGTTAGGGTTAGTTAAGGTTGTTTACCTCTTAGATTCTGAGGAACCCTAGACTTCAATATAGAAGCCTACTACAGAGTGCTAGTTTTCACCTATTAGCCTCTGGAGAGCCCTTTAAGGCTCTATATAGAATTCTATGAGTGCTTCTATATTAACCATCAAATAATTTTTTTTTCTCCTCAGAGTGTACTGTTTACTCCTGAGGGACCTTTGTGTTGTAAAAACCAAGTGTGTGTGTGTGTGTGTGTGTAAATGTTTTTGCCCTTTCATGTGTCTACAGAGCATCCATCCTCCTGGCTAAGAAAATCATTTTCTTTGTCTCACTATGGCAACGAAGCAGCATGTGGCTGATTCTAAATGTAGACATTAACAGTGCGTGCTGAGCTGATACAGAATTGTCTTTTCATTTTGACTCTGTGTGGGTTGGAAAGGACATTTGAAACTCAAAGGTGGTCTCTCAGTACTCAGTAGGGTGGGTACACACAGACTGCAGGTATTTTTCTTCAGCACTGCTTGCAGCACCACCTGATTTCACTAAAGAGCTTTTCTCCCTAAAGACATCGCGCATCTAAACACTGCCTGCATGCTTTAATGAACACTAACACTGCTAGACTGCATCATTTTATTCTACTCACATTAGCACTGTTTTGTTGCTCATTCTTTAACAATAATGAATCTAATTAGTGCACTTAAATGGTGTGCATGTCTTCAACAAATACCCAGAGACACCACAGTGTTTGATGGATGATTTTATAAATATTCAGCAATCTAAAGCTGGCTTTATTTTTAATCAGCACATTGAAGGTGGTTATATAAGTCATGTGATGTAAGGCAAGCATCAGAGTGAAAACTGAAAATAATGATCTTCTTATACAATACGGAAAACATCGCAGAAAAATGCAGCAATGCATGCAGATTAGGATGTAATTTTCCTCTGGTCTCAGCTAAGCAGATGATAATTGTGGTTGGTCTGGTGGGAACAGTGAGGTAGAGAAAGAGCAATCCCTCTGCTGTATGTGTGGAGACTCATACCGTCTGCCACTGGCCTAGGTCCAGCTCTCTCTCTCTCTCTCTCTCTCTCTCTCTCTCTCTCTCGTCTCTGTCTGTCTCTCAACTCATCTTTTTGTTTTCCACATTATGTCTCTTGTGTCTTTTTTAATTTGAGTTGAAATTCAATTACTCTGCCTCCATTTACATGACGGTTTCCTGCATCTTTGGTTTGGATTGCCTGCTCAGATTCAACCCCATGCATGTACATTTCAGTTAGTCAGCCTGATTGCTGTATCACATATTTAAAAAATCTGCTCAACTATTATACTACAAAAATGATACTTAACCATTGACTTCCTGTATTGTTCCTTGTTTTCAGTTATCTTGTGCAAAAATATGCTCACTGCATCAAAACTGTAATTCTGCATGACAATTCGGCAGCCATATACTGTGTGTGTTTTTGACGCTACATATTGGGAGGGGTCTCGATTGCACCTCAGACCTGTGTAATGGTTTCCGTACCTTATTCTATCTTTTTTATTCAGTCAGTAACGATGTATGAATGATGAATTTTAGGCTGACCTTTCTGTTTGTATACCGTATTTACTGGTGCTTGCCATCTTGCAAGGTAACTGTAAAAGCCTGACAATTTAAAGTGTCCTTTCTGTGTTAACAGTTTCTTACCAGAAACATAGACACCACACACACACACACACACACACACACACACAGAGCAGTTGTTTCAAATGCTTTCTAACACAGAGGAAGTACATCTGTCACTTATGACAAATTGGAGGGGGAAAATACTCAGAACATATTAATCCTGCAAAAAAACCAAAAAAAACCCCAGAAAAAACCCAAAACAGCTTGAAATCATTATGCACACTGATTTCAAGCAAGAAGTTGAACCAGATAAAAGTAACAAGCCAGATGTAACCAGCACAAACCAGTTTGAACCAGCTGTTATAGGCTTCTACATAGAACCAGTTTGAATTAATTCGGGTTTAAGGTTTGTTTCTTTGTGTTTATTTAATCCTAGCAGTGAGAAGAGCTACAAGAATAGATTTTGTCCTGTATTTTAAGAACAACGACATCTCAACTACAGTGCATCCAGAAAGTATTCACAGTGCTTCACTTCTCCCACATTTTGTTATGTTACAGCCTTATTCCAAAATGGATTAAATTCATTATTTTCCTCAAAATTCTACAAACAATACCCCATAATGACAACACGAAAGAAGTTTGTGTGAAATCTTTGCAAATTTAGTAAAAATAAAAAACAAAAAAGCACATGTACATAAGTATTCACAGCCTTTGCTCAATACTTTGTTGAAGTACCTTTGGCACCAATTACAGCCTCAAGTCTTTTTGAGTATGATGCTACAAGGCACGCCTATTTTAGGGCAGTTTGTCCCATTCTTCTTTGCAGGACCTCTCAAGCTCCATCAGGTTGGATGGGGAGCGTCGGTGCACAGCCATTTTCAGATCTCTCCAGAGATTTTCAATCAGGTTCAAGTCTGGGCTCTGGCTGGGCCACTCAAGGACATTCACAGAGTTGTCCTGTAGCCACTACTTTGTTATCTTGGCTTTGTGCTTAGGGTCGTTGTCCTGTTGGAAGATTAACCTTCGCCGCAGTCTGAGATTCAGAGCGCTCTGGAGCAGGTTTTCATCAAGGATGTCTCTGTACATTGCTACATTCATCTTTTCCTCGATCCTGACTAGTCTCCCAGTTCCTGCTGCTGAAAAACATCTCCACAGCATGATGCTGCCACCACCATGCTTCACTGTAGGGATGGTATTGGCCAGGTGATGAGTGGTGCCTGGTTTCCTCCAGACATAATGCTTGAGATTCAGGCCAAAGAGTTCAATCTTTTTGTTTCTCATGGTATGAGAGTCCTTCAGGTGCCTTTTGGCAAACTCCAGGTGGGCTGTCATGTGCCTTTTACTGAGGAGTGGATTCCATCTGACCTGTTTGTTTTCAGGCCTGAATTGAAATTGATGGAGTTCTGCAGAGATGGTTGTTCTTCTGGAAGGTTCTCCTCTCTCCACAGAGACACGCTGGAGGTCTGTCAGAGTGACCACCAGGTTTAGGTCACCTCCCTGACTAAGGCCCTTCTCCCCGATTGCTCAGTTTGGCCTGGCGGCCAGCTCTAGGAAGAGTCCTGTTGGTTCCAAACTTCTTCCATTTAAAGATGGTGGAGACCACTGTGCTCATTGGAACCTTCAATGCTGCAGACATGTTTCTGTACTGTTCCCCAGATCTGTGCCTCCATACAATCCTGTCTCTGAGGTCTACAGACAATTCCTTGAACTTCATGGCTTGGTTTGTGCTCTGACATGCATTGTTACCTGTGGGAACTTATATAGACAGGTGTGTGCCTTTCCAAATCATGTCCCATCAATTGAATTTACCACAGGTGGACTCCAATCATCTCAAGGATGACCAGTGGAAACAGCACATGCACCTGAGCTCAATTTTGAGTGTCATGGCAAAGGCTGTGAATACTTATGTACGTGTGCTTTTTTAGTTTTTTAGTTGTATAAAATTTGCAAAGCTTTCAAACAAACCACTTTCATGTTGTCATTATGGGGTATCATTCGTAAAATTCTGAGGAAAATAATGGATTTAATCCATCTTGGAATAAGGCTGTAACATAACAAAACCTGGAAAAAGTGAAGCACTGAGAATACTTTCCGGATGCACTGTATCAGTTGTTAAAATGTTAGTGTGCTATTTATTTATTTATTTATTTATTTTTCTATATTTAAAATACAAAATACCCTGCAAAACACTCTGTATTTATTTACAACTCCAACATACCAATATGCCAGCAGATGTGTGGGCAAGCTGATAGAAAATGACAGTGCATGTTTTAGCAGCCTAAGCTTTCTGGTAGAATTCAGGATGAAATATACAGTAGATGATCACCTATCCAGATGAGCAAACACACACACACACAGACACACAGACACACACACACACACACACACACACACACAGAGAGCAGTTGTGGCAAATGTTTACGACTCTGTGACGTGTTGAAAATGCGATGATATAATCTTACACTGGATGAAATGACATATTAGTTGTGTGTCAGACTGAATACACAAATTGCCAAACTAACTCTCTCTCTCTCTCTCTCTCTCTCGTAGCCATAAAATTTCAAGGTCAGGATCATTTTGACTTTTAGAGAATCCATTTATTCCACGCTTCTGCACTGAAAATATAAAAATTTAAATGGATGGATTCAGCACATGGAACAGCTGTCTCTAATCAGACAGGCATCAGCAGGATGGATAAGTGAAAGCATGATGAGTGAGAGGGAGTAGGGAGAGATGGAGAGATGGAGAAGAAAGCACAGAGGAAAAAATAGGGGGAGATTTGCAGCTTACTCAAGGTCTTATGTACCTTCTGTCCATCCCATCTGTTTCAGGTTCCTCTGTACACAGAGTTCAGGTTAGTTGAGAGGCTCTTACTGCTGTTTCATCCCATATTTAGAGCTTTCAGCACAATGTTCTTCCTGCAGAGATAGCCATTTTATGGAGTTTAATAATGCAGCTCATCTGCACTGCACATCTGTTTATCACTTGAAAAAAAAAATTCCTTCTTAAAGTGAATATAAATGGATGAGCTATTGATTTTGGACACTTTTATCGTTTCATTTTTGCTAGTTAAGTGGTGAATTGCATCGTATGTCCTGATTTTAGCACTATGGTGTCTAAAAGGGAAACATATTCAACATTCATGTTGTGCATGGGTGTGGTATGTATATCTCATAGAGTGAGATTGATGCGATCCTTTGAGTTCCAATTCTTCAGTATAGTTTCCTTGACAATTGTTAGGACTATAACAAGTTCTCTGTTGCTTTTCTTAGGAACGTGATGAAGATGGAGGTGTAGCAGGAGGTATAATTGTGATCTAGTGAATTGTTGCCAAAAATGTTTAGTGGTTGTGCAGTACCATATGGCAGGTTTGAAGCTGTCTGGATTATTATGTGTAGATTTCAGAATCCATGGGGCAAGATTTAAACATTTTACCTTGTACAGTGTATTCTGTGTATTACTTTATACTGTATACAATGTCGTATGGTGTTGTTATGGAAAAAAGTAAAGAAATAACGCAAGCACCTATGAGGATTATATAGAGGACATAATGAAGTTTACATGATATAAAATATGATTTCCTTCATTCCTATTCCACTAAGCCAAGAGCTAACTCCATCAGATCATATGATTTATGATGATGCCAACAATTAACTATTTAGAACAAGATGCAATCAGTGGTTTGAAAAACATTTCATAGTGTCGTAGTCTCAACTTTAGAGCCTCTAGAAGAGATTATAGTGAGAGTACTGAATGTTAACCACAATGTTACCAGACTGTTTATGTTGTAGCACTCTGTTCATAATTGTTTCCTTCTCGCATTATACTGAAACAATAATCTATGGTTGGTCACTGACATTGTCAAGTAAATGTCCTTTTTCTGTAAGAGTAGTCTGTTTTCGGCCATGTTGAGTAATGGAAACTGCTCACTCCCTAATAACAGTTCTGGTTTGTGAGACAATTATTGTATCAACGCATATATCAAACTACAAACAAAAACTCTTCAAAACCAGTTTCCATAAATGAATTGTACTTAGCATCTGATCAGTATGGGCTCGGGAAATACTATGCTGCCTTAGGTCAGTGGAGGGAATATAGAATAAAATATTAGACAAATACTGCTGAATTGTTGTTGGATGTTGTCATCTAATCAAAGACTTATTAACTTATTTTGCTTTTCAATAATAATAATAATAATAATAATAATAATAATAATAATAATATACATTTTTTATTAATGTAGTAATTTAGGGGTGCACTGTGGTTTAGTGTTTAGCACTAAAGGTTATGGGGGTGAATCATGCCTCCGCCCTCTGAGCTTGCACGGTGCTTGCGTGTTCTCCCTGTGCTCTGGGGTTTCCTCTGGGTACTCCTGTTTCCTTCCCCAGTACAAAGACATGCTTTGTAGGCTGATCTCCAAATTGTCTGTAGTGTTTCAATGTGTATGCAGTTGTGTCATGTGTTGGGTTGACACCCCACCCAGGGTGTCCCCCACCTTGTGATCCCCGAGTCCCCTGGGATAGGCTCCAGGCTCCCTGCGACCCTGTGTAGGATCAGCGGTATGGAAAATGGATGGATGGATGTAGTAATTTATTCAGTGTAGCAGGTCTGACTTCATGGTTTGGCAGTTCCAATAATCTACTAAACTGCACACACATTATGTGTATATACTAATCAGGATTAATGAGATCAGTCTGATTGGCAATTTTTTAACATTTTGTAAAACAATTTTTCATTCCACCCCATCCACGGTGTACCCCGCCTTGTGCCCCATGCTCCCTGGGATAGACTCCATGTTCCCTGTGACCCAGTAGGATAAGCAATAATAAAAATGGATGGATGGGTGGAATTTTTTATTGCTGGAGTTTATTGATGCGTGCAATTGCTATTTTTATATTGGATTGTCTCAGTGACCAATATGAGCAGCAATATGGAATGGCAGCTATAATTTTTCCTTATGTTATTTTGTTTAAAATCTGCTTTAAGAAAGAACTAACGTTGATGCAGTATTTACTGGGTATTTATGTGTATTACTGTTGCTCTCCCACAGATGGTGTACCTCTGAGTGAGCTCTCCTGGTCATCCTCTCTGGCTGTGGTGGCTGTGTCTTTCTCTGGCCTCTTCACCTTCATCTTCCTCATGCTGGCCTGCCTGTGCTGCAAGAAAGGAGAGATTGGATTTAAGGTGAGAACACTGTCAAACACTATCAAGTAGCTCTAAAATTTGAGCAAAGCAAATCACACTGTAGAAAGATTTAAGTAAGAAAGCTTAATCTGTAACAGGAAAACTGAAAATATGGAGTTGTGTTGTATGTAATAAACAACCAGCGGTCAGTCCATATGCTTCTATCAGAAAAGTATAAGAGATGTAGCAGCTTTCTGATGGACTCACAGATTATGAATTTTTCCAAATGTGGGTCAAGGCACTTGAGATATTAGGGTAGAGTTGAAAGAGATAAGATAAGATAATGTAAGATAAAGGTAGAACAAGAGCTGAGGACAGAAAGAAGAAGTTAGGGCAGACGGAACGAGGACTTGGTCATCAGTGAATACTCTCAGGGGATCTGCGGTTAACACACTATCTTATACACAGCTGAAAAATACACCGTTCTTCCCTCCTGTCGAATATTCTGGAGTCATGAAATTCCACATATATACCGTAAGTGGGCTGTGGAAAACCTCAGCAGTTGTTCCTTGGTCATGGCAGGCTGATTATGGAAAATGTGATTACGCACAGTGGTCAAATCTGACTAGAGTCTGAATACAGGCTCACATGTACAAATAAACATGCACACACATAAGGCTGTTTGCAAAAGTCTGCATACTCTTAAGACAAATTTAAGAAGACAAAAAAAGCAGCATTTATAGCAACAGCACATTTAGGCTGAGGAAATACAAGCTGATTTTCCAACATTGATTGTGGAGGATTGTGTATTTCATATATGCAAATCAGCAAAGTTCATCCAGAGAAATATTCCTGTGCATAAATATATAGTGGATCATATAAGGGTTATATGGTGAAAGTTTCTGGTTTGAGTAAAAATGCTGACTGCTGCATTCTAGACCAAATAGAGCTTCTTCATAATATATATGTCATATCTCTGTTAAATGCTTTGTAAATAAATTGTAAAGAGGAGGAACTGTACATCTTCCATTGAAAAACCATGGGGTGGTGCAAATGGGCGAGGTCCATGCTAAGCTAAATACAAACCCTCGGTGGCCATTTCTCCCATCCATACTGCTCTCCAATATTTGCTCCCTGGGCAGTAAACTGGACTATATCTGAATCCAGCAGGCAATATGGCATGAGTTTAGAGACTGCTGCACTTTTGTTTTCATGGAGATGTGGCTCAGCGACAGAGTTCCAGATGACACCATTCAGCTAGATGGGCTCGCCTCATTTCCTGCAAACAGAAATGCTGCTCTGTGTTGTAACGCTCAAGGTGGTGGCTTATATATTTACATCAACACTGAATCCATTCTTATAATTGGAGTACACATTCCCACCAGTACTAATGCTAAAGAGGCGCTCTGTGAATTTTATGGGGCTATTAGCAAACTATAGAACACACACCCCAATTGATTGTTTATCATCGCCGGAGATTTCAACCATGCTAATCTCAAATCAGTGTTCCCTAAATTCCATCAACGTGTGGAGTTTGCAATGAGAGGGGCGAACACGTTGGATCATGTTTACACAAACATCCCGGTGCGTACTGGGTGAGCCCTGCCCCCACCTCTTCTACTCAGACCACATCTCTGTTATGCTAATCCCAGCACACAGACCACTCATCAGATGCTCCAAGCCAGACTTGAAGCAGGTGAAAACCTGGCCAGCAGGAGCCATCTCTGCTCTTCAGGATTGTTTTGAGCACAATGACTGGGGCATGTTCAGGGATGCTGCAACTGACAGTAATTCTACCAACTTGGAGGAATACATGGCATCAGTGACCAGCAACATCAGCAACTGTCCTGGGGTATTAGAGAGGAAAAGTGTGCACACACCCAGAAAATCCACAGTCACTTCAAGGATAGCAGCACATGTGGCAGGGCATTCAGGCCATCAGCAACTACAGGTCAACATCACCCGCCTATGACAGTGATGTATCCCTTCCAGATGCGCTGGTTAACTTCTATGCTTGGTTTGAGGCCCAAAATGATGTGACCGGGAAGAAGATCACCCCTCCTCCTAACCACCAGGTGCTGTGTCTAATCATGGCTGATATGAGGAAAACTCTATGCAGAGTCAACCCACGGAAAGCCCATGGAAAGTGCTCAGAGGATGTGCAGACCAGCTGGCAGATGTTTTCACTGACATCTTCACCATCTCCCTGAGCAGCACCATTGTTCCAACATGCTTCAAGGGCACCACCATTGTCACTGTGCCGAAGAAGTCTTCAGTGTCCTGTCTCAATGACTACCATCCCGTTGCACTCACACCCATCATCATGAAATGCTTTGAGAGGCTCGTCATGAGGCACATCTAGATCCTGCTGCCCTCCTCACTGGACCTCCTACAATTTGCATATCATCCCAACCACTCCACAAATGATGGTGGCCCTCACCCACCTAGACAAAAAGGACACCTACGTTCGAATGCTGTTCTTAGACTTCATTTCAGCATCAACACAATCATTCCTCAGCACCGGATTGGAAAGATGAACCTGCTGGGCTTGAACACCTCCATCTGCAACTGGATCCTTGGCTTCCTGACTCGGAGACCGTCAGGTAGTTCGGATTTGGAACGGCATCTCCAGCACCAACACATGGGGGCCCCCCAGGGCTGTGTGCTCAGTCCACTGCTGTTCACTCTGCCGACTCACGACTGTGCAGCAACGCATATCTCCAATCACATCATCAAGTTCGCCAATGACACGACTGTGGTGGATCTCATCAGCAAGAATGATGAGTCAGCTTACAGAGAGGAGGTGCTAATGGACTGGTGCAGAGTCAACAACCTGTCTCTGAATGTGGACAAAACAAAAGAGATGAGGAGAGCAGAAAGCGACCACTCTCTGCCAAACTTTGACGGCTCCTCTTTGGAGCTTGTCAAGAGCACCAAATTCCTTGATGTTCACATAGCAGAGAACCTCACCTGGTCCCATAACACCAGCTCAATAATTAAGAAAGCAGCGGCTGAAAAAAGCCCCTCTCTCACCCCTCATCCTCAGCACATTCTACAGAGGAACTATTGAGAGCATTCTAAGCAGCTGCCTGCCTTCTGAACTGCCTGTTTCGGAAATTGCACCGCATCAGATCACAAGACCTCATAACGGATAGTGAAGACAGCTGAGAAGATCATCGGGGTCTCTTTCCCCTCCATCATAGACATTTGCATTTGCAAAGCCACCAGCATTGCGGATGACACCACACACTCCTCACACACACTCTTCACCCTCCTTCTGTCTGGAAAAAGGTACCGAAGCATTCGGGCCCTCACGGCAAGACTGTGTAATAGTTTCTTCCCATAGCCATCAGGCTCCTCAATATTCAAAGACTGGACTGACACATACACATACACACACACATACACACACACATACGCACACACGTGTACACAATCACACACACACACAAACACACGCACACTCACTCATACTGAACTGAACACCATCCCACTCCCCTTGCAATTTTTGCACATTTCTGTACTGACTACCTGTACTTTTGCTGCTACTGTACTTATAATATTATATTTAATTTCTTGTCACTATTACAGTTTGTATCTGGCTGCTACCAAAATAACCACATATGTCCACATATGTTATAAGCTAATCTGATGAATACTATGAAACAGGATGTTATGTTTATTCACAGCATATTTTATTATATTGTTATTCTTTTGCATCTATCTTTTTGCACTACCGATTATATCAGACACTTCCACATGAGAACTGTGTACTGGTCAGCGCTACACTGTCACTTACTGTGCCTATTGTCCTGTTTTAGTAGTTATAATATATCTTGTGTTGTTTGCACACATTTGCACATGCACTTTATGAAAAGAATGAATAAGTCTTATTTAGTTTGGTGTCGTCTTATGTAGTTACTGTGTTGTTTTATGTAGCACCATGGTCCTGGAGGAATGTTTCACTGTGTACTGTACCAGCTGTATATAGTTGAAATGACAATAAAGGCCACTTGATTGACTTGACTTAAACTTAACTGTATAAATAAAACAACGCACAGTCTCTCACAGGGTATCGTAAATGCATGAGACAAATGCACAAGTACACACAGACACGATTTGATGCATAGAACAGTGTGTGTGTGTGTGTGTGTGTGTGTGTGTGTGTGTGTGTGTAACATCTGGCTTACACAGAGAGCACCTACTACCCACACACAGGGTGTGACAGGAAGTGGAAGTGTACCCTTGGGGAGAAAGGGATAAAGAGAGGGAGGGAAAGAAATACGGAGGAGTTTCCTTGTTGAACCTGACATGCCTCTTGTTTCTACAAAAAGACACACTCTCCCTAAAGTTTGAGTGTGTGTATGTGTGTGTGGAAGGGGTCTGCTCTACAGATGTGAAAAAATTGTGAGAAAGGAAGGATGGAGAAAAAGAGAGTGATGTCATGAGTTCAGAATGTGAAACTTCATCCCTCCCCCTTTTCACTTTGGCTAGCGTTCTCAGCTGCTGCTGTCTCTTCTCTCTGTGGACTTTGCCCCTCCTTTCATCCATTCATCCTTCCATCCGTCCATGCATTCAGCCATTCATCTGCCTCTTAATCTGTCTGTCTGCCTCTCATTTTCTTTCTCCCTCCCACGTTTCCTGCTCTCCTCTCCCTCCTCTGTCTGTATTCCCTATAAGATAAGTCAGCTGCACAATATCATCCACATGGTGGCTGGTTCTTTAGTGGCGCAGCTATGTATCTCTCTCTGCTATGTGGTCTGAAATGTACAATTTTCTGGTCACATGCATGTGCTGGCACTGAGGAAGCTTCAGCAAGGGAATTTAGCACAGAAGTTATTAAGTGAGGGTGCAGAAAACAGTACAGGTACCCCCAGCTGTTATGGCAATACTGTTGACACACCATAAGGAACTCAGGTCCAATATGTGGGATATCAGAAATAATACAAGGTAAGCTTTTTAATTGTAATTAATTCATTTAAATTTTTTTATTTTTGTTATTTTAAGGTTTCTGATATTCATGAACTTTTGTAAATAATTGCTGTCTAAACAGGTGATGGTTTGGGGTTAAATTATTATGAATAAATCTGAATTAAGATATGGTTAACCAAGCCAACAAGGTGTTAGTATTTAACAGTGTGTACACCTATGTAGATGTGAATCTTTTTTTCTCTCTTTGTGCACCATATGTCATTCCATACCCAGTGAATTATGCATGAGACACATGAATGCTACATTGCTCTCTTTATACTGACGGAGGAAATAATATAATCCCTATTTAGCTTGGAAACTACAGTAAGCACAACATGAAATTTATTATGCATGATATCCCCCAAATATGTGAAGTGCTCATATATTTTCCATTCTCATGATCTCAGCATTTTATTATTGTGATTACCAAAGCAGCAAGCTGGTAGCTGTGTGGATTGAGCATTTTCTGAAATAATTTTGTATCAGTTATTATGCTGTTTGTAAATGTGGGAGAAGGTGCAGGCATACACCAAATTATCCGAGTTAAGATTTGAGAACAGTCACCCATATTTATCAAGATTCAAACCAAAAAGTCACATGATTACTGTGTGTACTGCTTTGTACTAATTTTAAGATTATGTACTGCTTTTAGATCTGAATTAAAGTGCATTTTTACAAGCACACATTTTGTTACATTTAAAATAATAATAATAATAATAATAATAATAATAATAATAATAATAATAATAATAATAATAATACATCACATCCAATTAGATATAGCATTTGAATAATAATTACATTTAAGGCTTGAACTTTCAGAATTGCTGTCTGTGCATAGTTTATCCTGCAGTAGTACTCAGTAAGTCTACAAGAAAGACCTGAATTTATACTGACACTGTGGAGTTAACCATCATTTAATATACGATAATTATTTTCTGGCCACATTTACACAGAGCTTGGCCAAAAACAGGTCTTAAAAAGGCATTCATAGCTAATGGATGAATATTATTTGATAAGTAGTTTGATAGAATAGATAGAATGGGTGATTTTTTTTTTTTTGCAGAGAGACATGTGATGAGAGCTATTGCATCTAAACAAGCAGCAAGATAACCAATTTTCTGGCAACCAGATGTCGTTGTGGGATTTCATTCCTCTATACACAGTGACCCTCTGCTGCTTTGTATACGGTAACGCTCGGTGTGTCTAAACACATACAGTAGATCTCTAGAGTACTGTTTTTTTTTTTTTTTTGCTTTTTCCCTGTCTCAGCTTTCCTATACATCCTGCCTGAGAGAATATTTGAAAATCACAGCAGCTGGGAATCTTTATGATAAACTGACTGCACATACAAATAATGGCATGCATTGCAGATACATTAAAACAAGATGGTGGCTTATGAGATTTGTATTTTTGTCCTATTTAAAAATGTGTTTTCTCACTAGTCACGGCACCACACGGAAAGCTAACTAGTCAACATTTAATGCATAACAATTATGACTGAATATAGTACCGTAAACTTTAATCTTACTTTCTGGTATAGAATTTTGTACTTTCCTTCAGAGCAAGACTTCATGGTTTATTCCATCTGAAATACACATAATAAATTGATAAACACAGATGGTGCAGATTGTTTGTTTCAGTCCAATGAGTTGCTAATATTGTCTATTATAAGGATGTATTGAGAAAATGTATTCATTCATTCATTCATTTATCTAGAAACCACTTTATCCTGGTCAGAGTCGTGGCTTAATTATTTATTTTATTCTGATCTGATCTGATCTGATCGATCTATCTATCTATCTATCTATCTATCTATCTATCTATCTATCTATCTATCTATCTATCTATCTATCTATCTATCTATCTATCTATCTATCTATCTATCTATCTATCTATCTATCTATCTATCTATCTATCTTATCTATCTATCTATCTATCTATCTATCTATCTATCTATCTATCTATCTATCTATCTATCTATCTATCTATCTATCTATCTATCTATCTATCATATAGTACAGTAAAAGTACACAGAATATCTATCTATCTATCTATCTATCTATCTATCATCTATCTATCTATCTATCTATCTATCTATCTATCTATCTATCTATCTATCTATCTATCATCTAATATATTAAAAGAACAATGAATATCTATCTATCTATCTATCTATCTATCTATCTATCTATCTATCTATCTATCTATCTATCTATCTATCTATCTATCTATCTATCTATCTATCACTATCTATCTATCTATCTATCTATCTATCTATCTATCTATCTATCTATCTATCTATCTATCTATCTATCTATCTATCTATCTATCTATCTATCTATCTATCTATCTATCTATCTATCTATCTATCTATCTATCTATCTATCTATCTATCTATCTATCTATCTATCTATCTATCTATCTATCTATCTATCTATCTATCTATCTATCATCTATTATCTATCTATCATATCTATATTTATTTCTATCTATCTATTTTATATTATCTATCTATCTATCTATCTATCTATCTATCTATCTATCTATCTATCTATCTATCTATCTATCTATCTATCTATCTATCTATCTATCTATCTATCTATCTATCTATCTATCTATCATATCTATCTATCTATCTATCTATCTATCTATCTATCTATCTATCTATCTATCTATCTATCTATCTATCTATCTATCTATCTATCTATCTATCTATCTATCTATCTATCTATCTATCTATCTATCTATCTATCTATCTATCTATCTGCCTGTCAGTCTAATAACTCTTCCACCATGCAAAGTAGTCTGTTAACACAAAGCTTTCGTTGCTAAGCAACATAGCAGACAAAGATTATGCATTCTGTGGACAAAACAATGGCTTAAGTGTAACAGTTTGAAACCCGGAGCATTAACAAAGAATTCAATTATTGCGATGTGCTCCGTGTCAAAGATTTTACAAAGATTCCCACAGCCCAACCAGTCCGATTTTAGAAGTAAATCTACATTTTATACTGTATGCATTTTCCTCTAATTACTAAGTATTTAGAGTAATAAGACTGTGAAGTAAGAGGTGAATCATATTTGTGAACAATAATAGGTTTAAGTAAAAGGAACAGTTTCCAGGCATAAAAAAGACACGACTCAGTTGTGACCCATATGCACATAATTAGCTTACGAATCCCTCGAGCTTTTGCATTATGTCTTTCAGTGTCTGACTCTCAGTAGCAGAAAGATTTCCTGTGTGAGAGATTTCCTGTGTTACTTAGCTGCATGGGACTTGTGAGACTTCATAAAGCTTTTCATTCATGCAGAATTACAGTAAATGTGATTAAATGAACATTTGATATGAATTACGTTGTCTGGTGATATGCACTGATTTCACTTCTGTAATATACTATCTTATATTTTAAAAGAAAGAACGAAAGAAAGAAATTCCCTCGAGGGGAAACAGGAAAAGCTGGGAATTATGTGGAACACTGAGAGGTCGTGTGAAGATGAGGACAATGGTGTCCCAGAGAGGTCTGTGTGTGTGTGTGTGTGTGTGTGTGTGTGTGTGTGTATATTAAAGTATATAAGCCTCTCTAGGTCACTGTTTTCCATTTCTTTAACCCCAGAACCCAGCAGTCTTTTAAGTCCTGTGGATCTTTAAGAGCATCTGGAGAAAGATTTCTGATATTTAGTAACCGGCAATTTTTTCTTTATTCCCCTTTCACCACTGCAGTTTTTAATTCGACTGCGGGCACATATAGCACTTCATTGTAAACTAATGAATATGTCTTTAATTGGGTCTAAGGAACATTTACTTGGTTAAAAGCATGACTCTCTTTGCTTACCGTAATCACATCCATAATCATTATTGTTAAAATGTATATATATATATATATATATATATATATATATATATATATATATATATATATATATATATATATATATATATATATATATATATATATAATACATACACATACACACACACACACACACACACACACACACACACACACACACACACACACACACAGTGAGGGAAAAAAGTATTTGATCCCCTGCTGATTTTGTACGTTTGCCCACTAACAAAGAAATGATCAGTCTATAATTTTAATGGTAGGTTTATTTGAACAGTGAGAGACAGAATAACAACAAAAAAATCCAGAAAAACGCATGTCAAAAATGTTCTAAATTGATTTGTATTTTAATGAGGGAAATATGTATTTGACCCCTCTGCAAAACATGACTTAGTACTTGGTAATGACTTAGTAATTACTTTTAAATTTTCAATGCCCTGGCTGAGGGAAGGAGGTTCTCACCCAAGATTTGACGGTACATGGCCCCGTCCATCGTCCTTTTGATGCAGTGAAGTTATCCTGTCCCCTTAGCAGAAAAACACCCCCAAAGCATAATGTTTCCACCTCCATGTTTGACGGTGGGGATGGTGTTCTTGGGGTCATAGGCAGCATTCCTCCTCCTCCAAACACGGTGATTTGAGTTGATGCCAAAGAGCTCCATTTTGGGCTCATCTGACTACAACACTTTCACCCAGTTGTCCTCTGGTGGTCAGATGAGACCAAAATGGAGCTCTTTGGCATCATGAATGGGGTTCATAATCAGTAGATAATTACAGTGTGTGTTTGTTTCTGGATCATTACTCTAGCACAATGGTTATGACTTTAACTTGAGAGTGTACATTTATTTTAATAAAACATTCAGGGATCATGGCTTTTCATATACGGTATATTTCCAAGTATAAAACAGCTGTAATTGGACAGCTGACCCATTGTTTTCTGCCAGCTGTTTGTTGGTGCATCATATGTTCATGTGTAAGAGAGTAAACTAAAGATGATTTTGCATGTTGCAAAATTTGATTGCTGTTTGATGATACAAAAACATGTGAGAGTTTGGAAGTAAGACATAACTAATGTTCTACTGGGATACACAAAAAGAAAAAGTGATTTCAAATGAACATTTCTGTTCCAGAACATTTAAGGATGATTATCTTTTCCATCCTAGAGAAAGGTTTTTGCATATGAATAAATTATTACATAGTAGTTGGAAAAGGCATTGAGGTCTAATTGGGCTGGTATATTTTATTTAATTTCAATTCATTTTATTTTATTTTATATTAGTTGGCATAATAACATTTCTACATGGAAATCCTTGATAGGTGATAAGGATAGATTGAAGATACAGTTGTTTGCACGTTTGTGCAAGATCAGGTGAATTATGTCTCTTTGATCATTGTTGTTAATTCAGATTTGATATTAATCAACAAGACCACTCCAAATGTGCATCATCATGTATACATATACTTTTTTTTTTTTTTTTTACGTTTACATTTTTATGGCATTTGGCGGACGCCCTTATCCAAAGCGACTTACATTTATCTAATTTATACAACTGAGGAGTTGAGGGTTAAGGGCCTTGCTCAAGGGCCCAGCAACTTACTGTCCCATATTGTCATGCTCTTGCCGGCAGATGGCGCTGCGCGTCATCATGCACGGGCGGCTGCAGAGAGCGCGTGTGCATGAGAGTGAAATGTTGCTTATGGAAAGGTGCCTTTGTTTTGGTTTTTGTTCTCTTCCAGTTTAAGCATTGGTTGATGTTCGAGGGTGTGCCATTATTGATCCCAGCTGTCTGTGTTCTCGCTTGACTATGTTTGGTATTTAAAGCCCTCGTGTTGCTTTGTACTTTGCGTAGTATTACTTTAGTCCTAGAACAAGTGAATGTAATGGTGAATGTGTTACGAATGCTAAGCGGTCTTGTTTTCGTGGCTGGTTTCTGTTCCATGCCTCGTATCCAGTTTACGTGTTTGAGACTTTATCATCTAGTCCTGTCTAGACCGCGTTTCCTTATTTATTGATTTCTGTTTGTAAATAAAGACACTGATCTCAGCTTGCTTCTGCCTCTACTCCTGTTTCGTAACACTTATACTCTTATCCGTAAAAACAACTCTTATCACTTCTTCACTGAGAGCAAACTATATATCTACATGTAGAATTAGCATCTGAAGTCCATTGTTTTTTTTGTTTTTTTTCTATAACATGCTGCCCAAAGACATATCTGTATTAATATAGCAGGAAATTATGAGGTTACATTTCAAATCGAATGTGCTGAACATCGACGACAACAACAACAACAACACCATCAACCACAACAACAACAACAATAAAAAGTGTCACTGTCCAAGTTACAGACCTCACTATTTGGGCTCATCAATGACCAAACGCTGTTTTATTTGGGTCAAAATAATGCTGCACAGAAAGCAGGTCACTGTGTAGGCTAGGAAAAATAGTACAATACTATACTGTATATTGCAGTGAAAACATTTTATATACAATCCATTTTTTACTAGATAATTCTTACATTTTTATTATATACCACCCAGTCTTTTAACTCCATCATACTGTAGTAGGGAGCCCCTGGTTCCCTGTGTTTGACCACAGCTCTTTGCCCTCTGTGTACGCTGCTGGTTTAGGAGTTTGAGAATGCAGAGGGAGATGAATACCAGGCCGACATGTCCACGCTGGCATCGCCAGCCTCTGCTGGCAGCCCTGACGTCTACATACTGCCTCTGAGTGAAGTCTCACTGCCTGTCGCTAAACAACCCAGCCGCTCAGGTGAGTCTCCTGTATCCTGCTTCTAATGCCAGCATCTGTGCTCACCAAGTATAATAAAGAAAGAGTTCAATAAAGAAAGAGTATAATAAAATGAAATTAGCCTTGAGCCAGCAATGATTTATTATTATTTTTTTTTGTGTGAGGGTTTTTCTGATTAAATTTGGAAACGTTAACCAAAGTCTCATGATTAAAGCGACTTGGGTACTAAAAGTGCCTTCTCACTAAATTACTTCTATTCAGGTCTCAGAAACAGAACATGAAAATCAATCTGAGCAAAATCAATATTTTTATGGTTCACTTTTTGCATGTCAACATAGTGTTCCTAAAAGAAAGAAAAAAAAGGAGAAAAAAAGAAGAGAATAATTATTTTCCTTGTACAAAAATTCTACAATTTTTAACCTACTTTAAACCTGACAGCTATGTTTGTATTGATAAGGACATGCTCCCATTGATAGTACTCCAACATATAGCCATGAAACATGAAGTCCAAATGCAATGTTACACATTGTCATATTACTCCCCCATTTAGAAATGAATAGACATACTTGCTAACTAAAGTCTCATCCCTAGTTTGGTTTAGCTCTGCTGTTTCTCTCTCTCAGCACAGCAACCACAGGCTGACGAAACATGACGAAATTTAATACTGAGATTTGTATTTTTTTTTAATTTACCATGAACTGAAGCTTTGTAACGTTCTATCCTGTCCACAGTGAGTATAAAATAATACATTGAATGAAATAACATGAGACTTGATGTTGATACAAAGATTTGGAGGGGATTTGAAAGTAAGACACAAATAATAAGCTAGAGGGATACATGAAAAGAAAACTCAATCGGTACCAGAGATTTCAAATGAATTTCTCTGTTCTGGAACATTTAAAGATAATTAAATTTTCAGTTATATTTTACTTCTTAGAGAAAGGGAATCATCTGCACATGAATAAATGAATACATTAGTTCGAACAGGCACTTATGACTTTTGATATATTAAAGTTCAGTTCATTCTATATTAGTTGCAATAAATACTTAAGTTATTATATGTGTATATGTGTATACTGTATATGTGTAAGTGTAAAATCCTTATATCTCTTGCTGAGTAATCAGGGTTGTTTAATCCAGAGAAATGCTCAGCAAGATTTACACAACACATGAGAATAATCATGCATGCATAACCATCATATACAGTACATTAAACTCAAGGCTGATTCATCCAACTGACAGGGTTACTGTCCCTTATGCTCCTATCCCTAAAAACAACTTCTTCATTGACAGAACAATCTCAGCCTAATTGTTCCTTTTTTTTTTTTTGGGTGTGTGGGGGACTTTTTTTTTTCGCATATTTACGTATATCTTTAACCAGGCTGTTGGATTCCAGAGCAGCTCCTACAGCCGATAGCAGGAGAGAAGTGTGAGAGAGATCGCTGTGTCTTGAATGGAGCTTGTGTTTATGGCTCCCACCCTCAAGCACATCTATTCTAGAGTCCCTCTTTACTAATAAATTTACTTTCTCTCTCTCTCTCTCGCTCTCTCTCTCTCTCACTCCCTCTCTCTCACTCTCTCTCTCTCTCGCTCCCTCTCTCTCACTCTCTCTCTCTCTCTCTCCCTCTCTCTCGCGCCCTCCCTCTCTCTCTCTCTCTCTGTCACTCACTCTATCTCTCTCCCCCCATCTCACTCCCCCTCTCTCTCCTCGCTCCTCTCTCTCTCTCTCTCTCACTCTTTCTTTCTCTCTCTCTCCCGCTCCCTCTCTCACTCTCTCACTCTCTCTCTCTCTCATGCATTCTTTTCAATAAAACATCTGCCTATTGCATAATCCCGCCTCTGCAGGCCTACATAAATTCTCCTTGGAATCTTTGGCATTCAAAAGAGCATTTGTAAAATCAGTTCCATAGAAAATATCCATCTAGTGTTTTCTCCCTGTGAAAAACATCTAGTGGTGTAATCTGCATCAGAAAGATTGCGTAAGAGTCCTAGAACATCAAGTAGGCAAAAAAAAAAAAAAGTCAAAGGCCATACGGATAAACTGTATCTAAAGGTTAAGTGTGAAGAACTGACATTTTGCCTTGTCATTTCTGATCTTGTACAACAGATGTAACGGAGCACCACAGGCATCAAATGTTCAAATTCATCGAATTACAGTATATCACAGCTAGCGGCAAACATTGTTCATAGATAGAAAACAGTTCAATTATGGATTACTTTAAACACCAAGTCTGGATGATTTAAAAAAAAAAAGTTCTGATGTATTGATGAAGAGAAGAGGTTAACACAAACAGCCTTGGTTGTTCCAGTTTCCCTGGAACTGTGAGTTCATAATACTTACATAAGAATACATGAAGGAAGCATGCAATGTGTATAAAGTGTATTTGGATAGTAACATCTCCGTAGGCAGATTGTTTCCTGTGAGCTCACGAGACAAATTTTTACAGATGATAACTATAACATATGGAATGCCTGGTTGTTTTATGTGCATTGCTGTGAGGAGTGGTCACAATGATGTCACTCTTGTAGAGACTGCAGGACTGGGCTGATTTATGACCTGAGAGCTCATAAACACTTTCGGGTGGATAAAGAAAGATTACTTTCATTAATTGACCTTGATGTGGCCAAGGAATATTGTTTTTTTTTTTTTTTTTACTAATTGCTTAATTTTATTTTATTTTATTTCTTTATATACTTTTTTTTATAGTGAGGTGAGATAGATGACTGAAAAAGAGAAACAGAAGAGTGTCTGTGTGCGTGGGTGTCTGGAAAATTATTCGATTAAAAACACACCCTAACACAGCTGTATACTTTAGGGAACACAATGCACACGCAGGCACACATTTTGGCTTTATGTGTAAAATCTATGGTACCAAAATGACACTCCCATATTATGTGAAACACAGATACTGCAGTGTGTTTCTCTCGACTTATGTGGTTAGACTTGTCTGATTTATTTACTCTTTACAATAATGCAATAAAGGTTAAACCATTTGATGGTAATCCATATACTGTACACATGAAGGGTCACACTACCTCATTTGTGGTTACATACACTCACATGCTCCCTCCAATCAGAAAGGTCCTGCCAGTAATTAATTAATATTAATAAAACATGCTGTTGTGCAATGCTTATCATTTTTTAATAGACCCGTGTGCTATTACACAACATATGGGTGTGAACTACTCTAAATCAACATGGGATGTTTTCTTGGTCTGTCTGCATTTAAAATAGTTGGGGAAAGAGATAGAAGATAATATTTTTCCACTGTAATTAAAACAGAATACTGTTATCTAATGGCAGGGAGAACAGGCTTCAAAAAATCCCAGGAATTGATAATAATTAATGAATTCACATTCTAGCAGCAATTATTTAATTGTTTTGACCATTTTTTTTTAGACCTGTGTTTACCCCCCAGATTAGTTTTAGAACATCTATCCATCTATTTGCCGCTTACCCTACACAGGGACACATGAGGGGCTGGAGCCTATTCCAGGGCACTCGGGTTACAAGGCAGGGAACATCCTGCATGTTTTGCCAATTGCATACACATTCACACACACATTCACACACTACAGGCAATTTAGAGATGCCAATCAGCCAACAGTGCATGTCTTTGGACAAGGGGAGGAAATCGGAGTACCCAGAGGAGCCCCCAAAGCACAGGTAGCACATGCACATGGGAGAACTCTGCACACACAGGGCAGAGGTGGGAATTAAACCCCCAAACCTGGAGGTGCAAAGCAAACCACTAAGCCACCCTGCCCTCCAGTTTTAGGACATACTTTATAGCTATAGAAATTTAACATTGTAAATAAATTACACACCTTGTCTGATCTTATAGTATACACATGATTTATCATCAATGTGCTTCCGGGTTGCTAGGTCAATAGCCACTAACAACCATCTCAAATCATGTGCTCTTAAAGGGTTCTTTAATGCATTCTCTATCTTAAATGGTTTTTTAATGGTTCTTAAATGCCTTTTCCATCTTAAATGGTTCTTTTACCAAGGTCCTAAACGGTGTTTTATGATTACTTATGTGTGGCAATATATGGGAAACTGATTGGTGTGCCTGAATTATGTTAAGCAAAATCATAAAAGATGAAAAATCAGGTTTTTAGCCATAACACATTTTGGCGTCTCCACTTTCAGAAAACATAAATGCTGTATATTTCACTTAACTTTCATGGAAATGTTTTTATTTCCTTTCTATCCTTGCCTTAACTAACCTTCTGAAAAGATTATCTTGTGTAAGGAGCCAGGTTAGCAGGGAAACATCTGGGTTATACATGTAACCATGTTCCCTGAGAAGGGAACGAGACGTTGTGTAGCCCATAGTGTTATACTAAACGCAACGTCTAAGTTCCTTTTGAAAGGGAATGTCTGGGTTACGCATGTAACCCTGTTCCCTGAGAAGGGAACGAGACGTTGCATTTAGCATAATGCTATGGGATACGCAACGTTGAAGTTCCCTTTGAAAGGGAACACAGTCAGTCTGCATAAATATGTCTAAAGCATTGCTAGCTAAGTGTGATTTCCTCATACAGTGAATGTCAAGCTTCAATCAAGTTTTCAGATGCTACATGCTGCCGCAAAATTGACATAAACCAAATCGATTCAGTTTGTAATCAGATCCTAGCTGTCAAAATGTCTCTGTTGTATTTTGCATGTATGTCTGAGATAATTTAAGTTATGAAACATACAGTAGTTCAGGAACATCTACAGTTTTCAGAGCTATAGCAGGGAGAAAAAGTCAGACTTTCAGCATGTGAAGGTTTCACACTCATGTGAATTTAAATGTAGAAAGTAGACCTGTTTGGTGAGACAAAACATAATACGTTCAGCTAAAAATGAACAAGCAGCAGCATTTCAAACGTAGTCGAATTCCACTGAAAAACACAGAACCTGGCAATAATACTAAACATTTACAAAATTACATCCACTGAAAATCTCATCATCATTTCCTAACTGGGATTTAGCAAAAGCCACATCTGTGATAAATAAATTATCCAGTAACTACTTTTTTCTTACTTCTTTTCTATGTTGTCACACAAGTCACTATTCTGCACTGAAGGCATTCTTCATGCCCTCATCCAGACATGCCAGAGGGCACAAGGGCAACATTGCCCCGCCCTCATCAAGAATGCTGAAGCCATCTCAGTCTAATAGGTTTGAAAACAATACTCTGAGTGTCTACCCTGCTCTCGAGGGTACCAAGCGGTGGCAGAGGCAGGACAAAGACCCTGATTCTCCACAGAGAAAGAGAATGACTGATGACTGCTCACTGGAACATGACATGGGCGTAAAATATGGATGTCACAAAGACGACACGTCACACTTTCACAAAGATCCATCTGTCTCGTGAAAGTGAGGGAGAGACAGAGATGTTGTTATGTTACTAGTCCTAGAGCGGCTGAATTTGATGGTGCAGGTTGATTGGGCAGGATAAAGATGTGCATTGAGTCGACACAGCAGTAAGCCTTCAGTGGCAGTTCCGTGAAGCTGAGCTCATTTTCCACAACACGCTGCACTGCCTATGCACATCTTGACTTTTTAAAATTAGAGTAGTTGAATGAAGGTGAATGACTGTAATCGTTATAGCAAAGAACAGCAGTGTGTTTTATGAGTGATTTGAACGTTTTGTTTGCAGTTTGAAGTTTTTGGGAATTTGGCTTCTGGTTGAAAAGAGTGTTAGCGTTTTGGAGCCATGGCATTTAATCGACTCGACTTAACAGGGGGAAGATCTAACATCTGCATTCTCTTCAGCTCGGTATTGTTTTGCTCAAAAGTTTTAGAAATACAGAGAATTGCTTGTTTGTGTCAGATTTTTGGAGGATGATGGTGCTTTAAGGAATGGGGTTTCTTTTAGCCTTCAACCAGGATTGTGCACATCACTAGAGACAGAAATTTGGTAATTTCCAACCTAGAAAATTAAGTTCTTCCTCACATTTTTACTGATAAAAAGAGCTCTCTGTTAAATATTTGCTAACATTCAATTGCGGGCTATTTTTCTGTTTGTTATCGGATCTGCAGTCCAACTCCTGAAGTCAACAGATGCGTCTCGCCACAGTTTACTCTATATTAAAGAGATTGGGCATGGATGGTTTGGCAAGGTAAGCCTTATTTACTGTTTATTAGTTAAATTGTCGGCCTGCTGTGCTGTTAGCACAAATGAGCACAAATCAAATGTTTAGTGCCCTTCTGCTTTATGGCTGCACAGTTTGATGAGTTTCATGCTTTCTGACTGATACTACCATCCAGGGACAAACACAGATTTGCCTACCTTTTATTTTGTGCTTTTAAAGACTTCTTTAAGGGTCTCTTAAATACTTGTTTACGTTATCTTTGTAACTGAAAATCTATGGTAGCACTTTATATGAAGGGTGGCTACACAGGATCTTTATAAAACATTTATATGCATCTCAATGAAGTACATTGCCTTTACTTTACATGAAAGAAAGAAGAGAGAAGTAGCCTCAGTTATCATTAAGGGTCATCTATTTGAGATTGCAGTATCTGGGAATTTATTTTGTCTTCACTAACCACACATTCATGAAGTTTTGAAATCTTTTTGTTTAAGAGTCCATTTGTCATATTTCCTTTTGGTGGTGTTTACTTCATCTATTTCTGGTAGGATAATGAAATTAACTTCTAAAAACTATTATGAAACACCATTCCAATAGAATTTACATTCATGAGCCAGCATGGATGATTTTGACCATTTGAAAGTGATAATGAAATTTGCATTTATAACATTATGTACAGGGTTGCCAGGGCTAGTTTTGGACAAGGTTGCGGGTGGAAAATCGTGTCTGTGGGTGGCCATTTTTTGGGCTGGTTTAGCCCGTGGTTGCCAAGATCTTGTTTTAAAGCCAATAATTGGAATGAAATCTAATCGGTTTCCACAAACATAGGCTATCGAAAACAAAAGGAGAGTGTAGGTACAAACATTATATCTACAACTTATCCATCCATCCATCCATCTTCAACCGCTTATTCCTGCTTCAGGGTCACGGGGAACCTGGAGCCTATCCCAGGAAGCATCGGGCACAAGGCGGGGTACACCCTGGACAGGGTGCCAGTCCATTGCAGGGCACAATCACATACACACTCACACACCCATTCATACACTATGGACAATTTACCAAGCTGCCAATCAACCTACCATGCATGTCTTTGGACTGGGGGAGGAAACTGGAGTACACGGAGGAAACCCCCGCAGCACGGGGAGAACATGCAAACTCCGCACACACATTGCCCCGGAATCGAACCCCAGACCCTGGAGGTGTGAGGCGAACGTGCTAACCATCTACAACTTATTTGTAAGATATATTGCAAAGATTATGAAAGGGGGATTATGGAGTGGATAATGTCTGGACAAGGTGATGATGATAAGACTTATTACAGAAATGCTTGCATATCAGTGACCATGTTTCCCACTCAAAGGCTAAGAAGGCAAAGAAAAATGGCAGAACCTTTTAGCCGAAACTCTAGTCCTTTTGTGTGGTTTTTCGACATGTAATTGGGTTGGAAATTTTGCGGAGACCTGGCAATCCTGATTATGTATTCTTTCTACTGTATGATTTGTCCTAAATGTGCCATACATAAAAACAGACTGATGAAATGCAAGATAAGGATTACAAAAATACACTATCAGTAATGTTCTCTTCTCTCTTTCACATAAAGACAAATTCACACTTTGGAGTTTTGACATAAGCCTTTTTTTATTTTTTAAATCAAAGATTTCTGCAATGCTTATTAATGTGTTATGAAGAACTTGTGTAAGTACCCTTCGTGTAAAGTGCTACCAAATCTACTACTAATCTACTCTAATGTGCCAAATTGGAATAATAGTGTTGTATATACAGTGTGCCTAATGATTTCATTCTCATACTCTCTCTTTCTCTGTTTCTGTCTTTCTATACACACAAATGCATTTACATATACACTCCCTCAATTTGTTCCATTGACTGGGTATGTCCATGTATGTGTGTGTGTGTCCTTGTCTTGTCTGCATGAACATTCATGTCCTATGTCTTGTGTATATGTGTATGTTTGTGCTTTCACACATCCTGCTTTTCCACCCTTATTAAGGTAATTTGCAAAAGCATTATTTATTTAAAAAATAAAAAATCTATTCCCCCCACCCACCCCTTTTTTTCATTCAAATGTGTGTGTGTGTGTGTGTGTGTGCTTTATGTTTGTACGCATGTGTGTGTGTCCTCTATTTGTATCTGTTGTTATATGCGTTGTCTATTTCTCGTGTGTGGGCATCTTTGTGTGTGTGTGTGTGTGTGTGTCTATGTTGTGTGTGTGTGTATGTATACCGTGTGTCCACAGGTGTTGTTGGGGGAGGTAACCTCTGGTCTCAGCAGCACTCAGGTGGTGGTGAAGGAGCTCAAGACAAGTACCAGTATTCAGGACCAGATGCATTTCTTGGAGGAAGCAAAGCCTTACAGGTAAACAAACAAACATTCCACACAGCATTATTTAAATATAGTGCACTAAATTATTTACCTAGAGCTTTTTTCTGTTTAAAAGTGTGTCTCAAAATAACCTTTGTCGAGAAGAGTTTTGTGAATATTATGATATACCATCACTGTTCCATTTCTTTGTGTTCAAATAGTGTATTCACTCTGTGACATATGTCCTCTCATGTCTCAGATCTTTGCAGCATCCTGCTCTAGTGCAGTGTTTGGCTCAGTGCACAGATGTCACGCCCTATCTGCTGATCATGGAGTTCTGTCCTTTGGTGGGTACTTGAGATCCAACAATCTCTAAGAAAGTGTCTGGAAAAACAAAGCAAGATATGTAAATCTGTACTACAGCTAGACAGTTAAGCTGTAATGTTTTTTTTTTATCTATTTTTTTTTATTATTGTTACTTACATTAGCCATGGCTTTGCAATGTATATTGGAAAAGCAAGAATTGAGCAAATATAAGTATGAAGAAAGAACAATGGCAAATGGACACATATATCCTTAAACAAACAAATACATACATACATAAGATAGATAATAGATAGATAAGATAGATAGATAGATAGATAGATAGATAGATAGATAGATAGATAGATAGATAGATAGATAGATAAATAATAGAATAGATAGATAGATAAAATAAAATAGATAAAATAAAATAGATAAAATAGATAAGAATAGATAGATAGATAGATAGATAGATAGATAGATAGATAGATAGATAGATAGATAGATAGATATAAAATTAAATAAAGAAATAAGCCATGACCCTGACATGGATAAAGTGGTTACTAGATAATGAATGAATGAATACATTTTCTGAATACATCATTTAAATAAAGGTATTTAATAAATATAAACATGTATATTTAGTATATTTATTTATTCATTCATTGTAACCACACACACACACACACACACACACACACACACACACACACACACACACACACACACTTATATAAAATCATTTATAAATAAATTCCCATTTTACCCTCTTTATTAAAGGTGTAGTGTAAAGCCATTGCCCTCTAGTGGCTCATCGAAATACAACAGACTGACATTAATGTCTGCAATTTTCTATGCATACCCAATTTTGAAATATTATTTTCTGTGTCTACTCTCCATGGTAACAGGGTGATGTGAAAGGTTATCTGCGCAGCTGCAGAGCAGCAGAGACCGTGACTCCTGATCCTTTACTCCTTCAACGAATGGCTTGTCAGATTGCTTCTGGCCTTCTGCATCTCCACAAACATGACTACAGCCACAGGTGCGCTGCCAGCATCCATCTACTCAGAATTGGGACACACTCATGTTCACAACCTGATTTAGGCTGCTGAAGGGCTTGGTTAAATTTCACCAACTCAGTGTAAGGTTTATATAATGCATTGTAAAAAAAAAGTTGTCTGATGAATTTTCTCACCAAATTGCGATTTTTAAAGCACAGTAATGTTTAGAGAGGCTGGAAACACTAGATGTAGAACTGAGAAATGGATGGTGTGTGTGTATTTAATCTATTTACAAGAGTAAAGTGTAGAGGAAAACTAAGGGGGTATTGTGGTTGGTGCTTCTATTTCCTGATTCCAGCATGGCACTTACTTGGTAACTTCCTGTAACAATATCCTGATGCTGCCTGAGTGTGCCTCTGCTACTCCAGCATCAGTGATTTTGTTGCTGGGGGTTACCACTGATCCTCATAAAGACATGGTTATTTTTTCTATTAAAATATCTACTACTTATATTGACAGTTAATATTTATCATCATTTCAGGTTTGTGATTTTATTTCTGGATTTTGTTTTGAACAGTGATCTGGCTTTGAGAAACTGCCTTCTGACATCAGATGTTACTGTCAAGATTGGAGATTATGGCCTTTCACACAGCAAGTATAAGGCATGTGTGTCACTGATTTGCATGCTGATCTATTTTTGACTCAACCTGGGCTTAAAAGTGAGGAAAACACTTACAAATGTTAACCTCACCTATACTCTATTCCTCCACACTAGGGGTGTCACACAATACCACTCTGTAGCCCTATCTGTATTGGTATCTGTTTAATGCTCCAAATATCTGTCTCTATATCTAAGTTTAAACTAGAAGTGGGCGTAGCTTAAACCAGAAGAGTTTTTATTTATTTATTTATTTATTTTATAATGAAATTTTAATCCTACCACTATGCCCCTATAAACAGAGTTAGAAATACCAGCATTGTCAGCATGGTCTCTGAATTATGGCTCTGACAGTTCCTCAATCTCAGATACATCAGTCGAGTTCATAATTGTTCTGAACTTGAGATGTGCATGGGAGTTTTTATTTAGTCCCCCTCATGCATGTATTATTTTTAATATATAATATATAATATATAATGTAATATATTTTCTAATGAATTTTGTTGGTTCTATTTTTCAAAATATAAACAAATTAATAGCCTGCTTTAAACCACCATGACTCTGACCAGGCATGACAAACATTCATCATGTGCTGGTGTTTGTTTGTCCCATGAGCTACATATCTGTCCTCTTGCTCATGCCCACATGAAAGCAGAAATCTCATGGCTCATGCATCTGTTTAGAGCATTTAATCTGTTCCTTCTGAATAATGTAGTTGCATTTGGTTATATCCCTGCTCCACAGGATGATTACTTTGTGACATCGGATCAGTCCTGGGTACCATTACGTTGGATTGCCCCTGAATTGGTGGATGACGTTCATGGCAACCTACTGATGGCAGACCAAACAAAACAAAGCAACATTTGGTATTAACTCATGAGTCACACTGCCATGTTTTTTTGTGTGCATTAATAATTTTTTATTTTATTGTGGATCACAGATCTTAGACTACACAATAAAATCCCTAGTGTTGAATTAACACCCAGAGTGTTTATATGAGTCCAATGGACTTACCGTAGGGTGTGAATTCAACACTGTGGGTGTTAAATCAACACTGGTGATTTTGCTGTGTAGAGACTTTAACATGGCAACAGTCAAATTGCAGTAAAAAATAAGAAGAAAATACAAAAATGGTACTTATAGTGAATATAATCATTGCAATTAAAAGTTATTTGAATATTATAACAGGAAGTGGAGTGTTGGGGCAAGGGTGGGGGATCACAGTGGTGTAGTGGATAGCCTTGTTGGATTTTCTCCTCTGTGCCCACTTGGGTTTCCTCTGGGTTTGCCAGTTTCATCCTCTCCAAAAACAGGTAGAGATGGCTAACAGGTGGATTGGCTATGCTAGATTGCCGCGAGGTGTGAATTAGTGTGAATTAGAGTTTGGCAACTCATTCAGGGTGTATTCCTGTGTTGTGCCCAGTGTTCCTGGGATACACTCCAGATTCACCATGTCCATGATCAGGATAAAGCAGATTTTGAAGATGTGTGAATGGAAGGTTGTTTTTTTTCTTCTTAATTTTCTCATAATATAGTCACTGGCAGTTCCTGCTTATTAAATATTTCTACCCCATGGCATGACAGGTTTCAACCTTAGAGAGTGAAGTCTAATTTCTGCTTATTTTGAATACATAAATCCACCAGATACATTAGAGCTGCCCATCACAGCACAGCTTAACATGCTGAGAGAAGAGCACTATACACAAGCTCAAAGGTACCATACCTGTGATTGACAAGTGTCACAGTGTATGACAGAGGAGAAAAGAATGGCATCAGTTCCATTTATAAATCAGCGCTAATTATGTTCTCTTAGACTTCTGGGCACAGATGGCTGTGGCCTTGTCAGGAGTAATTTCATGTGTGTTTCTGCATCCCAGGTCTCTTGGGGTAACTATCTGGGAGTTGTTTGAATTGGGGAATCAGCCTTATCGACATTACTCTGACAGGCAGGTCCTCAGTTTTGCTGTGAAGGAACAACAACTTAAACTGCCAAAGCCGCTGCTTCAGTTTCCTCTTTCTGACCGCTGGTGAGTGTTTGAAATATTACATGCTAATGTAATATTTCAGAAAACATCATTCCTCTTTAGGATGTGACAAGAATACAAATAATGTTAGCTCACATTTAGTTCTCAGCATTGTGATGTTATTTGCACACACACTCCATTGTTTCTTGTCTTGTCTTAAATAGCATTATGTTCATGTAACCTTTATTAGGTATGAAGTGATGCAGTTCTGTTGGCTTCAGTCAGACCAGAGGCCTAATGCTGAGGAAGTTCACCTACTGCTCAGTTACTTGTGTGCCAAAGGTGCCAGTGAGGCAGAAGAAGATTTTGAGAGGCGCTGGAACTCAATGAGACCTAACATGACTCATTTCAATCTACATGGGGCTGGTCCCCTGACCCTGGAGATGCCACAATCCTTGACAGTCTCATCCTCATTCCCCTTACTGGAGCAATTTTCAGCTGGTGATGGCTACCAGTCAGAGTCAGGAGATGACATTCTCACAGTTACTGAGACAAGTCATGGTCTGAACTTTGAGTACAAATGGGAACATGCAAGAGCTAAACAGCCCTATCCTTCCTCATCCACCACTGGAACATTAGGTCAAGGGAATCCCCATTGCCAGGAGGTCTATTACCCTCCAGGAGGTATGGTAGGTGGATGTGGAATTGATGGACTCACCTTAGGTGTCTCTCCCCAATACTATGACCCTAAGCAGTTACACACTCCAGGTGTTGTTCCAGTTCTCAGTGCACATAGTCCATCAGTGAATAGTGAGTACTACATTCGTATTGAAGAGCCAGTAGAATGCAATATTGACATGGAATACACAATGTGTACATACAGCCCTGAATTTGGGGGAAGAAGTGGCTTTCTCACTGGTGGTGGAGACTCAGGGGATTGTATGAACTGTCCTTCTAAAGGCAAACCAATTGAAACATACTGGTCAGCTGACATCCATAAAAGCAGTGCCTATGATTCAGACAGCAGTCCAACCATGTCCCTAACTATGGATCCACTTCTAGGTCAGGTATCTGATTCCAGCCCACCAAGGCCTTGGGAGTCTGGTCATTATGTATCATACAAAGACAGGGATGGAGGCTACTACTATGAAAACTCACCACAGCTGGGTATGGATCACTACCTGATTGGGGGCCTGTCAGAACCCATGAGGGAAAGCTGGGGGTCTCGAAGCCTAAGACGAGCACTGGGTGAGCTGGAGGAACCTTTGGGGATCTCACCCTCCCTTGGCAGCCCCCCACAGGGCTATGGTGACCCTTACCTAGAGAGCAACCAAGGGTCAGTAATTGGGAAGAATGTAACTGGAGGATACTATGACATGATGGGTTCTTTGAGAAAGACCATGCCAGGGAACCACTCAGTGTGTATTGACATGGAATCAGGGGGAGCTGTGTTTGTGGGGCAAGATGACAGTGACTCGGAAGAGGAGGATCTCTTCATTGAAAGGCAGGCAATGGGCTGGTCCACCAACCACTCAACAAAAAGCAATTTGAGCTTGTCTCAGAGACATTCATCAAAGCAAGATGCATATGCAGACTTTCATTACACTATGCCAATGACTGATGTTGAGGATGCATGGCCAGAGAACCATAGTCTCCCATACCGCTCTACCAAAACTCATAACTACCTGGAAAGCAGAGCCAAAAGCAACACCTGCCCTGTGCATGGCAGACAAGCATCAGTATCCTCAGCAGACTGCAGCACCTATATTCATCTATGTCATGAACCCAGAGAAGCAGAGGTGTACCCTGTACCTTGTTGTCAGGCTTTGAGCAATTCCCATTTTGTAGATCCTCTTACAGGGTCATTAGTAAGAAATTGTTTCATGAATGACAATATTTCAGACAAAAACACAGCCATACCCATCAGGAACCCACAGGTAGGCCAAGCTGCCTTGCCTACTGGACATTTAATTTCCAAATCAGAGGCAACAAAAAACAATTTAAAACAGATGGAACACCCAGAATATGTTGACACTGAGGTCAGAGAGGGAATCTATACACAAGAAAGTACTGGACCACAAGATACTAGTCAAATTAGCATGGAAACAGAGGTTTTAACTATAAATCAACAAGTGGAGAAATCCCTTTCTGAGATCTCTTCAAAAGAGCCTGAATCAGATGGAAGCAGGATGGTGGACAGTGGTGTGGAACATGGAGATTCCAGCACCAGCCTGGTGGAAATTGACAATTGTAGTGATGATGACATCACAGATGTCACCTCTGGTATTTTTGGTGACTTCCCAGGAGATTATGCTGAGACAGCTGACTACACCTCCCCTTCATTCAAGTCATTGCAGAAGCAAGTAGGTACACCTGACTCTATGGATTCCATAGATCTACCATCTACTGCAGGATCCAGTGAGACTCTGAGCACAACCTCTCTCCATCCTTCAAATTCACCTAAAGCTGCGGATAGTGGCTATGACACAGAGAACAATGAGTCTCCTGAATTTGTCCTCAAAGAACCCCATGAACCACAAGACACCAAAAATTTTATCCGGCCATTGGGGATGTCAGTCACTGACTCAAGTCCAGTCATTGAAGCAAATGAAGGAGACGGGGCTGACACACCACAAGAGGATATGGAGGATGTGGAGGAAGTAGTCACCATAAAAACATCTCAAAGCACTGAAAGGCTGACTGTGCTAAGTAAGGAAACCCCACACAGAGATTCTGCTTACTTTTCTGATACTGAAGCAGGGAAAGAGAAAGAGAGTGATGAAGACAGAGAGAAAGGTATTGATGATCTTGAGAGGAAGGAGGAGGAAGCAATGCAAGCAATAGACCAAAAAACACTACCGACACCAGCTATAGAACAAGACAAAGAAAAGTCAAATGTTCTGGAGACAGAAGAAAACAGTGAAAATTTCTACAATGATATTCAGGAAGAGACAGAAAAAGCTCTACCCTCAGAGGAAGCTGAAATGGCTTCCCCTAGTTCCCCTGAACCTATTTCTTCTATTTCTCCTGAGATATGTGAAAGCCCTTTAAGCGGCACTGTCCAGGATGAAGGCTTTGACTTGAAATCACATGACCCTGAAGAAGTGCCATCTGAAAATCAGTTATCTGATTTATTTGCCTTTCCATTTTCTGATACCAAGCAAGAAAATCACAAAACTGAGGAGACAGACACCACCCTTGCTTTTGAACCATCAGTAGCTAAATGTTTAGTTGAGGATAATAATGTTGAGATCAGTCTTGATAGGTTTATCAGTGCAAATGAAGTTAACCAGGAAAAGAAAGATAGTGAAGAAGCAGCATCCAGCACAGGTTCAGAGACACTATCAGCTCAGGACAACAATGACAAAGTGGAGATACTTATATCTGACTCAGCCAAGAGTGTTTCTACTGATAATATTGTGGACAAGCCTGAAACTTTAGACAGTAACACAAAATTTCGAGTTCAGTTTCACAAGACCTCCACTCGTCCTTCTTCTCCTCCTCCTCTCCCATCACTTGAGGGACGAATGTCCCAAGTGGAGAGAGGAGAAGCTGATGATGAGGACAGGGATTCAGATGACAGTGATGAATCAGACGAGGAACTGCGCACCTACAGTATCCAGGAGCAGAGTGAGGAGAGTGAGGATGAAATCTTACCAGTGCCCATCATTGTGAGTGACTGCAGCGATGCACACAAACTCCGAAGCATCCTCAAGATTCCCAGCCTGTGTATCGATAACCTTAGCGATGAGTTAGAGTCCAAGAAGAAGGTGGTGTCCTTCTTTGATGATGTTACTGTCTACATGTTTGACCAAGTAAGGAGCATTTGGGCTTTTACTTTAGCTTTGCAATTAATATTTCAATTGCACACCCTACCCTATACAAAAGTTATGGGATACAATGTAGTGCATACATGTTTTTTTCTACAGTGTTAATGTATTGTGGAAGGTTTTTCCAGAAATCTCTGTTCACATAAATACCAATGCAAAAGCATACACTAACATTGATCACAATGTAACTCTGCAACCATCCGTTGCTTCATTTCCAACTTTGTTAATGTTTTGTTAATGCACTGCTGGAAGGGTCATTTTTTTGTTCAGATATTGTCCACACTGATAAGGACAAAAAAAAAGTAATGAGAAAAATTCAACTTCTCTAGGAAAGTCCAACTGGAGAATTATCAGAACATGCTTTCCCCCTGGGAGGTGAGACAAGCACACAGGGTGCAAGGTGCACAGTGTCAAACCAACAGGAAAAGGCTAATTCTACTGATGACTCTTCAGATGGAAACATTTCAGAAGAGAGTAAGAAATCACTTGTATATACCGAATCTCACAAAAGTGAGTACATCCGTCACATTTTTGTAAATATTTGAATACATCTTTTCATGTGACAACACTGAAGAAATGACACTTTGCTACAATATAAAGTAGTGAGTGCTGCCCCCTCAAAATACAGCCATTAATGTCTAAACTGCTGGCAATAAATGTGAGTACACCCCTAAGTGAGCATGTCCAAATTGGGCCCAATTAGCCATTTTCCCTCCCCGGTGTCATGTGACTTGTTAGTGTTACAAGGTCTCAAGTGTGAATGGGGAAGCAGGTGTGTTAAATTTGGTGTTATCGCTCTAACACGCCCTCATACTGGTCAGTGGAAGTTCAACATGGCACCTCATGGCAAACAACTCTCTGAGGATCTGAAAAAAAGAATTGTTGCTCTACATAAAGATGGCCTAGGCTAAAATAAGATCGCCAAGACCCTGACACTGAGCTGCAGCGCGGTGGCAAAGACCATACAGTGGTTTAACAGGACAGGTTCAACTCAGAACAGGCCTCGCCATGGTCGACCAAAGAAGTTGAGTGCACATGCTCAGAATCATATCCAGAGGTTGTCTTCGGGAAATAGATGTATTCAGAGGTTGAAGGGGTGGGGGGTTAGCCTATTAGTGCTCAGACCATACGCCGCACACTGCACCAAATTGGTCTGCATGGCTGTTGTCCCAGAAGGAAGCCTATTCTAAAGATGATGCACAAGAAAGCCCACAAACAGTTTGCTGGAGACAAGCAGACTAAGGACATGGATTACTGGAACCATGTCCAAATAAACTTATTTGGTTTACATGGTGTCAATCATGTGTGGCGGCAAACAGGTGAGGAGTACAAGGACAAGTGTATCTTGCCTACAGTCAAGCATGGTGGTGGGAGTGTCATGGCCTGGGGCTGCATGAGTGCTGCCGCCACTGGGGAGCTACAGTTCATTGAGGGAACCATGAATGCTAACATGTACTGTGACATACTGAAGCAGAGTATGATCAGTATGCAGTATTCCAGCATGATAACGACTCCAAACACACATCCAAGATGAAAACTGCCTTGCTAAAGAAGCTGAGGGTGAAGGTCATGGATTGTCTCCAGACCTAAACCCTATTGAGCATCTGTGGGGCATCCTCAAGAGGAAGGTGGAGGAGCACAAGGTCGCTAACATCCACCAGCTCCGTGATGTCATCATGGAGGAGTAGAAGAGGACTCCAGTGACAACCTGTGAAGCTCTGGTGTACTCCATGCCCAAGAGGGTTAAGGCAATGCTGGAAAATAATGGTGGCCAAAAAAAATATTGACACTCTGGGCCCAATTTGGACATTTTCACTTAGGGGTGTACTCACTTTTGTTGCCAGCGGTTTAGACATTAATGGCTGTGTGTTGAGTTATTTTGAGGGGACAGCAAATTTACACTGTTACACAAGCTGTACACTCACTACTTTACATTGTAGCAAAGTATCATTTCTTCAGTGTTGTCACATTAAAAGATATAATCAAATATTTACAAAAATGTGAGCATGTACTCACTTTTGTGATATACTACACACACACACAACACACACACACACACACACATATATATATATATATATATATATATATATATATATATATATATATATATATATATATATATATATATATATATTTCAATAAAGGTATATGATATGAAATATTACTTTTTTGCTAACTCGTGCGTTCTCCTTATCACATTTGTGTGCAGGTACAGGGTATGAGTGGGATGATGATTTCTCTTTGCTGCCACTACCCACCTCATCAGAGGAATCACCCCCAGACATCAAGGCTAAACCAAGCTTTCCACCCAGTGCCACAGATAACAACCCTGTAGTGCAATTCTCACGTTTCACAGTTTCTCCATCCCCTATTTCACGTTTCTCCATCACCCATGTTTCTGACTCAGATATGGATTCTGCAGGAGGTAAAATGTTTTCAAATACACAATATTTATATTTCCACCTATCAATAGCTCAATTTAATAGACCCTGTAAAATATAATAGTTGTACAATAGATAGCTTGCAAGCTGAGTTTGTAAAGGATTTGATTCCAGAAAGAATTTAATTTCAGATGATTATAAAGTAAAATATTTTTATAAATGCAAAATTCTCTGTTCTCACTTTCAATACAGGAAGCAGTGAGGATGGGGATAGAGAATGAGCACTACACACCACTGCCTATGGTGGAGTGCTCTGCATGGATCTCTTTTCTTCACACATTGAAAATGATACTGTTTCAGAAAACATCTGGGATCCCATCAAGGACAGAGCCTATTATTGTTTGCAACTAGTTACACAATGGTCCTAAATGAACCAATCACAAATGAACACATCTGTGTCCATATGCTTCTGAAGAAGAATATTATAAATCGGGAAAATCCCAAGTAATACCATGTTTGTTAAAATCCTACCTATTTTAAAAACTAGTGACAATTTTGAAAGAACTACAGTATATATAAAGTGAAAACATGGGATCTTTATAAAAGTCATCACCTATTTTCATGAATCATGGGTATGATCTTGAAATGAATGATACAATCAACATTTTTTTCCCCAGAAAAAAATTGTAAAGCAAATCAAGAGACTTTTTTTTCCCCCCAAGGACATCGTCTTTGACTGTGAAGTAATGATGAACTAACGAACAATGTTGCTAACAATGATTTATGTTGCTAAAGATAGAGAAATTAAGAGAACATACTGTTTGTCAATGGCTGATTTTGTTAGGGGTTTATTTTTTTGAGAACACAAACACCTTCTTTTTACATTCTATTTGTTTAATTGGGCATCAGAGCAACAGCCTTGTGCCTGTCATATAACAAAAAGTGGCAGACTTTTATAAGCTGCTTAAAACTGTTTGGGAGAGAGGAATCACATAGCTGCCTTGAGTCAGCCATCTACTTGTAAGTAGCAGATTATACAGGGTCATGAAATATCATGAGACTTAGACCAGCTCCTTTGTGTGATTACAAACCAGATCTAATTAAATTCATATCTTTTTTCATTGTCTTAGATTTTTGGAGAGGCAAAGTTTGCCTGGTTGATGAATACAGTTCTACGAACTACTTTTTAAGTATTTACTTTTTATTTTCATTTAAGTTACTGTAAGTATCATGCAAAAAAGCTTAATGGTTTCCAAAATCATGTTTTACTTTCTAGCCTGGCTTGGTTAAGCTTCAATAACCTCAATTCTATCTTGAATAGTGCTTTCAGTAACACATAACATAAAATCTTATTTAGAAAGGTTTCATTTTTGCCCTAGAACGAGAACTGTTAAACAATCCCAAAATGGGAAAAACAACCCAATCATTTTAAATGCTTGAGAACATATCAAAGGAATTGTTACTGGACACTTTAGTCTTTAGTCTATAAAACATGCATTTTATGATGAGCATGTCGAACTGATGCTGTACATGTCTGCTATCTTATGAGGACCAGAGCTGGGATGTGTTATGCTTAGGGTGTTTATAACAATTTTTTAATTTAATATATGATGCCTGTCTTGTCAATTTTGAGAACATTTTTAAAGAACCAGAAGGAAGAAAGACATATATTAATGGCATTTAATGCACAGCCTATGGACAATGTATTATTATGGTTATTTATTAGAATAGACAGAATCTACTGAACAAAATGTACTGTATTGTTTGTTAAGTTGCAGACTTACTGTCCAATATAAGTTTCATTTTCTTGTGAACATTGTTGGAGAGAGATATTTTCTCTCTTAGTAAGGAATTGTTTGAGAAGATAAAGAGGAATTTAATGACCTCTGATTTCTGTACTCTGGACCCCAAGCTAGCCAACAGAAGTTGGAAAGAAAAGAAATATATTGTCCTAACAATCCTCTTATGTTCAATGTTTGTTTGCCTCTTATGGCATCACTGTTCTAAATAGGATAGCCTAGACTGAACTAGACAGCAATCTGTACTATTTTTGTATTCTATGAAACAGTTTGAAAATCCTAAACTGTATTATAATGTTGCTGGACTATAAGAGTTTATCATCATATATCTGCTGCCAAAGAGAAGCATTCTACTGGTACACATGAGGTTGTTGGCTGAGATTGCTGGACACTAACATGACTTGATAATCATGGGGTAATGGACAACGTTCTTGATTGTAACTTGTGACTGTCTTCATATGAAATCCAGCAAAAAGGGTCTCCAGTCATTAGCATATGATTATGGTGATTTATGGTGAAGGATATTTTGTTGTGGAGTGTAGTGAGCAAAGATGTGGTTGAATGATGGTATGGAGTAGGAATCTAGAAAAATATAAATCGGTTAAAGTGAAATGTTATGTGAAGGTTCCCATAAATATCTGTCCCTCTTGGGTGTCACATGATCAGTGACTGTACACACACAAAAAATAAAATAAATTAATTGTTTGACATCTTTATCTCTTTTTGGTGCTGAATTCTGAAAAGGTCTAACTATTAGAACTCACAATTCACCAATGTCAGCTACTGGACACAACAATCCAGCCATAAGTAAAAATCAAACTCTCCTTGTTAAACACCAGCCACAACATTGCGCAATAATAAAAAAGGAAAATCAAACAATCTGTTTTAATCCCCAGACACAACGAGTGTTCAATAAAGCAAAAAAAAAAGCAAACAGACTATTTTAAACCCCAGACTCAACAAGTTATGCAAAAACACAAAAGAAAGATCGAGTTGTAATGCACCTTTGTGTCAGTTGTGTTTGGTGATGTTTTGGTTGCTGGTGAAACTGTGTGCTCAATGTGCTAATCTTATCAGCTGCTTGTGTTTCAGGCCACAGTATATTTTCCACATATGATGCTGAGATGCCTCAACACACCCCCTGATCAGGAACAAAACAATTTTAGTATTCTGGGCTGACATGACAGGACCAACATGGCCTATACTATATCATGTGCAATGCCAGTCATACATGCATGCATTTTTTCAAACCCACATTTGTGGGAGTAGTGTACTGGGAGATTAGCATACGTATAGCTAGCCTGCTCCTCCAAATGTCTAATTTGTGTTTTTGACAGAATGAGGCAATAATTTAGTGCTAGCTGGGCCAGTCTATCAAAGACATGTCCAGATATTAACAGCAAGTGTCACAGAGCATTTGAACCAGCCTTGAGCACTGGCATCTGTACCAGCCAAACTTGCGTTCTTATCTGTGAACACTAGCAAAGTTGTTCACTTTTTTCAAATTATGGGGCTGAGCAGCTGAGTCGCCTGCCTGTTAATGTTTCTGCTGCAACAGTGCAGCAAAGGAGATTACCTTTTTCTTTTTAGTAGGCTCAGAACAGTAAGTGTGTTTGCTTTTTGGTGATATACTTACTGCATTCTCATAGGAAAGTAATAGTCAGCAGAATTCTCATATCCAGAGATGTTACTTAACACATACTTAAGACGTCATTATCATTAAATTAGCATTAAATTCAGTTAAGAAATGTTTTGGTAAATGCTCAAGTCTGAAACATTGGGCCACTTCAATCAGGACCTGAATAATAAACAGGTTGTCCTGAAATTCAAGAAGCTGAGAACGTTGAAAAAGGTTAAACAATTAATTAACAAGCAATGAAAATATGAATTTTTTCCTCTTTGCACTAGAATTACCATCACCAAAAGTATCACACAGTCAGAACACTGTTATTTGACAGTGTGGACTTAATGATACAAAATTGGGTAGTTTTTAGCAAGAAAACAAGAAGAAGAGCACTATGTTTTAGCATGTTTGAATCCGCTTTCTCAATTCCAATCAAGACATAAATTTGAATGAGGACAAAAGTGGCCTACTTTTATAGACACAAGGTCAAAAGGTGACAACTTTGTTATTTATACATGGCAAGGCGCATAGAAAGGCTCTGTTGGTTCCAAAGGAACACTCTGTCTGGGTTGTCAGGGAGTAGAAATGCCTAATCAACTGCAAATACAATTATTTAATTAAGCTTAACCCATTAAACACCCATTAAACATAGGAATTTAGTATGATTTGTTTATTTATATAACTTATTACATTAAGGTTTGGAACTACGGTGTTTGTGTGACAAATGAGAATTTTACAAGGTGCAAGAAATTGTAGAACACTGAAATTCTATTTGATCTATCTATTTTAATTTGGAAAAGAAAACCATGATTATATAAACTTCTAAACACAAACAGCACAGGTATTGAGTACATAAAATACATTCAAAAAGAAAGAACAAGAAGGAAAAAGACTGGCAGGCACAACTATGATAATACAGCAATCCATTGTCTTTTAGTTCCATTTTGTCCTGGTAGTCACTTACAAAGATGCACACATACATTGCTAGTCTAAAGTTTTTGAACACATTATATTTTAGCAGTTTTGTTTAATAAAATTCAAAAATCTAACCATGGAATAGGAATAAGTGAATTGAGAAATGTTAGAAATGTCTTTGTTTATGAAAAAAGACCAAAATCTTTATCACTGAAATAGGCACTTGCAGCATACCACATTTCCAATTACACACTATTTTACAGTTTTTATACCCTGCAGGTGAGTTTGCTTTAAAAAAAAAAAAAAGAAGAAAAAAAGCACTAATTTAGAGCCTGATTGGGATCTAAGAGTGACCAGTTTTTAAACAGTATTTCCTTATTTATTTGTCATTTTGTTTGGTCTGTGACAATAAGCGTGATGAACCTGTAAAAAACATGAGAAACTCCAGGTGTTCAAAAACTTTTGACTATCAGTGTATATTTAACTGTACAATTCTGAATCAGGCTATGGAAATGTATTAAACATATTGCTAACACAGTTTTATATAGTAATTAGTAATAGTCATCTGTACATTTTAACAGTATTTGTAATATTAAGCACAGCTAGATTTGAAATAGCATATATATATATATATATATATATATATATATATATATATATATATATATATATATATATATATATATATATATATATAGCTAATCTAATTTAATTTATTGCATTCTATTAATGTTGTTAAAGCCCATTTTAAAATCTAGGAGCACCATGGTTGATACTTTATGCCCATTTTGAATACATGCTTGCATTACATTATTATTGCATATACTATTTAAAGTATAAGAGTTACGATTAAAAAATAATAAATTCAGTAGAGCCTGTTAGACTATAGTCTGCCTTAACTCTTTAATGAAATTTGACCACCAGAAGAATGAAAAGATATATGCTTAATGAAATTACAGAAGGCTTTCACTCCTTGCATGATTATGCTGTCATGCAATCCTAGTGTTTATTATTATTATTATTAATAATAATAATAATAATAATAAACAACAAAATGTATTTGCCCATAAAAGTTAGAAACAGCATCTGTGTCATGTTTCACTGTTGTAAATACAGTCCCAGTTCAGCCTGTGTAACCTTGGCATGTGCATAAAAGTACAGCAGCTTTACTGGAGGTCTCTTTATTAAAAGTTGTAATGTTTAGAAAGGAGAACTGTAGATGTGAGGTCCTCAGAAGTGACCAGCTGACATCTCTGCTCGTGGATGGAGCTGTTGTGGCACTGTCAAGACATGAAGGTACTGAAAGGATCTGGGCGTCTACAAACACAAACCACAACACTGACTATTCACTTGACAGAGGAACATAGCATGTCGAGATGTTCAAAAGCCTGTATATACTGTCTGTATACAGTACATGCTAAAAGCAGATCCACTGTGCCAAAATCAAGCCAGTTATTTGACATGTAAAGAAAAAGCAAAGGTTTTCCAAACATTGCTAAAGCTTGAAATTCACTTATTAATATAAGATCCGCTAAGCGTAATATTTTGGTAGTGAAATACCTGGTTTGCAAGCAGTTGCAATGAGAATTATTAGCTTTTCAAGGAATACAATTGTGCAACAATCTCTTATTCTTCCACTGAATCGAACTTTTGGTTAAATGTTAGATTATGTAAGTTGCACAAGTTTATTCCTAAGATGAAGGATACTAAGAAATTCCAACAATTTAATAATATCTTCAGGTGAGTTAAGTGGAGAGTGAATAAAAAGCCAATTAATGCCATGGGTAATGGTCCATGAAGAAAATCAAATCTTAACTTTTCATAGCTGAATGCAAAAGGCAATAAGTCACTTACGTTGTTATTGCTCATTCAAAAGCGGGCAAATTCGGGGCCCGTGCTGAAAGAATAAAAAAAAAAAACAACAACTTGTGTTTGAAAGCTTGTCTTAATAAGTAACAAAATGTTAGAACTTTGGATCGAAGTAATTTGACAACATGACTTCTAAAACTGGTTACGATCAGCAGACTTAAATGGTTTATATTTGGTTAAAAGTTCACATCTTGCCATACATGAACTATGTAAAAGTACTACATATTACATCTCTGTAGGATTATTAAAGTTCTCCTTCTCTTGCTGCTATTGTGATAAAAAGCAACATTAATCGCTTATAAACTCTCAGCTAATTATTCAATTATTCATCTTAAAGCATATTGTTTGTATAGTGAAACAAATGGGAAAGGTTTGTAGAAAAACGAATCCAAGCCTGGACCTGCCGAAATCTCCTGGAGTAAAGGGTCAATGATCTTATCAAGAGTTACAAACAGAATTACTAATGTGTGTTAATGAGCCAACAAATACAGCACCTCGGTAAATTAAGGTTCTTAATGGGCAAACTAACAAAGAGATAAACAAACAAACAAACAAACACACAAGATACAGTACAGCCCAGAGAGCCTCCTGTGTAAGGGTGAAGTACAAATGACATTAATGTGAAGAGAGCATATTAAAGCTCAAAACATACTTCACTCACCACAGACTCTCTCCTTCTCGCTCACCCCCCAGACCTATTCACAACACTTATGACTTCAAAAGTGTAGGTAAGAAAACCAGCTGTGGAAGCTAGAAGTGCTGCTTTTCTCAGGTAATGGAATATAGCATTTGTCTAAAAATAAACCAAAATGTGGATTTAAAAAAAAAATTAAGTAAACAGTATGTTGGTAGACCAAAGGCTTGAAAAGTGTGCTGTGGATTGAGTAATGGAAAAGTCAGTGTTACACTTAACTGGCTTTAACATCTGTAGTGATCATTGGGTCAAGTTCCAAAAATAAATCCAATATGTTTGGCAGCCTGAGAAAACGCTTCACCTGGTGAAATTGACATATTTCTACTATATACATTTCTAAAAACTACAGGCCTGAACTACAGTCCAAAAAACTGCAATAAAGTCAACTTTTTAAAGTCAGGTTATCACCAAAAGTGAAATAGAAGAATATTAAAAGATATAGATTCTATACTGACTGTCCATTTTACTACAGCATGTAGCTTTTCAACAACTTGATCAAAGTGTAACATTTTCCCAGACTGACATTAATATAGTAGAGTTGTGAAAAAGGTTACTTGTATGACAAATTATTGCTAAACTTTATTACATAAGTGTTAAACAATTTCTATAGCAACAAAAAAAGAAAATTTATGAAGATGTGGGTTCAGACAAGAGTTAATCAAAGACAGCTTGAGGAATGACTCCATGCTCTCATCTGAATACACAGTTTTATTCAGGTTTTCGAAGTAGAAAGTCACCATACATTTGAGGTTATGCTGCAACATTACACTGTTTTTGGTGTTCCCCCAAAATGCATGCATGTTTATATACAGTACATTCCCTCTGTATAATATCGAGGGTCTGTTTATTATTTATATATATATATATATATATATATATATATATATATATATATATATATATATATATATATATATATATATATATAAATATAAATTTTGATCTTTACATCCACGTGTTAGCATTCCAAAGCACAAAGACAGACTGAGTAGATTGAGTGTTTCCATTTGGGCACCAGGACTGAGAAGAACGTGGCAGTCATGCCTCGGCTTTATTCTAATGCAGAAAGAAGAAGCACTGGCAGCTTCCAGTCGTTGACCCCTTACTGCTTTTGTGTCTAAATTTATCAAAAAAGAGATGGACAGGGTTGGCAAAAAAGGAAATGAAGAGTTCAGATTTGTCACACACACACACACACACACACACACACACACACACACAGAAAGACAAATTGAGACGTGAGAGGACAATGAGAGGAGAGAGACAGATGCAGCCAGCTACATACTTTTCTAATGTGCAACACTTTACATCATTTTCCACTGGGAGGCATGTATAATCATGAGTTGTTTCAAGCATTAAATTACGCCTTCAAACAGCAAATGCAGTAAGTGTGTTTGGGAGATCTGGGAAACAGCTGCGAGTGACGAGGGAACGAGGGCAGGACTTTGAAGATGCACACAGTGCTAATGATCAGAACAGTGCCCTGAGATGCATAGCTCATTACTTGGCTACTCAGTAGAACAGAAAACAAAACACGTCACATCATTTTTCATCCATTATTCAGACAGTGAGTGGTGGGGAAGAAGAATGTTTTTCATTACAACACAACCTCACGTGAGCTGAGAGAAGGCTAGAGCACCTACTAGAAGGCTAAATTTGACGGGATTCATGTCACAGCATCGAATAAGCAGAAGAACATCACGTTCGACCTATCATTTGACTTACTTTTAATTAGCTCAGTAAATGCCATTATTTGTATTCAGTACAGATTATTTTCAGCACAGAAGGACAAATACATCTTGGCATTAATAAAAAAAACAAATATAACGGACCGTGAGCACCAGTGAGCACCTTGAGCACAAAAATTGGATCGCTTATTCCTCTTCAGATACCACTTGGTGTAACCATGGTGGATCCAGAGCCTCTCTCTCTCACCAGTCCATTCCAGGGCACCATAGACACAAACCGTCATATCTCTGTGCAATTTAGAGTTGCCAGTCCACCTGCTAGCATGCTTTTGGGACATTTGAGGAAACCAGAGAACTCACATAGAGTGGAAAGACAATAACCCGAGCTCAAGATCAAACCAGGGACCTGGGAGCTAGGAGGAAGCAACACTACCTATGTGCCTCCAACCTGCCATCTTATTGTATCTACAAATGTAATTTAAATATGTACAAGAGACACAGCTTCCCGGGAAATTATGGTTCTGATTTGGAAAATCAACATGGTGGCATGTAGCTTTTAATAAAAACATCCGTGTTTTCGTTCAGGCCTGGATAGTGATGGGGCTGTTTAATCTTGGTTGGATGTTTGAAGCTAGACAGCTACACAGATAGATATGTACTTTTATTTCTGTGATGTGTCTGTAATGGGATTTTGGGACTGATATAATTTAGATGCTGTCAGATTCAGACTCACGAACATTCTACTTATTGTTTGAGAAACAGCCATATGGATACAGACATAGCTGTAAAGACGCAATGTGCTACCGATTTCTGTCATTTATTCTTCAGGGATTTCAGGGAGTACAAATGAAGAACGAGCTGTCTTCTACAGAACATCCTAAATGTTAAGTGCAATAAAAAAAAAAAAAGAACAGACTTTGGCTGACTGTGAGGATTACATCACTTGTGTAAGAAAGCTCATTTGTCTGACAAAGTAAAAGAGCTTTTCCTTCACTTAAAATGTAAAAATGTAACACGTCAAGCAGCCACACATTACTGCAGCCTCATCTGCAGCCACAGATTTTGGACCCATTTCTGTAACCCAGAGAATGTGCACTTTCAATATGCATGAAAGAAAAGCAAGAGTTACATATTCACTGTTTTTCAGCGTCCATTTCAGTGAGCTCATTAACAACAGACCCGTAGTCCTCAAAACTGAAGAGAACTGTTCCGTGGAGATTTATAGGAGCTAACGAGTGGTGTGATAAGAGGGAAAGGGAAGGTGGGCGTTTCTCCTCTTCTTTGGTGGGTGAAAAGGTGGATGGACGAGTGAGGGAAACAACCGAGTGAGGGAGTGAGGGGAGAAGGACGGTTGGTGTCTGTGTGTCTGTCCTTTCACACTGTCGAAATCAATTTGATCTCCGAACTGTGGAACAAGAAGAGGGAGAGGCTGCCAGGTTGGGTTCAGACACACACCCACACAACAACAACAACAACAACAACAACAATGCAACACTGCAGGATGAGCACAAGGAGCTCAGTGAATGACACAAAGCTATGGTTAATTACGCTAAGTTCAGTCATCAGTGCTAAATATTGATATAATTAAAGGCATAATTAAACCAACAATGCTAATGCTGCAGGCAATGAATAAAAGCATCTAGCCGCAATTTAACATGGCATCATTTGCATAATGCTAATTGGTGGCCAATGGCTTTTACTCATCATTAGCATTCAGTGTAATGTTTTTATCCTCAACTCTATGGTAGTGGAATGGGATCCTGTCTGAGGTGGTATTTTTGCAGTACAGCTGTTGTGTGATTTAAATCCTAGACGTAACAATAGGCAGTGCTGTGCTCCTTGATGTGGAATGTTTTATAAATTCTCATGAAATAACCAAACAAAAGCCCTTACAGCTATCCATGCATATTCATTTAAGCTGGGATTATTACTGTAACTGTACTGCAAAAAGCCCCAATGAATCTGAATAGAGAGATTATACAGCTCCTTGTGATATCTGGCAGGAAGTGGGGGTTACAGTAGGTTTAGACTATTTTCCTGGCTTTTGCTTAATTCTCGTCCCACCACGGAACTCAAAAGCTAATACATATGTAAGGAATAAAATACAAAGACCAACATGGAATAAGCAAAAGCAAGGCTCAAAAACAAACACAAAATGGGATGGGATAACAAAACAAACAATAAAAGCAAAGAAATATAGAATCCATAGAATAGGATATGAATCGAAATCCTGTAGTTTGGTATGTTACTACAAAGGAAGGGGAATTTTCTCCATAGATGAACAAATACATTTCTACCCTGCTGGAAAAAAACAAACACCTTAGACTGAATGCTGCATACATGATAACTGTTTCCCCCTTGACTTCTTTTTATTTGAAACAAATTTTAAACTATATGCACAAGCACCCGAGAAGAGCACAGGCGCATGAAATCGGTGTTTACTTTGTACTGTTTTGCAGCGCTTACTTGTTATTTATAGACTTATTATTAGTCTGATTAATCAAATAAGTCAGAAGGATTCATTTTCTATAACTACAGCTCTGACATTAGAACAGGTGCATTGATACAGCGATTGCAGACTACTATGTTATCATGTCTATAGTAATAACTTACACGGGGACTTGTATTATGGATGCTCCACATACGAGGATTAACCAAAAAAAGTCAATATGGTGAGGTTTCTGTGAGGAGACTTTTATTTCAAATTGACGGAAGGAGCCTCCAGCGTCAGTGCTTTTCAACATTTTACAAAAAAACCCAAAAAAAACAGAGGGAGGCTGATGTATTCTAGAAAGTTTTAAACTCTTGCTGTTCTATCCTGTTACTTTTCACTACAAAGTGACATCATGGATCTGAAACGTGGAGAAGTCAGAGCTATGAAGCGGGTGGGAATTATGAACTGTGTGTCTGTTCAAACAGATTTTTCCTGTTTAGAGTCAGAAACAAAAAGAGCCAGAAACACTCCAGTTTCCACTTAGTCATGAATGCAGCATTTGCTAATTAGCTTGTCTGGTGCTGGTTGATTAGCAGAGCACTACAGCTAAAGCAGGTCTTGCTGGTTGCTTATGTGTAACCAGTACGCATTATACTAATCATGCTGGTGACCAGCTCTGCTGTGCCAAGCTGTTTACTTTCTTTTCAGCAGGCAGAATAAATGTTTTGCACGAATATGTTCTTTACTTTTTCAGACAAAGTTGTGTGGCACCTTCATCATAAATGAATAAACCTGATTATACAATGCTTATCATCTATGGGAGAGGAGGTTTTTTTTTTGTTGTTTTTTTTGGAAATCACTATGGGGTACTTCTAAGGATTTTCAAACCCATTTAAACAACAGGAGGTTTAACCTCCATCTGTCCATCATGGGTTTGGGTGCACCGATTGGTCACCTGCCCACCTGATCAAGTTTTAGCCAAGAGCTCCACAACCTTCTATTAGAGATGCCAGCTTCAGCTGCAGGTCAAGCAGACAGAAACTGTTGCTTGCCACATTCATAATAGTTTGGATTAACTATGATAGTTTAGTTGAATAAAACTAAAATAAGTAAATAAATAAATAAAAAGTCAATACATAATAGAAAATGGGACAATGAAAAATAGAAAAAGACTTAAACAGAATTTAAAACCTCCCTGATGCATGGCATTATTTATTGACTGAACAATTTTACAGTAACTGTAAGAGTTCTGTGACTAAAATCTGAAAGTTTTACCTTGTTGGGAAACGGGCCTCGTAGCCGTCAAGCCCTTGCTGTGGGAAAAGAAAAACAACGTGTAATTAATGGGCTTAATCATGCTGCATAGTAGCACAGCTAATATCAATCTCAAATCCTCAACCTCCATTAATATGAGGTTCAAGTGTGTGAGAGCTGAATGGCCACTAGGTGGCAGTAGTAGTGCGTTAAATTGGCACTACAAAGTGGGTTACAATGCACTACAGATGAAGTCAGGGAAGACGGAATAAGCTCGGAAATAGTGTAGATGGCACATGGTGGCAGCCTGAAGTAAGCGTACAGGGTGTATTCCATTTAAGCATCACTCCTCTGTCAGTTAGGATAACAACCAGAACATACACTACCGTATATGTCAAAAGTATGGAAGCAAGCAGTGTTTAATAAAGTTTTACAATTTTCAATTAGTTTAACATTACTCTTACTCTAATGCACTGTGTTGGGACCTCACAGTCTGTCACTTAAACTGACCATTTTGTAACTATTTGCAAACTATATTAACTCATTTGAGTCAATCATGAAATGTTCTTGTGCTTAAAAGGTAAACAGGAAGATTTTGAAGATTGTGGTGTTTAAGCAAAAACCGGTGATGAGTTTAGAAAAGATTTTTATCTATTCAGTCAAACCATTTGTCCAAACCATGAATTTGAACGTTTTTTTTTCCACGTGATGGCCTATACACCATTAGTCCAATCATCTAGTGACACCTCTCTCTCTCTAGGTCTCTCTCTCTCTGTGTCCCTCTCTCTCGCTCTCTCTCTCTCTCTTTCTCTCTCTCTGCTGAATCCAGGCTCTTCTCTCTCACACACACACACACACACTGCTGGGGGTAATGTTCTGAAACGTCCTTTATGCTGGCGGCTCTGATGGAGCTCATCCCCACTGGGCTGTTGAGCATGTGCAGACCAGCTGCATCTCACTACATTTATTTTCTGTTTCATTCCTCATATGCTATAGACATGTACATACCTGCACAACCTGTATGTACAGTGAAAATGGCTGCAAATTGTTTGAGTTACTAGGTCATTTTATTAATTCCCTGATGTTTTAACATATGTATTTATATTCACTGACATGCCTGAATCAACTGATGTATGGAGTACATATAATACAGTACATTGGGAGACTGCTCATATATACAGTGTGTGTGTGTGTATGTGTGTGTTTGCGCACCTGTGAGAATCCTGGCGTTGCCACGCTGTATGTTCTCTGATGTCTGCCCAGTGAGGCGTTCTGTGCCATTAGCCGAGAGGCGGGGCCGTAATCTGGAGATGGCAGAACCATCGGTTCTCTCTCAAGAAGATTCCCTGTGCTGCAGCTCCTACCATGCTGAAAACTACACCCACAAACTTCATATTAGTCAACTATCAACTAAGCATGCACACAGTAAACTGTTTTAACAGTAAAATCACTGATGCTAAATTAATGCACAGTTAATTTAGCAATGGTGAAGTTATCATATTCCTACACATATACTGTATTCTCTTCTTAAAAATCACGGTCCTTATGTCAAATCAATGGACTGTAAGAAAAAAAAAAAAAAAAGGCTAGGCGATGAAGAGGCAGGTCTAACCTCCCACTTGTGAAAAGGTGTTAATTGTGACTGTTTTGTTTTACCTGACGCCGAGTCGGCTGCCGTCTGTCTCGGGGATCACTCTGGTGTAGGAGAAGGGGAACCATCCTCGCCTGGTGTATACAAATACAAATTCAACATCAAGCACGATTCGTGTTAGTAATATACATGTCATTTTTTTAATTTTTTAATCTAATGAGTGCAATGTGAACTAGTAGAATAAAACTACCTTATCACTTTCTCTCATGTCCGCCTAAGAAGATCTTTTTGATACAATGTAATGTATGTAGTGTGGATTTACACAGTGGCATATTTACGTAAATGAGACTTTATTGGTCATATATATATATGAAAAAATAATAATATATATATATAGGGGATTAAGGCCCGAACAGTGGCAGCTTGGCAGTGCTGGGGCTTGAACCCTTGACCTTCTGATCAGTAACCCAGAGCCTTAAGCGCCAAGCCACCACTGCCCCATTTATTGACCGACTACCCCCAGATTAACTACCCCCAGTAACTGTGACTGAACAGGTTTTCTGTTTGAGTTAATAGGTTATTTGTTTGAATATTGAGTATTTGGTTTTCTATTTTCTATTTTAGTCTGATTAAACATGATTTCTGTTTGAGTACACAGTTTTTTGTACTGTGTACTTAAACAGGTTTTCTGTTCATGTAAACATGTTTTCAGAGCAATGTGTCTTAATTATTTTAGACATGTGCCACTCACATCCTCGTCTTCTCACTCTCTCCATAGTGCCACCCATCCCGGGCCTCGGGCACCAGCAGTGTGATGATGTCGCCTTCAATGAAGCTGAGCAGTGTGTTGTTGTCTCCAGCTGAGTGTGAAAAGATCGCCTGGACACGGGTCCGCCCATTCCTCTCCAGGCCAGCCGCAACAGAGCTCGACCTAGGCAGTGTCTGTGTCTCTGCTGTGTTCAAAGGTTAAAGTGTTGGTGGTGTATTAACAGTCAGAGGCATGACTGATCAAAACAAAGGCAAAGGAGATGGCTGAAGTGGCCAAAACTATTCAAAACAGTATGATAAAGCAAATGTTCACTATGGTATAGAGGTGTTCTATATTTCATACATTTGTAGGAACAAACGGGGCCAAAGAATTTCTATATAGTCATATAATACACCCCATGGAAATTGTTGGCTTTTTTGACATATTTGGACCACTAAAGATTTGATCCTCTTTGAAACAGTTCTTAGGATGTAGGATGATAGAGGTGTACTTATTTTTTCACTTGACTATACATTGCACAGGTCATCTGTTTTCCTCCAGAACTTTGCTTTTAAAGCACCTGAAAATACCACCAGACACCAGCTGTGTCCTTCACCCATTTTCCTGGCTTTTTAAAGCCTGTCCTTTCTATTCCCTCCAGTTCTGGCCTGTTTTCATTAAGCATGTTTGGACTCATATTGCCAGAGTGCAAGAGACACTATCTTCTAATATAGAGAGAGGGAGAAAAGGAAGGATTGCTCCAGCAAGTCACCTACTTTTACCAGGAAACAACACCTGTCCTTGTCCATATTCCATCCAGTTAAAGGTATAGGCAATGGCTGAAGTTAGCTAAAGCCCCTCCCTTTAGTGTGTGTAGAACAAGGATAATCATTAAAAAAAAAAGTCACTGTTTCTTTAAAGGCTACATGTGCTTACCCAGAATGCTCTTGCTCTTGGTTGGGGCCACTTTGCGAACAGGCAGGGTGTTAGAGTAGATCTCACCACTTTGCCGGTGGACCTGTGTTGAGGCCGATTTGCCCTGTGCAGCTTGGCTATCCATCCAGCGCTGGTAGTCCTCTCCATGTGCCCCAGATGTTCCATTCAACATTGGAACACTTTCCATTCCCATCATCCTCTGGGGAGGCAGCAGAAATGTGCCAGGTCATTACGGAGTCCTTTATTACAATCAGCATTACTCTTATTCAATAGCTTTTTCCTGGTTTCAGGTTCGCTGACATCAGCAAATAAACACTAGATTTCCTCTGAAATAGTACACTTCTCCAGAACAGTTAGACTTCTCAAACAGCCCAGTGTTTCCGTTCTTTCTGCTCAAAATGCCTTGCTGTGAAGTTATCCGGGAATTCTATATAGCCTTCTCAAGAAAATGCACTAATTCATGGACCACTGATTAGTAGCTTTATAGCCTTTTCTCAATCCCTCCAAACAAACCTAAGCATACTGTATCTTGTATTAAAGACTTGTCCATAAATTCATTACACTACAACATAGAACAGTATTCCTAATTTATGCAGGAAAACTGCTGTAGGCTGAAACTGTCAGATTTAAGCATGGTGCATATACACTGAAAAGGGAGTGCATTTTCTCTTTTGTAATAACCCACTATAAATGAAGCTCCAGGGTTAGTCTTTTAATATCACTACTTTTGAAGGAAAAAAAAGGAAGGAAAGAAACAGAATGGATCCCCGTGGCTGTTTCAAGTTAAACTGGGTAAAAGTTATGATTTCCCTATTTAATTAAGTTGCCTCTAAACCACTTGAGCTACTCATTAAGGCCTTGGAAGTTTTGTGTAGGCGCAGCGGATAGCATTTCACTTGGGTTCTCTGGCCTCCTCTCACCTCCCAAAAACCTGTTGGCAGGTGGATTGAGTACACTAACTTGCCTCTAGATGTGAGGACTGGTAACGTATTCAAAATGTATTCTAGCCTCACACCCAGTGTTCCAGGGATAGGCTCCAAATCCACCTCAAGCCTGACCAGAATAAAGCACTTACTGTAGATGAATGAACAAACAAACAAATGAACACATGAATATAATACATGAATATATGAATAAATGAAGTTGCACAAAGACTATATCATCACAGAACCCAATCAACCCGAGTTCAGACAGACTGAGATCTTCATTATGAATATTCTTATGATCACAGCAGCAGTTATTAGGTACGAGGCTATAGTACATTATAAATGATAAAACGTATGCAGTTTTCACATCTTTAAGTAAGATACTGTGATTCGGCTATTGTGCAACATTCCAGAGTAAACATACGAAAACTCTCCCTCCAATATCACCAACAAAAGATGGATGAAAACCATTTAGTATACAAAACCATAAAGTGACCATCGCACCAGGCAGCAGGAGTTATTAAGTGTACTTTCTAAAAATGTATGCGCTGGTTTAACGATGTAAAGACATCCTCTGCATTGACAAACTGAGGATCACTGCTTAGCCCGATTTCCTTAAAAGAAAAAAAAACAACAACCAAAAAACCTTGAAAGCTCTAAAAACCATGTGAAATGGAGCTAAGCTGACCTTAACCAATTTGAGCCATATCCTTCACTCACCTGTTGGTTGCCCATGAGAGCAGCCAGTTCAGGTGAAACAGGTAAAGGTTTGGCTCCTGGTATGGGATCTGAGATCACCAAATTAGATTTAGAGGCATGCTGTTGTCCAGTACCCAGTGTTCCCCCTGAGCTCATCTGCTGTGCAAGGTGAACAGCTCGGTCTGGGAGTTTATGGGGGTCAGAACATGCCTGCTGCCACATCGGGATCTTCTGCATCAGCAGGTCTTTACCCTGAGCACACATACACACACAAATATTTTCAGCTTTAACAGGGCTATCAACTAGTGGGAGACATGAGTCTAAATGAAATGTGTACAGATACATACAGATGGCTAGGTACAATCACAAAATATATAGCCAATATTATAGAAAGTAAAGGAAACTTTCCAAAAGGCCTTCCTACACACACACACACACACACACACACCTCTCAAGTAAAGTGCAAGTGCACTTAAATCCACATTGATTAGAGTCTGTGATACAGAGAGAGTGATAGAGTGATCCCTCTTCACCACTCTATTATACTCCTCTAAAACATGGAGGCTTTGCTCTGTGCTGTGCTACTTTAAAGCAATGAAACATCAATCTTACACCTTAAGACCTGCTTTGTCTGTTCCCATTCCACCTTCCCTCCCACACACACACACACACACAGGGCCAGATATCACCGCATTACCCCACACTATTCTTGGCTCTAGGACCCAACTGGGCATTGAGACAAGAAACTCAGAGCTCAGGAGCACAAACTTGCCTACGCTGCAGAAAGGAAGGAAAACTGGATTTCTACAGGTTACCCATAGAGCAAGGACATTTAATTAATGCTATCTTTGTGTACAGTGCATGGACGGGAATAACAACGCCTGTCCAGTCAGATGGTACAGTATCTAAGAGCACTGCCAACATTTTGCAGGTGCCGCCTGCTTAAAGAAGCAGTTTGTAATGTTTGGCGTCCTCTGCTGCTTGTAAAGTGAGTCAGAATTGCAGTGACAAACATTTTCTTACCCACAAACCTCTGTTTACACTACTACACATTAGGGATGAAACCTGAATAACAATACATTATTTGGAATGAATAAATTGTGTTAATTGGATCCAATGGATAAAAATACAGATATGAACAAGAAGTGGCCAAATTTTCCAGGGCATTTGTCAAAATGTACATTAATCCTTATCGAGCCTTGCATGGTCTTTTTTTTTTAACTGCTGATCTATACTTTCCTCCATTTATTAATTTATAGTATATTCATTTCTGGTTGAGAAATTAAAGAGGTAGAGAGCAGACAATAAATTATCAAGACCTACAGAGAGAGAAGGTGAAAGAAATATTGACAGGCAGACAGATAAACAGACAGAGAAACAGAGAGAGACCACCTACATACTCCTTTCTCTGAGTCACACTCGAAAGGTTCCCCTGCCGAGGCAATTATCACCCACGCTGCCAGCCTGGCACTCACATGGGCACCTGCAGAGGGCATCGTGATCAACCTAACTAGGGCACTAATGGCCATTTGTGTGTGTTTTGAGAACAAATGTGCAAGGACAAGGAGGGAGAAGTACGAGCTGGCGATGCTAATGTTTACAGTTACATTTATGACGACATTTAGCAGACATCTTTATCCAGAGCGATGTTTTGTAGTCTTTACCAAAACACATCCTTATGCTAGTTCAGTAGGTCAGGGACATAGAGTACCATCAGTCTAAAAGCCCATTTGGGGAGAAAATCGGTCATAAACTTTTATCACAATACAGATATCATGGGAATAAATCTTTTCTAGCACTGATCGACTTCATTGTTTTCACTAACGGCCATAATCACAACTGGTGACTTATGCCCAATATCTACACGGGGAAAGTTAAGCATATTCGGAGATGGGCTAGACAGGTCAATTTGGGCTCACCATTCAGATTATGCAAATCGCCATCGTTTATGCCTCGGGACTGCCAGTAGGTTTGTCAGTAGGTTTAGGTATGAACAGTGCTAGGTGTAATATCACATTAATCACTGTACATTTGCTTTAATTGAACAATATGTAACAATATGGCTTCCACCCGCATTATACAGCAGTTAATAAAATAGCACTGCATCCAGCACAATCTATCCTTTTTGCATTTTATTTATTTTTTTTTATTTATTTTTTTCAACATAGTGGCTGACAGTTAATTATGCTTCACTTTCTTTCTGATTTCAGGTTAAATAATTTATTTTAGAAGATACAAATGCACATTTTTAAAATGCAATATGACTGTTTTGTTAGCGAACATGAACACTGTGATAATGCATTGTGTCGCATGAAAATGCATTCGTGTATTGTATCTTTTTGGCTATATCTTTTTTATAAGAATGTCTTGGGCTATTAGATAATACCGTTGCCATGAAGGGGTGTACCTGGACTGCAACAATGATAACATCCACATGAATGCCAGGACCCAAGGTTTCCCAGCAGAACATTGCCTAGAGCATCATAATGCCTCCTCTGGCAGTCCTTTTTCCCCCCATAGTGCATCCTGGTGCCATCTCTTCCCAAAGTAGGTGGCACACATGCACCTGGCTGCCCACATGATGTAAAAGAAAACGTGATTCATCACACCAGGCTGCCTTCTTCCATTGCTCCATGGCCCAGTTCTGATGCTTACATGCCCATTGTAGCATTTCATGTCATTTCAGTGATGAACACAGGTCAGCATGGGCACTCTGACCGTTCTGTGGCTACGCAGCCCCAGACACAGCAAGCTGGGATGCACTGTCTGTTCTGACACTTTTCTATCACAGCCAGCATTAACTTTTTCTTCTGTTTTGGAGATGACCTGATCCAGTGGTCTAGCCATCACAATTAGTCCATTCTCAAAGTCACTCAGATCCTTATGCTTGCCCATTCTTCCTGCTTCCAACACATCAACTTTGACTGTTCTAATACATCCCACACTTTAACAGGTACCTTTGTAACTCAGTTGGCAATCAGTGTTATTCACTTCACCTGTCAGTGGTTTTAAAGTTATGGCTGATTGGTGTATACTGTTGTGAAACATCCACAAGTTAGTTCCTATTGTCATTTTCAGTGCTGCTGTTTTAGAAAATGAATCAACACATTCTGACCAATCAGAAATATAGATGTAGATAAGAGCTTTAAATACAGGTATTTGGGAAATATTTAGACATTCTTATTGTATTAATCCATACCATCCGATACACATTAATTAGTTCTTTACTAATTCTAAATTTTACTTTAAAGTTTGTCTGCATTATGAAAAAAAAAGTTTGTCTCAAACACACTTCTACGTCATGTCTTTGCAGGAGAAAGCCTTTGTGCTGTACCCTTTATTGCTCGGTTGGCCTTGGTGGCAGACGATGATTAACCGCCCAGTGGACTGAGTGTGCTAGTCGTGGGCGACGGTGTGGAGATCCAGACATGATGGTGTCTCTGTGGGAAGAAGGTCTGCTCCTTTAGTGCTACTTTGTTCCTGAGATTTTCCTGAACTTTTTCTAATGGGACTTGTACACAGAGACCAAAGGTAGATGTGTGTGAGTGTGTGTGTGTGTGTGTATTATTCCATTTTCATCAACAGACTCATAGTGATTAATATTCTCTCCCATTCTCTCTATCTAGGAAGGGAATAAAGAGTTTGGGATATGTCCCCATTTTCTACCCAACATTTATGTTCAACTTCATCTCAGTCAAACACAGTAAAGTCTACATCAAACCACGCTGTCTCTCACTTGGTGCCTTCCTACACATTCATCTGCACTCCTTCACTCTCTCATCTATAGGATTTACTGTCTGGCTGCTATGTTCTTGCAGAAGTAGGCCTCACTTCCTCTCCGTCCCCTCAATTATCCCCCTACATACACTTTCCTTCCCACCACCAGGTCTATCAGTGATAAAGCAGCGGGGGCCACATACAGAACAGAGGATAGAAACTCATTCATCCATACAAGATCTGAGTCCCCCCTCTATTCTATAGCTCACCTCTATTCACACACGGTCTGTTCAACACAATGCATGTGGCTCATAGCACATTGGCACTGGCCCATGTCTATTCATCTGCTCTACCGAGTGTTTAATTAAATCTCACGCGCAAGGTAGGCAAGTCCAGGAATGGAACTCAGAAGCTATTGAAGTGCTCAGGGAAACTAGTTTCATTGTGATAATGTAGCCATCTGTCAAAATTTCATGTACAAAGAAAACTTCACATATGCAGACCATTGTAAAGTGGACATTTTCACATAATTAGCAGCATGCTGCTTTATAAGATGGTAAAGAGAGGGAATTCTTAGGGCTGAAACAGCTAATCAACGAGTGTAGTTCTTTATTAAATGTAGTTTACCATAGTATGAAAATGCTAGTAAGCAAAATAGATTAGTACTATTGGTAGGAGATTACTGTATGACATAGGAGGATATTTAATTTACAAGTGTGGTGGCCTGGGAATACCCTTCACATGGTAAAATGTCAATATTTTCTACAATACATAGTTCTTAAAACTACAATCCTGTATATATTTATGGTTTCTTAGTCCAAGTCCAAGTTTGACCTAAACCTTTGGCTATTTTACAGAATTTAGCCATAGCAACATCCAATGGGATTTCTCAGACCTCCACACATTCATTAATAAGCTTTAAACATGGTGAGGAATAATGTAAAGTATATTAATGGGCTTTTAACATGTGCAACAGTGTCTACTACCAAGAACTGTTTAATTTCATCATTAATCAATTCAATATCATCAACTATGCTTTCAGTCAAAAGTATCTACTATTATCGACTACGGTTTACTAAACTACTTTAATAGAAATGCTTTACAGTAGTAAAGAATGAAGAAATTGTTCATATCAGTATTGGTAGTGGACCCTGTTGTATTTTTTTGAAGCAACCTAAATTTTAAGGCTCAATGACTGCTGGTTCGCCCCCCTCTCTGATTCATAAAGCAGAAGCATGATGTGATGAAAGCAGATGGATTGACGGAACGATCCTCACCTTGGTGTGGTAATTGTTGGTGCTCTTGGCTACGGCACACTGGCGGTCCACCAGGAAGCAGTACCTCCTCCTCTCCTCTGTCAGGGCATTTATGTAGCCCTCTGCAATGTGGCTGTCCAGCTCGCTCTGCCTGCTACTGATGGTCTCCACATACTGAATGACAGGGAAGGCGCTGTGAGGCGGTGTGAGACAGCCAAGCCTGGCCTGAAGCCTTCTCTCAAGACAGGCTGAGAGAAAGCTCACACTTTGAACAACATTCATGTAAGCTTGATGCTCCCTGGCAATGTGAATGCGGCAAATAAAGCATTCTGAAGCTAAATGAGCTGTAAAGCTGGCAATGGATGCATTGAGTGAGGTTGGCTGAGTATCAGATGACCCCCAAAAAAATCAAGTTGCATTGATGTGTTCACTGAACCATGTAACTTAAAGGTCAAATGTACAGTAGGGTCCAAAAGTTTAACTTCACTACTGGGGACTATTTTATGTCATATTAAAGATGCCAGATCAATCCCTGGTGTATCTCCACCCGGCGCAATTTCTAACATTTCTTGACACTAACATTCAGACTTTTGGACTCTTCTGTATGTTGAAAACATTTGCCAGTTGATCGTTATTAATAAATATGTACATGTATGTGAACTCACGATGAAGATACAGTGTAGTGCCATTTTGTCTTGTGTTTTTAGTCAACAGAAAATGGCTGTCTGATGGAATGCTAAACTCCCTGCTACTCTGTTGGCCATAACTTCTATGTCCTTCAACAACAAGGACACAGCGCCACAGAGGTCGGTGTATTCCAGCAACACATGCCCACATCGACACAGACACACACACACACACACACGTACACAAACCTGACCTCAGCCAGGTGTAAGACTCATCCTGAGCCAGGATGACACTTACACCGAGTACAGGTACTAGTGTGTGGAATATTGTGATTCCCACCTGCCAAGTGTTAATGAATATAGCTGAGCTCATCAAGGTTATTAAAAATAGTCCAAGATCATGGCCACCACCATTAGACTCCCTAAGAGCTATGAGATTGTAAATTTAATAATTTATATTCACACCAATATTCAACATGGGCTATACATTCAGAATGTAGGTATGTAATGATAAAACACAGCAAAAAGTTTGGGGTGAACTCGAATAAAACATTGGGTTCTCATTTGTGTTAAGGAGTACTGCTCTGGAATAAGATATTGATGTCATAGCACTTCAAGGAATTTCCACACATGGGTGTGCCACAATGCAGAAGACGTCATGGTACTTATTTACACAATAGAGCACGCACATGCCAGTCGGGATACTGTTTCATCCTGACATTTTGTACAGTTTAAAATAAACCAAGCCCATTTTTCTTAAGTCAGTAATAAGTAGACACAGACAGAGAAGTCAGCAAAAGCACTAAGGGCAGCTATACTTTATGACTAGGAATTTATAACCAAACACTGATGTTCCTGACTACACTGCGGATCATTTGCCTCCAATGCAGAACTGTACTGTGGGTGATGTTCACTTCTACTGTATCCTGCATCTAACACTTGGTTAGGTTTGACTGGCTGTTCAAAAGCAAGTCAAAGTGAGGTCATGGAGTGCTGTCAAGTCAGTAAGCTTGGATCTGATTAACATAAGAAATACATGAAAATAGAAAAGGAGTACCTGTTTCAAGTTAACATGCAGGTATATAAAGGTACATTAATATAAGTCTTTCACACCTTGTCAGTACAGCTGTATGAGTACGCAAGTCTAGACAGAAGAACTCGGGTCAAACTGCCGGACTTTGACACCACAAGGGAGCTGCCAATCACAATGAGTGACTCGAACCTGATTTGCAATGGGGGTTGAATAATTTTGCTTGCAACTGTATATTGTATATATAAATACACATCTCCATTACTGCAGAACACCAACTCAAAATAAGAGCGAGAGCCTAACTAGTACAGCACAAAAAACATAGCGAAGAAGCAGAACTAGGACAAGACGGCCAAAAATAATATAGAGGAGGAGACGAGAAGGCAGTAAAGGATGGTCAGTTTTATGCTGGGTCCAGATCCTTTCCACTAATTGACTGCAACAGAGGTTTTCAAACCTCTGGTCCAAAATAGAGCAAACCATTAAAAGCTAATATTGGTGGTCAACTTTATCATTACTTGCACAGAAATTAATATGTTCGATTACAGGCAGTTATTAAAACTGGTCTTAAGCAACTGAGATTGGTTTTAAAAGGTTTTATCCAGTTTTTAAAACCTGTTGCATTTGTCACTAATGTTATTGTCATTGTTTCTTCTCTTTGTTCTTTTTCCAGTGAGATGTGTGGTGATTGTGTACATCCCAAGCCCTACCACTCCAGTGGGTACACCTCACCATGAGCTATAATATTAACTTTACTGTGGATTTGTAAAGAGGGTTTTGAGCCCTGAAAAGAACTCACTGTAACCCCCCTGTAGATGTAACCTCAGTGTGATTCAGGAATGTACTAGACATCCATACGTTTTCAAGAAGCAGGTGATGAACCTATCAGTTATCACACAAAACAAGCATGTTCCCAAAGTTCAGTAAAAAAAAAAACAACAACAATAAAAACTGATTTCAGATCTGTAACTACAGATTAATTTTAATTAGACTAGCTAACTGCCTCTGTTTGGCTGCCAGCCACTCGGGATTTTCTGAAAATGGATGGATGGATAGATAGAACCTGTGTTATAATCTGAATCAAATCTATGGCATCACAATAATTGATTGCCAGTGGACTGTGATCAAGTGCTTAGTGAAAATGAACAAATGATTTCAGTATAATGGTGTTTAATAATGTATTCTTGGAAATTAGTTAAAAAATTGTATTTATTTATTTATTTTTTTACAATTTTGAGGCGCTCATAACTGATGAATTAAAAATGTCTGTTTGTACCGCTTAATAATAAACATCACAGTATACAAGGCTCTGACAGACATTTTCAGAGAAGGAAGTTACTGTATTGGATGATGAAGTGAAACTCAGAAAATACTTTACATGATAAGGAATGCTGATGTACGCAGCTTTTTAGCTCTTGAAAAATAGTTACCTTTTAATATAAACAGTTATGCGGATGATGATCCTAGACCTCTGACATACACAATCAATTTGAGTAGTCAGATTTTTGTTTTATTTTTTTTAAAGCGAGCACACAGCAACTATAAAAGGACTTAAATCCTCTGTAAAATCTGATCCTTAGGCTCTGAATCTAGGTCTCCTTTTTATGCTTATACTGAAAACATTTTGATTTATGTGCCTCAAGCTCATTTCTTACAGATAACTGAGTTGGGATGAGAGACTCTGGGGCTCATATCAGTGTCATTCAGTTATTACATAAGAGTAATGTGGCTCTCGCGCTCTCTCTAATGCTCTCGCTCACTCACACACACCAAGGCTAGTCACATGATAAAATTCAAATCTGACTGCAAATGTCTTTAGTATAATTATATAATGACACAATAATGCTATTTTTCTTTATTCGTTTTTTGCTAAATTAATCTCATTAGAAAATCTGCATGAATATTGAACACTTGCCATAAACTGCCATGAGATGCAGATTTATTCTACTGTTATGATGATCTGCACAGGAAGAGGATGGGGTAGATGTAAGGATGTAGTTGCCTAAAATCTTTTTTGTCTGAAATCTTTGTCTGGACCAAATGTTCCAGCAAGTGTAGGAATTTCTCAGAGTTTTGATCTTGTGGGAATATTTTAAAAAAAAAAAAAAAGAGCTTTTTTTTTTGTCTGTGTGTGTTTGGGGGGGAGGGGGTCGTCTTTAGGTGTAGCACAGAATTAATAATTATGTATATAATATAAGGTCCTCACAAGTATAATAAGACGTATATGCGTGTGTCAGGTTCACACAGGCTTTAATGTAGCACAGGCTTTAATATGACCAGCTGATCTCATCTGCAGCATGACGCACAGCAGGGACTAGCAGCACTGCCATGTAAAATTCATACACTGATTTCACACAGAGCAGTGACCAGAACACACACACACACACACACACACGTACTTGAATTATTCAGTGCAGATGTAAGCACTCATCTGTAAGTGACATACAGAAAGCTGAAAGAAAACATGAACCAGGGAGACATGAACTACAGAAAATGTCCGTGCAAGTCCATAATAACCACACACATACACACACAAACACACACACTGGTTCTCCTAGAGGAAATACCTAGAGGTTCTCACCTGCTACTCAGCTAAAAATAGCTGAGTTTTCTGAAAACCAGGGAACCGTTGCCGAGACCTGGCTGCTCTAGATATTGATTTGCTAAAGCTCTGCATCGCAGATAGCTGTACTGCTATTGGACTCAAGTCCAAAGATCACTTAGTAATTACTTTATACACACTGAACAAACTCTTGAAACCAGAGTCGCAACTTTGGCCTTCAGCGGCGGTCCAAACCTGTAGTCACATCTAAGCTGGTTATGAAGTAGAAACCAAGCTACAATATTCTTAGTGTGAATACTTCCACATGCTCTTAATACACCTGTGTATCATTATGCAGACATTTTAGACCCTGAGTTAAAGGCCATCCCATTACAGATGTAAATAAACACATCATCTTTTAGCTAACAGGAATAGATTGTAGCCAAAAGTCAATTCTGTGCTTAAATCTAGCTAGCTCACATAACACAACCAGTCAGGTCATTTAGGTAAGCTGCTGGGTAGCATCACTTAGAAGTCTGTAGAAAGCTATTCACAATTGAAAAAAAAATATTTTTTTAAAGCAGGCCGATCGCAATATACAAAATAAAACAAAATAAAAAAAATAACTTTAAATAATTTTATATAACGTGATACAAAGGGGGCTCCCGAGTGATGCATCAGAACAGACATGTGTCTGGGAGTCAAGGGAGCAGATCTGGCTGTGCTCTCTGACTACATACACCTATATGTACACATTCCTGCATTCACTCAGTCTCAACTGAGGTTGCAAAAAAGCAACCTCCTGAAATTCTCCTGAAATCGCACTACATATAAACCTGAGGGCTACTTGGTAAACCATATTAAACCACCTCCTCCTTTCACCTCCATTCTTTTATAACATGACACCTGTGGAGTGCTTCAACTAGCCCAAACAACCCACACCACTTACACATCACACTCAGACATTACATTTAAAAAGCACTGCACCTCCACGGTATCATTAGTAGCCCACCTACTGTCAGGGCAGAGCAGACCCCAGGTAAGTGTAACCCACAGCTCAACGGTGAGAGGCGTTCATGCCAAACAAGTTGTACTTAGACAAAGCCACAAACCTACATAAGCAGAGTGGGCTCTGCTCTTCAATAAAACAGCTAGGGGAGTGGGCTGTAATATATACAGTAGTTATACAACAGTTCGCTCTAGTCCACTAATTTGACTGGACAAGCGGCGTTCCAAGAGTGCTTATATTTAGTATAACAGCACTCTTGCTTGTGTGTTATATGGTCAGAGGTCACTGTAGATGTATTTCTGGGACAACTGCCAAAAATGCCAAAAAATCAGGGTTTGACCAAATTAATTTGTCAAAATTAGAAATCCCACTAGTGAATTCCTCACACAGTCAATATCACGCTTTGAACAACTTTCTACATAGCTACATGCCATAGCAAAACAGACCTAAGTCTTATCAAGTCACTTTGTAGAAACGTGCTCACACCACTGTACAGATGGTAATTAATTAATCAGGGATTATTTCCACCCTAATGTTAGCATGAACAGTTAACAAGTGAGTGAAGAGATGATGATGATGATGATGATGATGAGGCTTGTCTAAATGCTGTGAACCTCAGATGATGAGACAGCGATTGATGTGGATGATGCTGATAACCAAAGTGATAACTCATTTTCCACTGTAAATCTGCAAGAACATTTTGGTCCGATTAAGTAGGTAGGGTGTTTCAACCCTAACAAATGTTTTGCACCAGCATAGCCCAAGATCAACTGAGAAATCTATTGAATGCAATATTGACATATGCTATAAACTGGCCTTAAGAGAATAAACACATCCATGCCATAAGTACAAATCCAGCTGAGAGGCCCAAAGAGACCAATGCGTTCAAACCTCGCCCATTCAGCTTTTTTCGAAAAGCCCTTTAAAGCTGGATTGAATATTTTCATTCTTACCTGCATCTCATTATCTCTATACTTTGATGCGCTCTTGCTGCCTTGCTGGCTTTTCCGTCGCAGTTTCTTCAGCTCCGCCTGGCACTTCTCCAGACTTTCTCCTTTGCTCCGGTGCTCCATCTGGTATTTCTTCAAAGCGGCCTGAGGGACAAAACCACAACGACCTTTTTGAAAAAAGGTTAAGGTCCTAACAAACCTTTTGTGTATGCACAAAAAAAGTAACAGCTATGTCTCTGACCCCTCTCATCGTGCTCTCACACTTTTTCAAACACTTCCGACAAGGGTGAGATACCGATTACAAACCACGATAATAAAAACCTCCAGACATAGACGCAGTTTCGTCCTATGAGCTGTAGCCCTGCTCAATAATGTATTGGTCATTTACAAAACCAATGCACTGCAGAAATATATGTTTTATTTTATTCTAGTATTCACCTTTTCCTTGTACCAGTCTAATTTTGCTTTATTCTATTTAGTCTTTGTTAAAGGAGAAACTATGAAGTCAATTTCCACTGAAGCAGGAAGTCAGGGATGAACATATGGAGTGGTTCCTCCCCCTTTTTAAATACTGTAGAAAATAGCATTTACTGTAGCTTACCTCACAGCCAGGAAACTTACAACTGTCGGGGGCGGGACAATTCTGATTCTAGAGAGCGTTTGATTGGACAGAAATTCTGAGGAAAAGCTGACGTGTATGATGTCATCAAAATTGTTAATCCGTATAAGTGGTACAGAGAGACTGTACATTTTGAATGCAGGAATCTTCTAAATGAGAATTTTGTCATTGTTTTGGAGCACACTAGCTTATAGATGACCTTAAGACTAATATATTCATACTAAAAGTCACAAAACTTCAATTTTGATTTCATGGGCACTTTAAAGCCTAGTACTCAAATAAAGAGAAAAAGGAAATGTGTTTAAACGTCACAGCGACTAAAGCAGTTTACTCTAGTACTATATTGAACCAAAAGTTCAGGATCTGAAAGTGCGTTTAAGGTTTTATGCGGTTTATGGAAAGTTTACTTACTCATCTTTGCCCACTTTCTGTCACGCCAAAACACCTTGCTTCAGACAGTATTTGTGTTTTAGATGTGGCTCTTTGTCTCCTTTGTTCTCCACCAGCAGAGCTTTCTGCAATTTCTCATTGAATCCTGACATTCTGTTTATTTTTTTCATTTAGTGTCAGTGCCATGAAAATGCATTAGAGCAAGGTTAAATATTTTCATTATACACCATTATATATTGATCGGTGATTTGCTGCCAAGGTTTAGGGTCAGATGTGCACAAGAACTGGGGTCAGAATTTTGCTGTAATACTAGAAGTCCTTAAGACTTCAATAAAGAGGCACCGTTTTACATTCATTTAGAGTCTGCTATACTAATTATCACACAAAACATAATTCATTTTCAATTCGATGCAATACAAGAAGTCATAATTCTGCCTCCACTACTGAATGTTAGACAAACGTTGATGGAAAAAGTATAGAGTAGTTTTCCTTTGAGGTATGCTTTATGAAGATGTTCATGCACTGCTTAATAAGCTCTATAGTGTTTATTTATGAGCAGTTTTTTTCCCTGTGTGGTGTAAATTGGGCTTTAAATTTGGACTGTGAATATTTGATTAAATACTTGTAATTTAGGAGATCCAGGAGAGTACTACGGAAAACTAATCCTGAGCCATGGAGAATAAACTGTAAATGCATTAGTCTCTCTTTAACTATCAACAGAAACCCTGAATGCAGTCTCCTTGCTGAGAAATGCTCAGGAGGGCTGTTACACTTACACGCAGACTGCCATTAAGTGCACTGCACATTATAATACACACATAATACACAGCCTTATTAATCAGTTTGAATTAGTTTCAACAAAGTTAAGATGAATATTAATTCAACAGTCTCTGAGTGTGGATTTGTTACCTACATTTAAGTAGCGTGCATCCAGCTCGACCTTCTTCTCCAGTTCTGTCAGGAGCTCATTGTGGAAGGATTTCAGCTAAGAGACAAAAGCATGCAGTACATATATGAGGTAATGGCATTTCTCTCTCTCTCTCACACACACACACACACACACACACACACACACACAAAAATGGGTAACCAAAAAAAATGAGGGAATTTCAACATTAAGTCTACAAAGCTGCTAGAACAGCTTCGGTGCTCCTTGGCAGAGATTCTACACATCGCTGGAACTGTACTGGAAGGATAAACATCATTCTTCCAAAAGATATTCACTCTGTTGGTATTTTGATCATGACGGTGAAAAGAGGTACAAGTCTAACATGTTGCTAATTATCTTAGCATATAATTTACCTCATTTTCATCCTCATCAAACCATTCAGTGAGCCCCGTGGATGGGGCGGAGTCACTTCGGAAGAGACCACTCCCATAAGGACAGAAATGTTTAATCAAAGGATAACTGTGATACAGAGAACTTTGTATTGATTTGTAGTGACTCTTCACTCTAAGGGGATGAGTGAATCCAAACCATACTGGCTAGATAAATAAATAGGCCCCAAAGCCTAACAGAGCCTCTGGTTTTCCTCACCATCTGTGTACATCTAGACTCACGGGCTATATTAGCAGGTAAACCTTCCATATTTTTAACCCTCCATAGACTTTGCAGTTAGAGTTACTGTAGCCCATGTGCTGCTTTTCACAAATTCTAAGTCCTTGTTTATCCTGTCCATCAATGAGAAAGGTACTAAAACTGACCCAGTATATTTTGGGTGTTGGCTCATTCCCAGCACAGCAGTGACACGGTCATGGAACTGACTCTAATGCTGGTATGCATGTAATACAGTTTAAACACCTACGATTGGTTAGCATCATTCTAGGAATAATGAAAAGACATCCTTCTTGCCAGACTTGGAGAGCATCATCAGAATTCACACTCATGATCTCCTCACCTAAGCATCTATACTCAAGCTTAAAATGCTTGCTTATGCAAACAGCCACTCACGCACCACTCAATCTAACCTTCAATACTAAACTCCAACCATATCAGCTGGGCTTAGCTACATCAGCAGCTACTTTACAGCGATAAGGCCAGCTCTAGGAGAATGCAGATATAACACAGCTGGTAAAAGCAAACACTTTGAGAAGGTTTAACCTGAGTGAAAGGTATGTCAGAGTCCTGCAGGTTCTCCTCTTTCTCAATGTTATCCTTTTAGTTAAGGATGAAATAGAGTATGGTGTTTGTTTACCCTGTGTCAGCACGTGACACTGAGCAGGAAAGCCCCCAACATCTTTTAGCCTGAGGGTGGATAATGCTATAGACAGGCACCATTGTTCAGGTGACATTTTGAGTCAGCACACCCTTTTCTTTCGCCACTGCTGAACCAGATGAAAGCCTCCAGATAAGGTCAAAATAAAAGAATAGGAATTAGAACTATTTGGGGTATTTAATGGCGTTTACTTCACAGTGCTGTTGAATTCTTGAATCTGATCAGAAGTCAGAGGTAGTAGTTCTGGATGCAAGGCAAATTATAGTACACATTTCTATTAATAATATTAACAACTTGATATAACAATGTTCTCAGTGAAGACATGTTTATTTAGCATTTTTGTAAGGAGTCTCTAAGTTCTCCATCTTGAAAAAAAAATTTTTTTTTTTTATAAAAATAAATTTCTTCATAATGCTATGATCTTCTTATAACAGGAACTTGTTTCACTGACTTTCCATGATAATTTATAAAAAATACTCATTAATAAAAATATTCATGTCTGCAATTTTGTCGTGTATTAATCGAGAACAGTTCTTTTATGTTTTATTTCTTACTTATTTGCTGTCTTTCATTACTGATATATTAGAAAACGTTCTGTAGTATCATGAATGGTTTGCTTGATTGCACCACAGGCATATACTACTACTACTGCTGCTTCTACTACTGCTAATATTAATATTATTATTACTATTATCATCATTATTATTAATATGCTTTTATTCCATATGCCACTCATGTCATAAGAAATTACTTTTCACAATGATACACACCATGTCTTCCAACTGCATCTGAATCTGTCTGTGGACTTCAGCCATCTGAAAGAGTACATCCCCTATGAGAGAGAGAAAGAGAGGGAGGGAGAGAGAGAGGGAGAGAGAGAGCGAAAATATGTTAAAGCCCTCATGTGCATGTACACATCCGGTACTTTCTACATGCAGTAAAATCATGTGGGTCCACAGAAACAATATAAGCTGTGTGACACAAATATAAAAAGAGAGACGAGAAAAGGAGGTAGAGAGAGACTGATTGATGAAGAAATTATAGATGAAAAATAAAGGACAGACAGCAGTGAACAGGTCTTTCATTAAGCACATACCAGACAATGAAATCAGAACATATATGATAATCACAGCAACAAAAGCTTATTGCAGTAGCTGGAATAAATAAACAAAGCAGGTGCAGCACATTAATAATCACCAGCACATTGCATAATGTGATCATTAGTCATAAAGCAACACAGCTATACGACAACAATTCATGCAGCCAGGAGGAGTGTGGTCTCGGTGTGTGAGGTATGCAGGGTACCTACACGCAGCTTCTTCTGATTATCCAGTGCATTGTAAAACAGAAAGAACAAAAGAGCTGGTTTGAGGGGAAAAAAAAACAGAAGTACAGTACAACAGTACACCTGGGGACACTATGAAGGAGATAAAATATTTCCCAGGGAGAATACAACAGACACTCTGAATACCAACAAGCATCTCCCCAGCCTGTTTCCCTCATAAATACAGCCAAACCTGCATTAATATAAACCAGAGAGGGATCCAACACAGATATTGTCTCCTTCTACAACTGCTCTTTTCAATCCATCACACATTCAGGATTGATTTCAAATTTGCAAATACGTATGCAAGATCTCGAGGTTACCGAAAGTGATTTGGTTATGATTAGCAGGCATACAGTTTCTGACAAGTTTATTAATATATAATCAAACTTCATATCAGATTAATGACATGATCAAAAAAACATATGTGAGGTGGTCAGGGAAAACCCATCATCACGTGCCACTGTGGCTGAATTCATGCAGACTTCCAAAGAGGAAAAAAATTATTGTCTGTCAAGAAAAAAAAAAGTATAAATATGAGGCCATATTCCCTTAGTCCTTCATAATGATGGGTAAGGCCAAGGAATATAGCTTGGGTTAGGTTTTTGAGCTTCACAAGATTGGAAGTGGCTATAGGAAAACAGCACAAGCATTGAAAATGGCCATTTCCACCATCAGGGCAATAATTAAGAAGTTCCAGTCAACTGGAAATGTTATGAATCAACCAGGAATTGGACATGTGTCTATATTGTCTCGACGCACTGTGAAGAGGATGGTTCGCCAATAAACCTCCAACAATCACAACTGGAGAACTGCAGAAGTTAGTTGTGTCTTGGGGTCAGAAAGTCTCCACAACTACAATCTGAAGTCACCTACATCACCACAAGTTGTTTGGAAGGGTTTCAAGAATAAAGCCTCTACTCTCATCCAAAAACAAACTCCAGCGTCTTCAGGTTGCCATACATACAAAACCCATAGAAAACTTGTGGGGTAAATTTAAGAGGAGAGTCCACCAGTGTGGAAATTTGTAGGCTCTGGAGAGATCCTGTATGGAGGAATGGTCTCAGATCCCTTGCCATGCATTCTCAACCTCATCAGGCATTATAGGAGAAGACTCAGAGCGGTTTTCTTGGCAAAGGGAGGTAGCATAAAGTATTGACTAAAAGGTTGGCAATAATTGTTGCACATCTATAAATAATTTTTTTTTGTATAAACCTGTGGTTTGTTTGCAATTGTTTGATATCCATGAGAGCCGAGAATTTTTTTTAATTTTCTGAACAAAAGATAAAAAAAACTGTCGTTCTTGCTTCTTATTTTTCCAGCAAAACCCAACAGCCTTCATTGAAAAATGGGCTCTTATTTTCGTTACTGATCTATAAACTTTTTATTTTGCAACCTTTAATCTGTAACATTTAATTCTGTTCTAGAAAACTAATGCTCGGAAATTTTAAAAAGGTTTTATACTGGCTTGATAATGTAGAAGTCATCAAAGTTTAGAAATCTATAACAAAGTTTGCACACACAAAAATAAGACTTTTGCACAGTACTGTATATTATTTATTATATATATATATATATATATATATATATATATATATATATATATATATATATATATATATATATATATATATATATTTTTTTTTTTTTTACCTACAACAAACTTTAACACCTTGACTTTATGAAACAGTAAATATGTCACCAAAACAACATGGAAATGGTTTTATTCAATAAACGTTCACTGTAATCTTGTCATTAAGGCTGTCTTCCTGCAAAGATCATATAGTGTAAGGAATCAGTTTAACAAATTTGCTCTGCCTGAAGATGTCTTGCTAGCTAAGTGTGAATGTCTTTGATCAAGTTGTTGGATGGCTATATGACATAGTGACACAGACATAAACTAATCAATTCAGTGTGGAATTAAACATCGGCTATGATGCTCTTGTACCAAAGTCAGAACGCAATGTTTAAATGCACCAGGATTTTTAAAATGCTAGAACTTCACTTGTGGTTGAGAAACATGCAAAAGAGAAAAATATTTCGGTTCATGGCCTGTAGTTTTCAGAACTACTGTGTATATATAGAGGAAAATGTCAATGTCACCATGTGACGGGTTTTCCCAGGCAACCACACATACACACTCTTTGGATATACCTGTTACTTTGGATGGTTAACAAATCAGGTATTCTACATTAGTTCTACTTCCTGAAAAGGAATCTCCTCTGTTATATGGTTCTATGTAGAACCATTAAGGGTTCCACCAAAGGGACATCTGAGGACCTTTTTTCTAAGGGTGTATACCTAAATCTTGAGAGAACCTTTAAAAATACAGTAATACATGTTAATTTAACATACATATGAATATTAATAAAATCAGTTGAAGTTGGCCAGCACACTAATCCAGTTGTAACATACTCGATTCCGCAGCCGTGACTAACTACACTGAATATTACTGGGGAGAATGTATTGGATCGTGATCATGTCATCATGTTAGAGAAATGGCATTAAGCAGCGTTGAGCTATCTTCCAGAGGTGATATTCTGATCCCTGTCTGAGTCTATATTAACCAGGTTTTGGCCAGTCCAACACTATTTTGTTAAGAAACAGCCATTAGTACACACACCATGTTCCTTACACGACAAGGTGCTCACATACATGGCCATTGATGGTTTACATGCACAAACACACTTACACATACATACACACCCATTCGCACTAATGTACAACATCAACATCGGCTTCATATCTCTCTACCTCCAGTTCCAGATTGAGTCACAGTGTTCGGTGTTACTTGCCTGTGTGTTTGTGGGGCGGGGAGGGGGTGTGTGTATAGGTGTGGGTGTGGATGTAGGCGTATGTGTGTTGTCTTAGTGCTAATGCAGAGGATTCGTCACACAGCAATGTAGATCAATGCACTTCTACCTACTGCCATCTGTTTGGTCCATTTCCAAACCGCTTTGTCAAACAGATCAATGAGACAGCCGTGCTACTGACTAATGTAAAAAATGAGAGTAGTTTGAGATGCTCAGAGTTGTACACTCACACACCTTTCTATCTGTTGGCCTCTATCTATTTGCTCTGGTCTCCTAACAGACAGAATAATAGGAGGTTTGGACTAAGGTCTAGATATTTCTGAATATTGTGTACACAGTGGGTTTCATAAAGGATGACCCTATGTGTCCTTTCATTATTTACACCAGGTCAAATCCTGTTCTCAGCCTCATTGTACTATCAGCTCTCATCTAATCAGCTCTAAAGCTCAGAATAAATCTTAGGCAGTGTGTGTGTGTGTGTGTGTGTGTGTGTGTGTGTGTGTGTTATTCGCAGATGAAGTACAGCAGAGCTTAGTGTTCATCACTGGGTATGAAAACCGGCTTATGTATTCAATTCACAACAACATTTTTTAAAGGTTTTTTAGTCATCTGCCTCACACACATTAAAGAACAGATAAATTTACTTATGTCAACTTATGTCTATTAACCTGATATTTATTAATAAAGTATGGTAATAATATTGATTAAACCAACATATGCTGTTTATTTACTGTCATTGTTATACATATGGGAATTTTTTTTGTTTGTTTAAAAAACAAAAACATAAACAAAGCAGAGTGTTGCTCTGTTGCCACTGGTAGGGCAAAAGCACTGGACAGGAAGCCACTTATGTATTTCTGAACTTATGGAAGTGAGAACATACACGTTTTGATAGCTGTTTCAATCATATCTAGCTCTTTCAGCAGTAAGCGTTTTATCAGGGCCACACTGGATCCAGAGCAGATCCGGCTAACACTAAGGTAGGAATACACCCTGCTTTCAAACCTAGGGGCAAATTAGAGCAACTACGGGTATGTTTTTAGGAAGTTGGAGGAAATTAGATTATATGGAGGCAACCCACATGGAAAACATGTGATACAACACATAGACAGGAAACTGAACTCAGGATGACCCTAAAACCGGGCTTCATATGTGTGAGTCGTGAATTATTATTGTAGAGCTGAAGACATTTTGACAGTTTTGACTGTATTAGGAACTACAAGTGATACAGTAATGTCGTTATGTGACCATTCTTCAAATCCCTCTTTGTCCTATACACAATCAGGTGGTGCCTAAAATGGCATGCCATTATGAGCAAATTCTTTTACCTGTCTCCTAACTCTGATCACAATAACAACAAAGCCGAATTCAGATCAGTTAACAAATGAGGTACGCCAATTCAATTAAGCATGATATTGTTCCCCAAAGGGTATCGATCACCTCGTAGACCTCTGAGACTCAAGCTAACCTATTGGATTAAGGCTAATAGAAAGTCACCACGTTGGGTGAAGCTGGAAGAGACTTTATCATCATGTGTGTTTGTGACTTACTGTGCTCATGAGTGCCATCATTCCTAGAGTCTGTGCTGGTGGAGATGAAAGGCTTTTGAGTTTAATTCTCTATTTTAACCTCTCTCTCTCTCACACACACACACACACACACACACACACACACATCAGAAGGACAGAAGATATGCAACCTTGTGTACCTTTGTCCATTGACCTTGCCCTGGCTGCCTTCATCTCAAAAGCAGCACACGCCAATATCCTGTTTTTAGTCAGCACCATGCTTGATCTAATTCCACTCCACCTGCTCCTCCTTCCCTCCATCCACTTGCGCTCTAATCCGCTTACCGATAATCAGCACTGATCACACAGCAGAGGCTTATGGGGCCTTCAGCATATTGTTGTTTGGGCTTAAAGGGTTGGAGCAATTAAAATATGAGCAATTAAAGCCAATAGCGGTGGCCGGGCTTTCAGCCAGGGATAAATGGCTGCAGGTCCTTCGTTCTGTAGCGAAGGAATGTGGACTGTGCTTCTTTGGAGGCCTGCAAGAGGCTATCGAAAAGAATTCCGCTATTCAAAATGCCTGTCCCTTGTACAGAGCTTCTAAGTATTTGTGAAGAAAGAAAAAATACCCAATAAAGGGACATGAACCAGGCTTAGCCAGAATTTAAAGAGTGCTCCAGTGCTGGAGTTCAACCATTTTTTCAAGCCAAGGGCCTCTTTAACTGTGAAAACATTTCATGGACCACATCAGAACATATTCATGAACATATTCTATAAATATAATAACTTTGAGAATAGTGGTAAATTCCACTATAGTTATAAGCTGAAAAATTATCGAGCCCTTGTCTATGCTTCATGGACCCCACTTTGAGAACTGTAGTTCAGCTGTCTTCCAAAGATTCATTTATTTTTGTTCACTTGCTAAACATGGCTAAAGATCCAGCAAACTGGCAAAAAAACAAACTCTATAGTTTAAGGAATCATTAAGTCACATAAGATAATCAGTGTTCAAATGTTTCTCCATTGGTCTGATAAAATCTATGAACAGAAATGAATCTATAGAGCAGCGTCTAACCGGTAAGATTACAAGTAACTGGAATGTTTTTATTATTATTATTATTATTATTATTATTATTATTTACACCATTTTTTCCCCAAACGTAGTCACTGAAAAATCCAACACATCCACTTTTCCCCATCACAGAACAGCTACTAACCCAAGAGAATGAAGGCTAATGCTAGTGTTCTATGCTAACAGACACTCCTGTGATTGGCTGGTGTGGTTTTCATGACCAGAGTACAAAGAGACACCATTCTCAAAGTCTAAGATTTAAACATCCTTAAAAAAGAACAAACCCTCAGACAGTTGCAGCCCTTAAACAGCCCAGACGCTGACTGTCGCCAGCTACAGAGACACTAATGATCAAAAAGCCCTGATAAAAATCTTATTACTAAAAATAACTAGTGTAGATTAGCATGTAATGTAATCTAATACATTTTAGTATTTTTTTTTTAGTATAGCACCATTAATTTAAGAAAAGGTGTGTAGTAGAGGCGGAACTACAGGGGGTTGACCTGACCTATGACCTCCTATATGATAATGAAGGAGTTTTTCATCAGCTGAAAATGAATGAACGTGTCTGCTTTAATCCTTCTCACCCTCTCGCACAGGTATGTAGGGGTTCACTGCTGTATAATGCATCTATTTCCTGCCCTTTCTTCAATATATTGCACTTCAATCTTGTTTTCCTGTTATCATTCTATCCACTTGCTCATACTTTGGCTCAGGCTTGATTTCCCCTACCTTTTTTCTACTTATCCCTCTGAATTTCACTACTTTACATCCTTCCTCAACTGCTGTGACCTTGTTGGAGGTAATAAAAGTCGACAGTATAAGAATGATGCAGCACACAGATGCTAGTGATAAGCATAAGCACCTTATTACCAAGCCGAGGCCATAATCGCAGTCATACTCATACTTATATATATATATATATATATATATATATATATATAAATATATATAAATATATATATATATATATATATATAGTGGGACAGGTGTAGCTGTGCTAGCTGGCATCTCATTTTAAGGCTCTTGATGCAAAACAGGTCTGTCTGGTTGAGCTCTTAAAACTTTATTGTTAATAATAATAATAATAATAATAATAATAATAATAATATTTATTTATTTTTAACAAAGCAATACAATTGTGCAGGTCTAATTACTTTTCCTTTTTATTCTTTATAGGGAGAAAGTTGTGTCCAATCCATGAAGTCACATGGAGCATTTTTTGATGCTTTGTTTTATATTTACACAACCAAAGATGCTGTGATGCATAATAGAATAAATTACAAACAGTTTGCACAATCACAAGGCTACATACGTTTGAAATGTAACACCTGTGGAATGAGCTATTTTCAAACGGTTTAAATAGGTTTTATTCCTCTTATATCACAACAATTTGCTAATGATGACTTTATTATAGAATGGCAAATTATACCTTTTATCAGTTTATAATGACATTTAATGTTGTGGAACAATTACATTTTTTGTGTGAGAAAATTCAGTTCCTGTTATCACTTTATTGTATTCTTTCTTCAATAATAGCACATTTTTATATCTTTTTATTATTAGTCTTCGATTTTCTGGAGGGTCCATCATAATGTCCATCCCTTTGATTTATCTGTTATATAGATAATTATAGAAACAATAATATACTTTATTAGAGTGAGTGCATTAATATGAACCTGGTATTGCTTTGCATCCATTCAGATTTGGGAATTCAGCAGCGCTGTGGTATACGTTGACTAAAGAGAATGGATGACAGAAAGGAGTTTTATCATTAATGAGCAGCTGTTAGAGCCACAATAGAGATTGATGACTGCGGTAGCACTCGCACTAACTGGTAAGGGGGCATGACAATGAAAACTGATGGATAGTTAGGCATGTAATTAATTTTGGGCACCATGAAAGCTGTTCCGTAGTTAATGGGACCTCTCATTTGCTCTTTACCCATTTTTCCACCTCTAGTGGCTAAACTTTAGTGACTTTTTTGGATTTATTATTATTTATTTTAACCTGTCTAGCATGATCAATATTAACATTATTCTTATTTCTATTATTACTACCTAGAGCATTTGACTTTTCTTCAAAATATCTCTCTTTTACTATCTTAGGAAACGTTTATTTCTCACTCTTACACTCAGCTTCCTTATTACAGGTCCTAAATCTGGATTTCTGTAAAGCCTCTTGGCCAAATATTCTAGAAACTAATAAAGCATCTTATAAAAAACTGATTCCACTATATTAAAGTTATCCTTCTTTGGTTCTTTTTTGAAAGATAACGTTGATATGGTGCATCGACTTCCTTTTAGGTCTGAACTGTTTGCCGTATACAAGCTTGAAGGGCCTGAAAGCTACGACACTATTACTTTAACGGGGTAAGACAAAATGTGTGTAAGAAAACACTGTTGTCTGAGCTGCCCACTCCCTTACAGTGAGAAGAAAACTATAGACCGTCTTTCCACATCTGTATCTCTGCTAAAAAGGAAGGTAAGTACCAAGATGTCAGCTAAGAGAAGTGTCAGTCTGGTGTTAACACACTGTTCTGCATATCCACTCGATTCCTCTCGAGGTGAAAAGATGTTCAGCAGCACCTCTATTCGAAAAGTTGTCATTATAACATCTCATTATTATCTGGAAAATTCCCCTAACACACAGTCACCTGCTGCTTAAAAATAACCAACTGAATGCTGGCTGGAGACCTGCATTTCTAAACGACTTCATTTATATGTGTGCAAAGGGAGAACCTTATGGATTGTCTTGATGTCTACTTTCTTGTTTTTATCCTATACTCTTTCTCCAGAGAGGCAAGGGAATAATAAGACAACATTCTCCTGTTTAGCAGTTTACAAGCACGCACAATATTCTATCACAGGGACAATTAAAGGTGGCATCTGCAAAATACCTTCATAGCTTCCATGTTATCAAGCGCGTCTCTTTTATTAAAACTTGATGCCACTGGGTTGTACACATAGGACACTATAGATGCATGTACTATAAATAGTGATAGGAAAACAGAATGGCTGGTGTACATACAACACTATTTTGTAGTGTAGTGGTATAAGTCTTTTACAGTTTCATTGCATGCGAATAAAGAAATTAGCATTAATTTACTGCATTACGTTGTGAGGAAAAATCTTATATGAATCTTTTAGTGGAGAGAGGATCATGTTGATTATACATAACAGGAACCTGTGATTTTTATTTTTATTTTTTTAACATTAGAAGAACCAGGAATGTTCCTTACGCTTACTGATGGCAGGGTAAGAGTTGGGTATAGTGTTATTTAGCTATAGGTATAGTACTATTTAACATAAGCTCTCAGAAAAATGGGTACTAAAGTGTACGTTTCCTTGCCACTGGCATGTTCTCCTCAAGGGTACACATTTCGAAACCTTTAGCATCTAATGTATCTTTTACCTAAGAAGGTGCATGTAATGTACATTTAAGTGCTTTATCCTGGTCTGAGTTGCAGTTAATCCAGATCCAAACTTGGGAACACTAAGTGTGAGACAGGAGTACGCCCTGGACGAGATGCCAGTCCATCACAACACATCATGCACACACACAATCACACACTCCTTCACACCTAGGGTCCATTTAAGGCTGCGAGACACAAACCGAGCTCAGGATAAAAAAAATCAATTCGTCACAAATACAAATCATGTGTGTGTGTGTGTGTGTGTGTATACAGTACTTTCTTCCTGATCTAGAAACTTGAATCCTTTCAAACTCTCTGTATGACTCAAAAGACCGATCCATAAGGCCAAGCCTGCTTCATGTGAAATATTTCTAACGAGGAAGCTGGTGCTTCAAAACATGGCCACCTGCGAGGTGCGAAACGCAGCCAGAGCAAAAGATGTGAAATGAAATCCAGATTACTCCCAAACAAAACATAAAACTGCTAATTAAACAGCGACCAGGTGAGAAGTAGAGCGTTTTTGGAGCGTTTAATGCACAGCCTCCATACTGGTGGACGTCTCAGCAATTAATGGCTTAAAGGAATGTTGACAATGACAAATACAATAACTACTAGGACATGTTAATGCATCTGTTTAAAAAAAAAAAAAAAGGCTAAATGGTTGCTGAAGGTCTAAATTTGGACCAACTTCCATTTCCTTTATCTTGTTATTGTATGTAAACTGCTGATTAAGGTTTTTAAATTACACCTTTGTTTTGCAGCCATTCATTAGCTCAAGGCTCTCAAGTTGCTTCCTGACAGCAAAAGCGCGGAGTCTATTTTGAGGTGGAATTAATATCAGCTTGGAGTTGAAATGTTTGCACAGAAAATATCACCATATCATCTATAATTCAGAGGAGGCTGTGCTAGTGCAGCATTCACAGCTCAACCTCTATAAAGCACAGTCACTACCCAGGATGTTGTCCATATTTGGGCAGGAGGAAAGCGGAAGCTGCTTAGTATCCCACACACTCATGCGGTGAGCAGGAGGCAGACAGTGGAGGCTGGTTCTAGCAACGCTGACATCACCAAAAAGCCATTTTAGGACAGCGCTATTGCTCGCTCTTACACTCTCTTTCCCCAGTTTGCCTTTCTCTGCAGCAGAACAGAGTGTACTAAGGCGTGTGTGCTCTATTTTTAGGGCAGCGTTATCCTCGGGAAGGCTACGTTCTTGCATGTGTGCTCGGGTGTTGAGCGCCGGAGCTCCACGCAACTCCTTTCATACAGCGAGGTTACACAAGGGACAGGGAGATTACACCAAATAATGAGACTGTCGGTTTTACCCGTCAAGGTTTCTCCATAACTACTTATGTAAGGGAATCCAGACACATACACTGGTGGGTTTTGTTTTTTTGTTTTACAGATAAAAGATGTATTGGTTATCTTGCAGAGTCTAAAGTATTATCAGTATTTATCAGTATTATAAACTGTCGTTTACAGCGACCTCTTGATCCATACAGCTGATGCAGTACACATTAACAAGAGTAATGGATTCGTCTGCATAATGCAGGAACTTGACACCTTGCCAGAGTCGCTTAGGATGGCTAGGGCACCACATTTTTCATGCCATTTTCCAAGTGCAGTCTACACCATTATACTTTTTATTTTTTTTTGGGTTCTACTTTCACATCATTCTCCAGTACTTCTCAATCTGCAATACCTCTCTCCCCAGTTTCACCTTCTCTCCCTAGTAACCAGTTCCCTATGTGGCACTTTCTGACTCACGTGTAGGTATTTTAATTACACAGAGCTGATGCTCGTTTCCTCACGAGTCAGCAGTGGCCGATCTGAGGGTAGAACTTCAATTCAATTCAATTTTATTCACGCAGCGCTTTTAAAAGTAGACATAGTCACAAAGCAGCTTCCCTCGTCACCGTCTCTTTTTCTCTCTTGAAATTAACAATTAAAAAAAGATTTTTTTTAAAACACTTGTCACAGCTTGACATGGTACCCAAAAGTCCTTCAAAACAAACGCCTTCAGCATATCAACAATTATGCATGTCTTTCCATCCATCCATCCATTTTCCTGTGAATTATAGAAATTATAGAAACATTCTCGAATGAGCACATTAATATAAAACTGTGATTTGCCTCGCACCTGGTACTATTGTCAGAGCTGCTGTTATAGAGAATTAATCAACACCCCCCATCTTATACCAGGAGATATAGTTGGCTTTATATAGCAGCAAAGACAAAAAGAGAAGGTGTGTGTGAGGGGAGTGGCATCACACGTTTCAGAATGTGAGGATTTAGGAGTCGATAACTGAGATTCACAGCTTATGGCTTAGAGGTTGACAAGATTCATCAATAATGTGACATGTAGAGCGCTTTGTAATTAATTTTCCATAATTGTAATTAATTCTCCGGTCAATGCAGTTTGTACACACATTAAGACACACACATACTGTATACACACACACACACAGCCTGGATGCACGATTATTCAGGCTTTTCCGCAGTCCTTGACACCAACTCAGACATTTGCTACATACACACTCTGGTTTTTAACAGCCTCTCAAAACTTCTTCAATTTCCTCATCTTACTTGAATGTAAAAGAAGAATAGAAAATGTTTTTTGCAAGACATCAATGCAGGAAGCATCCAAAGATATCTACCGTAGGGCAAAGCAGCAAACGAGAGAAGTGAGGCGTGAAGAACAGAAAGAGAAGGGTGTGGCCAGTAGACAGATTTTCTTAGAGAGTGTGAGAAAGAGTAGCTGCATTTAAGAGATGTGAAACATTCTGTCCACACACACACACACACACACACTGAGTGATTCCTGCCTACACTACTGAAACATACTTTTTGAACCTATAATAAACCTTTACTACTGAAAAACACAAGTTTTGTGAATGCATACTGAACAATTACTGAAAACGCAATCTGGGAACCTATACTGACCAAATACTACAGGATAACTTGTGAACTTATAGTTCATCTATATATCCATCTATACAACTGAACAACACACTTTTGTAACTCTATATTGAATCTTATACTACTGAAAAACACTTCTGTGAACCTATGCTACTGATTAGTTTCATTTTAGGGAGATATGTGTATTGAATTTATTTTATTGAACAAAACCGTTTTGTGAACCTATACTGAAACTATACCACTGAACATCAAACAGTCGAGAATCTACTAAACCTTTATCAGCCATTTGTGAGTCTACATTGAACCTACACTACTGAACACACAATTTTGAACATATACTAAATCCATACTACTGAATAACACATTTTTGAATCTAAACAAAAGCCATACTACTGAATAACACATTTCTGAATATATACTGAATCAATACTACTGAATAACACACATTTCTGAATGTATACTGAATCCATACTACTGAATAACACACATTTCTAAATCTATACTGAATACATACTATTGAATAACACACATTTCTGAATGTACACTGAATCCATAATACTGAATAACACACATTTCTGAATGTATACTGAACCCATACTACTGAATAACACACATTTCTAAATCTATACTGAATCCATACTACTGAATAACACACATTTCTGAACCTATACTAAATCTACACTACTAAACAATACACATTTATAACCTATACTGAATCTATACTACTGAAAAAAAAATTTGCTGGAGGTTTTCTTTAAAAAGAAAAAAGAAAAAAAACACCCGCCTGACTCCATTAATAACAAATCTCAGCTGATGTCATCACTAGATGTTATTACTAGGTAATGACAAAATTTCAAATAACTGTACCATTATTGGAAATTTTAGTACACTGGTACTGAAGCTACTGTAACCTGTAAGAGGACTGATAAAGTCTCTGCATTGCATAATACAGTCAGAAAGAGCTCCCACTCCCCTTTCATTTTCCAATGACATTTAGTATCAGAATTAGATTTGCTTTAAGAAGCAGAATGAAGAGAGCTGGCACTGCAGCGCTTCTACACAACTCCATCACACCGAGTGAATCTTTGCCCTGATATCAACAGATACAGTGCTGAAAGCTACCGAAAGCCAATTTACCCAGTGACCAAAAGCTACTGGACCTTGAAGCAACCTAATGCAAGTTTCATCTCTGTTCATTTATAAACCTCAAAGTTATGGCATCCGGTAACATCACTACACAATCCATGTTCCTTCTCTATAAATTGTACTGGAGACTTAAGAATTATACAAATTCCAAATACTGTACTGTTATGGACCAGCGTAAAAGAGTCGTACAATAAAGGATGCCATGATTGTTAATGCTTTAAAAGGTGCAGTTAGCAATATCTGAGAGTGTTCCTAGACCGATAATATACATATATAATTTCAAAAACACTGAAACTGTGATTTGCAATATTGCCATCCAATGGATCTCACTAGGTTCTCTGTTTCAGGCTTCTATTTACACTTCCTGACTGAAAAATTAGCCCCACCCTCACCTAGAACAGAACTCAACCCGAGCCCCACTCCTGGGGTAGTTGGGAGAAAGGTTGCAATATTGTAAATGCCTTTGACAGGCAGTAGAGGTCTCTAAAAATGTCTTTTTTTTTTCTTCATTAAGCACACTGTTATCGAGATACAGAACATAATGTATGACTGCTGACAGGATTGTGCATTTCAACTATATCATCATAAGATATTCAAGACAACTTTAAAGCATAAACATTGCATTATGCGTTCTCAAATTCTCATACGGTAATTCTTGTATACTGTAGGTCTTCGGCTTGCCCGTCATTAGTTATTGTGTGAAGTACAGGGCTATGGACATCAAAATATTGCAATCATATAAAATACATGTCATTTCAAAACAATCAATATTTTCTATGTTGAGATTTCAATCAAGGAAAGATAACGTTCTCACTCATCTGATGTAAAGTAAACCTATACGGAAGAATGACATGACTTTTGTGGTAATCACTTACAAACATGCCTTCTGGATAAAACAGAATAGCAGACAGCGCGAAAAAGGATGCAAGGTTTTTGTGCTTACTTAGTTTACCGTGTTTGTATTGGAGTTTTAAGATGGACGCACTATGAATTATGCATCAGACATTTTCACACAATCCCCAAAATGAACGCTGTTGGAGTCTTTTGCAAAGTCCTGGGCACTGCATGGGGCACTGCAGCTATGGTCTATAACTCACCAAGGTCCTTAGAGCCGTGACTCTCGCTGGCCAGTTCACCCATCCGGACCAGGGCGTCGAAGTAGCCTTTTGCTGCAAATGTCACACCTGAAAACATGGAAGCATTTGGGACATCAGAAACGGGAATGTTCTAGATCTCTATGACCCTCGGGCATCCCTACATCCTCAATGGCTTCCTTAACCTATTAGGACAGGTGTGGAGAAAAACGTAAAGATCTACGGTATATTCCATGATGGATAGGTGCGGCTTGGGATTGGGCTGCGATGCACAAAATACAGGAATATGAAATGCCAATCTGTGCAGTCCTGCCACAAATGAGCACCGAGTCTCACCTGTAGTAAGCAGCCAGAAGAACACAGCAGCTTAGCAGACATACTGTCTGAACTCATAAGAAGGAGGATATTTTATGTAGGGCAGAAGATGATACACTCTGACCTAATTGGCAATAATAGTTCAGAAAATCATGAAAAAATAACTCCAACTCAGACCTCACAGTGTCTCGGACACTAATGAAAGCTTCTGCAGTGCAGCATAATCTACAGTGCAATATGAAATGGCGAGTGGAAGAGGTGGATGTAGTGCACGCAAGCTCCTGATTCAGTCAGGTACAGACTACAGACTCATCATCCAGCGCTGATGCAAGGTCATGACAAGCATTTCCTGTTTAAGGGGAGATAAGGGGCTGAAAACTGGAGGGCTTTGTTGCTCCATTACTCCAAATGGAAAGCCTATGTGGTGAAGAGCGTGCTATTGAGGGGGCTCTGAGGTAAAAAAACAACAAAAAAAACAAATATGAACAGAGCTCACAGCGGTGTGACTTTTGCCAAAAGCAAATGAACTGGTTTAAAAGGGGTTAAACAGTGCGACCACCAGGACCACTTCAGTCTCCCATGTAATTTTAACCACACTACGTCCAATGATTTACAACATTTCTACCATATCCCTCAGTCAGAATGCCAGATGCAAAAGCACAAAGGGTTAATGGTAGACGCTCAAATCAAAGCAACCAGCAACTATACTATTTTCAGCTCTATTATGCAAAGTGGCTCAGTCCTGGGCCTGAAAACCGACTGCCCTTCACAGATCAATCTGATTAAATAAAGAAAACTCCAAAAATTAGCAGAGGAGATGGAACGGGTATAAAAACATCTGGAAAACCTCATTAAATTCCCAATTATCCCATTTGGACCCATGGAGAAACTGATTTACATGACATCCTTTTCAGTCTTTTAAAAATATTCAGAGAGCCCATCTGCGCTGGTGTATTGGCGCAGGATTTCTGTTCTCAGTCTGGGAGATTTGGTATATTTACTATTCCAGTGAAGAGATCCTTCAACCCACAGTGGCACTGGCCCAGGCTGGGTTGGCATGATGGAAAGCAATTCCCACTCTGGGCTTCAGGACTATTTTTAACTCATCAGGCTGCTTGAGTGTGTACACACACACACACACACACACACACACACAGTTATTTTCTACAGCTGCTAGGTGAAATGTAGTGCATTTCCACAAACTAGATTTTAACTAAATTGGGTACATAGTGTTGATTATAAACTACAGTACTGTGCAAAAATTTTAGGCACATGCAAAGAAATGCTGTAGATGCAAAGATGCCTTCAAAAATAATGAAATTAAATGTTTCTTCATTAAAAAATAAATTCCGTACAGAGCAGTAAATAGTAAATGAAACAAGGTCAAAATTTGGTGTAAAAAAAATAAATAAAAAAAATAGTAGTCTCCGGTACAATTAGTGCAGTTTTATAAGGAAATGAGATTTAAATTTTATTGAACGTCTTGCAGAACCAGCCACGGTTCTTCTGGAGACTTTGTCTGTCGCACATGCTTCATATTTTTGCAGCAAAACCCAGCAGCCTTCATTGTGTTTTTTGTCTGAAAAGTGTCTCTTACCACGTAACATGCTGCTGTCTTTACTGACATACAAAGATTGTACTACAACATTTATTTTGTGCTAGAAAACTATTGTTTGGGAATCTGAATTTTTTTGTTTGTTTGTTTATTGACTTGATAATGTAGAAGTTACAAAATAACAAATCTAAAACAAAGTTTGAACTAAAACAAAAATGCGTGCCTAAATCTTTTGCACAGTACTAAAAATCAAAACTTTTCATTTAAATTCGTATCATAACTACTGAGTCCACTGGGTTTGCAGTTATTTCTAACAATACATACTTTACAAGCTGAGCAATCATATTGTCTTCACATTTGTCAGACTTTTTCATTATTAAGGATTATTATTGTAGACACTTAATTATGCTATGGCAGATTTAAGATGTGATTATGCAATGATTTAAGTGATACACTCCCTGTGGTATACACTAACAAGAAATGCATCTGGAATGACCTGATATTTAAAAAAAAAAAAAAAAACTGCTTGTCCTTGTACTTCTTGCAGGTTTCAGCCAAGCTTGTCCTGGATACTCAAGTGCACTGTTCCATTTTCTTCCTTCCGTGAGACTCACATACCAGTCTGGCCTATTTCTGCCTGCTCCTTGTTCCACTTTGCCTTCCCTGTTTCCCAGGACACAATATTGCGATGCCTGCATCACTATGACGGTATCTTGTCCATGTGCAACCTGACGCCCACTTATACAAACCAAAACAAAGTATGGAGTCCATCAGACAAACTGACGCGATGGTTAATGAAGCCATGCATGGGTGAGAGGGATGCCAGGGGGTGCAGATGGATTTTGACGTGGAACATTTCATGACGTAATCAGTACAACAGAGGAAGCCAAAGTCCCCACAGACAAGAAGACATATTTTAACAAACAGTACATTTACAACATATAAACAGCACTGCGTCCTTATATCCAAATATAAGCTTTGAATTCTTGAAGCTTACCAAGAATTCAGCAAGCCAAAGAGTGTGTACTGTATACTGTATGCTCACCAGGCCCTTTACGGTTTCAGCTTGTATGCATGCAACTGACCAAGCAAGTGAGCTGGACAAGTACCTGAGAGAGAAAACACGTGATTGGATAATACAAAATTGGTGACTCACTAGAAAGAGCCTTCTCGTACGTCTTCCCCATGGCTACAAAGTTCCTCAAGCAGGGGTTAAACTGCTCCATGATGGACTGAAAGAGAAACAGAGGCTTCGGTAAGTACAGAGGAGGTCAACACTTATACACATAGAACTATTAACATAGAGGAAAAGCCAACCTCACAAGTATACAGTCACTGAAACAGAGAATATAATGGGATCCCTAGAAATACTAACAAATCCAAGCTATCAACCGTTTTCTGGTATTGTTTTGGTTGTTCAATATAGAAACACTGCGAGAATTCTTTAACTTTAACCAAGCAGAAGTAACTACTGTACAGTGATGATGTATCATTTTTCATCTTCCCTTTTCACCTTGAGTATTTTCTTCAACTGTTTCTCGTTCAATCCCCTCAAGTGGCTTTGCTGCTTGCCAGGCTGCCACTGTAAATAAGAATTTGTGTTGATATTCTGGTATGTCCAAGTATACTTGTCAATTGACTTTTACCTTACCTTTAGATACATGCACTTATATCTACAGTTGCAATCAAAATAATTCAACCCCATTGCAAATCGGGTTTATTGTCAAAATGTACTTTCTGGCTTTCAGCTATTTGCAATGAACAAATCAAACAAAAGCAATTGAAATTGTTTAAACACAACGAATGCTTCAAGTGGTTTCTCCAAATTGAACTGAAAATGAAACTTCAAATGACTTCTCCAGTTTCCAATGGTTAGGGTTTCCAACCCCCCTGAATAGAATCCCTCACAACAGCACAAATATCCAAAACAGGTGTTTTGATGCAACTAATCAAGGGCTTCATTAGTTGCCAGGTGTGCTTGAGCTGGAACACATGAAATACCTGAGCTGACTAGGGGCAGAAATATATGAAATACCTGGATTTGCAGAAAAAGGAAAAGACCTGCACCAAGACTTGGTGGCAACAGGGACTGAGGTTTCAGTGAGAACAGTAAGACGCATACTAAACGCAGAAGGTTTCCATGCCAGAAATCATATAGATAAGCCACAGAAGTTTTGGGATTCTGTTCTGTGGAGTTATGAAACAAAACTGGAACAGTTAAGCATGGTGGTGGCTCGGTGATGCTCTGGGGCTGCTTTGCATCCTCTGGCACTGGAAACCTGCAGCATGTGGAAGGCAAGATGGATTCATTGAAGCATCAGGAAATCCTAGGAGAAAACATCATGCCATCTCTGAGGAAGCTGAAGCTGGGGCATCGTTGGACCTACAAACAGGACAATGATCCCAAACATACCTCAAATTCCACCAAGACTGGGTTGCAGAAGAAGTCCTGGAATCTACAGGGCCATCACAGTCACCTGACTTGAACCCCATAGAAAATCTCTGGTGGGATTGGAAGAAGGCGGTTGCAGCACGCAAACCCAAGAATATTACTGAACTGCAGGCCACTGCTCATGAGGAATGGGCTAAGATTCTTCAGGAACGCTGCCAGAAGCTCTGCATCTCATTTGCAGCAGGTCATTTGCAACAGCAAAAGGGTACGCTACTATGTACTAAAGATGCTTGCCATGAAAGGGTTGAATAATTTTGAAACTGGAGAAGTCATTATCAGTTGCATTTTCAGTTGAATTTGTGGAAACCACTTGAAGCATTCATTGTGTTGAACTGTTTCAATTGCTTTTGTTTGATTTGTTCATTGCAAACAGATGAAAGTCTGTACATTTTAACAATAAACCTGATTTGCAATGGGGTTTGAATCATTTTGATTGCAACTGTAAGGGTACTAAATACTCAAGTCTATTTACATTAGGTCCTAATTCATTAAAGTTATGTTAAAGTCATGAAGGTGATATGGATCAGGAATAGGACAAATCCCGTGTTTTATCACTACTACAATTTTCCTTATGGTTTTATATGCTTCAGTTGAGAATAATATGCAATTGGATCTCAACACCAACACGCATCTGCTTCACTCATCATCTTCACTCATTCCCAGCACCTAAAACCAAGAAGTGTCTCATGCACATGTCTCCAACACAGTTTGTACACAGAAATCACTGCAGTTTCTGATTGAGGCCACTGAATCAGATGTGTCCTCTGATGATTCATATTTTGTACACACACACATTCAGAAGTGGGCACTCACACACAGAGGGGCTGCTGAGGATGGAGTGAGGAGGCACCAGGTTGCGTGGTGAACCACGCTCCTACGCTGACTCACCCGATCCCACGTTCACAGCTGCCCTTTCGAGTCCATTTGTTCCTTCTAAAACCCCTTGTGATAGAAAACCTCTCCGCATTCCATTTGAGCATTCTGATCAGAATAATCTCCCTCCCCTTGAACATCTGCTGCACACAGAATAAAGTATGACCTTTTCCCTTTACAAGTGGTCTTGTCTTTATTTCACAGGCTTTTCTTTGGCATGGCAAAGAAGTGTGAAGTGTGAATCATGAAAAGCAGTTTCTATCAGAGGAATTCAGAACTAAAGCAAAAGAGATGGAAACAATTGCAATAAAGCAGCAGAATGTACCACCAACTGTAAGAAAAGGTTAATGAGAGCATGAGTGTGTGAACATCAAACGCTCCACTTGAGATATTTTGTGAAGTGAAGCTGTTGGTGAACTAAACTAGTTCAATGCCTCCTACTGTTCCACTTCTGAGAAAACAAGATTCAGGTTTATAAAAAAAAAAAAAAAAAAGAACAAAAGAGGGCGAAAGTGTGTGATGTGTAGACTATGCAGCAGTTGATTTAGCAATATCCATCCATTAATCTTCTATACTGCTTATCCTTTTCAGGGTCACAGGGAACCTATCCAAGGGCACAAAGCGGGGTACACCCTGGAGGAAACCGGAGTACCCAGAGGAAACCTCCGCAGCACCGGGAGAACACACAGGGCCATGGTGGGATTCAAACCCCCAACCCTGGAGGTGTGAGGCGAACGTGCTAACCACTAAGCCACCGTGCGCCCCGATTTAGCAAAAATATTACAATTATAGTTGATTAGCAATAACTGTTTTATATTTTTTTTTGTTTGTTTGTTTTGATTTCTCATACATGCTTCTACTCAAACAACATTCCAAAATCCATCGAAACAGAGAAGGAAATTTAATCTAAATAGCTTAATATCCTGTTTGTTTGCACCCCATTTCCGTAATAACTTCCAAATGATTTGGTTTTTCAAACGTATTAGTACAAATGGTGCCATTTTGAGGAATTATCATTTGACAAAATTGGATTTGTTTTTGTTTGATAGCTAATAAAATAAGTTCTCAAAGAGGAGAAACAGCAGAACATCAAACCTTAAAAACACACCAAAAAACAATCAGATAAAACGTCCATGTTTCAAGAAGATCCTGAAGAATAGCACGTTCCGCTAAGAGCAGAAATCCGAAACAGCTATACATGGGCCAACAGTATACCAACAAAACTCTGTTAAAATCCACAGCTACAATTACCAAAACATAAGAAATATAACAAGGCAGGAGAACAGGGCAGCAATCCATCAAAGAGCCTAGCTCATGGATGCACTCGCTCACACACATACACAAAGGAGGAAACTAAGATAGCCAGAGGTGAGAGGAACCCCATCACACCAAGAGAAATCTCCATTCAGGCAAACCTGAGCCTGAGGCAGCAACACAACCCGCTGTGCCACAGCGCCGCCCTCATCTCAGCTTCTCATCAGTAATGCAATCTATCGGCCATTCCACAAAAGAAGCTCAGCTGAGCCTTTTTTCCAGCTGTGATAATTAGCCTGACAGCACTGGCTGCTGTCAGCCGACTCACAGAGCCAAACACCTAAAAAAGGAGGAAGCCAAAATGTAATCTGTAAGGCACACAGAAGCATGAAGATCCAGAGTGCAAGAAATCCAGGATTTGGCTCGACAGACACACAGCTGATGACAAATCAGACTCCAGAGAGGACTTTGATTCAAGCAGCATGTCCCGTGTTACATTCTTGCATGACTGACAAGAAAAAAGATCTAAAGATTCGTACAGAAAGGAATGCAGACTAACAGACACTCTCAGAGATCAGATCAGGTTTACAACAACTGCCTTTTGTAAGTCAGAGCGCGATAAGATTAAATGACAGCCATTCAGGAAAAATGAAACTAATCAATAATGCAATAAGTAAAATGAAATAAGCTTCCACTATAAATCTATCAACTACTTCATACAAAATTACAATTAACTCAGTGGTGCTTTAAAGGTCAAGTGTCCAAGGTATTGAGCTGAACTTCTGAGCCCTTGAACGAGGATCCTTAATGATCAGCTGCATTGGAATTAGATCTTTTTTTTTCCCTCCCCAATTTGGTAACTTGCCAATTCCAACCCAGCACTTTGCTCTCCCCTATCACACAACAGCTACCGAACAGGGAGGGTTAAGGCTAACACATGCTTCCTCAGAGACATGTGAAGCCAGTCAACTGCACCTCGTCATGATTAATCACATGCGTAAGACAAGAGCAATCTGCCCTTTTACAATACGATCTCACAGAGATTGATGATTGGATAGTGTCACTGTGATTGACAGGGGAGAGACAGTAATATCATCCCTCCCACCCACAGAGCACAAGCAATTTTTCTTCCTTGGCTCCTGGCCATAAATGGCTGCACGATTTGACCTCCTGATGATAGAGCAAATAATTTCTGTTCCAACGCTCAAGAGCCTGGAAGCAAGTCTAATTTGACATATTTTCTGAATCTGCTTATTATTTCATCTCATGAAAATGTATGATATTGATTGACACAACACAGACCTTGTACGCGAACAGAGAACTTACTGTAGCTTGTGTTAAAGCAGGTTTTTATTTAATCTCTGTAAGCTTCTGCTGCCAACTTATGTCAAACATCAGACAATCGGTTTGGCCACAGTGAGGAAGTCGAAATTGGATCAGTATCAGGTATCAGAGCTGTATAATTGGGGCTGTTTGGTACGTCCGTACTTTTTAAACGTTCCCCTTAAACTTTCCCCTTTCACCTTCATGGATGAAAAGCTTGGACTAGATAGGAACAATGACACACACAGATTGACCAAGGTTAGAGTAACAGCTATATGATGTAAATTAATCCTGGCATGTGGCCTAAATGTTGAAAATGTTGATACTACATCCATTTTCTGTATCCTAGGGAACTCGAGGCACAAGGCGAGGGACACCATGGATGGGGTGCCAATCCATCGCAGGGCACAATCACACACACACACACACACATTCACACACTACGGACAATTTGAAAATGCCAATCAGCCTATAATGCATGTTTTTAGACTGGGGGAGGAAACCGGAGTACCTGGAGATAACCCTGAAACACGGGGAGAACATACAAGTGCCGCGCACACAGAGTGGAGACAGGATTCAAACCCCCAACCCTAGAGGTGCAAGGCAAATGGCACTATATGGCATTTGTAATGGTAACATTTCTTCTGTATACTTTCACATTATAATACATCATTGACTCGATAGTCTTTTTAAAAAATAAATAAATAAATAAAACTAATGATGCGTTCCTTAGATCATCGTATCCCATCACAGTTCACTGATCACTGAATCCATTAGCGTCCACAGCAAGCACAAATCTCATGGCTAAAGCATCGTCGCTCCATCAGGCCCTGGGAGACTTAGTGATGTGAACACACATCACATGCGCATACTTCCATTTACATTTCAGATGAGTTCTTATCTGCTGTGGGAGTGTGTGCCGCCTCCGCACAACTGCGGCAGCATGAATCCCACCTCACTGAGGTGAAGGAGAAGACTTCCGTGCCCATATTTGGTCGTGTCGGAATTCCCCCGCAGTCCTTTCTTTCTCTGCTGCAGTTTATTCGCATTCTTGGCACGTTCAGGCTATACCATCTCAGCCCAGCCGGAGGGGGAGTTCAGATGAAGCCATTAGGAGCGACTGTTCATTATCAGAATGCACGGCAGCAGAGGAACCCCATCCAGAGGAACACGGCGATCCATTCAGAGAAAAGCAACAGTGGCTTGTGTGAATCAGATTGACGAGTAAGAAGGCACACACACAGACACAGCCTAATTTGCATGATAACAATGAAAGAATAAAGCTTTTTCAAGTGCTTGTGTGTGCACACGTGATCTGGGACAAATTGAGAAGTGTGTGCTGTTATCCTGCTGCGAGATCAGAGATGAAATGCCTTTGCATAGCCTCCTGCAGACTGTATGCATTTGCAATTCTATCAGACACCAGATCCATCTTCATACCCTCTCCATCAGTAAGAATCCTATTACAACCACGCACTATTCCCGTGCTCTCATTTTCTCGAATCTGGAAAAGGATGCATGGGAAAGGTGGATATTTCCCCTTCCACCCCTCTAATTCCTTCAGTTCAACCCTCCATCTGAGACCAGCCACAATAACTTTTTCCCTCATCCTCTGCCAGTCTCATTTCTCATACCCCTCCTCTTTGACCTTGATTGCCCTGGCAGCTTGTCCTACCAATCTGCAATTTTAAACAGCACAGCAGTAGAGAGATTAATCCTATCACTATTCCCGCTTTGCACCAAATTAGTTCCAACATGGCTGCCAAAGGAGCACATTAGTTCACTGTCTAGAAACATCTGAGCCAAAGTGTCACCGCAACAACAATTTAGAGGCTTTGGCTTAAGATGAAGGCTGTACTGCTCTGAATGTGATCCTAGAGACATATTTGTATTCGGCAGGTGCAAAACAAACTACCAGAGAGAGTAAACACTCTTATTTTAGAGGTAGATGGGTCGAAACATAATTAGAACAAATACAGATCCTCTTTTTAAATGTTTCATCCAAAGCCACACCCCCAAAACACAGGATAGAACACCTGAATACTAGTGCAAGAAGCAGGTTGTTTTGGTTTTGTTTTTTTTAAACGGATGTCACATTCCCCACCCACATCAGAACAGCTGGTTCACTTGTCATCTACACGACATGTACTATGACAAGGATGTACATACACACTGACACAGATTTGGAAGTCTTCACAAATGTTGCCGGTCTCATTAAAAACCAACATAATCTAAGACGAAGATGAAAGCACAAAAAACTGCATCTTTTGTTGCAGTTTTTAAAAAGCTTAAAACAAAAATGTCACTTTTGTGTTAAGCTTTTAATAGTGAAGTTTTGCATGCTGCTCATGCATGACTGCTCATTTGGGAAAAAATGATTTAAGTGAAACTGCCATCTGATTGAACAATATGTATATTCTGTTTAATTACATCACAATGCAACGGGCTGGATAGAACGAGGGATGGAAATTCAACTAATGCTTCATGATATCTGTAAAGTTAGGACATTTTATGAACTCTGCTGAGAATAACATCACATTTAAATAATGTGCCTGCTGTTTGAAAAGTTGGATCATGTTCCTAAAATAAATATCTTCTAAGATGGTCTGTTGAAATATATTAAGCTTTAAGTTGATGAAAAACCACAATTGACACTATTCAACACTGCTCATTAAACACAAGTGCATAAATGCGGTTAAGACGGCATACACTGTGGATGGAAATAGATATATTTAGCAAGTTTATATATTGGCATATAATTCACACAAAACTTGTAATCACGCATGTACACAGGCTGATGGAAATGTTTACGTGCATTAAGGCTCTGTATAAACACAAATAAGAGTTGATAAGTGTGAAGGATTTCAAACATTCAAGAGATGAGAAAAACATGGTGTATCTGTTTATAGAGTGACGTATCTCTGGGCATGGTGCCATTTAAACCTGCAGAATAAGCTGTAGACACTAGAGGAGTTTTGATTAATAAGCTAACCACTATATAAACTCATGTAAATCAATAAGCTCATAGACTGAGCATGTTTTAGTGGAAGGTTTGCCATGGATGAACAACTAGAGTATACGCTCTAACCCACATATTAATCGATACTGGGACAGACTGGACATATAGTGTACGTACTATGATGACTAAGCCTGTAAGAGCCTGAGCAAATAAACAACACACATTACCAGTGCCAAAGTCACAACGCTACCATCTGTTAGAAGCAGGGTTTGCAGTAAAGTAGGTTAGCATGGTGCCTGATTTAGCTCTTTTCTCGAAGGAAGGTTTGAGAATCCACTCTGCGACCCTGTTCTTCCTAGCCAACAAACGGCCACTGAACATACAGATACTGATTTATAAAATGCCTCATGATACTTATTTCTGAGTGATTTTTGTCTGTCATAGTTCTATTCCCAGACAGCAGATGAGTGACGTCCAACACATACCACATTCCTTGGGAACAACAATGATGATCTAATCTATCTTATGCCAAAACACAACTCAATCTTGATGATATCATATCCAAAGTGTAATAAGGACCATCAATTCCAGTCAGGCCACATTTCTAAATCTGTGAAAATGTTATTGTCACTGATTACAGTTGGGTCACTTTTGCCCCACACGTTCCTCCTCATCGTCAGACCAGCCCTTATTTGTCTAAACTCAATTACTTTTCCCAGAAATTATCCGCAGTTAGAAGTGTCACTGTCCTTTTTCACATGCAGAGATTAAATAAGGGTGGAAATAAAACTCAGAATGATCAAGCATTATATACATGTTATATATATATATATATATATATATATATATATATATATATATATAAAAACAGTGAGAAACGCAGAAATCCTTCATTAGCGTCAACATTTATGTTCAAACATTTCCAAAACCAGCTCTACCGGTACCAAACATCATGTACACACTCACAGGTAACAGGAAGAGAGAACAAACTTCAAGGCATGTCATGTGCAGATGATGTTTACTTTATAACTGGTACGTGTACAAACCTCCTGAGCTTAAGCTACACCATTTGATGTGTGTGACTTGCCAGGTTCACATGTACCTTACATACCTTAAGACGCACTTATTCATGCTTAATGTCTTTGAACGTGATGCATGGCATTTGTACTGCACTTCATCAATCATGTCAAGAACAGTGCCTCTGCTACTATATACAGCAGGAAAGAACTGTTGAACAGGACATCAAAGACCTCAATTTAGTCCTCGAATGCGACAAACGAGTGGGAAATCCTTCTTAACGAGATATGATTTGCAAGGATTGACAACACAGAATAAAGGTAAAGATTTTTATTTAGTTGTGTCCAGTAGAAAATTTGATACCAGTGAAACCATATTCGATTATACACCCCCGCTCACGACCACAAGAGTATGATCTACTGCCTACATACTGTGGGACATCAGCTAAGATGGATTCAAACACACATAGACCACAAGATGCCACCAACTCATGCTGGCAGATGCAGACTGAGTCACTCGTGACCACCAACAGGAGGCTTAACACTCAGGGGGAACTGTGAGATTACTAAGCAGCTGCCAGGCCTAACCTCTCCCACACACACACACACACACACACACACACACACATCTCTATTTAATTCTCCTATCCAGGACCTGAAAACGTGCCACACTAGGCATAATGACCACATTGATATTGTTTAGTCTGTATTTGGTTCAGCAACAGATTGCATACAAATGGTGCTGGAATATACAAATACAAAATACACCAAATTCACTTCATTAGTCTGCAGAAGTGAGACCGTGAGAGCTGAGAACCCAGAGCCCTTTGTGCCAGCTCATCCCGACTGGCAGCCTGAAGCAAGCAAATGAAGCATTCCGCCTCTGCAGGTCATGTGGCATCAATTATCTCGTTGCTGCATCCTCATCGTCTCCAACTGGCACTGCCGCAGTCTGTCTCTTCCAAATCCAGTGCAAGGGTCAAAGCAGCAACCTTTCACTTCCAAGCATATCTGTACTGTGTCCATGCAATGGGGCTGACAGTGACAGGCAATAAACAGAAAGAAAACAATACCCCAGCCACCTCCAGTCCACGTGACACACTCTGCATCCCCAACTACCATGCTTACACTATGTACTAAAAGTATGCACTCTTTTTGTTCAGAACAAGTACATATTCTTGAGTGTGTATTAAAAGATTTTGCAAATATTGGGACATACAAACACACGTAACAAGAGAGAACGTTGCTGCCCAGAAGAGAACACCTTCACCGTAAACAAACTCCTCGCTGATTTAATTTATCATTCCCTTGATTTATTTCTTCCACATTTCATTTACACCTCTCTAAAATGCATCCTTGGAGGAGTTGTGGGAAATATATCGCCGAAAAAGTGTCCACGGATCCACACTTCGAAAATCTACTGGAAATAGTAGATCATCCGGGTAACGTCGGGGTACCAACATACTACCATTTGGGAGACACTAACTCTCATCTTGGATACCATTTAGTATGGATAGTATTCCAAGTGGGACGCAGGGACAGTCTTTCCTTCAGTACGGACTCTTCTTTACGATAATCTCTAGAGTTCACCGCAGGCTGCCGAAATAATGATACCGAGGTACATCCTGTACCGCTCGATTGTTCCCCCACTGCCACTGATCAGTCATTACACTAGCACGCTGTAGGTGTCAGTCAGCAACGTCTACAGGGAGCATGGTGTTTACGCAGATTTCTAAAGATCTGTGATGATTTCCTGTCTGTGAAAGGCACTTAATTAAATCTGACAGGGAAAAATAGCTTCAGATGCACTGGCATCCCTCCTGGTTAGTTATGGTTGCTTCACACTGATTTATTACACCAGGCTTTCTTGGTAGTAGAAGCAGAAGAACACATCTCAGGCTCAGCAGTGTCTAAACGATATCTTCCGAGACTGCACAAAAATGTGTCACTGTGTACAAGTGTGTGGGGGGGATGGGTCAGTACTTTAACATCACAGCTACAAAACCTGCTCATGTGACTGAACTTTAAAACCACACTTGACATTAAACTTGTCAATGCAACTTACACACTCCAAGTATCTTAAAGAAGCAGTATGGAATTTTTAGAGCCGCTTGCGGCTTGTGAGCCAAGTTGCAATTGCAAGAAAGAAAGAAGAAAAGAAAAAAAAAAAACATTGACAAGCCATCTCTTTCCTACCATCTAATCCCCACGACCTCGGTTAAACCTACTGTATGTATTCCGTATGAACTACATGTTAAGGAAGAAGAGCAGAGCTGACCATCCCTGGCTCACGTGTAGAAAGAGATCATTTCAACACCAGAAAAATTAAACAAAATACTGAATGGAAAAGGAACGAACGTGAGCAAAATCCACTGCACTGCAGTGACGCGAACCAGTTTTGTAAAGGTATCTTCAAAATGACAGAATTATAACAGACCTAGAAACTTCTTTTTATTACAAACTGCATCTTTAATATTCTGGTCTATTTGAATAACTGTGAGTAAGCACAATTCAGCATATTAGCCAATTGCATCTTGAGCAGAACTGCACAGCTCCAAGGCAGTTAACTGTTACAGAACTGAGTCCAGAGCAAACTCCTCAATACTCCGTCCCCCGCTGACCACCACAAGCGTGAACTTTATCGGATCAGCACACTTCCCTCCCCCCTCAGATGAAATAAGCCTCGTGTACAGGGTTTAACAGCCCTGATACTTAAGCCCCTACCCAGATGTCCGCAGGATTGTACTAACATGCCTCATTAGGTCAGCCGCAGGATTTTGGAAGCATTGGGCAAGTAGGTTTCTATAAAACGGCCACAAGACAGCAGACAAGCGTCGTGTAAGAAACATCAGAAGACGAGAGTCTGTCCTGCTCCGAGTTGCTAGTCAGTAACATGGTTGGATTCAGACATGCTCTGTCCAGCTGTTTTACACAGTCTCGTCTCCATGCGTTCTAAAGAAAGCTCCAACAAAACAGACAAGTAAGTTTGTGTAGAAGTGTGTGTGTGTGTGTGTGTGTGTGTGTGTGTGTATAGCTCACGCACAGTAGCACTACACTACTGTATATTACACTCATATTGTACACTGAATAAACCAAGATCTAAGATGTTGTTTGGACCTCCACAGAAACACCCAGCAGGAGATGTACTGTTAACAACCCGACAGTTATGTGTTCAGCGTTACGTTTGTGGCAGTAGACTACTTTAGATCAAGAAGTGATCAAGTGTCACGGAATAATAAAAAAATAAATAAAGACCTTGCAAGTGCACACTTCATTTTGCATTTACATCAAAGTGCGTTATAAACACAACAAACAAAACACAAAACTAAACTTACACCAAAGGTTACAGGTCCTGTTTTCACAAAACACACCAAACTACTAACAATAAGCTCACCATATGGGAGGCATATGGTGGTGACTCTCATTCATACACACAACACACACACACACACACACACACACACATTCACTCTCACTCACTCACTCATACACACTCACACACAGACACATACTCACACATACACTCACACACTCACACACACAAACACACTCAGAGACATACACTCTCACACACATTCACTCTCACTCACTCATACACTCACACACAGACACACTCACTCATTCACTCACACACTCATTCACTCTCACTCATACACTCACACACAGACACACTCACTCATTCACTCTCACTCATTCACTCACTCATTCACTCACACACAGACACACTCACTCACAGACACATACTCACTCATACACTCACACACACACTCTCACACACACTCACTCACAGACATACACTACACACTCAACAACACACTAAACTCACCAACAACACACCACACAATACTCACAGACATACACACACTCCACACACTCACACAAACAAAACTCACTCACAACATACAACACACACTACCACAACTACACCTCTCACACACACTCACTCACAGACATACACACTCTCACACACACTCACCACAACATACACACTCCACACACACACACACACACACACACTCACACACACTCACTCACAGACATACACACTCTCACACACACTCACTCACAGACATACACACTCTCACACACACTCACTCACAGACATACACACTCTCACACACACTCACTCACAGACATACACACTCTCACACACACTCACTCACAGACATACACACTCTCACACACACTCACTCACAGACATACACACTCTCACACACACTCACTCACTCACAGACATACACACTCACCTTGTAGACATTCTCCGTTATGCGGTGCACCTCGTCGGCTCGGGACATTTTAGAGGTTCCAGTCACAACCATGGACAGGAATTTATTTCCCACTACGAGACAAACGACAGCGTGACAGAGAAAACTTCAGCTGTGAGAGAGAGAGCAGATCAGCACTGCAGTGTGACACAGAGACACTGAGCCAGAGAGAGTACCGGCCGCTCTTTTTTATACGGAATTCTCTCTCTCTCTCTCTCTCTCTCTCTCTCTGTCACTGTGTGCCCACGCGCGGAGGAGAGCCGGCGCAAGACTGCTGATGTCGTCACTGAGGGATGCTCTCTATTCGCCCGAAGCTCCGCCCAAAGCTCCGCCCACCACCGGGAAGCAAACCATTCATGCGGAATCGCTCTAAGGCTCCGGCGGATGGATGGATGGATGGATAGATAGATGGATGGGCTCATTATTTTTCTTTTTCTTTTTTTTTCTTTTTAAATAAAAGAACTTATTCTTTACCATCTAAGCCTAGTCTACCTGAGATGAAATCTGACATATATATAGACACATTCATGTTCAGTCAGTGCTTCATCCTGAGCTCTGTGATCTTGGACACACTGTAGCTGTGATCCAGACTGTACTAGAAACACTGGCTGTGTCCGTAGTGTGCTGGAGTTGACACTCTACTCTGACAATAGAAATGCACCAGCAATTTCAGGACCTAGTGAACACTGCTGAACCTAATACGCTTAATTCGTACCCGCACCACACATTACCATTTCAGTGTCAGTGCTGAGGTTCATCCCCTTTCTGTACCACTTATCCTACACAGGGTTGCAGGGAACCTCTAGCCTATATCCCAGGGGACTAGGACAGAGTGCCACAAGGCCCTGGATGGGATGCCAATCACACACACACACACACACACACACACACACACACACACATTTAAATTAGGAAATGCCAATCAACCTACAATGCATGTCTTCGGACTGGGGAAGGAAACCAGAGTCCATCCACCTTCAACCGCTTATTCCTTCTTCAGGGTCGCGGGGAACCTGGATCCTATCCTAGGAAGCATCAGGCACAAGGCGGGATACACCCTGGACAGGGTGCCAGTCCATCAGGGCACAATCATATACACACTCACACACCCGTTCATACACTATGGACAATTTAGACACGCCAATCAGCCTACAATGCATGTCGTTGGACTGGGAGAGGAAACCAGAGTACCTGGAGGAAACCCTCGAAGCACGGGGAGAACATAGGCAGAGGCAGGAATCGAACCCTCAACCTCAGAGGTGTGAGGCAATGGTGATGGGTGAGTCAGTGGATTTCCTATAAGGTGACCCCTTTCCATTCATGGGTGTGCAAACTGTGCAGGTTTTTCTCCATAAAAGATGAACACATTACCCAGCATCACATTGTAAACCAATAAAGTTCACACCGATATTTCATGTCAAGTATTATATATATATATATATATATATATATATATATATATATATATATATATATATATATATATATATATATATATATACATATATATATATATATACACACATATACATATATATACATATATATACACACACACATATATATATATACATATATACACACAC
>CM022760.1:12351974-12361974 GCA_012411365.1 Ameiurus melas | reverse complement strand
TGTGTGTGTGTGTGTGTGTGTGTGTGTGTATGTATACACACGCACGTACACGCACAGTTAAATCATGACAGACCTGGAAGGTAAGAATTAAAAGATCACTGGTCTAAAGAGTCACAGGTTAATGATGTATTTAGTTTAAAAAAAAATAGTAATGGTAGGAAAACAAACAAACAAAAAAAAAAACCCAAACCTTTTCATCATTAGACCAGGCATTGACAAATACACAGGGAAGAATTAAGCACTTTTTCATTGGACAGTGCAGTATGGCAAGAAGCCGGCAATCCTGTTTCGTGTTGTTTACTTTATCAATTGACCTGTACTGCAGTTAATCATTCAGTTACTAAGCAAAACCAGAAATAGTGCTGACGATTGATTGGTCAGCACTCAATTGACCATACAGCAGAGCTCTCAGAGTCTCTCAAAATTTACACCAAGTTCAATGCTGTTTGTCAATTCATAGAAAACAAAACGAGTAAAAAGTCAGACCTGCAAACTCTGCTATCGTTGTATGGGAAAATAAAAGATAAGGTGTAGAACGTGTAAACTGTACGGCACGGTCCAGCAGAAAAGCCCCAAATGATGGACTGCAGATCTGAGAGAACTATGATGGGCCGTAAACGAAGCTCCCATGTTTAATTAAGGGAGTTCTCGTGAATGTGTCTTGAAAGTTTCTTTTCTACAGAGGAGCGAGTTGTCATCTACGCCCAGGAATTACAGGAACAATATAAAAGTGCATTGGTGAGGCTCTACAAAGCCAACAGCTCTCTCTCCGGCTTCTTCTTCACAATTTCCTTCTTCCGCTCTGAAACAATTCCAAAAGGTCAATGTTAATATTATTATAATATTTACATATACTATTATACATTATTATAATATCAAATGTAAGGTAAAATGTAAATCATAACATTGTGTTCCTTGAAGGTCACTTCAAATAAATTCATTCAAGGTCCCAAGAAAGCTTTTAAACACTAAAAGCAGCCTCTAAATATATAAAAACTTGTGTGTAGTTCAGAGCACTTCACTGTCACTAGGAAATAATAGACTGTTGTACTCTTCTGTGGCTTCTTGTCATTTTGTCAATTCTGCACTCTACATCCAGCATTTTAATAGTGCATAGTGTCTTTTCTCATTCTCTTCAGTAGTGCATACAATGGCTGGTTCTGAAGCACTGATCTGCTTTAACATCGCCTGGAAAACCATTTTCTTGGCCTGAACCAGTCAGGTTCAACCCAAATTTACACTTTATGCTGTCGTTTCTTTCTTCCAACCCAGCTATAGGGATTGTATTTAGGTCCAGGTGACCTTTGGGTCGGCTGTGGCTCAGGTGGTAAAGCTGGTTGGCCACTAATCGTAGGGTTGGCGGTTCGTTTCCCGGCCCGCATGACTCCACATGCCGAAGTGTCCTCGGGCAAGACCCTGAACCCGAAGTTGCTCCCGATGTCAAGTTAGCGCCTTGCATGGCAGCTCTGCTCCCATTGGTGTGTGAATGGTGGCTGTGTGTGCATGGGTGAATGAGAACCAGTGTAAAGCGCTTTGGATAAAAGCGCTATGAGTGCAGATTAACTTGAGCTACGAGATGTCATCAGTTAAACAGGCTGAATCCTGAACAAACTTTGTAGAGTGAATAAAAAGTTGTAAAGCTTTTAAATAAGATTTTTAAGACTATTTTGAAAAGACTCTAAGCTTTTTAACCCATCTAACCCATCTATACACAAAACAAGAATGAGCAGTGCACCAAGAAACAGGACAAACTCTCTCTTACCCCCTACAAACTTACACAGTAGTTTAACAACTACAGAAAATAGTTCACATTGACGGGTAACCAATACAGTTAATTCAGAGAAAATGAACAGCATCTCCCTCGATCATAAGAAATGAGAAGCAGTATTGTTCTAAAAACATTATGAGGTGGAAAAAAAAAATTTTTTGATTGAGCTTGTACGGAGGTAGTCCATCATGTCACCTCACCTACTAAAAGAAGCAACACAATAGCACTAGAGATCAACGAATGAACGTCTCTGCTAGATAAAATGCAGTGCAGAAGAACTGGAAATATCCCAGTTATCTGCGAGTCAAATGTAAATACCCTCTCCAAACAGCACATCATCCAATAATTGCTTTCCTTCAGATGTTCACCAACTACAAAGCCACTGTTACACTGGGGTACAGTCTGCTAATTAAGAAGGCTGTTCAAATTAATACTCCAGTTATAAGCCAATTAAACACTACCCTCTAAATAATTGACTACGTCCATAACCATAGTTTAAAGGGGTAATTCCATTACATTCTCTGAACAGTTTAATGAAAAGGATGTAAATATAAATGCCATTTTTTTGTGTGTTTTCATATCTGAATACAGCCTGGTTGTAAAAACCGTTGTATGCATCCTAAATGCTAGCAATACCAGTGAAAACGTATATATTCAAACAAAAACGTACAACTGTTGCTATCGTGACATGTTCTGTGATACATTTCCAATGTAAGATGCCACATCATGGCTTTGAGTGAAAGCTGAACCTATACTGCAAGTGTTTTGCTATGGAATAGTTATGAGGGCAGAGGACTAGGCCTTGTAACTCGTCAGTAACACGCAACATCACAGAAGCCTCACTGTTAATGACAACAGGAACTTGTTTCATGGATATTTCGCAACATTAAACGCTACTAGAAATGAATACAAATTAGGACGCATCACGCGATATTGATAATTTTACAATAATAGCACTCCTTTTTTGTGTATTTCCTTACATAAGACATGGGTGTGTGCTACAGAGTGAGAATACACACCTGGCTCTTGATCTGGAATCTCTGGTAATTGCTCATCAGGCACCTCAGGAAGCTCAACATCTTCCTGCGCGCACACACACACAGATAATCAGACAATGCAAAAGATACTAACAAAGCAATTCATTTACGTGAATAGACAACACAAACCTGAGTGATAGCCTCCAGCTCTGCTAATACAGCATCCTCGTCCTCTTGCGTCAGAGAGCCTGCCAGAATGTCATCAATTTGCTGCACACAGGAATAAATCCAGCAGTTACACAAAAACCACAATCAGTGTTCTTTAGCTGTGAAAAAACTAATACGCGACTTACACGTTTACTAAAACTCGGACGACTGCGGAATTTAGACACTCACCTTCTGGTACTCAATGCATTCCTGCGTCTCATCCATGATCCTCTCCACGTCTTCTATGGACATCATCTGCATTAACAAGACAAAGAGGATTAAAACAGGGAATACGACTCGCCGTTTTCCAACATTCGTAAAGTCCAGGCTTTTCGATACTTCTGTACCAGTCTGCCGACAAATCCTCCAAAGAAACAAAAAAAAATAAAATATATGGGCCACATTGCAGATAAATACAATCGGAGTAAAATGTGTAGGTTAAGTCCCAAACCTCGTTGGCATGTTAAAATAAGTACACATACCTCATGCATTTTCTTTAAGCAGTCATTGCCAGCCTTCAGTCCTTCAATCACCTTCATCTCGATCTGTGCAAACTCAATGTCTTGAACCTGTGGGAAGAAGCAGAAGGGGTCCTATAATCTCCTGTACAATAATATACAAAAAGGCTATGATTATACATTACTTAATGGCAGGATGGACATGTTGGTCTGTAAAATAAATGCTTTGCATCTATACTCTGGTTGTTCCCAAACTAGGCACCGCAACTTTTAACTACTGAATTATTTAATATTCCAACTAAAATGAACAGATTATAGTCGAGATATCGTCTTCCACAAAATGCCCCATTTGTAACGAGGGAATATTTTAGGGGCGTGCTTGAACGTCGTTCGAACACTGTGTTGCCAATTCCCTGTGCAAGTGCTTGAATATTGAAATTGCTATTTGGATATTATGCTGGATCACAAGAGGTTGTGGAAAACATGGCATCACTAAACTTGCTTACTTAGAGCAGTGCAACCGTCTGAATCCTGAATCACACAAGCATCCTGCACATCTCTTGATCCATCAGCAGAACAGCATACACCACAGCAGCTTAAAAATGGAATTCAGTTCATGGAAATATGCAGGAAAATATATAGACTGTCTGCCTCAGCTTTAGAGAACTCTCGAGCTGTTTTTTCCTCACATTTACTCCCCAATTTGTTCGCCTTCAAATTCCCACCCACCAGCCAGCTCTTCACGAACACCTACCAATGAAAGGGGGGGGGTGAAGGCTAACACGTGTTTCCTCCGAGACACATGAAGCCAGACAACTGAATCACTTCGAACTGCTACACATGCTGCGTCACAGGGAAAAGCACGCACAGCCAAAAGTTAGCTAGTGTTAGTAATATGCCATCCCTCCCACCCAGACTGGCAAATTTTGCTCTCAAGGTTCCCGGCCACAGATGGCTGAACTTGCGATCTCCTGACTACAGAGCGAATGCTTTTCCGTTGAGCCGCTCGAGAGCAGTGATTAAACAGAAAATTAAATCCTCTTTTAAAAACCTCACTATGGGCTAGAACACCTCTAAAAGCGCATACTTGTGTTGACATTCAACATATGCACTGGCTGTGAATTATGTTCATTATTTCTATACAATATTTTGGCCAAACACAAAATAGACCAAGAGGAAAGTTTACTTGTAGTGAAAGAATGTTTATATGCCATGTCCGTATCAGCCGGAGTCTTTTTATCCACCTTCATGCAGTTATTGAGTTTATTTACCATGCGCTCTAGGTTGCTTATCTGGTTCTCAGTCTTGTCCAGAAGTTGTTCCTGGAAGCGTTTCTTCTTAAGCAACAGGAGAGCTTTCCTGCAAACACACAAGATGTTTTACTTCTATAACATGGGAGACCTTAGTGCCTGAGCTACGGTACAACTAGAACTGAATGCAGCAATGACATACCACAGCCACCTGTGGTATGTCATTGCTGCCTTCAGTTCTAGTTTATTTAGATTATTCAAGTCATATTTGGTTCTAGTTGAAATACATTTGTCATATGTTGTTTGGCTGGATTTCTGTATTTCAGCACAATTAATACTGATATGACAAACAAACATTCTGACAGGAGAGAAATGCACACACAATTCAATTCAGTTTTATTTATACAGCGCTTTTAACAATGGTCGTTGTCCAAGGCAGCTTTAGAGAAATATCAAAATTGAGGATATAGATTATAAATGTATACATTTATCCCCAATGAGGCGACAGTGGCAAGGAAAAAACCCCAAGACGATATAAGGAAGAAACCTTGAGAGGAACCAGACTCGAAAGGAAACATACTAATCTGGGTAACAACTGATAATGCGATTATAAATAAATCCCTTCTATAACTGTGTACTACGCTATATCAAATAGGGCAGTTGTGTAACCAGGAAATTCATTACAGTTTTATTGAACTTATCCACTGTTCACTGATAGAGATTTGAGTGCAAAACTGTTTGTGGCAATTGCAGTCTACAAAACTATCATAGCAATTGTAGTCCTAAGCCATCATAGCATAACTGTTCATTTGAATTGAGATCCAAAGCCAATTTGGTCATGTCCAATTCTCATCCATCAGGCATCTCTCTCCTATCATACGACACCCACCACCCAGGGTGGGCGAAGACTATCACGGACTTCCACAGAGGCACATAAAACCACCCGAATGCAACTGCTGCTCATGCAACGTCAGACGTTATTAGATGCTTCAATCACTAAAGTCAAGTAAAGAAGGATAATACATCATAATAAAAACAAAAACAAAAACAAACAATAGAAACCTGAAAAACAAACAATAGAAATCCTTCAAATTTGTAATGGTTTTAATGGTTATAATGGGAATTGTAACGGTTTTAATGGAAACTGTAATGGTCCCTCTGGGTCTCTACTGGTAATTTGTTACCTTCTATTGGTGGCATGTTATGTCAAGATAGCATTACAGACCAATAATCGTAATGTTTTGTAATGGTACTTGTAAAGGAAACAACTGGAATTTCTGTGATGGTTTCTAAAGGTTTTTTTTTTTTTCCCCAGTAGGGACAAAAATATAACCACATGTATCTGCATTTACGTTTCTACTCACTCCTTCTTGCCATCATTCAGCAGCTGCTTGGCCAACTGTCTCTCCTTCCCCAGCTGTAGAGTGATCTTCTTCTGATACTGCTTCAGTTTATCTCTCTGCTGCTTCAGTTGCTGCACTCAACATGAAGAAAATGACAGAAATGTCATTTGACCATGACCATGTCTGATGGCATATTATTTGGGTGGTTAGCTTTTTTCTTTTTAAATCATTCTCTAACCCTTCGTCCAATTCACACTACTACTATGGCAAGAAGAACGGTCCCACTGCAGAGAATGGTCGACTGCTCAAATAATAATTAGGCATCATATTTTCCAAGCATGACATAAAACACACCAGGAATTACGGTTACAGGAAAATAATGTACGACTGGGTGGTGTGATGCGGCCCATCACTCATACATTTGAACCGTTTATAACAATTATGTGTTGTGGAAGGTCTATGTGATTCGTTAGTTGCATTTGATCCCTTATGTCATAGCAGCCATAAATAGTCATTCCCTCACCAGCATCTTTTTTTGTAAATAAGTTAATAAGACAACAGTGAAGACTTTCCCATGGTGGAAAACCAACTGAGTGTTTTTGCACCTGGCTCGTTTGGAGCATCTGTTTTAGAACCTGATACATTTCAACACGGCAATCGCGCTTGGATACGCACCAAAACAATCAGTCCGAGATCACCTCAGGTGGTCTGAGCACGACTGCAAACGGACTCTGGACCGGTTTGCGTCTGGTGAGCAAGCAATCCAACCCAACGGACCGACCCATCGAGCAACGCATGACAGAAACTGCGTTAGGTAAAAAGCGTGCTTGTTTTACTAATGGCTCGCAACTTAAGTCGTGGTTTAACTTGGAGCAAAGATGAGGGGAAACGGCTCATTTAAAATCGGTCTGAAACATATTTCTGAAAATCCAAGGTGTTTAGTGAGCGTCTCAAGGAGATGGGCTTAAATCACTTCATGGAGCATATGAATGTGATAAATTACAATAACGGGCACACAGTGGCTTAGTGGTTAGCATGTTCACATCACACCTCCAGAGTCAGGGGTTCGATTCCCGCTGCTGCCCTGTGTATGTGGAGTATACATGTTCTCCCCATGCTGCGGGGGTTTCCTCCAAGTACTCCAGTTTCCTCCCCCAATCCAAAGACATGCATGATAGGCTGTTTGGCATGTTCAAAGTGTCCACAGTGTATGAATGTGTGTATGATATTGCCCTGTGATGGATTGGCACAGCATACAGGGTGTCCAACGCCTTGTACCCGATGCTCCCTGGGATAGGCTCCAGGCTCCCCACGCGCCTGAAGGATAAGCGCTATAGAAAACGCATGGAAATTACAATAACTACAGCTAAAAATCAGCCTGTGGAGCTGCTGTCTATCCATCTTGAATCCTTGTCTATCCAACTTGAATCCTTGTCTATCCATCTTGAATCCTTGTCTATCCATCTTGTCTATCCAACTTGAACCCTTGTCTATCCAACTTGTCTATCCAACTTGAATCCTTGTCTATCCAACTTGAATCCTTGTCTATCCAACTTGAATCCTTGTCTATCCAACTTGAATCCTTGTCTATCCAACTTGAATTCACTGCAAGAGCAAAACCCCGGAACATAAACGGACATACTCTGACCAACGACAGGACAGTTTACTCACATACGACAACACATTTTGGTACCCTTGCCAATCAGAAAATACAACATTGTAACAATTTAATCTCCCATTTCGGAACAATACGCAGACCTACAGGACTAAAAACGCCCCGGGACTCGTTCTATAAACATTAAATAAATAAACGTCTCCTTACAGAGAGCTTCACCAGATCAATAATTACGTGGGCTTTTCTTTTTCCTCCCAGCTGCATTATATTCTGAACCAGTTCATTGTTCGCTTTCGATTAGGTTTTATGTCCGTCACAAGTCCCTGTGAAACCATAATGTCTTAGAAAGAGCCCATATTAATATAAATGTCTGATCTGTCTTGAAGATGGAAGTACAATCAGAGCTGCTGACTGATCAGACTCGAGAATTCAACAGCTGTGTGGTCTAATATTTAACAGCTCTAGCATTAATAACTATTATTAATATATTTAAACAAAAAAACCTTCAGCTAACTCTTGGCCCCAGTCTCTCAGTTCGAACAGTCACGTGAACGTGAAACCAAACCGAAAGTGCAGCAGGCAGCTCCACCTGCTCAGCTCGCTCAAGAAAGAAAATGAAACAAACAAAACAAACACTCATTTAAAGCTCTCAGATCAGAACCTGGGTGTTTGATCAAATCTACACCACCACAGCTGCCATGAATAAATGACTCATCTGTTTCTCGTGAACATTTTAAATCACAACTATCACGAACCTTCACTTCCTCTTAGACAAGCCACGCCCTGTTTACTGCCAACAGCAGCTGCAGCACAGTTTAGAGTTAAGATTATGATGATATAAAGACCCCGAGCACTACTCTCACACACACACACACACACACACACACACACACACACATATATATATATATATATATATATATATATATATATATATATATATATATATAACATATAAAATCTTCCAAAAGTAAGATATGTCTGTAAAGCTCTCTCTTGTTCTGTAGCTAGCTCAGTGCCTAGCATGCTAGTATGGGCATGGGAGCCGTCGTTCCTCACCAGGACAGCTCTGTCCTGCTCTGTGACGCGACTTCGTTTCTTTTTGCCGAAAATATTTCCCATCGCGATGCAGCATCCCGCACTGTCTCCCCGGACGAGACCTTCTTCACTCGTTAAACGCTCAGAATCCCATTCTGTCTCGGTTTAAAGCTAGCTCTGTCTAACCCAACGGCTCACTGGAGCGTTAGCAGAACTGCTGCGGCGGCCATCACAAGCGCGGGGCTGCCTGAGGCGAGCTTTCAAATGGAAAGTCTCTCACACACCTCTGTGTGTGTCAAATATTTTGAGTATAAAATTGGTAAAATATTCTGTTTATAAAATGGGTAAAATATTCTGATTATATTTAAGATTTAGATTCGAGAAAAGAGGCGAGGAACGTTTAGGAATCCTGTGAAAGTACTGTTTAAAGGTTTCCTTCAGATCTTAGTAAAGGGGATAGGGGGAGTTCTGCAGAAGGGGGACATCAGGTGAAGGAGTGAAGATGAATAGATTTCATGCTCGATAGCCCTTTACTTTACATAGCAGGGGCTAATTAATTTTTTTTTACAGTCGTGAATAATTACCACAAGAGTCTTTGTCATATTTTTCTTTTCTTCCTTTTTTTATCCATCCATCTTCTACCGCTTACTCTTTGTTCAGGGTCGCGGGGAACCTGGAGCCTATCCCAGGAAGCATCGGGCACAAGGTGGGGTACACCCTGGACAGGGTGCCAGTCCATCGCAGGGCCCCCCAAACACAATCACATACACACTCACACACCCGTTCATACACTTCGGACACTTTAGACACGCCAATCAGCCTACAATGCATGTTTGGACTGGGAGAGGAAACCGGAGTACCCGGAGGAAACCCCCGCAGCACGGGGAGAACATGCAAACTCGGGTCTGAAAATTATATTCAACAATTATACAATAATATTTTAAACATGTTAATGATTTTTTTTAAACAAGTTCAGAGAAGATATAAAACAATAAAATTCCAAAATAAACACCCTAAAGATTGGGGATGAAATAATGTACTTTTGCTTACGTACATAAAAGTTTGACATTAGTATAAATAAATGAACAGTGTATTTTATCTTTACTAAAATGAAGATAAATTCTGCCAGTTCAAATACATTTGAATTTTACATTCAAAAAGCAAATGTTTCTCACTAACTCTTTCTCACTTTTACAAAATAAGAGCATAGATTATCAATAGCAGAGTATGTTGAAATGAAAGATTTAACAGGGTAGATGGTATGCAAAATGTAAAAAAAAAATAATTCTTTTTTTTAATTTATTTTGTATTTATTTTTTTGTATATATTTTTTGCTCCAATGTT
>CM022760.1:12096974-12349474 GCA_012411365.1 Ameiurus melas | reverse complement strand
TACTAGATCAGTCTGACTATAGTAAATTATATACAGTGCCAAAAATTATATCATAGCAAGTATAAAAAAAAAGATCATGAATATAAGTGAATAAATCGTGTGTGTGTGTGCGTGTGTATCTTACTTTTGTGGCAGATTTCAAGCATTTACCACTTCTCGATAGAATATGTATAATAAGTATAACACCAGCCAGATTGAACCTCATGATACAGTAATTACCCACATGCAAAACACCACCCAATGGATTTGCATAATTTTGCACACATTAATGTTTTGCACAGACATGAATGTTCCTTCACACAAAACCCATTACCTCACATCCCACACACACTGAATGTGAATGGTGCGTTCAGTGTTGCACTGTCTTACATCTATCTATCTATCTATCTATCTATCTATCTATCTATCTATCTATCTATCTATCTATCTATCTATCTATCTATCTATCTATCTATCTATCTATCTATCTATCTATCTATCTATCTATCTATCTATCTATCTATCTATCTATCTATCTATCTATCATTAATGTGTGCATCTATCTATCTATACAAAAGTCTGTGGACACCTGACCATCACACACGTATTTGATTCATCCCCAAACTGTTGCCACAAAGTTGTAGCACATAATTGTATAGGATGTCTTTGTATGCTGTAGCATTACAGTTTCCCTTCATTGGAACTAAGAGGCCCAAACCTAATATTTCAGCATGACAGTGCTCCGGCCCACAAAGCGTGGCTCATGAAGACATGGTTTGCTAAGGTTTGAGTGGAAGAACTTCAGTGTCCTGCAGAGAGCCCTGATCTCAACCCCACTAAACAACTTTGAGATGAACTGGAATGCCGACTGCACCCCAGACCTCCACTCCAGACATCAGTTCCTGTGCTCAATAATGTTCTTGTGCGCACAAATCTCTACAGCCACCTTCCATAATCTAGTGAAAAGCCTTCCCAGAAGAGTGGAGGTTTTTATAACAGCAATAAGGGAGATTAAATTTGGAATGGGATGCTCAAAAAGCACATATGGGTGTGATTGGTCAAGTGTCCACATACTGTTGGCTATATATATATATATAACAATAATAGATAGTAGAATAATACTGTAACATATGATATGTACAATTTATACTGTACCTTTTGTATGAATATGAATACACAGCAAGATCAGTGTTGAATTAACACTTAGGGTTTTTATAAACAGTATAAGCCCAGATAGACCAAAAAAAATTACTGTAAATATAATAGACAACAATAATAATAATAATAATAATAACAATAGTAATAATAAGATATTCCTGTGAGCAGCGGCAGACCCAACATACAGTGCAGCTGATAAAGGCCGACTTTGAGAAGCTGCAGCAGTTCCTCCGGGATGAGGAGGCATCCATGCTCGCAGCTCTGAAGGAGGAAGAGGAGCAGAAGAGTGGCAAAATGAAGGAGAAGATAGACAGGCTAACAGAGGAGATTATGTCTCTTTCTGAAACCATTAAGTCCACTGAGGAGGCCATTTCTTCTGAAGACTTTGAATTTCTAAAGGTAAAGATGACGAGACTTTATATCATTTTTCACTATTCCATTGAAAATGTATATCAATAACTTTCTTCCAAATACGTATAGCTAAAGTTTCTTTTATGTACTGTAAAACCGGATAAGTTCATTTAACTCAAAAAATTTGAGGAAACTAATTAATTAATTTGATAAATCAATTTCTTTAAGCAAAATATACTTAAATATAACAAAAATTAATTCTAAATTTGTATTTATATAAATTAATTGGTATATAACTTTAAACTTAACTTAAAAATTTTGAGGTACTTAGTAATCCTCAATTTTTTTGAGTTAAATGAACTATCCGGTTTTACAGTGTGGGAGGATAACTGGATTATAACAAGAGCGTATGAGTTTGAAAGCAGGCCAGTGAATCATTCCTTGTTGTATTGCAGAACTATAAGAAGGCATCTGAATGGTAAGTAAACTAGATTTCACATGACATTTTCATTCTGTACAGATATTACATAAAACCCTGAATTTTCAGTTACAGAGTGGAATGCACACCGCAGGACCTTAAAGAGATGAATGGAGCTCTGCTTGATGTGGCCAAATACCTGAGCTGCCTCAAATTCAGGGTCTGGGAGAAAATGCAAACTGTTGTCACATACAGTAAGTACCAGACAGAAAGAATAATATGAAGCTTTTTATGGCTTGTTGTTTTGTTTCTGCATGGCATTGGATGTTGGATTTGAGTTATTATTGAGAGTTATCCCACACACACCACACACACACACATATATATATATATATATATATATATAACAGCACAAATACAAAGTGATACTATACTCTGTATTAGTAGATCTAACGTGGTGTAAGGATATGATAATGTGGCATGATACTGTCATTTTACACAAAAATAAAAAAATAAAAATGAATAAACAAATAAAAATGCCATATTGTTTAATTAAAATTATAATAAACTTACAGGACCTAGTAGATGTTAGTGGAACATTATACAATTATAATTTCCTCCTCTTATTTCTTATAATGGTTTATTTTTGTACAGCATTAATAAATACATGGATATTTTCATCAGTTTTGTACTGTTTGCCGGTATATCATGTGTCCTACAGTTTGTTAGTAAATAACAGCAAACAAAATATTATGATGTACATTACATATTATATGATTATGTTTTTGTCATTTCACCCACCCTTATACTATACTGCTTTGCAAATGATTTTTATTAATTTTGTGCAAAGAACTCTACTATTTATATATTGTTGTACAGCTACTATGTGTACAGCACCCTTTTTTTTTCCTTGAGAAAATGTACAAAAATTATAACACATGCAGACAACTTGTTCAGGCAACAATGCACTTGCAAAAAATATTCTACCAGGAAATATGCTACGAACAAAATGTAGGCTCCTGTTTCATGTGAATACTGGAACAACAACCTATCCAAATCCTTTTTCAAACCTATACGACCCTGTATAATCATGTGCAACTCACACCTCTTCCCCATCAGCTCCAGTGACCCTTGACCCCAACACAGCAGATGCGTACCTCTCTCTATCTGATGACCTCACTGTCCTGCGCTACACAGATGAAGAGCAGCAGGTACCTGATAACCCTGAGCGCTTCTGCTACTACAAGTGTGTGCTCGGGTCCGAGGCCTTGGGGACAGGCCGCCACATCTGGGACGTGGAGGTAAGCGACAGCACTGAGTGGGCACTTGGAGTGGCGTATGATAGTGTACAACGGAAGGAATGGTTTTTACTCAGTCCTGAGCATGGCATTTGGAGCATATGCCTGCATGGAGGTCACTATCGGGCACCGAACTCTACCAGCGAGCCGATTCCAGTTAAGAAGAAACCACAAAGAGTGCGAGTTCAGCTGGACTGGGATGTGGGGAGGGTCACGTTCTCAGATGCTGCAGATAACACAATGATCTACAGGTTTAAAGCCAAGTTCACTGAGAAACTCTATCCATATTTCTCTAACTCATGTAAAAGGCATCCGCTACGCATCCTTGCTGAGAAAGTGTCTGTGTACACAGAATAGCTCAGGAAAGATCACACTGAAAGAGTTGGAAGAATAAAGTGGCAGAATAATGTCACATCATACTGTTGATGTATGCATAGAGTGCTGTGAAAAAGAAGTTGATTTCTTCTGTTTTTGTGTATATCTCATACTATTTAGTTTTAGATCTTCAGTTGAAATACAAAATAAAACAAGTCAACCTGAGTAAACACACAGTACAGTTTTTATGTATTTATTTTTATTGAAGCAAAAAAGTTATTCAACACCTATCACCAATGTAAAAAATGAATTGGTTGTGCCATCTTTAGCAGCAATAACTACAACCAAATGCTTCCGATAACTGGAGATCAGTCTTTCGCTTACTTTTAGGATTAGGACTTACTCCTTTGCTTTGGATCATTGTCTTGCTGCATAATTCAGTTGCACTTGAGTTTCAACTTACTCACTGAAAACTGCATATTGTCTTCAGAATTTTCTGGTAGAGATCAGAATTTGTGATTCCATCAATTATTAAGTTGCCCAGGCCCTGAAGCAGCAAAGAATCCCCACACCATCACACTACCTCCACCATGCTTGACTGTAGGTGTGATGTTTTTTTTTTGTGGAATTTGATGTTTAGTTTATGCCAGATTTAATGGGTCCCCTGTCATACAAACAGTTTCACTCAGATTGGGGGCAAATACATATTCACAAAGGCCCAGCTGCTGTCGGATAACTTTTTTGCTTCAATAAATAACATAATAATTTTAAAAACTGTATTTTGTGTTTACTCAGGGGGCCTTTGTGTTATCTTAGATTTAGTTTTAATCTCTGAAACAATTTGGTATGACATATACACAAACACATAAGAAACCAGCAAATACTTTTTCACAGCACTTTAAAATAAGAAGACAGATATGAACAAAGCCAGAAATAATCTGAAATAGGAATGTAATGGTACATCCTACAAGGACATCTGAAACAAGTGTTCACAAGGTATTGTTATGGTTTAGTGATATATATAGTCACAGCAAGGTAAAACTTTATGTCTACATTGCTTTAAATGATATATTAAAAGCCTAATAATCCTCCTAAAAACACTATTTTTCTATTAAAATAATTCAGTACTTTCACTGCCAATGCAATGGCATATTATTTAGTGGACCCCCCCCCCCCTTTAAATTATGGAAAAAGATGGCCTTTACTTGAGAAAAAAGAAAGAAAAAAGAAAGAAAACATGATAACAGGATTTCAAGACAATCTGGCACTGACGCTGGGTATCAGTACTTTTAATCCTGTGCTAGGAATGAGCAATATTATAATGAGCTAAGGTTATCATGATACATACACTTTTCATAATCATGATACACTTTTCAGAGACTATCATTAGAAGTGTTTTATTATATTTTTATTATTATTTGTAAGAAAATGATGCAATTAATCGTATGCTAATTAAAAATCAGCCTTATATAGATGTATCCTCACCTAAATTGAAATAAAAAAAGGTATCGACTTTGGAATATTCTGAAAAGGTTTCCTGAAAATACGTTTTTTATGCAATACAATAATTAGCTGTACGTTTAGGAATTTATACCAATGTATATATTGTATGTGCCATATATACAAAAATATGCATACAATTGTAATGGACAGCTATTGGAGTGTCTTGACACTTGTAAGCTTTTTCAGCTTTAACCCACTCATCTAATTCTTATTCTATTCTATTCTTATTGATGCTAATCTGAAATGTTAATGTGGGGAAACAGTAATCTATTATGTGTTATACTGTAGCTGACTCTGCTCAAGTAATAATAATGACTTTGAACTATTTGCACTTGCATTTGTGATGTCAGTTATGCATGAAACAGGCAAATACTGTAAATGTACATTAGTGCAAAGTAGTATTACAGTGCTGTGAAAAAGTGTTTGCCCCCTTCCTCATTTCCTGTTCCTTTGCATGTTTGTCACACTTAAGTGTTTCGGAACATCAAACCAATTTAAACAATAGTCAAGGACAACACAAGTAAACACAAAATGCAATTTGTAAATGAAGGTGTTTATTATTAAAGGTGAAAAAAAATCCAAACCATGATGGCCCTGTGTGAAAAAGTGATTGCCCCTAAACCTAATAACTGGTTGGGCCACCCTTAGCAGCAACAACTGCAACCAGCCGTTTGCGGATAACGTGCAATGAGGCTTTTACAGCGTCCTGGAGGAATTTTGGCCCACTCATCTTTGCAGAATTGTCCTAATTCAGTTACATTAGAGGGTTTTCGAGCATGAACGGCCTTTTTAAGGTCATACCACAACATCTCAATAGAATTCAGGTCAGGACTTTGGCTAGGCCACTCCAAAGTCTTCATTTTGTTTTTCTTCAGCCATTCGGTGGTGGACTTGCTGGTGTGTTTAGGATCATTGTCCTGCTGCAGAACCCAAGTTCGTTTCAGCTTGAGTACACGAACAGATGGTCGGACATTCTCCTTCAGGATCTCTTGGTAGACAGCAGAATTCATAGTTCCTTTTATCACGGCAAGTCTTCCAGATCCTGAAGCAGCAAAACAGCCCCAGACCATCACACTACCACCACCATATTTTACTGTTGGTATAATGTTCTTTTTATGAAATGCAGTGTTCCTTCTACGCCAGATATACTTGGACACACACCTTCCAAAGAGTTCCACTTTTGTCTCATCGGTCCACAGAATGTTGTCCCAAAAGTGTTGGGGATCATCAAGATGTGTTGTGGAGAAATTGAGACGAGCTTTGATGTTCTTTTTGCTCAGCAGTGGTTTTCTCCTTGGAACTCTGCCATGCAGGCCATTTTTGCCCGTCTTTTCCTGATGGTGGAGGCATGAACGCTGACCTAACTGGAGGCAAGTGAGGCCCGTGCGTTCTTTGGACATTGTTGTGGGGTCTTTTGTGACCTCTTGGATGAGTCGTCGTGCGCTCTTGGGGTAATTTTGGGCGGGCGCCACTCCTGGGAAGGTTCACCACTGTTCCATGTCTTTGCCATTTGTGGATAATGGCTCTCACTGTGGTTCGCTGGATTCCCAAAGCTTTGGAAATGGCTTTATAACCCTTTCCGACTGATAGATCTCAATTACTTTCTTTCTCAATTGTTCCTGAATTTCTTTGGGTCCCGGGCATGATGTGTAGCTTTTAAGGATCTTCTGGTGGACCTTACTGTGTCAAGCAGCTCCTATTTAAGTGATGCCTTGATTGTGAACAGGTGTGGCAATAATCAGGCCTGGGTGTGGCTAGAGAAATTGAACTCAGGTGTGGACAACCACAGTTATAGTATGTTTTAACAAGGGGGGCAATCACTTTTTCACACAGGGTCATGATGGTTTGGATTTTTTTCACCTTTAATAATAAACACCTTCATTTACAAATTGCATTTTGTGTTTACTTGTGTTGTCCTTGACTATTGTTTAAATTGGTTTGATGTTCCGAAACACTTAAGTGTGACAAACATGCAAAGGAACAGGAAATGAGGAAGGGGGCAAACACTTTTTCACACCACTGTATGTTTGGGCATGGAGGCAGGGACTGCATGCAGGATATTAATTTCACTTCATAATCACAAAGAACAGTGATAAACAACTGTGTATATGTCATGTGGCATTGCATGCATGGACATATATAAACTAACTATGAGGATTTTACAGATACATCTACCTGTTATATTGTATTATGACATAACGATATTAAATGGTAAAAAGTAATATATATCTTCCATTCTTATAGTATTATTTGTGCAATCATTTTACAATCCCTAATCGTGACTAATAAGTGTATATTAAAATTAATGCTCTTTGCTTAACCAAAGTTCCCAGGACATATCTAACACTGATTAACTATAACATACATAAACAGTGATGAAATGGCCTGTGTTTACACCGGACTGAAGAGACTCTCGAGACAAGTATGTCCTCTCATATGCACCTGTCTCTTCTCATCAGCTCTAACCCTTCTGTAATCTCTCACCATTTGGCACACAGATGTGTTTTTAAGTGTTCATATCAGACATAGTCGAGCTGGGGAATGAGGGCGGGAATATGTCAGCTACAGTGCTCTCCACTAATATTGGCAGCCTTGGTAAATATGAGCAAAGTAGACTGTGAAAAATGTGTCTTTATTGTTTAACCTTTTGATCTTTTGTTTAAAAAAAAATCACAAAAATACTCTCATGGATATCAAACAATTGCAAACACAAAACATATAATAATTATTGGCACCCCATGAATTCCTATGAGAAAAATATATTTGAAGTATATTCCTATTTATATTTGACATTTTTAGTACACCTGGGTGACTAGGAACAGGAAATTGTTCAACCATGACTTCCTGTTTCACAGGGGTATAAATATGAGATTACACATAGGCCAAATTCCCTTAGTCATTCATAACAATGGGCTAGACCAAGGAATATAGCTATGATGTATATAAGAAAATAGCACAAGCATTGAAAATGCCCATAATTAATAAAGAAGTTCCAGTCAACTGGAAATGTTATGAATCAACCTGGAATTGGATGTGTATCTATATTGTCTCAACCCACCATGAAGACTTAATTTAATCTGACTTTTATGTTGTAATTATTGCAATACAATCTTATTTGTTTTGATTCTTTTTTTTATTATTGTTAGTCTACCGGCTGTGTGTGGTTACTGTACAACAATTTGCCCCTCAGGGACAATAAAGGTACCTTTGAATGTTGAACCTTGAAGAGGATGGTTTGAGTGGCCAAAAAAAATCACAGCTGGAAAGTTGCTGAAGTTAGTTGCATCTTGGGATTGTAGTTTTTGACACTTTCTGACCCCATCACCACAAATTGTTTGGAAGGGTTTCAAGAAAAAAGCCTGTACTCTCATCCAAAAACAAACTCAAGTGTCTTCAGTTTGCGAGACACTACTGGAACTTCAAATGGGATCGGGTTCTATGGTCAGATGAAACCAAAATATAGCTTTTTAGCAATAAACCCTAGAGGTGTCTTTGGCGCACACAGAGAGGTAGCCATATGGAAAAGTACCTCATGCCCATGGTTAAATATAGTGGTGACTTTTTAATGTTTCAGGGCTGGACATTTTGTTAAGATACATGTCATCATGGAGTCAAATATCAACAGATATTAAATGAAAGCGTGACTGCCTCTGCCAGAACGCTTACAATGGGCAATTTTTATTTAATTTTTTATAAATGTGTGTTTTGTTTGCAATTGTCTGATATCCATGAGAGCAGAATATTTTTGTAATTTTTTTAACAAAAGATCTAAAGGTTAACCAATAAAGACAAATTGCCAGGTACCATGTTTTTTTTGTTTGTTTTTTTTTTGTTTTTTTTACTATAAGCCTAATTAACAAGGCAAAAATGTTGTAGCTAATGTAACGTAATAAAGTATGGAGAGCTAGCTACCTAATTCAGTGCATTGACACAGACACATCTGTGTATATAAATGTTTAGCTTTATAGTCCGTTTATAGTCTGATTATAGTCTGAAACGGACAGTGTTTGCTATACGCTGTAGTTTTCTCCCTTCACATTGTGTTGTGTTGGTGTGTTGCAATACTATAACCAAATAAAAACTTTTGTTTTGTAAAATGACATTATGTAGTGTTTATTAAAAGCAAGTAGTGTTATTTATTTCTGGTTGTTGAACATGAGAATTAAAAAATAGCTCACTAAGCTGAGCAATTATGAATAAAAAGCAGATAGCTCAGACAGAGCTGATAGAGCTGTGTAACACTGTAAGCATGTAAATACTGATACTAAATACGGTACTGTTATTGATGGCACAGATTGTTGCATTTGAAGGAATGTTTTCAGAGCACTTAAAAAAAAAAAAACCTGTGGATTTTGTGCACATGAATGAAGTTCTAGTCACAGTTGCAAATGGTGACCCGGCTCCAATTCTCATCAATTTGCTTCATAGCTTTTCATATAAAATAAGTATATTGTTAGCCATTTTCAACTGTGATACCATGTGGTGTTCTCGTGCTTTTTTTTGGCCAATAATCTGAGTACTCTCTTCTTTCAAGAGCACTTAAGCACTTGGCTCTCTTGCACTTGTTTCTTGTCAATTAATGAAAATTCAGTCTTGACACTTCCAACGCTGTCGGCTCCCTTAACAGATTTGTGCTTGGAATATATTCTGTCTCGCTTATTTCAAATAAATGTAACAAACCCACTACACTGATATCATGGCTTATATTCGGCAGAGGTTCAAACATCAAAACACTTCAGCGTCTTTATTTATCACCCATTAAATAATAAGAAAAGAATTTCCCCTAAAAACCTGTTTATTGAAGGTTGAACATGTCGAACATGCACAGTTAAGAACATAGAACATATTTACAGACTGAACACAGAAAAAAGTAGAAAACAATAATTTATTGACTGGCTTCCTTTCATCGGAGCATCACTGATTTGCAAATCAGCTAATTTTTTAACACAAATAAAAAAATACGAACGTTTCTGGCTAATAAGGTCTGTGTAGTTTGGCTATAAAAATGGCCGTTTGTAATCGAGGCCCTTTGAAAAGTAAAAATGAGAGGTTTACATTAAAGGAGACTAGACAGTAAGGGCTAGAAAGTGTTCTGTTCTTCACAGTAGCATGTTAAAGAGCACCAAATGTTTCACATTAGAAACACTAAAATGACAAAATTGATGCCAATGGAAGGAAGGCAATGACTTTTCACATGTAATACATTACAGTCCACTGTTTCTTACATCTTCCTTTCTTTGAAAGATAAGGCCTTGGATATTTAACACTCAACCACTGGCCTCTCGGCTCTTTATTACTCTACTAACCTACACACTTAACTACACCAACTCTATTTTTATTACAAAGCTAAGACCATCTATATGTAGCTTGCTCAAAGTACAGACACGGATACAAAGCCCCTCTTGAAAAATCCAGTCTCAAACCAAGACACATCTGACAGGAAAAGCACTGGTTCAAAGGCAACATAGGATGTCATCCCTCCAGCATAATACAAACATTACAATCATTGACTATTCATCTCCATCACATTATGAGTGCTACTTGTATGTGAAAGCAGAATAGGTTCTTAGGACAGAATAGGATGTGGACTCTGCACATTCTGGAAAATGTTTCATGCTGCACTATGGGCTTTGCAGTTGGGAAGCAGAGAAGTTGTAGAAAGGTTGTGAATAAAATGTTGCATGATATTATTGTTATATAACAAACTGGAAGCCAATTGTGGATATTTGCATGTTTTCCTTCAGTAGAAGCACCTCAAGAAAGGGATGTGATGTTGGATTTGCCTCCAGGAGGTGCTACAATCCGCTGTGCTGTACGCCTGGGGATGTGGTCATCCATCTGAGTACCTTTATTAGACAGACAGTTAGTTAAAGCACTATAGATTGTTTATTTAAGACTTAATCAAAATTCAACCACACAGAACTTTCCAATTTATATTTATTAATGCTCAGTGTTCACAGTGATCACCTGACATGACTTTCACTGGTAGGCTGCATGAATCTACAGTCTGGACTAGGAAGAAATCAGCCCCAGCATCACTCCTTCATGCCATTCTCTGTATTTTGGTGTAGTACTTGATTGGTTCCACAAAAGTCCAACCGAATCTGCTTTATGACATTTGTTTAACAACATATAATCTAAAGTGGCTACCAACCTTACATTGATGTCTTTTTATCTTTAAAAGATAGGATGAGCGTTGCTATGTTAGGCCTTTAAAGCAACGTTTTGGTGTAAAACCTTTGTTGGAATTTATGGCATTGAACTAATTTTGATGAAAAAAGTCAACTACATTTACAGCATTTGGCAGATGCCAGGGTCGTGACCTGGCTTGGGCATTGTTGACCAGAAGATTTTTTCTTTAGCCCAAAATAATTCTCCACTTGGAGAGGTTTGTCACTACATCAGTAAAAGAAGACTGCAGTGTTGTAATTTTCTATCTTCAATGGATGGAGTGTTGTATTTATCGTCAGTGAATGGAGGCAAGACGAATCCTACAGGGCTTACAGGAAAATATATGGAAATACGTTTGTCTTAATGGCTGGCAGCCATTAAAAATGGATAATGGGAAAAATTAATATATATGATGATTATTCTAAAAAAAAAAATTTAAGACAAGGGGTTGAAACGGAATCACTAACATCCTCCCATGCCAAGTGAGGAAAACAAGTTGTGTAAATGTCTATATAAGTTCCAGGTTATGTGAACATGATATGAGCCTTGCTCAATGGCCCAGCAGTGGCAGCTTGGCAATGATTGGATTTAGAACTCACGATCTTCCAATCAGTAATCCAACGGCTTAACTACTGAGCCACTGAGTCAACTAGTATCTGATAATTGCAATGTCTTGATTTATAACTGCATTGTGACCTTAAATTTTTTTTTAAAATAAAAATCACTTTTCCAGCTCAACCCAAAAATCTTTTTTGTAATGTTAAGATGTAATGTGTACACATGTAATGTGTGTTTACATGCAAAATCAGGTAAACAGATAAAAAATACCACTACAGAGTAAATACAAAAGGCAAATAATATTGCTCAGTGATTACCAGACAGGCTGAATCCTGATTGGTGCAGGTTTCTAGCTGGCCCCACCACACTCTTCCCTGGACAGGAGGACCCTCTGGTGGTGGGAGTCGGTGGTACAGACTTGGTCATGCTGATAACATCATGGACTGGCCCATCGTAATTACCTCGAGGAACACCACGAGTCTCTGCCATCTGCAACAGATTTTAAATCATTACATATTTAAAAACCAGGTAACAATTTGTCATTGTTGTTTCTAGGCATTTTCTCTAAGAGGCAATGTCCATGAGAGGGCAATATTTGGTTTCACTTTTGAAAAAGACAGCTGGCGCCAACACGGCCCTTACTCAATGCAAAGCACCTGTGCTCCTTTATATCCTTGTTTAAGTGCAGAAACTTAAAGTCTCAGAGTCTCGTACCCTGCTCCGGGCTTTGATCCTCTTGTACACGTAGTCTGGAAAGGCTTTCCTGGGGACAAAGCGACCTGAACCCTCCAGCACATCCAACTTGCCATCCTCCAAAACAATACTGCCTTGGCTGATGACAACCATGGGAAAGCCCTTGCACTCCATGCCCTCAAAGATATTCATCTCTACAGTCTGCAGAAAAAAATACATGGTAAATAAAGGAAATGATAAAACTACAGGTCTATTTACTTTTAATACAATAAGGGGACTAGGTTTGGATTCATCAGTTGTCCAAGGGCCATTATCAGTCCAAAACATCTCCATGTGTGAGATTTACCAGATTGTGAGTTTTGGCCGAAAAGGTTTTGGTCTCTTTGGTGTTCCAGATGACAAGATCAGCATCAGAGCCCACTGCGATTCTGCCCTTGCGAGGGTACAAGTTGAAAATCTTGGCTGCATTTGTGCTCGTCACTGCCACAAACTCATTCTCGTCCATTTTACCAGTTGCCTGGAGATAAGAAAACATCATATTATTTGTGAAAATATAGCACTAAAACTGTTTTTACATGTATAAGAAAAACATAAAGTATGACTTCTATTGTGAAAGAGCACAATACATAAACACATATAGACAATGTAGGTAAACATCCATTGAGAACAACAAACCACCAAGTGAGACAAAGCACAAATCTACATCAAAATATTTCTCCCACAAAAATTATAACTGATAACTGCCATACAACAGCATTGTTAAATGCTATTCACACTAATATATGGGTAATAATAATAGAGATTACCCCAGAAAAAGAAAGAACGGGAAAGAGAGAAGGTGACATACCACAGCCCTGTCCCAGATGATGCTCATGCGTTCCTCGATGCCGTTGGTCCCTTCAGGAATGAGTGTAAAGTTGTCTTTCCCTACAGCTTTCTGGGCTGTGGAGAATGTGCAGTGAGCACTGGCTGTCACCTGAAGATCCCCACTGCAACACAATATTATTAATAATATTAAATAGATAATTTATTTCATTTATCTACATTTCATGCACATTAAACAGCAACTGTGGTTACATTTAGGAGACATGATCGATACATTCTTTAATTTTGTGGATTTTCTACTCCTGTATCTCTCAAATTGATTTCTTCCAAAATCCCACCTACTACCTAACTCTATCCTATCACATGACAGCTACCAACTGGGGAGGGTGAAGGTTAGCACATACTTATGCTACATTGTATGGCCAAAATATGTGGACACCTGAATATCACACCGATATGTGATTCTTCTTCAAACTGTTACCACAAATTTGGAAGCAAAGAATCGTATAGAATGTCTTTGTATTCTATAGCATTAAGATTTCACTTCACCGGAAAATCTGTTTCACCATGATACTGTACAAAGCGAGGCTTATAAAGACATGGTTTGAAAAGGTTGGTGTGGAATACCTCGATTGGCCTGCACAGAGCACTTACTCAACCTCACTGAACATCTTTGGGATGAACTGGAATGCTGATTGTGTGCCAGCCCTTGCCTGACATCAATACCCAACTTTACTAATGCTCTTGTGTCTGAATGGACACAAATCCCATATAGTTATGCTCCAAAATCTAGTGGACATCCTTCCCAGAAAAGTGGAGGTTATTATAAGGACAAAGAGAGGACTAAATCTGGAATGCAGTGTTCAACAAACACATATTGGTGTGATTGGTTAGATAATTTTGGCCATAAACTGTACAACACTGGACAGCTGAACACTCAGAGGACAGTGCTATCTACGTTCATCCACAAACCTGAACTCACAGATAACTAGTGTTGCTCTGACAGTAGAGAAAGTAATGCAATCCCTACCCCCTAGAGAACACGGACAATATTGCTCTCCTGGACCCCCAGCCATGGTTGGCTATGGCATTGTCAGAATTCGAACTCACACGAACATTTTTTAGTTGTTTCACTGTAAAGCCCTGTTGAGAGACTTACCATGACAGCATGGAATTGAGGTAGTCTGGGGTTCCCACATCCGGATTGAGAGGTGGAGACATGACAAAGGCAGCAGCTTTGGCCCAGTTTTTGCTCCAATAGTGTGACCCATCCATTCCAAGACTAGCTGCAATTGACTCTCCATAAACAACCATGCCTAGGAATCAAAAGCAAGTGATTTAATCAGTAGGTGCGTCCCAATTCGCATACTTGTACACTATTCTATGGCATTTTGTATTATAAATAGTGCGAGTAATGTGTTCACACTGAAAATTCCAAATAGAAAAACTACACTTTAAATACCCGGATGAGACATTTAATAAAACGAAAAAACGAAGTGTGGAATGTTGGACACTTCATGCACTCAATTGTCGCAGCTTTAATTACTTGGCAGAGGGGGAAGGACTATCAGACTTCAATGCTGAATGAAAAAATAACCTTATAAAATTCATAGACTACATGTTTAATTGTTTAGCACATCATTTGGGACACAACTCTTATATTTACAGCATTTGGCAGACGCACTTATCCAGAGCAACTTACATTTATTTTATTTATAAAACTGAGCAATTGAGGGTTAAGGGCCTTGCCCAAGGGCCCAACATTGGTAGCTTGGCAATGCTTGGACTTGAACTCCTGACCTTCTGATCAGTAACCTAGAGCCTTTAACCACTGAGCCACAACTACCCCACTCTTGTTCCTGCATGATTCTTCATGAGGCTTCACTCTTTCCTATATGTCTAATTACTATGGGGTTTGGTACCCTTTTTCCTGGCCTTGGCGATGACATCAGCAGCGGCTTTACTCATCACTTTGGTGATGTAGAGAGGGCAGTTGGCCTGTTTAGCGATGGTGATGGCTCGATACACGGCCTCCGTCTCCACCTAGTGAATAGAAAACAGTCACAATGAGCAATTCAGCATGTGTTGCAGAAATGAACTATTTAGTAGAGATGCACCAATACTAAATTTCTCAGCCGATACCGATAACCGATTATTCCGAGTTATATTGTCTGATACCGCTACAGATAGTTGTGCCTTTTACGCCTTCTTTTAAATGAATAATAATTAATTCCACAATTCTGAAGGAAATTCAAATAAAAACTTTATTCTCTTCAGTTCAACAAGTTGTTTGACAGTAACTGGTCTCATAAACAGAAAACACATTACTCTAATTAACATTAACACGAACTAAATTCTGAAGATTAAAGTAAGATTTCTTAACTTAATGAATATTATTAATTCATATTAACATTGACTGAATTGTTAAAAACAACAACAACAAAAAAAAACCTTCCTTTTAGGATTCACATTCACTCACCACAAACAAAAGCATTTCTACTTCATCATTGACATCAAACTGGTAATATATAATCTAAACTTTTTCACTGGATATGAAATATATTACTCTACAAATATATTTTCTTTTTTGTCAACTCATCTCCATTTAAATCTTTCAACGGTGTACTGGCCCTTTAATTCAGCACAAGCAGCATGACAAAAATAAAATAAAAATGAATTAGACTCAATGCCGAAACTCCCGCTTCACTGAGGCTCACTTCCAGTGTAAAATTGTAGCAGTGCAGAGATTACAGAGATTATAAACTGCAGTTTTATCATCATTCCACACAAGAGACATCATCTTTACACAAAATCGATGTGTTTTCCTGCCCTCTTTGATAGACAGGATATAACTGGCCCTGATCATTGGATGTTTTTAAACATGAAAAATAGCCTTTATCAGCCAATATATCGGTGCATCTCTACTATATAGTAATTATGTTTCCTGACCCATTTTAAATTCTGATGATTTAATTTTTTATGAGTTCAATTTGCCTACTGAAAATGAGAGAAATGTATTGCAGGGATTATGTTTGATTCAGTTCACCCTTATTATGACATGGCGAAATAAAAATGTTGAAAAGGTTGGTCTTTGTGACTATAAATAAAATGGCATTTTATATGACATCCACCTCCTTAAACACTGTCTTTATTGCTATTCATTTTAAGTGGATGTTACAAATGTATTGGTGGACAATGAATAAATGACTAAGATGAATAGGACATCCACTGCTAAATAGGGAAAGTGGTGTAACTTGAAATGTGTGTACCTCCTCGGGATGGCTTAGCACATGTCCCTCAGGGCCTGTGATCCCCAAATCCAACAACCTTTTCTGCTCCTGAGATCACAAAAAACACCATCTCTTTAAGAAAATATACAGTATGTAAGGAGGCCTTACTTTACACTCAAATTTTCTATCTGGTCTGGTCATTACCTCTTCAATAATGTCCCCGTTCTCAGCATGTACTTGAGCGATTGCTCCCAAATCTCTCAGAATTGAGAATATCTCATACATCTACAGTAAAGACAGAACTCACTTTAAATAGTTACTGCACGTCCCATTCATTCTAACAGTCAGGGTGTATATAATACCTGGCTGAATGACTCATGATATATCACATTAGTGTTGACTGTCAAACTTACCTGTGAATCTGAGCTTTGATACCTGTCCTTATAAGCCATGAAAACCAGAAAGGAGTTAACACCTAAAACAAACAGATAATTACGTATGTTATATACTGTACTTAAGATCAGATTTAATATCTACAGGCATTGAGGTAATTCCTATTAGACAACTTGTTAAAACATAGCCTTATAATACAGTGAGGAGATATAAGGTTAAGGTAAATCCTCTAGGTCCTGCACATTATTCGGTTTTCCAGCATTTTCTACATATTTGACTCCTTTCCAACAGTGGCTAAATGATGTTGAGATCCATCTTTTTTCACCGAGGACAATTGAGGGACTCATACAATACTCAAACATCTACCGATTCTCAACAAGGCGATACATTAAGACCCGGGGGTTAATTTTGGAACAAGGTTATCGGTGTAAATTATTATTTTGTCTTCTTGGAAAAATGTAAATATCTTATGTAGCTTCTGAAGTCCAGTACTAAATGAAAAAAAAAAGATCTTTAAACAAAATAATAACAATTTACACTGATCATCCTGTTCAAAAGTTTACACCCCCCACGGCCCCCTAGTGTGATGCCTTCTTGGTCATCAGTGAATGTTTGCACTTTTTGTAATAGTTGTGTACGAGTCCCTCAGTTGTCCTAAATTTGAAGAGATGAATCTCAACATCGTATAGCCGCTGTTGGAAAGGGGTCAAGGATTTGGAGGATTTTTCTGAAGAACAACAGGTATAACAACACACAGGTAACAACACACAGTATTAAGAATCAAGCGTATGTAAACTTTTAAACTGGTTCATGCGTGTAAATTCAGTTATTATTGTATCTTGTGGACTATATGTAAACATCTATGTGATAGAGCGTAGCAATGTTAGAGTATTCTAACTCAATATTCTCACTCATGATGGTGAAAAGTCCTGATTTTGACATGTATTGTGATACTAAATATGAAAACAGTTACCTTTATCTTTGACCAGAGTTTCAAGTTCCTCAAACATTCCATCATGCCAGCGGGTGATGTCCATGTGCAGCGAGTAATCACAGCATGATCGCTTATCTGCTGTATCTCTCCACTGCTCATAAGCAGTCAGCAAACTTATGCCAGGCTCAGGAACAACGTGGTCGACTACAGAGAGAAAGACAGAAAATATATGTGACTGGTGTGCGCTGATATTATTTGTCATAGACCATTACTGAAATGAAATGCTTTACTTTCATCCTCTACAACCTGGTGACACATTATTTAATGGGTATTACTGCCTTTGCCTTAAGTAAGGTATACAAGTATCCAGACTGACAAGAAACTACGCAAAAATTGAGTATTGTAATACTTGTATTACAATTGTAATATTGTAATCTGGAGTATATGAGAGCAATTAAAGTTAAGTTAGTTTGTATTATAGACCATAAGACTCTTTCAGTGTCTCTCTTCTTGCAAAGGCACATTTTGGTGTTCCCAAAACCAAACTAAAGACTGGGGGCGATTTGAGTGTTTGTGGCAGGAGCTGAGTGGAAAAGGATTATACTTTGTGACAGCACTGTGATCCTGATCTCGTGATTTTAATGAGAAAGGGCAAGCTCTCACATATACACACACACACACACACACACACACACACACACAGCTCCTGTTCCAGTAACCATTCACATCCTCATTATTCATATTGTTCAGTAAATAATTTTAACCTGCTTAAAATATGCCATCAAATCTGATCTCCCCTTTAAACCCATCAGTTATTTCCCCATGATTCCCTTCTCTTTCTTTTATACTGCATTTTCATCATCCATTTCTGCAAGACTATTTTGCCTCCTATAATCTCCTGTCTCTCTTCTTCTCTCTAATCATCCTGACATTCATTTAAATCATTGGAAAACCATGCATTGAAGCTTAGTACTTTGTCTTGCCTGCACCTTATTTAAATAATAGAGCCTTTAATTCTTAGCTAATATTTGTCTATACACATTACTATGTTATTCATACAGCTTTAACCTACTGATCATGGTGGTGCCTCCTGCCAGGGCAGCGCTTGTGCCGTGGTAAAAGTCATCAGCGGGCATCATTCCCAGGTGGGGTGTCAGGAAGCTGGTGTTCACATCGACACCCCCTGGGATGACAATGTGCCCATAAGCATCCACAGTCTTCACCCCGCTGGGCACGATGAGGTTCTCCCCAATCTGCCTAAATAACACCGGAAAGAAGATTTACATTTACAGTTACAGCATTTGAACAACGACTTATAGAAGGGCTCTGTAGTGTTGAACAAAAAATGGCAGTACACATAGAGCATGGTCTAGAAATACTAATACTCTAACAATGAGCCAAATTCTCTTATCTTAGCTGGTTGACATATTAACTATACAAGCTGAAAAAGACTGAAGATACACAAGAACACATGAAATACAGTCTAATTATTCTACTGCAATAAACAATAATTAAAGTAACTATAACTCTATAAAATATATGGTTCCACTGATTATTGAGGTGTGGTAAAATAAAATTTTGGAAAAAGTGAATTGTTATTTCTAATCAGCCGACATTTTAAGAACATGAAATGAAGGGAAGAGTATTTACTTTATTCGCTGTAATCTACACCTTTCGAGACAAGTAACATGTTTATGTATTTGTTCCAATTGTTCGTTTTTCATTTCCAGTTTCACAAAAGACAAAAGTGATATTTTTATAATTTCACAAATTCACACACAGAAGTTAGAACTTCAAAATGACAGGTAACTTTGGATACACTCACTTTAAGACTTCTGGATACAATGTTTCTTTTTTCTTTTTTTTTCTTTTTTTTGTTTTTACTTTTTTTAAAAGAAACATCATTAAAACTACATAGTAATTAGGTTATTTAAAGTTTTTGGGTCATATTATTGTAAATATTGTGGTTATATTTGCTGAATATGAATAGATGCTGAAACAAAAAGTTCTTCCAGATAAATAATAATAATATTATTATTATTATTATTATTATTATTATTTTATTATTATTTATGGACTGAAAGATTGACGGACTAACAGAAGTAAATGCACAAAGAGTAATTGCATTGAAGCACTCCAATGTAATGCTTTTCATGAAGGGTCCTAAATGATATTATTAAAGCCACCCTCAATATTTTATGATTCAGGTCTGTCAGGGTTCCCCTATTTCTCCATTCAAAGTGCTTGAACGGTCACTGCAGCAGTTTTACCACATTCATAAAGGATGAACACATGACAGACACACTGGGAAAAACGGGTATGAGGGTGGGGTGTGTTGGGTTAGGAGCATTTTTAATTTGCATATTCATAGGATCTGGATTTTTAATGAGGGATCTGTCGTATAATGAAATATTGTATAGAAGCGGCACATCAAAACAATTTTAAAACGTCGCATGAGATTTTTGCATGTAAGGATATCTTCAGAAAGACGTACTTGATGGTCCCATCCTCGATAAAGATGTCAGCATAGAACGACTGATCATCGTTCACAATTTTCCCTCCTTTGATGATGATCTTGTCACTCTGCAGGTTGAGAAACACATCAAAAAGCAATTTTCATAATTTAGCATTGTACATAGGCTATTAGTCATATTAGACTGGCGCTCTAATGATTAGGTTTGGTCTTCTTACCACAATAAAGAAATCTACAAAGCTGTCTCGCCATTCCACTCTTACTCCACCAAATCTCTTTCCTGTACATGACGACATCCATCGCCACACACCTCTGATTTTTCATTGAACTCCTCTCACCAAATGAGCGCATCAAGCCAATTAGCCGTGAAGACGACTTCCTGAACTCAACACAAGTTATTTCCACCAGGCTTCACTGCTTGTATTTCAACTCATTCTATTATTGAGTACATCTTTACTGCCTGTGTTTTGAACACAAATCTTAAATGTTTGTTAATGGTGGTAATGGGTGCTTCGGAAATACCAGCTCATGCTGGTAAAGCAGTGTAGCACAACTGTAACACAACCATGAGCACATCTCCATCACCCGCCTGCAGCTGTGAACATGTAATACACAGGCCCTGATCTTGCTTCAAGCTCACAAGAGACAACAGACAAGAAAGATATTCACACACCACGGACAAATAAGCTACAGTAAGGCCACTCTGTCATGGGTGAGGTGATATCTGGATATACTATAGACACCAAAAAAATGATGTCTGTTTCCGACCCTAATAAATAAAACCTCATTCCTAAGTCTGGACAACCTGGAGAGCCAGACTTCTAGGCCATACACTGGAGTCTTTACAATTGTTGGGACAGGAATTAGGACGTGGGCGCGTCATTTACATTGCAGGCCAGATTAAATGTTTATTTTCAATCATTTTAATAATTATAACAACGGTGAAAGGCGGATTTCGAGCGGATGTTGGACACAATGAATCCCTAGAATGAATAAATACGAGTAAAATCGGCATGGCGCAGAGATTCAACCATTAAATATCATGTAGAAATAATTCTCTGACGATTCCTATCAACCGAGAACACACCACTCGTCATCTTCTTGAGCTGTCAGCTTGTAAAGGTTGTCTAGACACGCGGTTAGATGCGAGACTGTAACCGGCGCCATCACTGCACGCGGATAATAAAAAGCCGCCGCATCTCATCTCGCCGTTTCCGGTAAATCTCTCCTTACCGTAGCACGGGAAATGTTCTTCTTGCCTTGAAAAGACATAGCCGGGAATGGAGAAGTCCTGGAGATGAGATGGGTGTGTATGATCACAGCACAGTAAAGCAGCAGGGATGGAGGCGGGGAGCGGAGCTGTCACTTTCAGTACCGGGTGGAGCGCGGTGTAATGTGGGATGGAGCTGAACAATGCGACCAGAGTCCTCCCTCTCCTCCAACCACCCCCCACCCTCACCCTCACACACACACACACACACACACACACACACACACACAACCTCCTCTCTCTCACACACACCTCCTATTCTACCCCTCCTCCCTTCAAACATCCTCCTCTAGCCGAACACCATCTGCTTTATCACCGTGCACCGCACCCTGCTACCGGACCTCCGGGGGACCACCTAGTGGTCCCTAGAGAGTTATACTATTTCTTATTGTCTTGTCTTGTATGTATTTCTTATTAGCTGGCTATTATTAGTAGTATTAGTAGTAGTATTATCATTATTATTATTATTATTATTATTATTATTATTATTATTATTATTATTATTATTATTATTATCCATCCATCCATTTTCTAGAGGCCTACCACTTATCCTACACAGGGTCAAGTTGAAGGGGTGCCTGGAGCCTATCCCAGAGCCAAAGGTGGGGCTGTCACCCTAAACGGGGTGCCAACCCATCGCAGGGCTATCATCATCATCATCATTATCATCATCATCATCATTGTTATTATTATTATTATTAGTAGTAGTAGTAGTAGTAATGCGATATTCAATTAAATAATAATAATAGAATTACCTTAGAAGTTTTACCATATAGGAATATTTATCTTATTTATTACTTTAATTTCTTGATTATACTTCACTTTCACACATACATTCACAATAATAATAATAATAATAATAATAATAATAATAATAATTATTATTATTATTATTATTATTATGAATTATTATTATATTGCACTACATATAGGCTAATACACTGCACATAAAGGCAATCCAGTATTACCCATTTTTGTGTGCTGCATATAACGCTATGTTGCATTAGCAGATTTTGATTTGTTCACTGAATGATATGACTGTATTGGCTTCATAGTTGCTCTGGAGCTACGAATACACACAGAATAAAAGATTGCATCTAGCATCATAAAGATGTTCTCTTTTGGGGAAATGCTTCAAGGTTCTATGTAAAACTGTACAACAGACAGAAGGATTTTAGAGAGGGTTCAAAAGAGAACCCCTTTAAGAAGCGAATAAACACATAACTATCCATACAAATACAGATTGACTATGTGTAGTAGACTGCTATCTGTGTAAATATCTGTAGTAGACTACTATCTGTGTAAATGACTCACACAAATACTACTAGCCCACATACCTATATACAGGAGCTGCATCAAAAACCAACGAAGAAACAAAACAAGTACAACTTTTTTTTTTTTACAAATCTCGGTCATACCTCCTGTGTCCCTCCACACACCTGCTGGTCCTCTGTTGTGTGTGTGATGGTTTGATCGTATAAACCAGGGGACTCTGTTGCCTCAGATCTGGATGGTGGTGTGTGGGTGCTGCTTTCGCTGAGGGTGTGTGAGTAATGTCTGTTCCCAATCTGTCTTCTAGCAGAGCTCGGGCTGAATGACTCGAAATTAAGAGTTTTATTTTCAAATGCACCCTCCACACAGCAGAACATGCCACCTAACATGACCCGCGGTTTGGGACTGCTCGAGCCCAGCCCAGAGAGCAGAGACCCCCGCTCAGCATCCTCATCAGACGGTTTCCTCTCTGCCATCGCTCTCAGGAATAACACAAGATTAACTTCCAAGATAGTGGAATGGAATCTAGTAAAGGAAAGGCTGTCTCAGAAAAAAAAAAGCTGGGTTACTCTGTAGTACGGGCGCTGAGGAAACTGCTCTTCTGAAATGAGCACATCCCCTGAGGAATGAAGACATGCATGCATGCAGACAGACAAACACACACACACTCAAACACACAGAGCCCAAAGAGTTACCTTAATCTATTTTGACATAGCTATTTGGCAAAATGCTGAATGCACATCAGCACGTTTTTATCCATGTGTCCCCTGGAGCACCAGCACTTAGTAAACTACAGAAGTGTAACAATTAAATGTAGTAGGCAGAGAGCAAAAAAAAAAAAAAAAAGAAAGAAAAAAGAAAGAAAAGAAAAAAACAACTAGCAAGGAGGATATTTGTTGGGTGTATGACTCACCTTCATAGGACGTGTTATGGTCAGGGGCGAAAGTAACCAACCACACATCCCATTACAGTATATATATATATATATATATATATATATATATATATATATATATATATATATATATATATATATATATATATATATATATATATATCCCTGGAAACATCGGGCACAAGGTGGGGTACACCCTGGATGCGTTGCCAGTCCATCGCAAGGCACAATCACATACACACTCACACACCCATTCATACTCTACGGACACTTTGGACATGCCGATCAGTTTACCATGCATGTCTTTGGACTGGGGGAGGAAACTGGAGTACCCAGAGGAAACCCCTGCAGCACGGGGAGAACATGCAAACTCCGCACACACAGGGCCACGGTGGGAATCGAACCCTCGACGCTGGAGGTGTGAGGCGAACTTGCTAACATATTGCTTTTCTCTTAAATGTATTTACATAAGTGGCCTTGAAGTAATCCAAAAGTAATCAGTTTACATTACTTTCATATAGTGAAATTTATAATGAAGTCATTTGTAACCCTCCCTACCTTGTAGATAAAAACACTCAGGAAAATGTGTAAGGAGCACATTTACTAGATAGCTAACAATGTAGCTAGAAACATGAGCTAGCTAGCTAACAAACCTAGTAAGCAACCAACAAAGTTTGACTAATATTACCTTTCTTTTTATTATGCTGATCATGGAGGCAGGGTTCACTTCAGCATTGCTTACTGGGCTAGCTATCATAATAGTACAAAAGGGTGTTCCTCACATGTAGAACAGTACAAAGAGAAATTTGCAAAGTAATTACTCAAGTAGTTTTAAATCAAACAACTTACTCTTACTTGAGTAATTTTCTTTATCACTACTTTTACTCGAGTTAATTATTGCTACTTTATTAGCAGTACTTTTACCTGAGTTAATGTGTTTGTGTGACTCAAAGCAGAGGAAGTCACATGTCACATGAACACCGCAAGTTCATTCATTAATTATAGATTAAAATATCCAAAATCCGACCTCTTAATAATGAGAACATATTCATATTCAATTACTATCAGATTTAAGTCTGCCAATATTCCAGTGCATGTTTCATTTCATTTCCAGTCACAGAGTAAAGACACAAATTTAATCTTGGTTGATTTCCTGTCTGCTTTATTTTATTTCAGTCGCAGCCAGTCCGCCTGAGTGAACTCACTCAGTTTGAAGCCATTGACACAGTTTTGAGGGCCTGAAGGCCAGACACAAAGCCCTACATATTCTTGTCCTGTCATCTTTTCTATTCTTCATCTTAGCCGACACAAAAGGGTGTGGGATTCATTCCACAGAATGCAAAATAAATATAACAATGTATTTTTTGTTCGCTAATTAAGTTACTGGAAAAAGCAGATAAGTTCCAATTATAAAATATCCAATTCAGCTCATTTGTGTTTGGTATGAGTCTTAGCCTCTTAATGTACAGTATTTTATAATTTACACTAAAAGCAAAACCAAACATATTTACGTACTCTGGCATTTCCATACCTGGGTATTTAAAATAAAAAGCTATAACTAAATATTTAGCAAGGCACTGAATTAAAGATGATGATTTTTGCCCCTCTGGAGGTCAGACACAGTTGAGTCAACGTAAATATTATATCCAATGAATATGCTAAGAAAGAGATGTGCTGCCCCCTTTTGACAATAATAATTTCTGCAATGAGGAAAAAGAAAAATACAGGACTAAGGTCAAACCAAACCATAAAAAGTATCAACCTCTATATACTTTAGCTAAATTCACTTATATACTGCTCAAAAAAATAAACGGAACACTTGGAGTTACATTGTGCTGTTTAAGTGTTCCCTTTGTTTTTTTTTGAGCAGTATAGATATAATTTTATTAACATTCCCTTCAGTTTTCTTTTTAGGATGAATGGGTTTATTGTATTCACAAAAGACAAGGAAGGCTTATAAAAAGGATTTGCTAAACATAGTGCTATTAGAAATTCTGATTTCAGGAATCCAGTTGCTGTACATTTTACAGAAGCATTGTGTTATTTTGGTATTGAGAAAGCACTTCCTTAAAGAAAAGGACAGGACTATAACAAAGTCTTTTGGAACATGAATTAGATATTTTAAATATGGATTTAAAATCAAGAATTCAATATTAGGCTTTTCATATAAGGTTTTTCATTGCAGACAAATCTATGTTTAATAAAATATTGTAGTGTTAAAGTAAAGTGTTGTTAGGCATTTAAAGGCTGTAATTATAAAATACACACAGCTCCAGGGTCCCTGGTTTGATCCTGAGCCTAAGTTATCCTGAGCCTGTCTGTGTGGAGCTTTATATTTCTGGCTTTCCTCCATGTTCTCCAGTTTCCTCCCACCTTCTAAAAACATGTCAGGAGATGGACTGGCAAGAGGAGAATGAGTGGACTGGCTATACGTGAACGAGTGTGTGAATGTTTGTGTGCACAATGCCCTGCACAAGGTGTCCAGGGTATATTCCCACCACCATGCCAAGTTTCCCTGGGATAAGCTCTGGATCCACTACAATCAGGATAACGCAGTTACTGAAGATGAATGAATGAATGAATGAATGAATTATACCAGAGGCATTAATTTAGCCCCAGTGTTCATGCTGTGCACAAAAATTAGCTTTGAAATATCCTCTCATCCTCTCACTTTTCTCTGTATTCCCTTTGTATGCAAGTGCTGAAATTTTCCTGGAGCTGTTATAACATCACAAAGTTTTTCACTTCCATCTATAGCAAACAAAGCCAACTTTCAACAACAATAAGCCATAATCTATTATTCCAACTGTTTTGACTCATGTGTAAGAGTATCGAACACCTTAACAGGATTCTTAAAGGTTTTCGGTAAAGATTAAAGAATGCACATTCTTTTACGTTTGCAGTTCTCTTTTGAGAAATTTATTTGAAACACAGTTCTTTTACATAAAAAAAAAAAAATCAAATATAACCTAAGGGTTGTGGCTTTCAGTTCCATTACGTAGGGTGTGTGTGTGTGTGTGAGAGAGAGAGAGAGAGAGAGAGAGAGAGATAGAAAGAGAGAGAGAGAGAGAGAGAGAGAGAGAGAGAGAGAGAGAGAGAGAGAGAGAGAGAGAGAGAGAGAGAGAGAGAGAGAACAGACACTGGTATTTGTGCCATAGGGAACCAAATAAGAGTGAGTGTAAACAGTGAGGGGGAAGGATTTGAATGTAACACCTCCATTTCACCAGGCTTCCAAAGGGAAGCAGCTTCCAGCACCACCTGCTTAGCAGGGAAAGGAGAGCACGCTTCAGTTTAAGACTCCTTGAATTCCACACGCAAGAAGTCACACAGAGCAGAGTCCAAAGATCAGCAGGATTAAAAACTCCACTGGAGAGAGACAAAGAGAGACAGAGAGAAAGAGAGAGAGAGAGCACCATATTCCTCTAGTTGTAGGTCACAAATGAGACGCTTGAGTCGAAGCTGTGAGATCAGCTTTAGTCTTAGATGATCCCTGGCCTTCCTGATCACACAAGCTGCTTACGGATCTGTCAGTTGATCTCGATTACAGAAGGCAGAAAGCAGTCTGGAAACCTGTGAACTAAATAATAAAAATAACATCTCACTGTAAATAAAAAGAGATCACGGTGCTGAATTTTTTAAAGGCATTTAAAGGAAAACTTCACGCTGAAACACATGTGTGATGTGCTTAGAGACTCTGCTGCTAAACTGTTGGTTCATTTTATTTCCTGTTTCACTGTTAGCTTCTAAAAATTAAAGGACAAGAGCTTCTTTTCTCGCGTAGTATTTTTCAGAGATGTATAATCAATCAAATGTCGATATAGATATAGTGGATAACAGTAAATACTGGAGTCAACGATTCAGAATGCAATGCAGCACTATGACACATTCACACTGAGTTACATTTGGCGGACACCCTTATCCAGAGCACCTTACATTTTTATCTTATTTATACAACCGAACAATTGAGGGTTAAGAACCTGACAATGGTAGCTTGGCAGTGCTGGGATTTGAACTCAGAACCTTCCAATCAGTAATCGAAATCTCAACCAAGCTTTGGAAGCTGATCTGGTTGAGCAGAGTGTACAGATGAGGAGGTGAAAGAGCGGGACAGATTAAAGTGCTGCTGCATCACTGTCTTTAGGTAAAGATGAAGCAAAGGGCTAATTCTCACTGACATACCTATCAGCATGTAGTTGAACGGCATTGTGGGTAATGTAAGAAATTGTTCACCAACGTGAAAATAGAGTTTTAAACCAAAAAGTAAATTAACAACTTCATTTCAGAGTAAATCTTGGCTGCCATCGGAGATCACATGTTAATAATAACGATTAATATGCAAGTCTTTCGGGGTGTTTTTTTTTTTTTACTGATCAAATAAAAGAAGAGAATTAACCGGCATTTCAAAATGACACTGAAAGACCATTGTAAGCATCTAAGGTTTACACACAAATAAACTTTTCTTCAATGAAGAAGGAAACAGTCTTTGTGTTCTATGTTTTAGTTCTGTTGGTACTCACCACTTCTGGTCTGTTGGAAGAATTATGACCAAAGAATGAAGGCTAAAGAAAAAAACAAAAATAAAAATAAAAACTGAACATGGAAGTGGGGAAAAATGAAATAACAGAACAGACAAGAAAAAGAAATTGGAGAAGTCATTTAGGAAAGAAATAACCATGTTGATTTGACATTACCGAGGCGCATACACGTGAACTCGTACACACACACACACACACACACACACACACACACACACACACACAGACACACACACAGACACACACAGACACACACAGACACACACAGACACACACACACACACACACAGACACACAGAGACACACACTGTACTGTATGTTGTACCTTTTCTTCCAGTTCCTTAATCTGTCGTTTCTGACCCTCAATCCATTCTTCCAGCTCTTTTATTCTCTGTATATGGATTAAAACACACAGGTAGATACGTGCAATGTTTTTGTTGTTGTTTTTGGTGTGTTTAGTCAAGGAAACAACATGCACTTATAAAAATGTTTTTCAACAATTATTAACATTCCACAGTGATGCCCTTCTGGATGGGGATGTAATCTAAATCTAGTAAGGTTCTGAATGTATATAAAAAAAATGATTTGAACTAAAAACTTAGAAAATATACAATGCATTTTCATTTGCTTCCTTATTCGTAAGTGTGGTTTATAAGAATTTTAAAGAAAGTGGGAATATTTGAAAATTCTGACTTGATTCTGCAGGAGGCAGCTTTTCAGGGCTATATGACATGACATGATTATGCTAAATATGGCAGAGCTACAGTGAGGGAAAAAAGTATTTGATCCCCTGCTGATTTTGTACGTTTGCCCACTGACAAAGAAATGATCAGTCTATAATTTTAATGGTAGGTTTATTTGAACAGTAAGAGACAGAATAACAACAAAAAAATCGAGAAAAACGCATCTCAAAAATGTTATCAATTGATTTGCATTTTAATGAGGGAAATAAGTATTTGACCCCTCTGCAAAACATGACTTAGTACTTGGTGGCAAAACCCTTGTTGGCAATCACAGAGGTCAGACGTTTCTTGTAGTTGGCCACCAGGTTTACACACATCTCAGGAGGGATTTTGTCCCACTCCTCTTTGCAGATCTTCTCCAAGTCATTAAGGTTTCGAGGCTGGTGTTCGGCAAGTCGAACCTTCAGCTCCCTCCACAGATTTTCTATGGGATTAAGGTCTGGAGACTGGCTCTAAGTCTGGAGTCTGGAGATCATTGACAAGATCCTCTCGTGTAGTTCTGGGCTGATTCCTCACTGTTCTCATGATCATTGTAACTCCACGAGGTGAGCTCTCGCATGGAGCCCCAGGCCGAGGAAGATTGACAGTCTTTTATGTTTCTTCCATTTGCGAATAATCGCATCAACTGTTGTCACCTTCTCACCAAGCTGCTTGGCAATGTTCTTGTAGCCCATTCCAGACCTGTGTAGGTCTACAATCTTGTCCCTGACATCCTTGGAGAGCTCTTTGGTCTTGGCCATGGTGGAGAGTTTGGAATCTGATTGATTGATTGCTTCTGTGGACAGGTGTCTTTTATACAGGTAACAAGCTGAGATTAGGATCACTCCCTTTAAGCGTGGTCTCCTAATCTCAGCTTGTTACCTGTATAAAAGACACCTGGGAGCCAGAAATCTTTCTGATTGAGAGGGGGTCAAATACTTATTTCCCTCATTAAAATGCAAATCAATTTATAACATTTTTGACATGCGTTTTTCTGGATTTTCTTGCTGTTATTCTGTCTCTCACTGTTCAAATAAATCTACCATTAAAATTATAGACTGATCATTTCTTTGTTAGTGGGCAAACGTACAAAATCAGCAGGGGATCAAATACTTTTTTCCCTCACTGTATGCCGTCTACCACACTGCTAACATTCAGAAAATGCATTTAAATACAAGTGGTCATCCATACATTTTCTGTACCACTTATCCTTCACAGGGTCGTGGGGGGAGCCTGGAGCCTATCCCAATCGCACATCCATTCACACACTATGGAAAACTTGGAAATGCCAATCAGCCTACAATGCATGTCTTTGGACTGGGGGAGGAAACCAGAGTACCCAGAGGAAACTCCTGTTCCCAAACTCCCCACACACAGGGTGGAGGCAGGAATCAAACTGCCAACCATGGAGGTGCGTATGGTATAAATATAATTTACAAAAAATCTGATGTGACCACAATTATCCCTAGCTGGCAAGCTGGCCAACCTTATGACAGTGTCAGCTATTTTTGTTGCACTGGGTTGAACCCAAACAACAGCACTGCAGGACAGAAACACCACCAAGTTTGGCAATGAAAACAATAACAAGCGAACATGCACCCATGGCAAGGTGAGTTCTGGTCACTGGTGGGTGAAGGGTGATGAATCCCCCAAGCAGCCCAGGGAGCCAAGAAAGACATGCCAAATGTGCTATTACAGAGCGAAATCAATTACTAATCCTATCTGCCTCAGTTCTCCTCACCTCTCCTTGCCCTCAAATGCAGAATGTCTTGCAGTGATTACCTGTTGAGCATGTTGCAGTAGCTCCATTCTCTCTCTGAGTATCTGAGAATCCTTCTCTCGTAATTCACTAAGCACCTGCCTCTTCCACTGATTGACAGCTCTCCTCAGCGAATCACGTTCCTCTTCTGTCAGCAACTCCGACACTTTAGCGCCCGCCTCTTCCTGCTGGAGCGCATCGAACAGCATGGCCTCCAGCTCCAAAATCCGCTAAGAGAGGACAGAAAGGAGAGACATGAGGAGAGAGGAGAGAAAGAGAGAGAGAGAGGGAGAGAGAGAGAGAGAGAGAGTAGAAGGAAAGATGAGAGAGAGACAGGAATATTGGGAAAGACAGAGAGAAAGAAAGAAAGAATTAGACATGAAGCATAGAGAGGAGAAAGAGAAAAAATGGTAGGGAAAGAGACAGAAATGAGGAGAGGAGAGACATGAAGAGAGAGACATGAGGAGAGAAAGAGATGGAGATGCAAGGAGCATGGAGAAAGAAAGAGAGATGAAGAAAAAAGAGGAGAAAGAGAGACATAATTATAGGTAAAGATAGAGACCTGAGGGGGGAGAGAGAGAGAGAGAGAGAGAGAGAGAGAGAGAGAGAGAGAGAGAGAGAGAGAGAGATACATTAGGACAAGGAAGGGTAGAGGTATGAAGAGAGGGGAGAGAGAGACAGACAGACAAAGAGAGAGTGAGAGTGACATAAGAAGAGAGACAGACATGAAGATAGGGAAAGAGAAAGTGATGCAGAAAGAGATTAAAAAGAGAGAGACATGAAGACAAAGGATTAGAGACATGAGGAGAGGAGAAAGAGAGAGACATGAAAAAAGGAGAGATAAAGAAACATAAAGAGAGGAGAGACCGAAATAGAGATCAGGAGAAGGGAACGAGAAGTGAAGAGAGAGAAAGAGAGAAGAGAAACAGGTAGAGGGGTGAGAGGAGGATGAGAAGAGATGAACAGATAAATGATAGATGGAGAGTGTTGAGAGTGAAAAACAGAAGGAGAATAGAGAAAAAGAGAAATCGAAGAACAGATGAGAGAGAGAGAGAGAGAGAAGAGAGAGAGAGAGAGAGAGAGAGAGAGAGGGGTGTGGAATAGTGATTACCAATCAGCACCAGCAGAGGGCATAAAGAGTCAATATGGACAGCTGTATTCATTTAACATTAATTACAAATAATACACCTGTCTATTTTTAACAGATGATGTCATTTTCTAAACGTTAATCGAGGTGGACTGTAATCCTGCTCACCTTATTAGCCTGATCCATCGACTGTTTCCTGTAGTCCAGTTCTTCATCTAAATATCCTTTCTGTTTACTGAACAGCTCCTGTGGTGGAAGTGATACATGGGGAAATTACGTCACCTCAATTTAACACAATAAAACAGAGCATTTCAACTTATGACCAGTCATATCAGTAAATATTATACAACCTGTTGAGCTATACACTTTTACATTTAATTAATATTTCAAAAACAGGTTGTGTTATCAACGTCAGAGTTATTGGCACCCTTCAAGAGAATGGTCAAAATTACTGTATATAATAAATATTACACACAAAGATTAAAATTTCATATGAAGAAACACTAGAAATGTATTTTGGTCAGGTTGGTGGACTCTCCGCTTAAGTTCAATCCACTGGTTTTCTACGGGTTTCAAGTCAGGAGATGGGGATGGCCATGGCAGGACCTTGATTTTGTGGTCAGTAAACCATTGTTGTGTTGATTTTGATGTATGTTTTGGGTCATTGTCCTGCTGGAAGATCCAACCATGGGCCATTTTAAGCGTTCTGGCAGAGGCAGTCAGGTTTTCATTTAATATCTGTTGATATTTTATAGATTCCATGGTGTCCTAACAAAATGTCCAGCTCCTCAGGCAGAAAAACAGCCCCAAAACATTAAAGAGCTTCCACCATATTTAACCGTGGACATGAGGAACTTTTCTATATGTCTACCTCTCTGTGTGCGCCAAAGCCACCTCTGGTGTTTATTGCTAAAAAGTTATATTTTGGTTTCATCTGACCATAGAACCCGATCCCATTTGAAGTTCCAGTAGTGTCTCGCAAACTGAAGACTCTTGAGTTTGTTTTTGGATGAGAGTAGAGGCTTTCTTTCTTGAAACCTTTCCAAACAACTTGTGGTGATGTAGGTGACTTTGGATTGTAGTTTTGGAGACTTTCTGACCCCAAGACACAACTAACTTCTGCCCACTCAAATCATCCTCTTCACAGTGTGTTGAGACAATATAGACACACGTCCAATTCCAGGTTGAATCATAACATTTACAGTTGACTGGAACTTTTAATTATTGCTCTGATGGTGGAAATGGGCATTTTCAATGTTTGTGCTATTTTCTTATAGCCACTTCCCATTTTGTGAAGCTCAACAACCTCTTACCCATTGTTATGAATGACTAAGGGAATTTGGCCTATGTGTTACCTTATATTTATACCCCTGTGAAACAGGAAGAGTTGGTTGAACAATTTTCTGTTCCTAGTCACCCAGGTGTACTAAACAATGTAAAATATCAATGGGAATATACTTCAAATATATTTTTCTCTTATGAATTCCTGGGTGTGCCAGTAATTGTTGCAGACATATTTAACAAAGATATTTTTTTGATAAACATGTGTTTGCAATTGTTTTATATCTATGAGAGCAGAGAATTTTTTTTGTCAATTTTCTTTTAACAAAAGATTAAACAATAAATATTTATAAAGGGTGCCAGGTTTTGTTTTTTCCCCCCACACCTGTGTAGACTCTAGAGACTGTTGTGTGTGAAAATCCCAAGAGATCAGCAGTTTATGAAATATTCAATAAGCACATCTGGCAACAACAACTCTGCAATGTTTAGTCCCAGACATCAGATTTTCCCCCATTCTGATGTTTGTTGTGAACATTAACCAAAGCCCTTGAACTGTATTTGCATAATTTTATGCATTGCACTGCTGCAACTTGATTGGCTGATTGGATAACTGCACAAATGAGCAGATGTACAGATCTTCCTACTAAAGTGGATGGTAAGTGTGTATGGTTGTGCACATGTAAAATCTATCTGCCATCCGTAAATATAGTGAAAATCAAATGCTTTCAACCCAAAAGACCATAATTGTGGAGTTTAATTTGATAAATGCATCTTTGCTCATGTTCCTGGAAAATGCCAATACTTCTTGAATTGACTGTAGATCCATTTTTTAATATGTTTAAAAGAAATTTTATTTTGGCCAAAGTTCATGCATTTACCTTCTCACTCTCAATGTCCTGCATTTTCTGCTGTAATGCTGATTTTGTCACCTCAATGTGCTCTAGCCACTGAAAAGAAAAAGACAACATAAAAAATTGCAAACAAGTAAATGAAAGAAATATGCATAAGACTGAGAGCACAGAGAGTACCTTTTCTGCTAATGTTAATACTGTCCTGGCGTGGATGACGGCCACTTGCTCCTCATTGCTCAGATTCTGTATGACAGTGATCAGATGTAAAGAGTTATTTTAAAACACTAAGATCCATCTGTACAACAAACAGTTGGACATTTTAGCATCTAAGCATCTTTAGACACACACAGTTATGTATGAAATGAACATACACTTACGGCGTTATCCCCCAGAATGTCCAGTTTCTTCATCAGGTCTATGATAATGATGTCCTGATAAATGGGAGAAAGCATTACAGGACTGTTATGAGCAGAATTTCTAAGAATCAGATCTAATCAGGTAATGAGAAAGAAAAAAATACCCACCACATTCAATAAGCACTTCATTAGTTCAGAACAAAAAAGTAATATGCAATTGAGTTTACTTCAGTGAGACCCAGCTGACCCATTGCATTCTCATACAAGTATTTCAAATAAATATTTGTTACTATAATGTGATTTTACGTGGTTAGCTCATGTCCCTGTTTATGACACAATTCATTAGTTTTACTTAAAAGTTTTTCTTGAAATGACCCCACCTCTTTAAACATTTGACTTTTGAGCATACAACACGTACGAATGAAGGGTAGTAAATGATGTCAACTGAATAACATTTTAAACTAACACACAGCCATTTATTATTTCATGACCAAATATCTTGTTTCACCCATCAATCCATCACATTCCAGAAAAAACAATGTATTGTGATTTGTGTTTCATGTGTTTTTAAGTGTGATCTATTATACAAGTCCAGTACCAACACAAATGTGATATCTAGCTTGGAGGCTTGGATCAATAAGACTTCCTAGGAAAATGGATATCACTGCTCAAGATTAGAGCTAAAAAAAAATGTAATGACTTGTGCTATTTTACATACTTGTTTTAAATCTATCAGCTGTTGCTGTTAATAAAAGATAACCTCATGTAATACATTGTTAAGCAGCCATTTAAAGCTCAATAATTAAGATCAGTGACCAGAGGACTGCAAGTACAAATGCTAGGATTGTGATAGACCTGCTGTTGAGCCAGTAACACTTTCTATGACGGTCATATTTATATTGAATTATGAATACATTCATATCATAGCATTACAGTTTACAGCTAGTTTTACTTTTAGCCTCATGTATTGTTAACACGGTGCATTATAAGTAGTGTTCATAACATGTTATATCACCACTATGAAAAAAGAAAAAAAGAAAAAACAGGCCCGCTTTGTATAACACATTATGAGACCTGGCTTTGACTTTTTATTTATTTATTTTTTTTTTTTTAAACTGTAGCAGAGAGATTATCAGGAAATGAAACTATATAACTTTACCACTTCTGAAATTTCTTTGGTATTGGGAATATACTGAATATAGTGTTAAATACCCTACTTATATGGCATCCTGTTAACAATTTCTAAATACATTATAAATCATACGATTAATGGCAATTACATTTCATCAATAATTAAAACAATTTGTACAATGTTATATGATAATTATGCATTACAAAATGGTATGAATTCATCCATGCTGTAGGTCATTATATATACAACCTTCGTAGAAAGTGCTACTGAAGACCCTTAATGGTGCATTAGGTAATATTTATTTATTTGTTTATTTATTTTCCCCAAGATTAGGCCTCGGTGTCAACCCCACCTTACTGTTAACATTTGAATGATTCCCACCAATGTTCATGAAGCTACGCTCATATTCTTAGGTGGCCATATAGTATCTATAAAATGACTAACCGAAGTTGCATCCAAACGCAAACAAGCACTCTGGACCAGAAGTCAGTTTTCCAAAAGAGGTTTTCCCAGGGACTTAATAAATTGATAAGATCATGGCTTAAAAAAAAGAATCTGGTTCTATATATGTTCCAGTTTATTTGTACAAGTAAGGAATAAGAAGAAATCGACTATTTCACCTTTAATGCTCTTTAATGCACCTTGAATTGACTGAATGTCTCACTGAATGTATCTGCATAATTTACTTACTTATGTACCTCAATAGTTAACACACCTACACTATATTTAAAATCTAATAACAAGCTGTTCTTAACTCAGGGGTATTAATGGGTACTCACAGTGACACCCTCAGCCTGAAGGTACACCTGCAGTGGACTCATACGCTCTGTGAAGTGGACATTCTGGAAGTTTATGGCTGGGGATCTCCTTTCTCTTTCCTAGAGAACACAATCAATGACATCACTCAAGGAAGTCCAATTATGGACACAGTTATGAATTTATATGCCATCATACAGTTAAGACACTAGCTATATAATGATGTGATCAAAGTCCACATGTAACACTTGAGATGAATCAGCCTCGGCCCTTGTCAGACTTACTTCAAGTTCAAGAATGCGGAACTCCAGGAGTTCATTTTGGTCTTTTGCGTCCTGAATTTCGTTTTTGAATCGCATCTCTTCTGTCTCCATATGTTTCAGCTGAGGGGAAATATAAAATATGTTAACATGTCAAAATTCTGCTGACTTGATGGATGTGAAAATGGAGTTTTACACGTATACTCTATATTACAGGACAGTTATTGAATAGTGAAGCTAAAATGTTTCACTAAAATTCTCTTGTAGCAGTCTGCAGTAGAAATATTAACCCTATTCAAACCCATATAAATGACTAGAGCAAGGGACAAAATAACATTTCAAATTACATGTCTAATCAATTGATCATCGCAATAATATTATTTATAGGTATTATTGGAAGATGTTTAGCAGGGTATTGTACCCTGTGATGGACTGGCACGCGGTCCAGGGTGTACCCCGCCTTGTGCCTGATGCTCCCTGTGATAGGATCCAGGTTCCCCGCAACCCTGAAGAAGGGGTAAGCGGTAGAAGATGGATGGATGGATGGTTTAGCAAGGTGTTCTGCCATATTCAGATTTGGCTGCTTAAGTTTGGTGAAAGTTTCTCATATGCAGAATCGGTTTACACAGCTGATAAGTCAATCTTCTGGGCTATGCAAATTGCTTGCATTTAGGTCAAGCCTTTAAGCTTGATTTTTCTTAAATAGAAACACCCAAATCAAGAAATCAAGGTTGACTAAAATCAAGCTAATCTTTTAATAACACTAGAGCACTGCTTTTAAACATAAGCACTTGCCTTTAATTCCGAAAGCAATTAAAAATAATATATATAAAAATACAATGTACATGTAAAGTTGTAGGGTTAACAGTGACTTCAACTTGAATTTCAGGGTATTGCAGTAATAATTTTGTGTCCCCAGCCTCTTATTATGGTTTTTGCAGCATTTATTTATATTTCTGTTAAATGACTTTCAGTGGACTGTTTTTCTTTTGCCTGTAGCTTGCTTGACCTGTGTATTTGAGAAACAATTCACTTTCGTTAAGGTATTTACTTCTAAAAATAGCATGCTGCATGCATCACATTAAGAGCTTCTTCTTCAGTAGGGCTAAGTATTACTAAATTCAGTCACTGTGTGTGCACCTGGCATTAAGAGAGGATGTGATAAGAATGAGTACAAACGGATATTTTGTCCCACTTTGTGTCATAACTGTACAGACTGCAATGCAAATGTGAACCAGAATTTGATTCGATTTGAGCAATTAATACCACCATGATTCCATTTCCATCTCTCTCCCTCTCTCTCCCTCTCTCTCCTTCTCTCTCCCTCACAACACACACACACACACATATATATATATATATATATATATATATATATATATATATATATATATATATATATATATATATATATATATATATATATACATATATATATTTACACACATACATACATACACACACACACATTCATACATACATACATGCATGTATACATTTACCGCATTTATACACACATACGCACACACACAGGATTTACACAATTCACCTTCTCGACAAGTTCTTGGTTTCTCTGATATAATGCCTGCTTCTCCTCAATCCACTTTGTATCCTAAAAGACAGAATAAATGAACAGGTAGCTTTAATTACCATGCAGAATGATAGCAATGATAGTAACGGTACTCAGAAAATGTCCAGAAAAGACATCACAAGTCACTGTGGCTGAACACACCTATATGATACACCCTATAAATGTATTTACTTGATCAGAACAATGTGGAAATGGTTTTGTTTACATTTTAATCATGCCTAAACTCTTTCTGCAAAGATCATGGTGGATGAGGAGCCAACTGATCAAATGCTTTGTTGAAATAGACCAGGCTGCCTGAAGCTGACTTTTTATTTTATTTTACGGTAGCTATGTGTTATTTCCTCACACAGTAAATATCATTGGATGTTGGATAACAAAGTGGCTTGTAAAAAGGTATCATCTGTCAAAATATCCACAGTGCTTTTGCACAACATTAAGAATTTTGTCTCCCTTTTCACTTTTTTGGGGTAACCAGACTATAAAATGTTAGAATGTTCAGCTGATATACATGCAAATGAAAAGCATTATGGCTCAGAAAAGTCCAGTGTTGCATCCGAATAACCCTACTATACATTAGGCGAAAGTCAGTATACCAAAGGAGTAGCATGTCCGAATTCTCAGTATTCATAAAACAGTAGGCGAGAAATACCCAGATGGCCTACTGAAATTCTGCAGCATGAAGTCAGTGGACACTGCACTATCCCATAAGGCAGCAGGACTGGCATGAAAGAGCTGTCAGAATAAAACATGGCGGAAGGTAGCGTGTCAGCTCTTTTTAAGTTGTTGGTCACGTGACAATGCCAACATGCTGGATGTAGTACGTCTGGATTGTATTCATGCTACACACACATACTGATCAGTGTGTACTGTACTGTAATGGACGAGCAGTGGGTACTTAAGCGAATGCAGAAGGTGTAATCACAATATGCGATTTTTAACGCAGCCCAGGTGAAGCATCTTCTGAGGCTGGCACACAAATATCAACAGTATGCACTCTGCCTGTTCTCCTAATATGAGAATGGCCTTTGACAAGGGTAAAGTTTTAAAATGAATTGCTGCACCTCAAATGTATTTGAGCTTAAGCTTGAAATTCCTTTAAAACCTTTGTTTGGTGAGATCTAGACTGGATTTAGTGCACTGGTTAATGTGCCATACGTCAGCAGACCTCATTTAGCTTCACTGTTTCCATGAAAGGAAAAGACATCTTTGTTCTGTATGAACTGTCTGAGAGACACACTCATAGTCCACTCGCACTCTCACTGGAAAGCAAGAGCACTGTGCCTACCAGCCGGTTATCTCTAAGAGCCCAGAGTGCAATACTACAACCGTGCGAGTCTCCAAACTGACATTCAGAGATTTCTTCATAAGAGCAATCTCTGAGGCTGTTTCCACTGTAATTTCTGAAAGTGAATCCGAATCACCTTTATTGCCAAGTACCAGACAAAGAATTTGTCTTGGTGTACTGGTGCTTAACAATAATAGTAAAATACAAGATAAAAAAAATATTAGTAAAAGAAACATTTGCAAGTTAAATAAGGTGCAGTATAACAGTGTGAGTTGTGTGTGTTAATGTAACGCATATGAAATGACAACATGGGGTTTTTCATTAATGTAATGTCCATGGAGGTGGATAAGAGACCATGGTGGGTCGTGGGTATTATTAACAAGGTCAGTTGCCGAAGGAGAGAAACTGTTTTTGTGGCATTAGATTTTGGTTTTGATGGACCGCAGCCTCCTGCAGGAGGGGAGTGCTTTGAAAAGTTTGTGTGCAGGCTGAGAGGGGTCAGCCACAATCTTAACTGCCCACTTCAAGGTCCTGGAACTATACAGGTCATGAAGGGGTGGCAGATTGCAGCCAGACACCTTCTCAGCAGAGTGAATGACACTCTGCATTGTGCCCTTGTCCTTGGCAGTGGCAGCAGCGTACCAGATAGTGATGGAGAAGGTGAGTATGGATTCAATGATGGAGGTGTAAAAGTGCACCATCATTTGGTAGGTTGAACTTCTTCACCTGCTACAAGAAGTATATCCTCTTGTGCACGTTTTTAAACAGCTCCCACTTGAGGTCCTGGGTGATAATGGTTCTCAGGAAGCGGAAGGAGTCCACAGTATTGACTGGGTTCTTCCTGAAGTCTACCACCGTCTCATCCCTCTCAGAGAGGAGCCCAATTAGTGTCTAGTAGTGTGTGTGTGTGTGTGTGTGTGTGAGTGTGTGTGTGTGGGTGGGTGTGTTGAGTGTGAGGGGTTGAGGGGGAGAAGTTGAAAACGAGTCTCAAAAGAACAGTTCTTAGTAGTGAGGAAATATTTTCATGACTGCAGCCATGATGGCCATGTGGTCAATAGCAAGAAGCATGCTGCAGGATTACCTGGCCCTGCTGACTCAACACACACTCCAGGTCTGTTATTCTGCTCTTGTAGCGGTTTAGATCTGCCTGCAACTGTTCTCGTATCTGCACAAGACAAATAGTGACATCACTGATGGTTGTGTTAAAAATAAAAGCCTAAAACCATTTACTGATTCTGATACACACTAGGGTCCAAAAGTAAGCCGGAAACTAAGTTACTATGTACATTGTAGTTGTAATTTACCTTGACTTCTTTTTCTGCATCAAACGTTCCTCCGACCTGTTCCTGAAGCAAAGCATAGGCACGCTGCAGAGCCTGGTACTCCATCGTCAGCTGACGGAACCTGAGCTCTGTCTCCTCTTTAAGCATTCCCTACAAATATTACACAATGGAAAAGATAAACACAAACACAGCGAGCGACTCTATATCAAAGAAATGTGCACACAGGTGCACCCACCTCTTCATCCATCAGATCATCATCAGGTGTACAGGGCGTTCGGTCTGTATGGTAGGACATGGATGAGCCATCAGAGTCTATGGAGCCTTCTTCATCATAGCCAAAGAATGTCTCAATCACTGGCTACAGGAAAGAAATTGACAATTTCTTCAGAGAAAAACAGAGGACAAAACATACACATTAAACATATTCCATCCATTCATTGTCCATACAACTTATCCTACACAGGGTCGCCTGAGCCTATCCCAGGGATCTTGGGGCACTAGGCGGGGGACACCTTGGCTGCAGTAACAACCCATTCCATAGCACAATCACACACACACACACGTTCGCACACTATGGACAATTTGGAAATGGAAGTGAGCACACAACGCAAAGGAAAGTGGACTACCTGGAGGAAGCCCCCAAAGCTCAGGGAGAACATGCAAACTGTCTGTATATCTGTATATATCCTGTTTTATCTGTTTCATCTGTTGAGCTGACCTCCTGTTTAATCCACAGTCTCTACTCATTAGCAAGAGTATGAAAAGACTGTTCCAAAATCAGGTCATTATTAGTGTCTGCCCACTAAGCTGCGAACTCAGGCACATGGGGACCTTACAAACCTTGAGACTCCTCCTCCTGCGTGTCGGGTCCTGCCTCCTGTACCTGAGCAGCATGTCCCTTTCCTAAAAGGTCAGAAAACCAGGAGTTATAGCCCAATCATTTATATAAAGAATGCATTCTTATTCATGAACTAAACATCACTAGATAGATCACTAATAAACAACCTAAGACCTGGTGGAGCTGCAAAACGAAACGATCATAACAAAGCTGACCCAATGCTTCAGAACACAAGGTATGTATTGCATGATTTATACTAAAACAAACAAAAATAAGGAGCATTCTGTTTTCTCCACCTCACTTACATAAGCTAACGTGTATATTTCTAATGCAAATGTTATTCATCCTTTGAGAAAAGAAAGGAGGTGTAAAATTTGAACACAGCTTCCACAGTGAATTCATTATTCATGATATTTTTGGTTTGAAAATGTAAATGTTATTGTTCATGTACATAGCGAAGAATAAATATTGAACTTGGGTATTTAAAGATAAAAAACAGGTTTTGTTACTGTCATATGCTGCATTACTGTGTAAATGTGGCTATTTTACACTGTGTGCAAATGATCTAATTCAAAATTTCCACCTGGAGTAATGCAGTTTAAACTACTAAGCCAACCATAACTACTGTAACAATGAGTCCATTCACACTCAGTCATTTCATTCTTACTAACCACCAGGATTATATCCACATAACAACGCAGGTATAAATACACCAAAAATGTCATTAAAATCGATTTGAGCGAGATCACACAAACCCCTTTACAGGTCCTGGGACACATTTTAGCCAAACGTTACACATGTGTAAATACATCCATCTCTCCATGCAACTTTAGACAACCAAAACTGACATAATAACATATGGAACCTACAGTAACTGGTAAAGTTGTTTCCTCTTAAAAGAAAGTCACACAGAATCCTTATACGATATGGTGACTGACTTTTATGAGCTGATTCGCATCAGACCTTTAGTCCGACTAACAATTAGTTACTGTTTCTGTACTTAAAAATGGTTCTTAAGCATTTGTACATTACTTTAGGTTTCCTTCCATTAACCGGTCCCTCCAGGATTGCAGAAATGAACACAAAATCAAGGAAACTCCACAATAATCTGAGGAGCTTGCAATTTTTTCAAAATGAACGCAGATTTTCTGTAGATTTGGGCCAAGACGCGACATGTGACGTCATCACAACGCACATTCAACCAAAGCCATCTTTGATTCATGTGTGTCGAACATGAGTACAGCTAAAAGGTCTCATTTACCAACAAGCATCACTGTGAAAGACAGTTTTGTGCTATTTCACCAATTCAAGTAGTTTTCTGCAAAATAAATAAATAAATAAATAAATAAAAACACTAAAAATCTGCAATAAAATCAAGCATTTTTGGCTTATAATCACAAATCTATTCATTACATCTTCTAACACTGCATTTCTTCATAATAATATATTTATAAAGTCATAAAGTGACTTGTTTAGCATCAGACAGCTTCTAAAGGATATTTCTCATGAACCTAAACTTTAACAGATCTGACAGTATGATACTGACTAACTATCTGATACTGCTCACACTTTGGATTTATAAAAGTTTTTTTTATTGTGAGAGTTTGTATGTCAGAGCTATTTGTATTCAGCTAGTTCAAAGTTATTATCATGCTAGCTAATATCTGAGACATTATGGTTAGTCAGCCCTAGCTAATGTTTTCCTATGTTTATTTGGAAAGAGGCACTAATTGCCTGTGACCAAGGTATGTAATCTGTATAGCAATGCTATAACCATTTCAAATAATTAAGTTCAGCTAAACATGAGGCTAAAAGCATGTGAACATCTGACCATCACACCCATATATGCTATTTGAATATCCCATTCCAGATTTAGTCCCCTTTTCTGCTGTTATAATAACCTCCACTCTTCTGGAAAGGCTTTGTACTAGTCTTTGGAGCGTGGCTGTGGGGATTTGTGTCCGTTCAGCCACAAGAGCGTTACCGAGGACAGTTACTGCTGCTCGGCGAGGAGGTTTGGGGTGCTGTTGGCGTTCCACTTCATCTCAAAGGTGTTCAGTGAGGTTGAGGTCAGGACTCTGTGCAGGACACTCAAGTTCCGCCACTCCAACCTTGACCATGTCTTCATGGAGCTTGCTTTGTACAGGGGCATTGTCCCACTGGAACAGGTTTGGGCCCCTTAGTTCCAGTGAAGGGAATTTATAATACTAAGCATACAATTGTGTCCTTCCAACTTTGTGGCAAGACTTTGGGGAAGAATCGCATATAGCTGTGATAGTCACTGGTATACAAACTTTTACACATACTTTTTACATAGAGTGTATTTACACACAATTAATTCTTACTTAAGCACAACTGCATCAATAAAATAATGAATTACGTTTCAGTTTCCAAGACAGAACTTACTATTACACTCTTCACATATCCGGCTGTTTCAAGTGCCTGAAAAATAAAAACAACCAACAAATTATTATCCAGGACAAGTAAAGTAAAACTTACAACTCTATAAAAATGATATTATTTTCTGTTTATCTTTGGAATAAATGTCATCTACATGATGCTTATTGCCACCATAACTTTAATGCTTTTTGCTAATACATTTCATTAGCTGTAATTGCTAACCTGCAACATTTTAATCTTGTCTGAAAGCAAATAATTGCACATGTAATAGGGGGGTTGTGTGAGAGTGGGAGTAAGCAGAAGAAATAACACAAGGCTGGACCTTAGACAAATCGTCAATGATGTTTTGCTGCTCAAGGACCTGCAGACGCAAGAACTCCATCTCCCTTTCCTCGTGGCTCTGGTCTAGGTCATTCAGAGAGCTCGGCCTGCGCAGAGTTCCCACCTTCTCCCGCTGACAGACACAAAACACTGCAGTAAGCAACTAATACACACCACTCCACATGCACCACTGTTAGCATAATATTATCCACTAGTCTCTACATACACATATTATTAGATTAGCATTAGTTAATAGAATTATAAAAGGTCATATTATTAAGCCATATACCTTTTTAGCCTTCTACCACATGACACTGTTTGCTTAACCCCAGCCAGCCTGATGTTCCCTGAGCACGTTACGTTACAACTGTATAATATGGTGATGAGCATCATGGAACCAAATGTTGTCACAGTTTTAAAGATAGTATACACAGGTTAATAAGTCTAATTGAACTTTTTTTTTGTACCCTGCTGAAAAAAACAGACATCCTCATAGAATTTGTCATTTGTAAGGTTTTAATGGGAATTGGATTGGTTTTAATGGAAACTTTAAGGGTCCCTGTGGGTCTCTATTGGTAATTTCTTGCCTTCTATTGGTGGCATGTTATGTCTAGTGGATACCATGAAGGACAAATAATGGTAATGCTTTTAATGGATAGCTGATGGTTTGTAATGGCATTTGTAGTGGAAACCATTATCATTTCTGTGATGGTTTCTATTGTTTTGTTTGTTTGTTTGTTTGCTTTTCCAATAGGGTAATGTTGTGTAATTAGCACGTTTTACTAATTAATCAGAGGTATGTTTTGGTTTAGTGCTTGGACACTTGCAGGCCATCTAGCTATTACGTTAATAGTCTCTTGGTGTTACAGCATCTTGATCAGTACCTTATTTTATTTCATACTTACACTTGTAGAGTGATGGATAATTAATTATGCTTACTATTTAGCTATTTGTGTTTAGGTACTACAATTGTGGCATTACACATCTAGTTTTCTTTAATACTTTACGGTAGTATTAATTAAAGTGTTTCCATTCTAGCTTGTTTAATAGCCAGATAATGCTTGTTAACTGGCTATTAAGTCCTTGTTTCCATGCTAGCTTGCCCCTTGATACCATGCTAGCTTGATTAATAGTCACTTAATGCTAGTTAGATAGATAGCTATTAACCCCCCCTTTTGTAAGACTAATACTTCTTTTAAATGTGTGAATCTTTTAAATGTGTAAATGTTTTAATCTGGGATATTACACACAGGTTACTTATAGGTTCTGAATTTAGTGAAACCAGCTTGATGGGGGACTATGGTCATCACATCAGCATGACACATTTTCTCACATTTTCACAGGAGCATAAGGTGAAGAGCTAACCTGGTGAATTATAGCAAGACAAATAGGGGCATTTTAGTTTATTTTTTAATTTATTTTTATTTTTTTTTTAAGTTTTTTGTTTTAGGACTGGTAAGGAGAATTCTTCAATGTACCATAGCAAGCATAACGCTAATTTTGATTTCTAAAAGAGCCAGATCAGTTCCAGTGGTGCTGACAGGTCAGACTTACAGTATACTGTTGCATGAGCTAATAAATTTACTGCTACTGTAAAGGTCAAGTGGAAAGAAAGTGGGTATTTATGAGTACTGAAACCAAGCTACTGATTTATATCTTGTGCATATACGGTAGATGATTAATTCTAATGACTTGACTGGTATTTGAACACCACCAGCCTTGCATCATTCCCAGCCACGCGTTGCAAAAATTATATTTGGTTTATATGACATTATAGCAATGATAAATAAACATTCATACTGAAAACAATTGACGAGAGCCATATTCCTGTAAGAGCCTCCAGGGTTATTTACAGTACACAGTAAAATTGATCTTTCTGTGAGCTTCATTAATGCAGCAGAAAGAATCAATCGTTGTTTTTATAATGTTGGTGGTGCACTGTCGTTGGATATGGACAATTAGATCTGAAACCCAACAGCTCTAATGCACTTGACAGAGAAAAACACGGTGTACAGCAGGTTCTCTGTTTCTGAGCATGAAAATAAAGTGATCCTGTCCCAGTTAAATATAAAATGCAAGCAGCTGCTTGATGAGTCAAACATGACTGAACTATCTCAATGTGCATTTTATGTTAATGTTTTAAACGCAAAGTTTGAGAGCATTTGGTTTATAACGTAAACGCTATTAGATGAAGCATATTGAATGTGTGTAGCACCATTTCTATATTCTCCTGCGTGACAAAGCGTAGTTTGTTCTCCATGCGTCTGAAAGCATGAACCAGCTCTTCGTTCTTACGACTCAGACGCTTATTCTTATCCAGAAGTGGTTTATACTGGCTTTCGGCCTCACGGAGACGCTTCAGCTGTGGATTAAAAAACACACACGAAGACATAAGTGTGAGTAGACACATTTACATGCATTATAATAGCAACCTTTACATAAATGGTCTATATAATTGAGCAGTGGTACACTTTGTGAATGTGTGGATTCCATCTAATATACTGATCTCTAATCCTGTCTTGATCGAGAAGAAGAAGCCTTTATTCATCACATATACATTACAGTACAGTGAAATTATTTTGTTTGCATATCCCAGTTCATTAGAAAGTTGGGGTCAGCGTGCAGAATCAACCATGATACGGCACCTCTGGAGCAGAGAGGGTTAATTGCCTTGCTCAAGGGCCCAACAGTAGCAGCTTGGCAGTGCTAGGGCTTGAACCCCTGACTTTCTGATCAGTAACCCAGAGGCTTAACCATTGAGCCACCTCTGCCAAACATGATTATATGTAAGTGTTGTATCTCAGAGAACAAAAATGGTTGTTGTTCAGTATTGTTAAGAACTAAGGGTGGTGGTGGCTCAGAGGTTAGGTTTTTGAGCTTGTGTTTGGAAGATTGTGGGTTTAAATTAAAAGCAGGATGCCTCCAGGAAATCTCACACCCTCATTTATAAATGTCCTCAATTTGTTCAACATGTTAATACAAAAACTGATGTTCCTGTTAGTTATTTGCCCAATTGATAAAAATTGACCAGTAAGTTTTGGCCCATTAGATTTTTCCAACTCATTAATTCCACATCAACATGTTCAAAAGCATTAATTCAACCTTGCAGTTTTCTAGATTAAGAATCCGTGACCCACCAACTCATTACGTTCCTCTGAGAGAAGAGCGTTCCGGTCCTCCAACTTGCGAATGATGGCACTGAGTTCTGCGATTTTCAGCTGGAAACGACGAGCGTCCTTCTCATCCAACTGCTGTACCTGAAACACAAACCGACTGCAGAGAACTGGAACTAACCGCTGGAGTACAGAATGTACAGCATAATAACACGTTGAATGCCTGCTGTCAGGCCTCAAACATTCCTCAGCTGTTCAGGAAAGGCTATAGTTTAATTATAAGTGTTTAGAAATGTTTAACAGTAAACATTTGTGTTTGGATAGGACTATAATACCAGGAAGACATAAATAAGATGCAATTCCACAGGGTTTTATGGAGGTTGTTGTGATCACTTCCCAGCCCCCCCCAGCCCCCAAGTCTAGTATCACAAAAGAGGACACAAGCATCATATTTAAGTTCAAATGACAGAATAGTGAGTTTATAGTTGTAGCTTACTCTTTTTAATCTCAGGAATGTTGTACTATTACTTAAACATGAAAATGTACACCAAAGCTTATCACCGTAAACACTGAGAATAATGTGTAAGGAAGGTACATCTGAAATATGAAGCACTGAAAGGCCACAGAGAGCAAATCCACTGCCAGCTGCTGCTGAATAAAAACAGAGAAAAAATTCAAACAAATAACAAAAATCGGCCAACAGTTCAAATTCAATACAGAAAAGAAAAAAAGCTACGGTGAAGGTAAATGTGTGAGGTCAGTGTGTAGGTGGAAAAATGTGTGAATCTTACAGTTTGGGATGTATAAGATGTGTGTTTTCTTAGCTTATTTTCTCACAGCACTACACAGATGATAATTCATGCAGTTATCACTATATAGCAAGTGTGAAATAAGACTGAAATAAGACTACATCTGCCTTGGGACTCAAGCTTAGCTTAGAAAAACTGACTAGAACTGCAAGAAGCTAACAATATAAGATATCTGTATAAGACTATATTGATCTTGATAAATGAGATAATGAGAAAAATTTTAATATCCAAGATGAGAAAGAACTCAATTATACAAAATGTACACCTTGAGAGGCTCATACCCAGTGCAGGAGACAATCAATTAATAACATAATTACTAATGTGTATATCATTTAGACAGAATGTACAGGGGATAACTACTGGGGAAAATCAGTTTATTTAAAAAAAAAAAAAAAAAAAAAAGGACAAAATGCACTGAGCTTCATCAGGCCAAGGAAGCAGCCAATATGAAAATGCAACAGGTTCAACAAACACAAATTAATTTGTGTTACATTATTATTATTATTATTATTATTATTATTATTATTATTATTATTACTATTATTATTACTGTTATTATTATTATTATTATTATTATTATTATTATTATTATTATTATTATTATTAGATATAATGTTAGACTGGAAAAACTATGGTCTAGATGATAACTAATTCTGGGTGAAAACCCCAAAATCATCTATGGTGATTTTATTTTTCATTAATTTTTTCTTAGTCTTTTTTTTTAATTATTATTCCCACCCACCAGCCAGCTCTCCGCTATCATACAGCAGCTACCAACCAGGGGAGGAGAAGGCTATCACATGCTTCCTCCGAGCCCTGGCAACCACATTCTTTATTGAACTGCTGGTGATGCTGCATCACAGGGCAGTGTTAGACACTAGAGGAAAGTGCTATCAACTCTCTCCATACATGAGCTCACAGATACCCACAGTATTGTCCCTGTGATTGACAGGGGAGAGAGTATAGTATCCTTCCTTCCCTGAGAGCACAGCCAGTTTTGCTCCTTTGGCAATGGGATGGGATTCAAACAAACACCTGATGATAGAATAAAGCAGGTGTCAAATGTTATAAAGATATTTTATATATAATTCTACAGCAGTGATAAAGCAACTTCTACATAAATTTTATATATATATATAAACATACGCAACCGCTAAATAAATGTTGTACTGGATATAAAAATATTAATTAATATTTATATATCCTTACGTAGTGTCATGACTATTGTCATTTTTCTACTTCACTAAGTACTGACAATCTACAGTGGTGTGAAAAAGTGTTTGCCCCCTTCCTCATTTCCTGTTCCTTTGCATGTTTGTCACACTTAAGTGTTTCGGAAAATCAAACCAACTTAAACAATAGTCAAGGACAACACAAGTAAACACAAAATGCAATTTGTAAATGAAGGTGTTTATTATTAAAGGTGAAAAAAAATCCAAACCATCATGGCCCTGTGTGAAAAAGTGATTGCCCCCCTTGTTAAAACATACTATAACTGTGGTTGTCCACACCTGAGTTCAATTTCTCTAGCCACACCCAGGCCTGATTATTGCCACACCTGTTCACAATCAAGGCATCACTTAAATAGGAGCTGCTTGACACAGTAAGGTCCACCAGAAGATCCTTAAAAGTTACACATCATGCCGAGACCCAAAGAGATTCAGGAACAATTGAGAAAGAAAGTAATTGAGATCTATCAGTCTGGAAAGGGTTATAAAGCCATTTCCAAAGCTTTGGGAATCCAGCGAACCACAGTGAGAGCCATTATCCACAAATGGCGAAGACATGGAACAGTGGTGAACCTTCCCAGGGGTGGCCGGCTGCCCAAAATTACCCCAAGAGCGCAGCGACGACTCATCCAAGAGGTCACAAAAGACCCCACAACAACGTCCAAAGACAGCGCAGGCCTCACTTGCCTCAGTTAAGGTCAGCGTTCATGCCTCCACCATCAGGAAAAGACTGGGCAAAAATGGCCTGCATGGCAGAGTTCCAAGGAGAAAACCACTGCTGAGCAAAAAGAACATCAAAGCTCGTCTCAATTTCTCCACAACACATCTTGATGATCCCCAAGACTTTTGGGACAACATTCTGTGGACCGATGAGACAAAAGTGGAACTCTTTGGAAGGTGTGTGTCCAAGTATATCTGGCGTAGAAGGAACACTGCATTTCATAAAAAGAACATTATACCAACAGTAAAATATGGTGGTGGTAGTGTGATGGTCTGGGGCTGTTTTGCTGCTTCAGGACCTGAAAGACTTGCCCGTGATAAAAGGAACTATGAATTCTGCTGTCTACCAAGAGATCCTGAAGGAGAATGTCCGACCATCTGTTCGTTACTCAAGCTGAAACGAACTTGGGTTCTGCAGCAGGACAATGATCCTAAACACACCAGCAAGTCCACCACCGAATGGCTGAAGAGAAAACAAAATGAAGACTTTGGAGTGGCCTAGCCAAAGTCCTGACCTGAATCCTATTGAGATGTTGTGGTATGACCTTAAAAAGGCCGTTCATGCTCGAAAACCCTCTAATGTAACTGAATTAGGACAATTCTGCAAAGATGAGTGGGCCAAAATTCCTCCAGGATGCTGTAAAAGCCTCAATGCACGTTATCGCAAACGCTTGGTTGCAGTTGTTGCTGCTAAGGGTGGCCCAACCAGTTATTAGGTTTAGGGGGCAATCACTTTTTCACACAGGGCCATGATGGTTTGGATTTTTTTTCACCTTTAATAATAAACACCTTCATTTACAAATTGCATTTTGTGTTTACTTGTGTTGTCCTTGACTATTGTTTAAATTGGTTTGATGTTCCGAAACACTTAAGTGTGACAAACATGCAAAGGAACAGGAAATGAGGAAGGGGGCAAACACTTTTTCACAGCACTGTATTTTTTCAGTGTTAAAGTTAGCATGCTGTGTATTGATTGTCTTTTTTTGATACAATTTTTTTTTTGATACACCAGCTGGTGTATCAAATGTTTTGATCTTAAGACATTGAGGACAAACATTAAGAAGTCAATTCACATGCTAGAATTATGCAACACCAGTATTGAAAAGAAATAGTTTAGAAACTGCTATTAAAGGGTTTAAATAATATATACATATATTTAGCAAAAGAAAAATAGAAAGCTTTCACAAATACAAAACCCCAGTTTGGCAAGGTACAACCTGCCAGGTTAGAGCAGAAGCCAGGAATAAATCAGGAAAGTGTTTACAGTGAGAATAGACAGGGAAGTGGTTATTAGTGTTCTTCTGAAGCAGGTTGTGGTGAATGTTGCCATGGGTGCTGAAGTAACAAAATCCAATCTGATGCATCACCAACCCAACAGTCTCCGACAAACTGCAAAAAGTTTACTGAGATCCTGAACCAGAAATAGGTGAGATTACACTGTCAGATATGGTTTAGGTTTGAATTAACTTTTTCGATGTAAGCTTCAAATGACAAATGGAAAATTGATGAAATCCCCAAACTTCACATTTAGTTTGAAGTTCCAAGCAATCCAAAGCCAGGCTCATATTTTTTAAATATTTGTTGGGGGAATGTTGGGTTGGTGAGGATTGAGCCTTAAAGCACCAATCAGGAAAGTCAGTTACAAGATTAATTTCTGTGCCACCAGTAGCTCTGACTAACCACCAATCATAGAAAATGTGCCTAGTGTTTCATATTGTTTGGGATGGATTTACAGCTACGTCTTGGTCCAGTGCCTGTTCTATTTTCAGCAGAGTATCCTTAAGGCCTTTGGAGAAGGTTTAAGCACATTGCTGGAATAAAATTGGAAAAAATTCTTGAGTGTAATTTTAGTTCATTATTATTTCATAGAATCGCCTGCAAACAGAGGAATAAAACTTTCATTTTACACTCACTGTCCCCTTTATAGGAACACCTGTACATCTGCTAATTATAAAGTTATCCAGTCAGCCAATCATGTGGCAGCAGCACAATTATGCCGATACAGGTCAAGCGCTTCAAACATCAGAATGGGGAAAAATGTGTTCGCTGTGATTTTTAAACATTTAATCACCATATGTAATAACCTACATGATTGGTTTGATGTTAAATTGTTTCCTTATAAGTATAAATCAAATAAAATCTACGTCTTAGATCTAAAATGCACAGTTTTCCACTAAGTTTCAGTAAAATGCCACAAACACTATATATACACAGCATATGTAGAGTACATGTAGAAAAATAATCCTAAACTGATCCACTAAACCTTCATCAGATCATGATGACCTTTGTTGTTCTGATGATGATGATGATCATGATGTTCTGAAGAAGCTTGAGTATCAGAGCTATTTCCTGACTGGAGGCCATATTGATTTCTGAACAGCAGGTAGGTGCAACATTCACTAGGAGCACATTATTAGGTGGGGAGTGAAATTTGCTTACAGGGTTAGCTGTGTTGTCTGCTGTGTCTCCTGCACCGGGTGAATACGGAACCTCTTTCTTTGGGCTGAGGTCTCTGATCACAGCCAACTGATCGCTTACAGCCTGGTTCTGCTGCTGCAGCTTCCGATTGTGTGCCGCCTGCATACCCAAGTGCCTCTCCAGACTGAGCACAGTGCGCTCTTTAACCTTAATCTCATCCATCTACAGGACAGAACACAGTATAGTCATGCACACACACAGATACACACTCAGATAATACTCTAGACCTGCACATGGAGCAGTCTTTTCCTTAAGATTTGTGTCATTCTGGCCAGAACACAGTATATGCTCTCTAGTGCTATATACTCTCCCTCTTTCTCTCTCACTCTCTCTCCTTCTCTCACACACATACGTCTTGCTGTCCATGTGAGGATCTTACACTGGCATACATTTCCTCATGGTGACCAACCAAATGTCCCCATTCACAGTCTGCCCAAATAATGCGGTCACCATGGCAACACCAACATTAGCCTGTAATGGACTTCACCCATTTTAATGAGCAGCAGTAAAAAGATCGAGTATTGTGTGTGGAATTATTATATTCACATTTGTAAAATTACAAAGCAGGCCCAATGATTGATTGTTGTTGTCAATCCCAATGAAAACGAACTATAATGCAATAGATTTTTTCAGAAACTTGAAAAAAAAAAAAGATAAATGCAGAAAAGTTTAATAGTATTGAGTAGGGACCTGGAGGAGGAGAATGTAAAAGGTTAGGATTGCAGGTTGGTGAGAGAGTGCTGGGGGTGGGGAGAAAAGATTACCCTCATGGTGTTGTGTTATTGTTCTAAGCTGGAGTGGCTGCAGCTGACAGTAGCCTGGTTCAATAAAGTCTTTATGCGAGAAACTCTCTTCCGTGTCACTGTAGGGAAAGACGTTACAGTATTTGAAAAGTTATGATAACAGCAATATATATGTATTTAATCTATTTTATAAAATAAAACGTTCAATTAACCAATTTGTACAATTAAATGTATGCTTTATGACTTTTGCCAATTATCTGTTGTATTGAATAATATATCAAAGGGCTATATATTTGTTCATTTCATTCTACTTTAACTTATACAATGGCAAGAAAAAGTATGTGAACCCTTTGGAGTTTCATGGTTTTCTGAATAAATTTGTCATAAAATGTGATCTGATCTTCATCATCTAAGTCAGGGGTATTGACGAATATAATGTGTCTAAAATAATAACACAAAAAAAATTTGATCTATGTCTTTATTGAGAAAAACAAAAATAAAACCTCATAGTGCTTGTGGAAAACGTATGTGAACCCTTGAGTTAATGACTTCAAAAAAGCTAATTGGAGTCAGGTTTTAGCACACCTGGAGTCTCGTTAAGAAAATGAGTTTGGAGGTGTAGACTACAGTTTGCTCTGCACAAGAAACACATGCTTATGTGAGCCATGCCTCATCAAAAAGAGCTTTCAGAGGATCTACAATTAAGAATTGTTGATTTACATAAAGCTGGCAAGGGTCACAAAGTGATTTCAAAGACTTTAGAAATTCACCAGTCTACAGTTAGGCAAACATTCTATAAATGGAGACACTTTGGGACTGTTGCTACTCTACCAAGAATTGGACACCTAGTCAAAATGACACCAAGAGAACATCAAAGACTCATCAGTGAGGTAAAGAAACAACCCCGAATGACAGCCAAAGATTTGAAGGCATCATTGGAACTGGCTAACATCTCTGTTCATGACAGACTGAACAAGCAGGGTATCTACGGCAGGACACCATGAAGGAAGCCACTGCTTACTAAAAAGAACATTGCTGCACACCTGAAGTTTGCAAAAGAGCACATTGACACTCCACAGTGGTATTGGCAAAATGTTTTGTGGACTGATGAAACTAAGATTGAACTATTTGGAAAAACCACACAGCACTACATCTGGCATAGAAAGGGCACAGCATATCATCATGAAAACATCATCCCAACTGTAAAGTATGGTGGAGGAAACGTTATGATTTGGGCCTGCTTTGCAGCATCAGGGCCTGGCCAGCTTGCAATCAGTGAGGGGAAGATGAATTCCCAAGTATATCAGGCAATTCTTCAGGATAATGTGAGAATGTCTGTACGTCTGCTGAAACTGTGTAGAAGTCTGGTGATGAAACAGGACAACAGCCAAAACACCGGAGCAAGTCCACAACAGAATGGCTTCAGAAAAACAAAATCCGCCTTTTGGAGTGGCCGAGTCAGAGCCCAGACCTCAACCCAATAGAGATGCTATGGAATGATTTGAAGAGAGCCATACACTTGAAACGTCCAAAGAATAGGACAGAGCTAAAGCAGTTCTGAAAGGAAGAATGGACTAAGATTCCTCCTGAACGATGTGCAAGTCTGATCCACAGCTACAGGAAACGCCTGGTTGAGGTTATTACTGCCAAGGGGGGGTCAACCAGTTATTAATTCTAAGGGTTCACTTACTTTTTCCACTGCCATTTTGAATGTTGAATGCATGTGTTCAATAAAGACATGAAAGATCAGAATTTTTTTTGCGTTATTCTTTTAGCCACATTATATTTGTCAATACCCCTGACTTAGATGAAGATCAGATCACATTTTATAACAAATTTATTCAGAAAACCATGAAATTCCAAAGGGTTCACATACTTTTTCTTACCACAGTAGTATAACTACTAATATTTGTATAACTAGACATAAAAGTATTTTTTAATTATTTTTTTTGCTGTTTTGAACATTATTTTAGTCTTTGACCCTAGAAGAACAAGCAGAGGAAGAAAGGCTAAAAGTTAAAAGTTATCATTGTCACAGGTAACACATGCTCACAAGGCACAAATCATCTCTCTCTCTCTCTCTCTCTCTCTCACTCACACACACACACACACACACACACAAACACACACACACACACACACTCACATTAGATTTTGGTGGATAATGGTATTCAGCAGGCCTGGAGCACAAGTGATCAGTCATGATCATAACATTCTTATCACATTTGCACACGCAAAGGCCATCTTTACTATGACCGTACACATATATCAGCTGTAACAAGATGGCTTATTCACAAAAGGCCTTAAAGACACAACCCTGGTGTCCAGGGCTTTAAATGAACTTTTTTAGCTCATTAGATACCATGTCTTGCTGTTTTAAAATTTTTTGAAAACAATTTATTTTAAAAAATGACAATCAATTCAGTTACTCATAATGATTCATTTAATCAGTTTAATCATTACGGGAAGGACACAACATTGTGTTATAATCAGTGTTATAATAAGGGATTGTGTTATAATCAGTGTAACACACACCTGTATTACTTTTATAAAATAGTATTTACATGATACAATTCTTCCACTGGGAATTGTAATCTGTTAACGTTAGGTTTCAGTTGCTAAGCAACACGGCAGGCAAAGATTAGTGTATTCTATCAACAGGACAAATGGCTTAAGTACAACAGTGTAATCGGTTTAAAACCTCCATATATATACCATTCAATTAATGTGATTTGATCACGTCGGTGTGTATCAAGGATTTTACAAAAAACTTTGAACACTGTTCAGCCAATCAGATTTTAGAACCGATTTTATAATGCCCCCCCCCCCCCCCTTTGATTTTCAACAACATGGACAAAACTGCTTGGGAGCTTGGTCATCATACCTGAATTATTTATATTTCTGCCCCTTTTGCTTAATCTTTTACTGCTCATTTATGGCTCTACACTTAAATAAAATTCCTGTCTGTTTTGTCACTATTTGACCTGGTCTTTTCACTGCTTTTATGTCCCCGTGTTTGGCATCCGGTTTAAAATAGAACAAAAATGGGACTATAAGTAGACTATACATTCATTCATCGTCAGTAACAGCTTTATCCTGGTCAGAGTTGCACTGGACCTGGAGTCTATCCCGGAAACACTGGGCGTGAGAGGGGAATACACTCTGGGTGAGATCCATTGCAAGGCACCACACACACACACACACACACACACACACACACACACACACACACACATATAGACACACACACACACACACACACACACACACACCTCGGGGCAATTTAACATAGAAAATATTGACAAAATCTCTATCTTATAATGAATCATAACTGTACACTGAATGACTTTCAGTAGGGAAACTAATGCTGCCTTTAGCCAGACAGCCCACATCAGTGTGTTAAGTGGATTTTAAAATGTTGATGAAATATGTTCTGACTGGTAGCAGATTGGTAGGAACTGCTGCTGCTGTAGTATAAATCACAGTTTATGGCTATGTTTAAAAAAAAAAAAAAAAAAAAAAAAAAAAAAAAAAAAAAAAAAGGTTGGGGGGGAGAACATGTTGATTAAAAAATGATTTCCAACTCTCTGTTGCTCTCTCTCTTACACACACACATGCGCACACACAATGATAACCATGGTAACGCCTACCCTGGGTGTGTTGCCGTGAGTCACCTGCCAAATGGGGAGCAATAGTTAATTTTCACATCAGAGCGAGGCGAAGAGAGAGAGAGAGAGAGAGAGAGAGAGAGAGAGAGAGAGAGAGAGAGAGAGAGAGAGAGAGACTCTATGAAGGATTATAACATAGAGAATCAGGGGAATCAATTCATTGTTCACAAATAAAAATTTTTGGAGTTAATAACATTTTAGATATTACTACACCTATAACCCTTGAATTGACAAGATGCGGATGTTTCTCAGAGGTTGTCTGTTATGTGTATAGCAACAAGCATTATAATTGCATGTGTGCGTGAACTGGTCCAGCACAGGTTAAGTATGGATATGACATGGTAGCAAATCATGGTAGTAAACTCTGTTGAATAAGAACTAAACACAGATTGGAATTAAAGTTGCGAGAATACAGATTTGGGGGAGTATTGGACAAACTGGCAGTCAGGATTGATCCAATTAACATTTCTTTTTACCATGTCAAAATTTAAATAATATAAATAAATAAATTTAAATAAATATTTAAATAAAATAGAAACAATTCTAATGTGGCTTGTTGCTGTTAGTGCAATTGCAGCTTCATGGCACAGACCTAGACAGGAAACCATAAGTCCTTCTGGTGCTGTGTCACTAACCAATATACTCTCAGATATACAGTGGTGTGAAAAAGTGTTTGCCCCCTTCCTCATTTCCTGTTCCTTTGCATGTTTGTCACACTTAAGTGTTTCGGAACATCAAACCAATTTAAACAATAGTCAAGGACAACACAAGTAAACACAAAATGCAATTTGTAAATGAAGGTGTTTATTATTAAAGGTGAAAAAAAATCCAAACCATCATGGCCCTGTGTGAAAAAGTGATTGCCCCCCTTGTTAAAACATACTATAACTGTGGTTGTCCACACCTGAGTTCAATTTCTCTAGCCACACCCAGGCCTGATTATTGCCACACCTGTTCACAATCAAGGCATCACTTAAATAGGAGCTGCTTGACACAGTAAGGTCCACCAGAAGATCCTTAAAAGCTACACATCATGCCGAGACCCAAAGAAATTCAGGAACAATTGAGAAAGAAAGTAATTGAGATCTATCAGTCTGGAAAGGGTTATAAAGCCATTTCCAAAGCTTTGGGAATCCAGCGAACCACAGTGAGAGCCATTATCCACAAATGGGCGAAGACATGGAACAGTGGTGAACCTTCCGAGGGTGGCCGCCGCCCAAAAAATTACCCCAAGAGCGCAGCGACGACTCATCCAAGAGGTCACAAAAGACCCCACAACAACGTCCAAAGAACTGCAGGCCTCACTTGCCTCAGTTAAGGTCAGCGTTCATGCCTCCACCATCAGGAAAAGACGGGCAAAAATGGCCTGCATGGCAGAGTTCCAAGGAGAAAACCACTGCTGAGCAAAAAGAACATCAAAGCTCGTCTCAATTTCTCCACAACACATCTTGATGATCCCCAAGACTTTTGGGACAACATTCTGTGGACCGATGAGACAAAAGTGGAACTCTTTGGAAGATGTGTGTCCAAGTATATCTGGCGTAGAAGGAACACTGCATTTCATAAAAAGAACATTATACCAACAGTAAAATATGGTGGTGGTAGTGTGATGGTCTGGGGCTGTTTTGCTGCTTCAGGACCTGGAAGACTTGCCGTGATAAAAGGAACTATGAATTCTGCTGTCTACCAAGAGATCCTGAAGGAGAAGGTCCGACCATCTGTTCGTGTAATCAAGCTGAAACGAACTTGGATTCTGCAGCAGGACAATGATCTTAAACACACCAGCAAGTCCACCACCGAATGGCTGAAGAAAAACAAAATGAAGACTTTGGAGTGGCCTAGCCAAAGTCCTGACCTGAATCCTATTGAGATGTTGTGGTATGACCTTAAAAAGGCCGTTCATGCTCGAAAACCCTCTAATGTAACTGAATTAGGACAATTCTGCAAAGATGAGTGGGCCAAAATTCCTCCATTGCACGTTATCGCAAACGCTTGGTTGCAGTTGTTGCTGCTAAGGGTGGCCCAACCAGTTATTAGGTTTAGGGGGCAATCACTTTTTCTCACACGGCCATGATGGTTTGGATTTTTTTTCACCTTTAATAATAAACACCTTCATTTACAAATTGCATTTTGTGTTTACTTGTGTTGTCCTTGACTATTGTTTAAATTGGTTTGATGTTCCGAAACATGAGTACAGCTAAACCGGCAACAAACATCACTGTGAAAACAATTTCGTGCAATTGCAATTTCGGCAATAAAAGTAGGTTTCCTGCAAAAACAAAAAAAAAGCACAAAAAACTCCACAAATTGCATCACAAATTTTGAAGGAAAAAAAAATGCAGCAAAATCAAGCATTTTTGGCAATCACGAAAAAACTCAATCCACAAAGAAACCCTCAAAATCCTGTACGGACTGGCCATCAAGCTCTATTAGCACTATTAGTGAAGTATTGTATGTAATTTGGACAAGCAGATTGATGCCTCTCTTCTTGCTCAGTGTGATCTCTGATACAACATTCCTAATGGTCTGATTACCTGCTGACTTCACAAACTGCAGCTGAATGCCAGCACTGCCTAGCAACATAAAACTGCACCGCTCCATCCTGCATCTTGTTGTACACTAGTTTTAGCTGTAGGGATCAGTGGAGGAGTATGGCCTGGCCTTCAGCCAACCATGAAAGGTGGGGTCACGCACAGCCAAGCCAAGAAACCACAGGGCTCAGCGGCTCTCTCCGAACAACACACTGCTTTAATGCAATTTACATCCCGCAGAACACTGTGTATTAGTATAGTGATGCTGAACATCAAAGTGTACTTCATTTAAGGGAAGTGATACCTTAAAAATTAATTTTATAAAAGGTTTATGTGCTATTCTTAATTTCAAAGATATGAAGATAAAGGTGAAGGTAAAATGTAGCCTGCTCAGATTTGCTCTTCATCCATTTAACCCACATAAAGAGAGATGTTTAAATGTGACTATAGTAACTACATTTATTTTCCCTATGAATAATAACACCATGGTAATAATCCAATTTCTCAAAGACAACTAAGCTGTGACAAAGAGGGAAGGACGCACTTCTGTAATCCACATTCAACTCGATCAGAAGCTTCTCTGAAACTGACAGCTCAGTATGTGAGAAGGTGGAGTTTCTTTGTCAGGCGTTATAGTGCATCATCCGTCTCCAAGACTAATCACTCTACAGTGTCATTTCATCTCATGTTAAGAGCAGCTTATTCACATTCATACATGCTTGATTTACATTCATGGATCGGTGGCTCAAAATACAGTATTTTTTAATGTCATGTGACCAATTATATGCTCATGCAAAAAAAAATAAAAAATTTCTTTCCACAGCTAATACGAATGACTTGAGGACACAGTGTAAATGTGAAAGACTGTACTAGCCAGCTGTGGATTGGGGTCATGTTTCTGCTCAACTATCCTGAGGAGACTACATTTACAAAAACACATGGCTCAGCACAATAAAAACTTCTTGAACAAAGACCCAAGGAACTCGTCGGGTTTCAAATGAATGCAGAAACACACCACATGCAAATGTGATGCTTGTGCTAGAGTCAGCATTGTCTCAAAAACATGCCCTCATTCACTTTCACTTTTATAGCGTTCTCTCGACGATTGCAGCAGTTGCAGCCCAACCGCCATGCTCTTCCATACCGCTTATCCTACACAAGGTCGCAACGGTCTTAACATTCCTGTCGTTCTGCTTCTTTTCCGAGTATGTTCGTTCATCAGGAATAAGAAAGCCGTTAATGTAGTCACGTTCCATTTATATGTTCCAATAGTAATAATTAAACTGGCTGACTGACATTCATCTTCGAAGAAAACTAAACAAAATGATTGTAGCCAAGTGAGCTATCACCATGCCGTTCATTTAAGAAAACAAAGGTTATAGGATAGAGTGAACCCCTCCAGCCATAAGAAAGCAATAACGTTGTTATATATAATGGGGGGGGAATATTTTTTTTTTTTTTTTTTTTTTGGGGTGGGGGTTTTTTTGTTGGGGGGGGGGTTTTTTTTTTTTTTTTTTTTTTAAAACACTTTTTTTTTTTTTTTTTTTTTTTTTTTTCTTTCCTTAATCACCTTATACTTATGCCACTGTACTCTCTGAGATGGTCTTCCCTCATTCCCTCCTCTTACTGACTGATAATAGCTTCCTGCAGTCTTATGTCTTATCTGTAATAGGTACAGAATGACCAGCAAACATCAGCACGTCAACACTGTCCCTGCTACTTCACCACTGCATGTCATCCTGCACTGACTGTGGTAATGCGATTAAGAGCAGTGCTCGTCTGCTGTGCTAAATAAAGAGACCCACAGGACAGAGTTCTGAGGATCGATAACACAAACACATCAGCTGCAGCCGCAGCACAAGTCTCTCAGCTCATCCAAACTTTCTGCTGACCCAGCACACAGTGCAGCACATTGACAATATCATATGATCCATGCTTCAATCAATCAGTTTCTCATGGGAATGTTTGTCGTTGTCATGCTTTTAGGCTGTCAGGTCTAGACATTACATCTGGAAGCGCATGTCTCGTTGGATGAGCTTCTCTAATGATTGGCACTTGGATACTGTAGATCTTTTTCCTAAGAACTGCTGATGTAAAATGCACCGTGCTCATCTCAGACTCTTATTCACAATACTGTGTACTCTTATCTTTTACACAGTTAGAACTGTAAACATTTATATACTGTAATGATTTATAATCCCAGATTTAAAAAAAGATGGGTTCCCTTTTGAGTCTGGTTCCTCTCAAGGTTTCTTCCTCATATCGTCTCAGGCAGTGTTTCTTTACCAATATCACCTCTGGGTTGCTCATAAGAGATCGAAATTTACATCCAGATTTCTAAAGCTGTTTTGTCTATGGTTAAAAGTGCTGGACATATTTTGAATCTGTCAGAAAAGTTAAAGAGCAAATATATATACTAAGCAACAATAAGTCTCAAACCTTCTCTGGGAGAGCCACCTTTTTGTAGTACCTTCCCAGCCACACCACTGTGGATTGATGTACAATAGATCCTATTGAGACCTGGTCATTTTGTTCACCTTGTGCCTAGATTGTATCAGGATCTAAACAACAAGCATTTACACAAAAGATCCCGCTTGTGCCACTAAAACAGTTTTGACCGGGCGAGGCATGGACTCAACAAGACCTCTGAAAGTGTGCTGTAGTATCTGACACCAAGATATTAGCAGCACATCCTTTAAGTCCTATAAGTTGCAAGGTGGGGCCTCCATGGATCAGACTGATTTGTCCAGCACATCCCAAAGATGCTTGATCAAATTGAAATCTGTGGAACTTGGAGGCCGAATCAACACCTTGAACTCTTTGGCGTGTTCCTCAAAGCATTCCTGAAAAATATTTGCAGAGTCACAGGGCACATTATCTCATTATAAAGGTCATTGCCATTAGGGAACACTGTTACCATGAAGTGGTGTACTTGGTCTGCAACAATGTTTAGGCAGGTGGTACGTGCCAAAGTAACAACCACATGAATGCAAGATTTACCAGCAGAACGTTGCCCAAAGCATCAGTCTGCATCTGCCAGCTGGCTTTCTTCCAATAGTCCATCCTGGTGCTATTTCTATATTTTCTATACGCGATTCATCAGAGCAGGCCACCTTCTTCCACTGTGCCACTTCCTGCCTAATATATTCCACCCCTTGGCATGTGCCATTGTAACGAGATAATCAATGTCATTCACGTCACTGGTCACTGGTTTTAATGTTATGGCTGATCAGTGTATTATTCATGACAACTAACTTCCTGTGATGTTTCTCTTTTCTAGGTGTTTTATGAGGTTGCTGTATCAAATGTACATATTTTTTATTTCCTTACAGTGAGGAAGACGGTGGTTATGGAGCATAACGCATAATGCAACATTTCTCAGTAGTCGAATGTGGCTTAGAAAAAACAAATGCACTCATGCCTGCATAACATCTAGCTAAAATAAATCTCAGAAGCATTTTCTGTCTGAATTTTTTTAGTGGTTGGAATTAAAACTGTTTTAACCCCTTAAATGTCCACTGCTTGTCAGCAGGTCCAGACTTACATTCCTCACCTTTGTAACTAAATACCTTTCATATTATTGTACTTACGAAATAGTTAACAGAGTAGTAAGCTGGGACATTAAGGGTGTAAATGGGCTTTGGGTGTGTTTAAACCATCATCAACATTTATATTATACTTATTGTGACTTCAAGAAGTTGTTTTAACATACTGTAATTTGTAATATAATACTATACGCTTAATGTGTTTTTAAACTCTACATGAAGTGCATTATGAATATTATTTCCTTTAGGCATATGTGACAGGGATCCAATTAAATCAGTAAACCTCTCCTGATACTCAATAAACTTGAAACCACCTGTTGAAAACCGGGCCCTAGAGCACATTATTATAAAAATGTATTAAGAAAAGTACACTGAAAAGTTCCTTGAAGAAACCTATACACATGGTGTAGAGATTGAATAAATACCACAGTAAGACAGAGTTTAAGTGTGGACCCCTGTGCTAATTTTGGTCTTGTAAATCAGGTTGTTGATTCCAAATGATGAAAAGAACAGCAGCACGCACCAGTCTACGGATCTCCCTCTCACACTCCTTCTTGATGCGGTTGATCTCCTCTTGGTGAAGGTGGTACACACTGCGGATCTCGGCGGCTTTGATCTTGTCGGCCTGCAGGGCTACATTCAGCGCCTCCTCCATCTGCCGCTTCACCCCCTTCAGCTCAGTGATCTCCAGCTGCAGGCGTGAGCGCTCGGCCTCGAAGCCCCGACGTGCTCTCTTCCTTCACCTCCACCATCAGAGCCGACTTCACCTGCACGTATTAAGTAGTCACTAATGTTATTTTTACTTCCATTTACATCGAAGAGCTGTTATGAGAATGTGCTTGTATATTGTGGCTCTACTGAGAACAGTTTTATTTTTAACATAAAATGTTTTGTATAATTTTAATCATGTCCATATTCAGGAATCTTTCGATTCTGGGTTTAGCCTGAAATTTTTAATATTTGTTTAAGTATGTGTAAATTTCACAAGAACTGCTTTATTCCACCATTTTTATTGTTGGACAAATGAACTTATGATCCTAATACAAACTGAAATTCTTTTCATGTTAATGATTAACACGATTAATATTGACTCACATAGTACAATCCTCTATGTGTTATACATTATCATACCTAATGCTTTCAATCAGTCCTTGAGTTTTTATGACTGAAGAAAGATGGAGTGTTTGAAAAATGAAAATGACAAACTGTAGTAGCTTTATTTCTTCAAAGCTTTGAGAAGTAAGAAGCTAGGGTGCACAAACTTTTGGGTTCCACTGTAATCAAAGCTTAACTCCTCAGCACTGTTCAGTTCCCCATGACATTAAGCATTAATTATTAAGTCCATAATTAGTTCACTTTGGTGTGCTAAATCTACAACCCACTGCAAAGTCAGTGTATGAGTCATTTTGCAGGTCTGCAAATGTTTCCTCTAAGATCTCCTCCAAGTTCTTCACCTTGTCAGTAGAGCCATCTCGGAGCGCATTCACGAGGGCCTGCAGTCTCTGAATCTCTCCGTCTTTGATTTTAATGACCCGTAGCAGCTCGGACTCATGCTGGCGCAGCAGCGTCTCCCGAACGGAGTGCAGCTCGCGCAGCTTCTCCTCATGTAGCTTGGCCCGCAGCTCGCTCACCGCCGCCGCAGACTTGTGCTGCTCATGACGCACCTCCTGCATCTTCTCCCTCTCCAGCTTACTCACCTGTGATAGGGGAAAGAGAGCAAAGAGGGTTAAACATGTACAGTAAGAGTTCAACTTGGGCACTTTTGTTTCAGGTTTTCAGCTTTCTTGTTGGTCAGTGTGGACTCCTTGTTAGTCATGGATGCAATTAGGAGCAAGGTGTTAATTAATATAAATGATTGTTTAAGCTAGTAAGTGATCGTTGTTTTCATAATATCCACTCAGAATGGTGAATAATGCTGAAATTCAGTTAGTTCTAACTAAAAATGCAAATAATATTAGGAAATGAGAACAACACTGCAGTGGTGGCCCAACAGTTAAGGCTCGGTGTTGTTGATCAGAAAGTCAGAGGTACAAGCCCAGCACCTCCAAGCTGCCACTGTTGGGCCCTTGAGCCTCTCTGCTCCAGGTGCACCATATCATGGCTGACCCTGCACTCTGAACCCAATAAATTGGGATCTTCCCAATAAATTGGGATCTGTGAAAAAAGAATTTCACAGTGCTGTAATGTATATGTGCCAAATAAAGGTTGTTCCTTCTTTTTCCTCTAACAATAAAATCTCTCATCTAAACCACAGTGTGACATATGACAAGACCTATCAGTTATCCAACACCTCTCTTGTCCACATAAATCCCACAAAATCTGCAGTGCTACTGTGTGTGTTTTTAAAGAAGCTATACAGAGTAATTGAGGGTTTGCATGATTTGTAGCTGAGTAAGAAAATGGAGCTCACCATAGAGAGAGCAGAACCCCAGGCTGAGCTATCCTCTAAGATTTTAGAGGGAACCGAGTCATCCATCAGATTAATTAAGGACAGAAGGAAAAAACACAGTCGATGGGAAGACAATAACTGTGTTTACAATAGAGCAGTTAAGCAAATGTAATGTATACAGTGAGTGTATACTGTGCACTCATATTTAGTGCAAAACTCTGGCTGCAGGATTACATGATTATGGTGCTGTTTAACTTTGATAACTTTTATAACTCTAATAAAACACGCGCATTACTATTCCAAAAATGTTTACTTTTTTCATTTGACAAGGCTGCATTTAGCTCCAAAACAGTAATAGTGTACAGTAACCGTTTTAAAAGTAATGGGATTTATTTAATGGGGTTGTATTCTCAATGTGACCTCATCAGTCAATATAAAAATAATAATACATAAATATAATACAAAAAAAAAATTCCCTTAATTTTCTTCCTCCCGTGCTAAATATTGTATTTATTATTATTTATTAATGTTTTATTTATGAGAAAAATGCACATATGGTCGTGAAGGACACTTTACCTGTGTTTAAAATGACTTTAATCATTCCATATTTGTAAGTGTAATATCAGTAGGACACAAATGGCACCCCAATCATGGAATCTTGAAAAGGGTTCATGGTGTGTCAAATAGCTGGTAACTGGCTAGTGACATGTGAAGACAGTGAGGATAATAATAAAAACGGAATCTATAGAACATTATAGGAAAACTAATACTGAAATACTCTTACCAGACCAAAAGGTTCCTCTCCTGTAAGTGCCAAAACTAGATTCCAGTCAAAGTGCACTATGTAATCAAGTTTCCTTTAGAATGAAACATCGCCTCCACTCCACAAGCTATAACTGGAGTCATGCTGAGGGTGACATGCGCCTCATTTATCACTACCATACATGTTGAGCATTGTTTATTCAGGCCTGAAACAGCAGAGGCATCTCCACCATCTCCAGCTCCTGTCAGCGAGAACACAATAGCTCTGCTCAGTCTGACTGTCTGGTTTGACAGCAGCACATCCTTAAAACTGGGAGCTTTGTGCTTTCATTACCATGCAGTTGGACTGTTTTTCTGCTGCAGCTCATTATTTCATACTATAGGCAGGCTGAAGTGTAACATACTCAGTGTGGGCTCTCTGGATTCAAGCTAAAGTCACTGCTGCTAAAGTAAATATTTATCCTGAGACTCGCTGTAGGATTCTCTGTTACAGTATAACAAACATGTTTCCAGAGAAATATTTTACAAACAGGAAGCAAATCTCAAAAAGGCTGAGAAAAGAATGGTTTTGCGCTTTCATCAATTGCAGTTGTGTGAATATTCTGGAGAGACTTTTGGAGTTACAGAAATATCGCATTTCCAGTTACAGAAATATTGTAATGGTGTTACCGTTTTCTGGATGGTTAGCTGTTTCACCTTTCTAACAGAGGTTTATACTCAGAACCTTTTTTGGGGGAAAAGAAAACATGCTACATAGCCTCTTTAAGGGTCTCCCAAGAATGAACTTTGGTAAGGTTGAAGGTTGGTAAATGGATCCCACTTTTCAAGTATGTTGAGGATACAATGACTGCATCATTCATTGAAAGACATTGATCATGTTCTCATTTTATACACACCCAGAAACTAAAGATCCACAATAGTTGCATGATCTTCAGTTTGTCCTATTGGCAGAACAGAGAGGATCTATGTAAAACCCTAGAACAGTTACCTACATGAAGGTATGAAGAATGTTGATCATAGGAGTGTAGATATGCCAACAGTTCCTTTTCTGCCAAACAAAGCAAACATTCTGAATATCTTATGCAAAAATGTAATTGTACATAATCAGGTGGGTGAAAATCTTACTACACTCTGTATTTCACACTAGCAAACAACCATCTGACAGTCATTTTCTATATACTGGTATGAAACAGAGCTGTGATACAGGTCTCACTGTAAGCAACACTGAAATAACTGGACTGAGATTTTCTCAATTCTGTGCAAATTATGTATATAAGCAATAATTCCAAATGATTGGCTCCATTGAATTCTTTGCATGAATCCCATGTCCCGTCCCCTGGAAACACACCAACATTAGTTCCCCACTCAGTTTAGCTCCCATTCAACTCCATTTGAATTAGACTTTCACTGATGAGATCCAGTGATTTAAGATCAATGCAAAAGAAGGTTTTGCATTTTGGTGAAAATCAGCACCTTTTTTCTGAAGCATTGACCTTGGAGACACCTTCCATAAACGTTAAGTACTTGTCTCCTTACAGAAAACTTTACAATATCAATTTGTTTAATAACCACATGCCCCCCCCCCCAATCTGTTTATTATCAGTGTTATTGGCAGTGGTATAATGCATCTTAATCATTGCTATAAAATCGGAGTGTGTAATAATTAATGTTAATTGTGCCTTAAATCTTCTTTAATCTCTGAATTGTTTTATGTTGCAATGAAATAATAATTGTCTTTCCATTGCGTTTTTATTAGGCATTATATCAAGCTATCATGAGGCTAGAGTGATGGTGGTGTATCCAGGCTCTTACTGATCAACACTTTTCCTTGTGTTCACTTGTTTTCGATTTGTTTGCCAGATAGTTATTGGAAATAATGCACGATCTGCTGCATTAAACATACTCTCTGTCACTCTCTCTCTCACACACACACACACACTTACAAACAGTGGGATCCAAATATAGATTTTAAACTGAACCATATACAGTCCATATACTAGATGTAAATAAGAGGAAATGAAAGCTGAAATTCTGATCCTGTCATCTCATATTTGTCTTTTGATCTCAAACACAAATGTCGTCAATGTACAGCGAAAAAAATTGAATCAGCCTTGCTGTTCCAAAACTTTTGGATGGGCGTGTATTTCCTCGGGAGTAGCACACTGTATAATCCAGCATTGTCCATATTGTGTAGCCATGTGTTCATGTACTCACAACACATGTAAACACACCATGCACATGTACACAGAGCATAAAATAAGTTATGCATGACAGAGGATGGGGTATAAGGAAGGCTCCATAGACATTCTTATTGCCTGACAACACAAGAACAAAAACAAGCATTCCTATGACAATACTGTGCCTTTTCCCCCCAATAATAATAAACACAGTTTACTGAGATTGGAAAGCTCTCAGCTGGCACAGCAGGGGAAACTAAGCTGATCCTGACTTGTTGCCAGATTTTCTACAGGAATCCGATTAAGGAAGCTTCAAAGACGATGCATGGCTGTAGCCTTCCCAATATTACTGCCTATCAACACTTACATGAATATTCAGGAATGTATTACGTATTTAAATATTTATAATTATAAAAACAGTGAATGCAAAGGAGTTGTTTCCATATGAATCAGTTGCTCAGAGTCTTTCGCCATCACATCCCGATATTTCAAACCTGTGATGGTGCACTGGCATTTCAGCATAGAAAATATCACCGCTCCAAAGATCAGGTGATGTATTAAACAACATTTATATTCACTCTTTCTCAAACTTTCTGTTGATTAATTATAATGTAACTTCAGGGATTGACCACTGATCACAATGTGAACACAAATCCATTGCAGGACACCATGCACAGTCTGTCATTTACACCTAGGAGCAATTTAGCATAGAAAAGTGGAAGAAACCGGAGAACCCGAAGAAAAAACCATGATGAACATGAGATCTAACTAGGGAACCATGAGATGTGAGGCAGCAACGCTAACCACTACACCACCGTGCCAGCCTTTGCAATATTTTTTTTTAATCAGTAATTTCACTAGATCATCTCATTAGTCTCAGTCTTTCAAACTTTCTGGATTTTTTTTGGACTTTGCTATGCCATTAAGAAATATTGTTTCTAACTATTGTAAAGTTTTAAGAAATATTGTTTTACTCCCTAGTGAAAATATGCATACTGGTTACAATTACAATTTTCCAAAAAATGATTTATGGGTATTAATATTCTTAATTTAGTAATGCAAATCATATATGGGGTGTGTGTGTGTGTGTGTGTGTGTGTGTGTGTGTATATATATATATATATATATATATATATATATATATATATATATATATATATATATATATATATATATATATATATATATATATATATAATTTCTTTTTTTCTTTTTAATCGAATATGTACTGGTTCTATATATTTGGTCAATTTACTAGATATCAGATCTATTAGGTCAATTAGACTAAAAGATACTAGATCTGTTTGGCCTACAAACATAAGGGACCTTCACCATAAACGACCACCAGCCTCCTGTAGGACATCCTGAAATAACTATAATAAATATAAACCACAAAATAACTATAATCAACAATTAATTACTAGCTGAACGCTGCAATGGTTTCCTTAACTTTTCTTTTTTTCAGCATTTTTTTTTAAACCAAATCTGAACCAAATAATGAAATGTGTGTATTCAACATACAGATCGGTGACTTATTAAATCATTGGTGTCATAAACAAGGCACAGTTCAATTCCATGATGAACATGAAAGAACATTTATACAAAGTTCTGCCCACCTTGTTCTTCTCCTGCTGCAGTTCAATCTGGATGTCTGTAAGTTTGGCCCTCAGTTCCTCATTGGCTGCCTGCAGGGCTGCCATGGCGTCCGTCCGCTCCCCTTTTCCCCGTCCACTGGGTGACTTCTTGGCCATGGTGGGTGGCTCTCCACAGGCCACACCCTTCCCAGGGATGACCTGAGGTTGTGAAGGATCCCGGTATGATTTTGTTCAGTGTTCAGCTACATCTTCCCACCCACCTGCAGATCACAGATAAAGACATGACACACTCAACATGGAAGGCAAGCTCGGAAAGAAATTAGATCATGTAGGTCTTACATGTGATCTTACAAACTTTCCAAAAACTGACTCTTATTATCCAGGATGCTTGAAAAAAAACCAAGATTTTCCACTTCAGTTTCTTTGAAGTAGCCCTTGCACTTGGGGCGGTAAGCTCTAATTTTCTTTTCCAAAGAATTTAAATTCACTCCAGCAAGAGTGGCTCAGAGTGATGAGATAGGCAACCTTTGCAGAATAGCTTTGGAAGCAGACCAGAGAAGTTTAAATCGAACAACTCCTCTCACACTATTTGATTCATATGGTTTTGCAAAACAGCACTGAATCCTTCCTCACTTGACTGCTAAACCTCTCAACACACATCCTCCTTTTTTATTACATGGCTCTCAGTCATGCATTAATATTCACCAGAGGATAAAGGTGGGCTTAGAACTAGCTTAGACTGGGATTTCTCTCCCACACACTAGCAAATTCATTTAGATATAGTTTAATGAAGAAAGCTCATAAAAGATTTGCATTACTGTTGTTTCTAATTACACCCTTTAATAGTTTGGGGACGTTAGACTTTTTCTCGGTAATGCTTTTTCAGTGATTTTCAATAACTTCAGAGGGAAAAGCAATCATGCTTGGGGAAAACTGTGAAATAAAATAAACTGTCAGTATGATATGGGGACAACGTTCCACAATGAAAAAAATAACAGGTCCTGCAGTGAGTTAAGTCAAATTCAGAAAGGCTTGATTATTGTAATTATAATTATAGCCATGCCATGGTGTATGGTTAGGGCTGTGATTGGACAGCCCTTGCATTTCACTGTATCACTACTGCAACACACTGATGAAAGTGAAATGCAATACATCTATGCAATAGAAGTGTGTCACTTCTGACACAAAGTCATCATTTAATTCTTAAACAAGTCTAATCTTTTGCGGATTCTTTTTCATGAAAGAGAGCAAGCGACATAAGTGCAATGCAATGAAGCTTTTGCTTTTCGGTGTCCTCCTGTAGTAAATTGAAAATCAATACCTTCCATGTATTGTGGTTTTACCCCCAGGGGTGACATGCTGTGCAAATGATATTTGCAGAGAAAAGATGCAGTACAGTCTGTAATAGAAAGGCCCCTGATCAGAGAACTTGGACCCAACCGAACTGCTCTGAGGGAAATTGGATCAAAAGGTTGGAAAGAGAGAGAAGCGTTCAACCAGCTCCATTAACCTTAGGGACAATCTGCAAGAGTCATGGTGGAGATTCTTTGAGAAATATCTGGAAAACGGACTTTATAATGAAATGTGTTATAGCTATGTAGGTTTAAAAAAAAATGCATTGTGTAATTGTTTTTTAGTTCACGTCAGAAATATTAACGTTATATACAGTGGGGTCCAAAAGTCAGAGAGGTCTAATGAAAATGCTCATTTGCAATCTTTTCTAATTTAATGCAACAATTTTAATGGCAAATTATATTACTGACAATAAAGTAACTTGAGTGAAAAGTAGAATCTTGGAAATATTTACATGAATTTCAGTTTCATAGCATTTGGTACATCCCCTTTTTTGCTTTAATGACAGTGTGCACTCCATCTGGCATGGACTCCACAAATTTGTGCAAAAACGTATGATCCATTTCAGATCAAATCCATCTGCGTGTCGTCTGAACACTTGCTTCAATAGAAGAGATTAGGCATAATGAAAATCTGACATTTGTGCAAAGCATTTAACATGGTCAATATCACAAATACTGTATGCTTACATTTAAATAGGGGCCTAGAAATTTGATGAATCTTGAATATTAGATATTCAAGATATGGAACATTTGATTTCTTGGTTTTAAAAATTTCAGAATTCTGGTCCCAGATCCTAGATTTTCAATGTGGTCTCAGATGTTTGAACCCCACTATAAATCTGAATAGACATTTATAGCCAAAAATATGATTAATTATTGCAAACAAACAAAAAAACAAACGCTAATTTATAAAGACATTTTGAAAAGATACAAAGCCCATAAGCATTTGACATGAATATAACATTTGGTGTTCTAGTATCATATCATCCATAAAACTAAAACATTTACTAACGTTACACATTAGCACACGCCCACTGATTATTATAGCGCTCTTGACTTTTTATAGTACAAGTGCAACATAACACGGAGAATTACTTCACATGAGAAACTACTCAAACTCCTCAGATTTCATTGCACTATTATTTTTTATCCTGATGCACGCCGTAATAAAACACTTTAATGTCAGTGACCCCATTAGAACCATTATAAACATTAGCTTGAAAAAATATTATTGAAACTAAAACTGTTCACTAATTGCCTAAGCGGCTTAACGGAAGAGCCCCATTACAAGCAAATCTAGTGAACGTGTCAGTGGGTGTAACTTTAAAGCATTTCAATCCAGTCTTTGTCATGAGTGGGTTTTCACTGTCAGCATCCAACACCATAAAATTGCTACTCCTTTGCTGTACTGGAAGGTGAGAGAGACTGAAACATATGCTCTCTCTGTGGTTGAGAGCTGGAAAGGATATCGAGGATTTGTCATATTTACAGAGATGCAGCTCTCGCCAGTTCAATAATTACCCTTTACTCGTCCAGTAAAATGAATATTTGAATAATGTAGAAGGAAGGCACATGCCGAACCAAATTCTTTTTTTTTTTTTAGAGACATAGCAGAGAGAGGTATAAGTGTAAGAATACAAGTGTGTGCCATGATGTGTTCAGGAGGAGACCTTTTGGGTATTTTTGAAATTAATGTATCACTTTATCATGTTAATGTTGTTGAGAATTAAGATAAAAACAACAATAACTAAATAAAAATTCACCCATTCACTCAAAATGTATATGAAATGTACACTATATGCCCAAAAGTATGTGCCCATTCCAACACCATGGGTATTAACACGGAGTTGGTCTTCTCTTGCTGTCATAATAAGCTCTACTCTTCTGAGAAGGCTTTCTAGAGTTTAAAGCATGGCTATGGGGATTTGTGCTCATTCATCCGATAGACCATTAGTACGTTCAGGCACTATCTAGTGAGAAGGCCTGGTCGACTTTCCAATTCATCCCAAAGATGTTCAGTGGGGTTGAGATCAGGGTTCTGTGTAGGCCGCTCAAGTTCTTCCACTCCAATTTTGGTAAACCATGTCCTCATAGATCTTGCTTTGTTCACAGGGGCATTGTTCTGCTGGAACAGGTTTGGGCCTCGTACTTCCAATAAGGGAAATTGCAATGCAACAAGATACAAAAACATTCTATGTAATCGTGTGACACCAACTTTGTAACAGTAGTTTGGGGAAGAACCACATACTGTGGTGTCCATATACTTTTGGTCATATAGTGTAATACCAGTTAAACTAAAATGTCAAAATTGATCAGATATAATCTTTACCTTGGTGTAACAGTGCAGGATTTGAGAGGTATGTATATGTATGTCAGTGGATATAATATTTTAAAGCTATAGTAAATACTAGTTATAGAGTGCACTATATAGGTAGTAGACAGCTATATCTGATTCAATTTTCACCGATATATAGTGCTAGCTTTCATACTGCTAGCACATGGAGTGCTCCCTGGTGGATACCCCTGATACAATCCAGACCTGTCTCGCTTTCTAATCTGCAACGATTTGCTAATGTTAAGGCTTCATGGTTGCAGAATCTATGCTATCATAATGCTATCATAACATTTTTGTTAAGATCTCTTAATCTCTGCCTACTACGTTTTCAAGTTTCATGTTGGATTAATATAATGCTAGCTGAAACCAATATATTTGAAGAATCCCACCAAAGTCATCCAAGTGAGCACAATTAGACCACAGCACCACAATGCAGTGCAAATGATATTTGCAGAGAAAAGATGCAGTACAGTCTGTAATAGAAAGGCTCCTGATCACACAACTTGGACCCAACTGAACTGATCTGGAGGAAGTTGGAATGAGAGAGAGAAGAGTTCAACCAACTCCATAAACCTTTTGGACAGCCTGCATGGGTCATGGTGGAAAACTGTTTTTTAGTTCATGTCAGAAATATATCTAGTGAAAACGCAACAATTGTCATTACAAATTATATTATTGACATGAATTTCAGTTTTACACATTCCCCTAAGCCACCGTGCCCCCATGACAAACTACTAAGATTTCAACTAAATCCAAATGAGCCCAACAATAAATAAATCCGAATAATTAATAACGACATTAATTATTATTTTCATACAAAAAATAAATGTCAGCTCTTTGTCTGTTCAACAGATTCACAGATAAAAATGTAAACAATTTCTGTGTAAATTGAGATTTTTTTTTTTACATTTTCTATGTAGAAAATACAACCTCTTTGGAAAAGCTTTAAAGCCCATGTGCCAAGTTCCTGAAACTGGCATGCTTAAAACATGTGCAAGAAATCTGAGACATTAAATTTATCTCACTTGTTGGCAAATGGATGTTGATAAATGGGCTTAATAATCCAAATGCTAAATGCGTGTGTATGCCAGCATGTGTGCTTTTATGTTTGAGCAGGATCTATTTTGCTCTGTGACAAACTCACAGCAGTAAGTGAATTTAGTACAATACTTCAATGACACCACTTTAATTCAGAACTCACAATTTCTTGGCCTGGTCACCCTTCACCAGGGTCTTGTAGTTTCAGCATTTCTGCATGAATCCACAGTATGATTAATTATATGTCCTAACAGTATGTGTTTGGTTGAAATGTATTGGTTAATATGGAACAATGCGAATGATAGTTAATAATTACTATACCCCGGTGCTGTTGTATAATTTTTCAGCTCACTCATAGGGCATTGCGTGGCTAATAATAAACAGAGGGGTGTGGGGGGGAATAACACTCTTTAGACCATGCTGTCATACCTTGCGGTTTTAATCGTTGCACAGCACACATTGATGTGTATATTATCTTAGTATAACAGCACAATTCATTAACTATAATGCTCTCCTTAATACTTCATCATTTCTATAGTAATAACCTAAACAGGGTCTTGAATGCCAGACTCTCCACAGATTTAAAAAAAAAAAAAAAAGAAAAAAAAAAAAACATTTTTGGAAGAAGTCCCCAGTGTTTGTGCTTTGCAAACGTGAGAGGTAAAGCTGTAACTTTAAGGTTTCTGACACAGGACAGTCTTCAGGACAGAGGACTACAAGCAACTGTGCATTGCTTTGTCTCATTAATATCAAGAAAGAGGAAAAAAGAGAGGCTGGTGAAGAAGTTTTACATACTGTACATGATGAACAGAAATTGTTTCGTGGAAGTATCACAATATAATATTTAGCTATAAATGGTTAAAATGTACGATGGCTAAAAAATGCTGTTGTATTAGAGGAATAAAACACTGCGTGAGTGGCCGTATCAAACCACCTCGACGTTGATTAGTTTCCTAAAACATTATATATTAACATATGAACATTATGTTCATATGGACACTGGACTATAAGCATGCAGGATCTTTTAATTCTCAAAAAAAGATGGATGAATTGGTCTTCCTATGTGAACAAAAGTGTTCAGAATAACAGGCCTGCAGCATATTTTGTCTATAAGAGGGGGAGTACTTAGTGGCTCATATTTTGGTCAGAATAGAGGTAATCCCTCTAACGGCTCAGTGGGATGGGGGGGGTGGGGGTGGGGGCTTACAAAACAAACAACACTGCATAAAAATAGCCTTGTAACACAATCTGCTCAGACTGGTCGGACTCTGTGTTGCTTAAATATACGTTCTATTCTTTCAACCCAGAAACCGTGACAGCCCATAAGGACTGCTTTTGACAACAGAAACATGAGCTACATTTTAACGAGTCGTGAGCACACTGCTAGACAGCTTGAGGCCCCTCAGTAATGTTCATACTGTTTAAACAATTTAATCCCAACAGAAAGCATAGCAACCATTGTTTAATTAAAGAAAATTTTTCTCATTTCTGAAATTGTGTCAATGCAAAAAATCAATGCCCCATGTCAACAACAGATAATGTACTGAAGGTCATTTTTTGCAGACACATTAACCCTGGTGGTAATGGATTAAACACAGCCACTAGGGGGTTGCTATTGAATTCTTTCCTTACTTAGCATTGAGAATGCTGTTTGTGTCTATAATATCAATTCCTCTACATCTCTTTGTGAATCTGGGCATCTGAGTTAGTACAGCATGAGGAAGCATTTCTACGTGTTCTTAAAGCAGATGTAATATTTATTTTCTTTAGAACTTACAGTATGTGGTGAGAATACATTTTTAAACTATATTTGCCATATTTAATCAAATCCAGTATGTCATGCTTTTGCATTGTATTTTGTATCAGAACAAAACGTTTATTGCAGACTGAATGTATTTCAGAATGAAAGTTTCTTGGTCACCCAAGAGTGAAACGAAATATACATATGAGTTTCTGTCCTCCCTGAAGCACAAGCCATATTTAAAACTGAAAGACTTAAAGTCTAATCAATAATCTAATCTATTCTACATGTGATAGTTCCCTAAGCAGTAAGTGCTGAGAGATTCTGAAAACCACAGCTGTGAACACTCTAGTCAAAACCCAGACAGTTTCCCTGCTCCGAGATTGAATTAGAGGATGATGGTGTGGATCATAAATATGCAGCTAAATGTGACAAAAAAACAAAATAAACAAAAACCATAATACATAAATAGGGTGCCTCACACCTGCAGGGTTGGGGGTTCAAATCATGCATCATGTGCACTTAGTTTGCATGTTCTCCCCATGCTTTGAGGGTTTCCTCTGGATACTCTGGTTTCATCCCCCAGTCCAACGACATGTGTTGTAGGTTGAGTGACATTTCCAAATTGTCCTTAGTGTGTGTAATGTGTGTACAATTGTGCACTGTGATGGATTGACACCCGCTTGTGCCCTGCCTTGTACCCAGAGTTCCCGGGGATAGGCTCTAGGCTCCTCCACAACCCTGTGTAAGATAAGCGGTATGGAAAATGGATGGAAAAAATAACCAAATAAAGTGAATTATGCTGTCTGTAATAGAAAAGGAAAAAAATGTAAAATGCAATAAATGTCATTCTCAGTAAGATTCACCCACAGTGATTGTGTGGACTGGAAAAAAATCCCCCCAATATTAATATCCAAGACTTGTTCTGTGTCTGATGTATCCTGCTTTAGTTTTGCTTTGGAGCTAATATTTAAGAGAAGCCTGTAGCCTCCAGGGCATTATCTTGCAAATATCCATGTTGTGCCATCATGTTAGAGATTGTTGTAACTTTAACGTAAGACATTGCATTCATTCATTCATTAATTTGTTTGTTTATTCTCAGTAACTACTTAAATGCTGGTCAGAGTTATGGTGTATCTGAAGTCTATCCCGAAAACGGTGCGTGTGAAGCGGGAATAAACCATGCACAGTATCCCGTCTTGCACACACATCTTCACACATTGATTCACCCCTTGGGGCAATTTATAGCAGTCAAACCACCTTTTGGCATGTTTTTGGCTACCATTGGTGTGTGACTGTGTGTGTGAATGGGTGAATGAGACACACTGTAAAGTGCTTTGGATAAAAGCGCTATATAAGTGCGGCATTTACCATTATTTGGTAGGAGGGAGGAAACTAGAGAACCTGCAGGAAACCATGACTTAATCCATGTCAATTTCTTCAGTAATCTCAAGTAGACTTGTTTATGTGGTTCATGCTGGATGACTTATTGTTATTTATAAAAGATGAACAAAGTTAGATTTCAAAGCATAAAATAGTAGTAGCCAGAATAATTTCCTTCAAGCAGGAAAGTAGGTTTTAAGATGATGGTTCAACTTGAACTCAATTTAACATGTCATTTAATAGCCAGACTAATTTGGAGGTGAATTAGAAGTTCTAATTTGTTCAAATAATGTTACACATCCAATTAGATTTGTAGCTAGAATTTTTTTATATGATTTTATTTTATCAAGTATTGCATGCGCCTACACCCTGTGTTCTCCCCTTGAGTTTATCCGGTTTCCTCCCCCAGTCCAAATAAATGCACTGTAAGCTGATTGGCCTTTACAAATTGTCCATAGTGTGTGAATGTGTGTGTAAATGTGTGTGCGATTGTGCCCTGCAATGGGTTGGCACCCCATCCAGGGTGACCCCCTGCCTTGTGCCCCAAAGTTCCCTTTGCTGCATGCATGTACAACCAGGTTTAATCTAGATTGTGTAGGTTGAAAAAAAACAGTTACATTAATTTAGACCACCTGGTAAAAAGCTAGGAGTGAGATGGCAGAGGGTTTGTGATATGGAAGATAAGGAGGAATGAACAATGTTTGTTTTGTGCCACACACAATTCATGAATGTACCTGCCTAATACTCAGGAAAGCATATTGTTTGGAGGAGATATGACATAAGTGTAATGTTATTATTATTATAAACTCCCCAACTAGAATCCCCCCAGTCTCGGCCATTTCCACCACTGGCTAGACCATCCATCCATTTTCTGTACCACTTATCATACACAGGGTCGTAGGCCTGGAACCTATCCCAGGGCACGAGGCAGGCGGATGCCCAGGATGGGGGCCAGCCTATCGCAGGACACAATCGCTCACACACTCACATAACTATTCACACACTACGGACAATTTGAAATGCCAATCAGCCTACAGTGCATGTCTTTGGACTAGGGGAGGAAACCAGAGTATCCGGAGGAAACCCCCGAAGCACAGGAAGCATATGAAAGATCCACGCACGCTGGGTGGAGTCGGGAATCAAAACCCCAACCCCGGAGGTGCGATGCAAACATGTTAACCACTAAGCCACCATGCCTGCCCTCCGTCTAGACTAGACTGAAATGTTAATCAATAATAAATCTTATACCTAAAATTGTCTACAGTTTTCAGTGACAAAAATGTCAGCTGTTTCCGATGACTAAAACTAGACTAAAATATTTAAGGTACTCTTTGACAAGATACTAAAATGCTAAGACTTTTAGTCAACTAAAACTTATCTTAAAAACAAGATAAGGTTGACCAAATATGATTAAAATGATCAAGGACATTTTATATGGGACTAAGACTAAGTAAAAAAAAAAAAAAAAAAATGCTATGAAAATTAGCACTACTACACACAGCATGAGTGTGTGTGTGTGTGTGTGTGTGTGTGTGGGTGTGTGGGTGTGTGGGTGTGTGGGTGTGTGGGTGAGGGTGTGTCCATGCGTCAGTGAGTCGATTATAAATTCATTCCCCAAAAGCATGAACAACAGTATAAAATCATGACTTACAGCCCAATCATATTGCAGCTAAATGCTCACATTCTTCCCCATTTCTGCATTCATGAGCTCTTACATTCTTGATGCAAATTATTCCTGGCACTATGAAGCGCTAGTGAAATTGGTCTAATTGGGGTCTTGTGCAGTCTCAGAAAACAGGAAGTCACTTTAAAATATGTAATTGAAGCAACAACTTCAATGTAGCCTTGATATTTTCAGGTCAAGACTGCAGTGCAGGTAATTAGGAACTTATCCGTGCTTTAAAAAAGCATAGTTCGATGATGACTGAAGATTGTGTGAAATGAAACGATGTTTTAGTGCTGCCTAATATTGATTACTATTGATCAGATCTCAGGTTCTTGATGGAAATTATCCTGTTATAGTGGTGTTTGAAAGTTTGGGAACACGCTAGAAATTTCTATTTTTCTGCATTAATGACTCAAAACATAGTCCTAAAAGTAGACAAAGAGAACCCAATTATACAAACGAGACAAAACTATTATACTTGGTCATTTATTTATTGAAGGAAATTATCCAGCATTACATATCTGTGAGTGGAAAAAGTTTGTGAACCTCTAGCAGTTAATTTGAAGGTGAAATTAAAGTCTGTTTTTTTTTCAATCCATGGGAAGACAATCAGGCATGAGTGAGCACCCTGTTTTATTTAAAGAACATGGATCTATCAGAGTCTGATGTACACAACACATATTTGTGGACGTGTATCATGACACGAACAAATGAGTTTTCTGAGGATTTCAGAAAAAGAGTTGTTGATGCTCACCAGGCTGGAAAAGGTTCCAAACTCATCTCTAAAGAGTTTGGACTCCACCAATCCACAGTCAGACAAATTGTGTACAAATGGCGGAAATTCAAATCATTGTTACTGTCCCCAGGAGGGATCGACCAATAAAGGTCACTCCAAGAGCCAGACATAATAGTTTGCGAGGTCACAAAGGAACCAAGGTAACTTCTAAGCAACTAAAGACTTCTCTCACATTTTCTAATGTTCATGTTCATGAGTCCACCATCAGGAGAACACTGAACACCAATGGTGTACATGGCAGGGTTGCAAGGAGAAAGCCACTGCTCTACAAAAAGAATATTGCTGCCCATCTGCAGTTTGCTAACAATCACGTGGACAAGGCAGAAGGTTGTTGGGGAAATGTGTGGTGGATATATGAGAGCAAAATATAACTTTTTGGTTTAAATGAAAAGCGTTAAAGGAAAACACTGCATTCCAGCATAAGAACATTATTCAATCTGTTAAATATGGTGGTGGTAGTGTCATGGTTTGGGCCTGTTTTGCTTCACTGGGCCAGTATGGCTTTGCCATCAGCAAATTCTGAAGGAAAATGTCAGGACATCTGACTGTAAACTGAATCTCAAGCGACAGTGGGTCATGCAGCAAGACAACAATCCTAAGCACACAAGTCATTATACTAAAGAACAGTTAAAGAAGAATAAGGTTAATGTTTTGGAATGGCCAAGTCGAACCCTCCAACATCCCAGAGTTGAAGCTGTTCTTTACTGAGGAACGGGCTAAAATTCCTCCAAGCCAATGTGCACGACTGATCAACAATTACTGGAAATTTTTAACTGCAGTGATTACTGCACAAGGGGGTCAACACCAGATACTGAAAGCAAAGGTTCACATACTTTTGCCACTCACAAATATGTAATATTGGATCATTTTCCTCAATAAATAAATGACCACGTCTAATATTTTTCTCTCAATTGTTTAATTGGGTTCTTTTTGTCTACTTTTAGGAAATCTGATGATGTTTTATGTCATATTTATGAAGAAATATAGACAATTCTAAATTGTCACAAACTTTCAAGCACCACTGTATGTGACTTATTTTGCCTTTTGGATGTTATATAGTATGTAGCAGATATGTACAGGTGACGTTGTGAAACTTGCTACAAAAACGTACACTTTGTGTCAGTAATGATCTATCTGACACCAGGCTTAAGTGGTGTCTCATACGTAAAGGAATACTCTACTTTTCAACCTCATCTCTATCTAACACAGATATCTAACACATCTGTAGTGCATGTGTAATTACCACAAAGAATAATTTTCATGTAATAATAAGAAAATGAAAAACCTGCTTACTTTAAACTCACTTACAATATACAACTGAGGTCATTATTGATTATTATGTTGTCTTCTGTGAAACATTTAAATATCTTATGTAGCTTGTGAAGGGCAGTACTAAATGAAAAAAATCCCAAGATCTTCAAACAAAATTATAACCATTTACACTGATCATCCTGTTAAAAAGTTTACACCCCCAGCTCTTAATGTAGTGTGTTGCCTTCTTGAGCATCAGTGAATGTTTCCACCTTTTGTAATAGTTGTGTATGACCTCAACATCATATAGCCGCTGTTGGAAAGGGGTTAAATATGGAGAAGATGCTGGAAAACCAAAGAATGTGCAAGAAGTGCAGGATTGTTTCTGAAGAACAGTGGGCAGTTGATCTGTCATGAACAACCATCACAAAACAAAACTAAATAAAAAAACAGTTGCTGAACTTCCAGGTAACAACACACAGTATTCAGAATCGAGCGGATGTAAACTTTTGAACTGGTTCATTTGTGTAGATTCAGTTATTATTGTGTCTTGTGGACTATAGGTAAACATCTGTTATGTTAAATAGCTTATTCAGGGCTAAAAAAAAAAAAAAAATGCAATTTTTATGATCCCTCTTATTTATTTATTTATTCTTAACATTTTGCAGATTCTGTAAGGCGAATGTAAAGTTATGACCTGAACTCTATAAAGGAAATCTAAGGGAAGTTGTTGAATTCAGTTGATAATCACTGAATAAACCCAAATATTTAAACCAAACACTTGCATTAAACATGTAATAACAAACTTGCAAATTTCCAACACTGATACAAGGCAATTTTGCTTAATTATCACTTCTGAAAGATATTGAGGCATGCATTATTTGGCAGCAACTGAGGCACAAATTTGTGTTTATTGATGCCCTTGCCTAATTCCATTCTAAGTGAGTTTCAAAAACTCAGTAAATTGATTTTCTGTTCTTGTCTCAGTACAAATCACGTAACTTTGATATGTATAGTTCCTTTTTCTTTTTTTTTTTTTTTTTTTTTTACAGAAGACATTTTCACAAAGAAATCCTTGAAAGCACAAGAGGAAAAAATCTTGAAAGGAACCAGGATCAAAAATTAATCCCATTCTCTTCTGTCAGACACCAGATGGTAAGATTATAAATCATTACAGTATTCAGCTGTAGAGGGATAAATGCAAATAGTACTAAGGGAGTTGAAAGACTGTTCAGAACAAGTATATTGTAGATAAGAGGCCTGGGATGAGCACAGAGCAGTTTGTATGATTACAGCAGCAGTTTATAGGTACAAATCTACAGTGTCCTGAGACTTGTGCATGAAAGAGCAAAATAATGCAGGAAAATGTGTAAAATTATTTTAGGTAAAACATATTATATATAAATTATAATAATTTATCTTAATATATGTCAGATTATCTGAATTTGTCCAGAGCACTTGAGTGGAAAAGCATTCAAGTTTCTTGGTAGAGAATATAACATGTGATACCAGAGGCAAAATGGCTGCAATAAAGCTTTCTCTCTGTCCTTAGTTTCACTAGAAGTGTGATGAACGTTGTGATCGGCTCTGCTCAGCTGAGATGGATACATTTTATGGATCATTGCATAAGGTGAAAGGGAAATTATTCCTGGCATCGGTCTGCTTGGAAAGGCTTATGGTGCAGCTCTATTACATACAAGAGGCTGGGATAACAGCTTAATAACTACCAAGTACCAAAGACAAGCAAACACCCAACATTGTTAGATAGGCATAGTTTAGATAGGATGTTAATTTAGTTAGTAATGGAATACTACAGCCTTGTTCACCCTAATATTATATATATAAGTGTGTGTGTGTGTGTGTGTGATTACAGCAGGCAAGAATTGCATGTTCTCAACACCCAGTTATCATGGAAGTCATAAGGGCAGTTGTTGAGTCTGTGGGTGCATCTGAAATCTGAAATTGCATACTGTGACAGTACCTACTGCATTTGATTCAGTAACTATTGTTCGGCTGTTTATACAGTATGTACTGATCAACATATGTGTGTGGTATGAAAACAATCCGGACGTACTACATCCACCATGTTGGCATTGTCATGTGACTTACAATTTCAAAAGAGCCGACGTGCTGCGTTCTGCCATTTGTGATTCTGAAAGCTGTTCCTCGCCAGTCCCGCTACCTTATAGCACAGTATACACAGTGTCCAGTGGTTCCATACTGCAAAACTCCATACTGGGCAGAAGCAATAGGTCATCTGGGTATTTCTCACTTGCTATTTAATGAATATTGACAATTCGGACATATTACTCCTTCAGCGTATTGTTTTTCGCATACTGTATAGTAAGGTAGTACGGACATTTGGATGCTGCCTGTGATTCAAACTGAAACAGATTTGTAGAATTTCTTCAGTCAAAGATATTAGTAAATTAAGCTAGTCTTTTCGGATATCGGATTTTTATTTCAGAAGGAAGAATTTATGTTTGCGTGTTACCAACTTGATGCATAAACATGGAATTAAAAGCACGGAAGTTTCCATCTGATGATGTGCAAATACCACAAAACCTTTAGGGAAGTGAACGTAACTGTAATTTACTTTGTATTGTTTTGCTCCAGTGTTTAAAAGGTAGAGAACAACAGCTTTGATAAGACTTTCTCATCACAAGACCTCTATTGCAAGTATCACAGCTGTAGTTAAATATTATTTCATTGTATTATCACATTAAGTTTATCTACAGAATTCAACGACTGCCCTTTAGACTTCCATTATAAGTGAATTTTGAGTCAACATGTTTTCTGTTTTGTGGTGTGGGTGTTTTTCTCTTAATACAGAAAAGACTGTGTTGAAATGATTGTCTGTTGTAATCACTCACACACTACAGATACAGTAGATAAAGATTAGTTGGGAAAATGCTGGAGTATAACTTTAAAAAATGATGCTTAAAGCAAATATCAGCATTTTAATCACAACAGGTTTAAAACAGCTCAGTATACTGAATGCTTAAACATATTCAAATGTTTCTACGAGGCAAAAACGGAGCATGACTGTGAAATATGCTAAACAAACAGATTTGCAGCTAGTTGCAGGCTGAATTACACAAAAAAAGGTCTCATCATTCAAATTATTCAAAGGCTTGAGATTAGCGGAGAACAACACTGCTTCGACAAAAACCTCATGATAAACAGCGAGAGAATTTCCCAGAGTGGCACGGATTGTAGGATTAGTGCTAGTCTGCATGAGACTATTGGGACACAAGGGTAATTTAACCCTTGAATCACATCGAAGCACTATGACTCAGCATGTTTTGCATTAGTAAGGGCATTCATGGTGTAGTTTTCATTCATAATTTATTTTCAAACATACAGCACTATGAGCAGCATGTGTGAAAGCGCATCAGTAATTGAGAAGGTGGTGATTTATACCCCCCGAGAGCCTGGGGCAGGTCAAAAATCATGTGATTGAGCTCACCATTCAGATTCATTCATTATGATGAGGGAACACATGCATTAGCGGTTACTTTATGTTAGAGCTGGGATTTCGTTATGATGTCATATATTGTAGTTCTTCAGGTGCAGACGCATTTTAAATCAGATTACATGTGCAGCGTCGGTAGTAATTACAAGCAAGAATATATAAACCTTCTCAAATAACAGAAGAGAATAATAATCAAAAATAGCAAATAACAGAAGAGAATAATAAAAAGAATGAATTAATGAATGAATAAGTAAACAAACTAACTAATAAATAAATAAATAAATAAATAAATAAATACAACGTCTCTGCTGTGGTCTAGAATGAATATTACATTCAATAGTTAATGTTTTTTATTAAGTAGTTATTCAAAAAGTTATTCTTTTTTAAAGTGGGGGGAAAGGTGTTTACAGTTGATCTTCTAAGAATATCACATTACCTCAGATAGAACCAGAATGTCTGGTTTTGTATTTAAAATGACTCTACTGCGATAAAACCACCACAGCAAACATCCATGAACATACAAACTAAATCTGAATCTGAGAGCCATTATTGTGCCTTTAACATTTTAGAGCCAAACTCACAAACTACTTGATCAGGTGACCTCTGTTAACACTAATCAATACTCAAATGAGAATCATCCATTTTCCATACCACTTACTCTACACAGGGTCACGGGGAGCCTGGAGCCTATCCCAAAGAACTCTGGGCACAAGACGGGGGACACCCTGGATGGGGTGCCAATACATTGCAGGGCACAATGAAACCGGAGTACCAGGAGGAAACCCCCATTGCTCAGGGAGAACATGCAAACTCCGTGCCCACAGGGTGGAGGTGGACCCCCAACCCTGGAGATGCAAGGCAAACGTACTAACCACTAAGCCACCAATGATATTTAAAAGTTAAATGTCTTCATTATAGTTAATTATACAGCCATAATGGCAAAAATGTCTCCGCAATCTGATCAGATAATTCAGTCTTTTACAGCGTGCCAACGTCAGCATCATATTAAATCAATATGACACATGCATGAAAAAACAAAACTGGACGCAATGCTGGACCATGAAATTCTATCAGAACCAGGAATTTAAAAAACAGACAGGTCAACTGAGGAGAACTAGCCTTTAGCCAATCTCACAGAAGTTTAAAAATAACCCAAGAGTTGGAGCTTTATTGCTGTGAAATGTATTTACTAAGCTGTTGCAGCTAAACAGTATCTGATACAGAATCTGAATTTCCTGTGTGCAATGGCAGCTTGCAGTCCAGCAGGCCGTGATCGAGATCGTTAACAGTTAAGCTATAACTCCATGACATACAAAACGCATATGATCCCTGCTATCACAGAAATAAAAAATAAAAAAAAAACACAGTTGTGCTTAAATGCATGCCGAGAACATCAAGAACACCAACCTGCAGATCCTGATCCTGCTGCGTTTTCAATCTGCGTGCTGCGTGCGGATCCTCCGTCATCCTCAGTGAGTCGTAGCACACGCTCTGAAACGAGAACGGATGTGCTGTCATGCCCAGAGCTTCATACGGACGTTTCAGCATTCCCCTGTTCTCCTCTCATCTCCTCTTATATCATTTCATCTCATTGTATCTGCCCGGCTCTGCAAAGGCACAGAGGATGGATGCAACACCAAGGACAGCCGGCTTCACAACTGTGCCAGGGTACAATGATTCATCAGAAAGAGCAACAGTCAGGAGGAAACAGGAGAATAGACAAGAAATCAGAATTGCGGAAGGATGAGTTTTAGAGTGGATGATTCCTGAAGGAGAGAGAGAGAGAGAGAGAGAGAGAGAGAGAGAGAAAGAGCAGGGCTGGGCGCTTACCATAAACACACCCCCAACCCTGATGGAGCGAGGGATGAAGCTGGCAGCAGAGTGGAGGAGAGGAAAAGAGGAGGAGGTGATGGAGGAGGTGTTTGAAGCACACACACATACACATACAAGCACACACATATACACAGAGGACCTCAGCAGTGTGTTGCAAAACACACTGTTGAGATGCACGATGCTGTGAGCTCAGATCCTGTCATCTCCTGGGGTGCTCAGTGTGTGTGTGTGTGTGTGTGTGTGTGTTATAGAGAGAACTCGTGGCTCTTTTCACCACCTGCTGGCCACCACACTGGATGACAGGGGGAAAAAATACATACACACATTCACCAAAAATTATTAAAATAATAATAATAATTTAAAAATAAAAACCACAACAAATCTAGCATAGATGACACATGTCCATCATGTCCAGCTCATTAACCTCTGTTACACTGGAGTAAAAAAAGGACGTCACCTAGAACTGATTGTGTGAACCTAAATTGTATAACAGAAATAAACACACACAAACAGCCTTCCACTCCTGTAGGTGGTGCTAAAGAGACTTGGTGCCATTCTGGTGACACACATTATAGGATGGTGAAAGAAGATTTACATTTCACATCATTTTGCATGATAGTACATTTCCTATAAGAACCAAGAATGAGGATAAATCTGTTAGTTGTTTGAATAGATCTAACTAGAGTACCGGAAGTGCCTCCTGTAGTAGCATGCGCGCACACACACACGCACACACACACAAACCTTTTTAAAGGAATATGTTCTCTAGACAAAATATTAGTTATGTGTCTCATTTATTTCCTAACACTTGGTTACTCCTCTAATTGCCAGCGTTTGTTACCATCACTACATTTTTAATGAGCATGTTACACTTACAGAGAGTCCAAAAAGTCAGGTACTTCATGTTGGGTTTATTATTTAAAACATATGCTCTGCATGTTGACCCTCACACTCTGCACATATCCTCAGCCACCGTACCATGTTTTTGTGGCTTTTGCGCACCATATTTCCACTTGTGCCAGACTTTTTGGACACTGTTATTTTATTTAGTACAGAGAATCACATGTAGCAACATATAAGTTCATTTGGGGATGTGCTAAAATGGTGTACAATTGTACGTTTTCTGGGTCACACTCTATTACGTCTATCTAATACCCATGCAGTTTTAAATACACTGTAATTACATTGTAATTACAGTGTAATTACTCAGGATGTCGCATATGAATTAGTCATACTTACAGTATATTATGTCAATACACGTGCATCACTTTCCGCCACACAAAAGTGTCTTGAGCATTGTAGCACGTTACATCTTTAAAACACAAAGTAAATTTGCATAACAAGACGAGTAATTATATTTGTATAAACTGCAGGTTTATACAATTTCTCATTGCAGATGTATGTAGTTACTTGTACTGCAACCAATCATGAAATGACAACTTACCCAACATTTAACCAGCTGTATTGCTTATGTAATATCTTTCCAAATGATTGATTGGTAATACGACAGTACTTACACAGGAAAAGTAGAGGAAGAATTTAGTTCCAGTGCAAGGAGATGCTGTGAGATGCCATTTTGGTTTTCCTGTTAGTTATCACATTGTAGCAAATGTTGTAAGCAATTCCATAAAATTTGCAATAATTAATTCAATAATTACTGTGTAGTGAGTTTACTGTCAGTTTACAGATTTAAGAACAGACCTTAATGCTTACAAAAGCATTTACATAGTTAAAATGGTCAAGAAACACGTATTGTGCTTACAAAACCAGACATGGTAAAACTACAGGAAATCGTTACTCAAGTAAAGTGCAGTTACTCATCAAAATAAATAGTCTGGTGAAAGTTGAAGTCCAACTTCAAATTCAAGTCTTGCATTTATTTATAAAATGAATGCAAACTTACAATAAAGACTTCCAAATGAAAAATACATCTACCTCAAACTGTGCACTGATTTTAAATAATAATTTACTGATGGTAAATCAGTGCCCCTTTCACCTAGCAACTAAGTTGGAAAACATTAATGAAGGCTAACGACAGGTTTATTACTTATGTCTTAAGTTTTAGCCAGCATGATAACTCTGACTATACAAACTAGCTGAATGCTAATTGCTAGCTGTCACAATATAAACAGCCTTGTTAAATAAAAAGTGTTCATAACAGCAGATGAATTACAGTGATCTGTATTAGGCCTGTTAGGTTCTGCTCTTAAATATTTGTTTAGAATTAAAAAAGAAAGAAAAAAAATCCTTTAAAATGTCACATTATGACTTTACAAATAAATTGCTATAGGGAAATGTAGGGATGTAGCATTAAATACAGAGTGTTCTTTAGAAATGTAATGACTGAAATAAAATGTATTAGGTGAAAGAAGAAACAGATAAAGTATGGATAATTGAAGAAAAAAAACCCAGACTTTAGTAGGTATTTGTACTTCTACTCCTCACATCTGTATATAACTGATACACAAGTATTTACATAAGATGCATTACTGTTATCTATTTGTAAAGCAAATTCATACATATTGGAGACACAACAGAAAGAAGGACCAAGAATTTGAATCTCCATCACTGCCAAAACATTTTATTTAAGTTAACTGAAGGTCATTCACGGCCCACTGATATTATAAACATTAATTACAAATGGTTTTGTTGGTGCCTGACTTTCTCAGTCGGTACAGTGGGAGACTCTTAATCTCAGGATCATGGGTTTGAGCTCCACCCTGGGAACCAAACCCGGCCACTGGGGTTCCACAAGCTAGTGCCCTCTCAGTGCCGATCCCAAGCCAGATAGGATGGAGGGTTGTGTCAGGAAGGACATCCAGCGTAAAAACTGTGCTAAATCCAAGAAATATGCAGATCAAAAACCGTTTTTTAGGTCATTCATCTTTAAAAATAAATAAATAATATTTAGTTATTTAATGTGATGATTAATTGATTCTTTTAACCCCTAAGTTTACCCCCTCCCTTATGTTTTTTTTTTAAACCCTACAATGGCTCTTAGACCTCTACTCTGTGCACTTTTCTTCCCAAGAGCTCAATTATAAATCTTATATCAAGCAGAGAACAATAGAAGTAATACATCGCTTTGCTTGAGTCTCCCTCATTTCTAAGTCGCTTTGGATAAAAGCATGTGCTAAGTGAATCAATGTAAATGTATTTAATTCATTAGTTAATTTAATTAGTATAATTAAGTTGAAAGAGGAAGAACAACTACAAAGGTTTGTTCTAAGAGGTCATTCATCTAAATCATCTGATTCATCTAAATTTGGGTCATTAAATAAGTAAATAAATAAATGACGTAATTAGTTAATTAATAGAAGTGAAAAATAAAGCAAGCGATTTGTAGAAACGTGTCCCACCAGCACGATTTAATAACCCCTTCTAAAACCCACTTGTAATGCGGCCTACCTATTCAATGTTTTTATTTCGTTTTCGTGCAATCTGGCAACCGTGTATATTCCAGCTCTTGGTATTTTGCGCAACCTCGTTTGGAGTTCACAGATCTCGTGGGCGGTGCTTAGCAGTTCTCAGCCTGACGGGCGGTTATTTGCACCAATCAGCATGCACCAGCAGAACAGCTGAGGGTGACGTCACGTGTTTGCTCAGGTTTTGTATTGAAGTTGCACCGATTCGGTACTGAGTCACATGAACACACGTGTGTGTGTGTGCTGTCTATGCGGCATTAAAGAGTAAAAGTGAAGCAACTAATGCTGATTCTCTGTAAATCTGTCTCGTCTGAACACGACCAGGCGCGTCCGAGCTTTTGACTTTAATCCAGATAAATAGCAGTTTGAAGGAGATTGTGTGTGACTGGGGCCTTTCTGCCGTCATGTCGACAGAAAAACAAAGTCTTCCCGAGGAAAATCTGCAAGGTAAAAACTAAAAATAATCCTAATTGTTTACCACGTCATACAATACAATATTATAATATGAATGAATATTTCATCACGTCAACATGAACGGAGGCATTTAACCATAACTATTTTATAATAACTATTTTTTTTCTTCTTGCTTCGAAACATTGTAATATTTGTAAATAAGCATTTGCTATAAACACACATGAATGGCGCGGTGACGTCACAGCTGTCAATTAAATGTCAATCAAAGCCGTTGAGGTTACTGGTGTATTTCATATTTCTATTTTGTAATCGGTCATCTGAAATCTGTCATTTGTGACACGCTTTGTGTTAACACCGACAACAACAATAACAGCATGGAGGGACAAGCACATTCCTCCATTCAGAGTATGACGCTAGAAAGGCGGGGTCTGTGCCGTGATCTGATTGGCTGATGAGCACACGATGACCGAGAAGAGCTATTTCCAGCCTGTATTTACACCAGCTCAGACACACCTGTCCTTTGTTGATCTGGTGCCCTTCATCCCTGAGCCATACTGTTATACCGCTTCTTAATTGGTGTCTCAATAGCATTTTGTCCATTCTTGAGACGATATCAAGCGTCGTCTAATGTTGACCTCACAGTACCCAGAGTAAATGAACTCGGTCTCTGAGTCTTTGTTGCCTTTCCAGATGTAATAGTTGAGCTGTATGTCCTCTATTCATGTACATGATCTTTACGCATGCCCATGGCAGAAGAAAAATCAGACCCAGAATATCAGAGCAAGATCAGCCCTGCTACTGATATTTAGTATGAAAAACTGAGCGTCTATAACCTTGTCACTCTACATACTTTTTTTTTCTTTCTGTTTCTACTAGCACCGCACTTCAAGCCCATCGAGCCATGACTACCCACCGCCCTTGTTATATGACAAACTAGAGTGAGAATTACTTCACAGATCTAAAGATTAAAAAGATATATCAAGAGAAACTAACTTGGAAGGAATGTCATGTTGACTGACTACATACATATTTACACGGAAATTCGATTCTTCAACAAATTGATTAATTGTGATCAATTAAAATTTTGACCAGGTCATGTAATTGTGATTAGAGGATTGTGTAATAATTGTGACAAGGTTAAAAACTCATCTCCTCAATAAACACATTTGAGAAAGCTTCTAGAAGCAAACGAGCCGTGTGTCCAGTGTATGGGCTAATTTATTTAACCCTGCTTTTGTGTTTGACACGTCCATAACACGTGATCAGTAGTGATGGAAAAGGTACACACAACAACAGTTGGTGTATTAAACATAAGCTAGATTACTTTCTTGATCATTGGAATAGAAAGAGTAAAGAGCGTGAGCATACAATGACCAATCAACATAAAAAAAAAAACTAAAAGGGATGACATAACCATGTTTTGTGTACCTTGGTTTGATGGAAAGAGAAGGCGAATCGCAAGCACAGATTTTCATGCTTACTATTTGGCAGAGACATACAGTATAGTGAGACATGAATATTTGGCAGAGACATACAGTATAGTGAGACATGAATATTTGGATGAGACATACAGTATAGTGAGACATGAATATTTGGATGAGACATACAGTATAGTGAGACATGAATATTTGGATGAGACATACAGTATAGTGAGACATGAATATTTGGATGAGACATACAGTATAGTGAGACATGAATATTTGGATGAGACATACAGTATAGTGAGACATGAATATTTGGATGAGACATACCGTATAGTGAGACATGAATATTTGGATGAGACATACGGTATAGTGAGACATGAATATTTGGATGAGACATACAGTATAGTGAGACATGAATATTTGGATGAGACATACAGTATAGTGAGACATGAATATTTGGCATGAGACATACAGTATAGTGAGACATGAATATTTGGATGAGACATACAGTATAGTGAGACATGAATATTTGGATGAGACATACAGTATAGTGAGACATGAATATTTGGACTGAGACATACAGTATAGTGAGACATGAATATTTGGCAGAGACATACAGTATAGTGAGACATGAATATTTGGCAGAGACATACAGTATAGTGAGACATGAATATTTGGCAGAGACATACAGTATAGTGAGACATGAATATTTGGATGAGACATACAGTATAGTGAGACATGAATATTTGGATGAGACATACAGTATAGTGAGACATGAATATTTGATGAATATAAAAGTATAGTGAAGATATGAATATTTTATAATACAGTATAGTGAGACATGAATATTTGGATGAGACAATATAGTGAGACATGAATATTTGGCTGAGACATACAGTATAGTGAGACATTTTTTTTTTTTAGTTTTTACAATATAGTGATATTAATATTTGATGAGACATACAGTATAGTGAGACATGAATATTTGGATGAGACATACCGTATAGTGAGACATGAATATTTGGATGAGACATACAGTATAGTGAGACATGAATATTTGGATGAGACATACAGTATAGTGAGACATGAATATTTGGATGAGACATACAGTATAGTGAGACATGAATATTTGGATGAGACTATACAGTGCTGTAAGGATCAACTCTAATGGTTTCATAATAGTAATGGTATGTTACTGAGAGGTGGCAGTATTTTATTTTTTACCCATCCCATTCAATATCATGAACACCCATCACTGATTCGTAGTAATATTAGTATAATACAATGTACAATGCATAGCATAAATGATCCATGACACAAATTTACCCTTTGTCCCATGGTGTCCCAAAAATCTCTATACAAAGGGAACTATGTATACCAGCACCACGTGATTATGCCTTCATCAGTCGATGTTCTTGGTTGGTTCGTAACACTTCGTGTTTTGAATTTGTTAATAAGTTTGGCAGCAGTGTCATGAGTGATGTGAGAATGATTTCAATGTATTCTTCTTTTTTCACAGTCATTATTAAAGGCTATCGGGGGGTAGATACAGTACCGTTACGTTAATTGGAATGTAGGTACCATCTAAAAGGACATCTAACAATGTAAATATAGAGGCACTTTTGCCTTCAAAGTGTATTACTTTGTGCCATATCTGGTATCCATGATAACCTTGGTCAGGGATTGCACTTCAGTGTTTCTTATTTATTTAAAAATATCATTGAATAGGATTAATATTAGCTAAGACATACCTTCAACATCACCAGACTGACCTAACAAGGTGTGAAGACATTTGTTTTTATGATGGCAGGCTCTTGGGTCGAGCTGCACTTCAATAACGGAGGTGGAGGAGCTCCCAAAGCAGCAGTGGAGGATCATGCTCAGAGTTCAGCCCCGTCCGGAGACATGGAGAAGATGCTGCTGGACGCTCAGCACGAGTCTGGCAGGAGCAGCTCCAGAGGAAGTTTGCCTTGTGACAGGTCAACGTTCATTTATATGACGGTTCATTCATTAACCATGCTGAAACTCAAGGATTACAAAGTAGATTTACAAAACTATTGCTGAAAATATCGTATTATCACATATTATGTAGTCTCAAAGAAAGAGACTGGACTCGCATTTGAATGTCGTCTTCTTTTATTGTCTAGTCCTCCAAGGTCCCAGACTCCTTTGCACTTATGCAGAGGCTCAGAGGTCCACAGCTCAGGAGAGAAAAACAGCTCACAGGTATATTTTAGTGGCGGTTGTCTGCCTAACCCTGTAATGAATTTCTGAATCTTATTAGCTGAATGAAATGAGTCAAAGTTAAAGCACAGATTTTTGATATCGATAGGCCTTACTTACAAACCTGCTGTAGATATGATGATACGGGGTTACTATATGACCATCATCATCGTGTCAGGATGAAAAACGTGCTTCCGGTAACTAACCTGTTTTGTTTTCAGTCTGATGAAGACTTTCTGGAAAGGAGGAAAGAGGTTGACAACCTGATGAAGAAAAACGCTGATTGGATATGGGACTGGTCGAGTCGTCCAGAAAACATCCCACCCAAGTAAATCACATACTTGTTACTTTCATTATTATAATTGTCTAAACACTAATGATAACCCTATACTGTGTAATATTTGATCTCTCTCTCTCATATATTCTCTCATTTTTTTATATATATATATATATATATATATATATATATATATATATATATATAAAAATACAAAATAAAGGGAACACCTGGAGTTACATTGTACTGTTTAAGTGGTCCCTTTATTTTTTTGAGCAGTGTGTAATTATATTATATATTATCTATATAGATAGATAGATACTCTCTCTCTCTCTCTCTCTATCTCTCTATCTATATATATATATATATAAATAAATAAATAAATAAATGGTCTGACTGATACTGTTTAATACTATACAAACATTACCAACACACAACAATTGTTGCAGTGTGCAGTTATAGGACAATAATCAGTGACGGCTTTATACCACAGCGACATGAATAGATTTTTTTTTTCTTTATTAAAGAATATATATTTGATCTGTTTATGATTATGTAATGATGTGGAGCTTCCACGAAACAAACTAGTCCCTGTATAGTAATATACAACATATAGTCAGATATGTTATAGCAGTTATAGCCCCACCACGTCATCATGAAGTTACATTTTTTGTGCGAACAACACAAACGAAACTGTTTCACTTCGCTAAAGCTTTACTTCTCTTTGACGGTCTCAGAGAGAGAGGTACTAGATCATATTTAAAGGCAAATTGATTGAACATCAAAACTCTACAACTTCTTTTCGACAGTTCTATGTTGCATAATAGTACATGTACAGTACACTCTGGCACAAAAAGTAAATTTTTTTAAAATCTGACTGGCCACAAACTTTAAGAGCCACTTCATGTTAAGACAGCCAACACCGCTTCTTGTGGGAGGCCATTAAAACTGAATGGAACAATGTAGACATGTCTGTGTTGTCTGCAATTTTAGCCCAGGAGGGTATGGAGGCCCTGTGTGTGCGGAGTTTGCATGTTCTCCCTGTGCTTGGGGTGTTTCCTTTTCCTGTCCAAAGAAATGCGGTGTAGGCTGATTGGCATTTCCAGATTGTCTGTAGTGTGTGAAGATGTGTGCGATTGTGTCCTGCGATGGGTTGGTGTCCCCTGCCTTTTGTCCCGAGTTCGACCCTGCAACCCCGTGTAGGATAAGCAGTAAGGAAAATAGATGGATGGACATTTAGTGTTAACTTCAGTATTTTTAAACAAATTTTTAAAAGCATCTTTTTGCTTGCTATTTTATTTGCTCCAGCGTGTATGGTGTTTAGGGCCTGACTATAGAACATGAGTGAAAAAAATGGTTTTGATGTTTTCAGGGAGTTCTTGCTGAAGCAACCGAAACGCTCCAGCAGCTTAAGTATCAGGAACACTAGCGTGATGAAAAAGGGTGGAATCTTCTCTGCAGAGTTCCTCAAAGTCTTCCTCCCATCTCTCATCGTCTCTCACATCCTCGCCGTGGGGCTCGGGTAAGTGATGCACAGCACACAAACACAGTTGTAATTTTTGCTGACACCAGAAGATCTTCAGTACAGCCTAGCAATGCTACGAGTACTGGAGGAATGTACGCCATTCTTCCGAAACATATTCCCTCAATTTTGATGATGGTGATGGAGAGCACCGTCTAAGATATTGCTCCAAAATCTCCCTTAGATATTCAGTTCAGTTGTGATCTGGTGAGTGTGAAGACCAGAGCATATGACTTACATCGTTTTCACTAAACCATTCAGTAGGCCCTGCCCCCCTGTGGATGGGGGCGGAGTCATCCTGGAAGAAACCACTTCCATCAGGATAGCAAAGTTTTACCACAAGAGAAAGGTGATCAGACAGAACTTCATATTGCTTTGCAATGACCCGTCAATCTAGGTCAATAATTGGACAGAGAAAAAAAAAATGCTCCCTACAGCATAATGAAATCACTAGTTTTTTCGCCCCAATAACTTGTCCGCCGTCTGCATGTCCAGGTTTAAAAGATAGCAAAAAATTAGCGGAATATAGCTTTCTATAGTTTTCCTAACATTCTTATAACTTCCTGTAAATCTCTATAACTTAACTAACTCCAATAATATGGTTCTTCTATAAACACCATACCTATGCCACAGAAATTTCAGATGGATTCCTAGTTGTAAATTCCCACATAATGAGGTTTATTTATTTATTTTTCTTTTTTTCAGAAAAATGTTCTGCAGTGGCTTTTGATACAAATGCATTTTTGGGAATAGGTTTACATCTGTAGACTTTTACAATACAGAGAGGATACCAGTCATACCATCTCACTATACACACACACACACACACTATATAGAATGACTATAGGGTACTTGGGGCTCTAATGTGTGTCTCGACATAATTCATTACTAATACTATCCAGTTGAAATATTCATTCTTAACCTAATTTCACATTTATATCTCCCAAGCTATAAAAACTGAGACTACTGTGTTGTGCCCTTTATATTTTTTCCTATTGCCCAGATCCAAGCAGTCTCAGCCCCTTTTGAACTATGTAATGTCCACTGCATTGTGTTCGTCACTGCACTATAATATTAACTCGTGAGCGAGTGAGCTATTTTGACACGGTCTTCAGTACGGTCAACCGTGATCATCTTGGTATGCAACACTGGCTTGCTTTTAGCATGACACAGCAGTACGGTATTAACAGGCATGCAAATTTATTCATCTAGGACATCAAGATAAGTAAGCCACAGCGGTTCTCTGGTGATTCACTCGCAAGCATTCCATCTGAATCCTCTGCTCACATGCCACTTAGTGCTGCTAAATCTACACCTCTCCTTGGTGTCTGTAATACAAGCTAAATCACGGTTTAACTTTTAGAAAAGATATACAAATATTGGATTAGCGAGGACAAATCACTTGCTTGTTCGCCCAGGAAATACATATTACATATCCTGACCATCACTCCTCACCAACCAGAGCAAGAAATTAGGGAATACGGTTGCCAGGAAGGGGTGTACTCGGTCTGCAACAATGTTTAGGTAGGTGGTACGTGTCAAAGTAACATTCACATGAATGCCAGGACTCAAGGTTTCAGAGAAGAACATTGTCCAGAGAATCAGACTGCCTCTGCCGGCCGGCTTTCAAAATCCAACCTGCTGATTACAATGATAAATCCACATACGTCCTACAAACATTCAACCACTTGTTCTTGAGACAGCGCTCTAATCAGAATCTCAGGCAGACAACCCGCAAACATAATGACTACCACATAGAGGTGGAGGCTTATTGTTGAGAGCGTAAACAGGATGCTCTTAAAGACCCAGGATTCAAAGTACTCCCTTATTTTCCACAGTAGTTATGAACATAATTTATTTAAGGGGTTTTTTTTTTTTTTTTTTTTTTTTTTTTTTTTTTTTTTTTTTTTTAAAAAAAAAAAAAATTTTTTTTTTTTTTTTTTTTTTTTTTTTTTTTTTTTACAGTCTTAAGTATAAAAAAATAATTAAATTAATTATAAAAAAAATTTTTTTTTTAAAAAAAAAAAAAAAAAAAAAAGAAAACATTTTTTTTTTTTTTTTTTTTGTAAGGGTTCTGTACTTAGCAGTGCTGCTCATTAAAGAGTTTATCCATGTTTGGAATAAGTAGGAAATTAGGGATGAGTAAAATGTCTCCAAATAGTTGTTAAAAAAATAAATAAATATGGAAGGTGAACTTAGAATGTTGGGGCTAAACCCACGTCAGTGGCCAACAAAATAAAGATTTTTTACATGGCTTCATGCCAGATTTAATTGTTAAACCCAGGTAGCAGACATCTTTTGAATTCCAGCCAAATATTTTTGCAATATCTAGGCGAGATTCATTATTAAGTAGTAGAAATTCAAGCTGAAACACCGAGCCCAACCCCCCCCCCCCCATCATGACATCACAGCAACTCGGAGCTAGTCACTAGTAAGGTGTGAAATGATTAAAAGCCCCTACAGGTAGAATTATAAAATACGTATGAAGATATAGAATCTAGAGCTGTACATATGCATGTCTACCTGATTTGTTTTTTGGGTCTTCTCCCCATTTCTTTCAGTGTTTACATCGGAAGGCGCATCACTACCTCCTCCAGCACGTTCTGAGGGAGGATCCAGGTCTCTGATCTCACAGCTGCACCCTCACCGTCTACACTGCTTTGTCTCGTCTTGAATCGATGTTTCAGTAGATCCAACTAGGTCAGGAACGCTTGAGCCGTTTCCACTAGCAGGCTCCGTGCTGTGCTACACTGCCTTCCTTCCCTCCTCGTGTATTCCTCTGGCTCGCTCCCTGCTTTTACAATCTAGCCTGCACTGGGAAGCCATTTTAGATTTGCAGCCAGTGGCTGAATAGCGTTATCTGTGCTCCACCTTCATCTTATAATTTCTTGTGCAGATATATAGAGAATCTTTTTAAAAGAAATATCAGTCATGTGAAATGTAGATGTAAGGAAGTGGAAAAACAGACCAATGCTGGAATTTAAAAAATACTACATGTAGGGTATGAGTCTGGCTTAGGACTTGTAAATAGAAGTACTTTATGATGGGGTTGACAAAGTAAAAAAAATCTAAAAAAAAAAAATCCATACTGTGTTTCGCTAAGGTTTTGATAAAAGGGAACAGCACAGCTTTGATCATATTAATGAAAGGGAAAAATGAAAAACTGCAAAAATATATTCTAATATACATGCTCATTTCTGAGATGAAGCGAATTGGTCCAAATTGGAGTGAAATTATATACGTTTGGTTTATTCATTGTTTGATTTGATTCCACGCTGCACTCAAGCAAACACTAAAAAGGGAAAGAAAAAAAAACCCAAATGCTTGACGGATGTGTACGGCTGAAAACATACTTGTAAAAATGAAATACACAAAAGAACAAGGTAATCAAACCAACTGAACATAGAGATCACAGACATCATTTCAGTTGGGGGGGGGGCAAAGAAAATCTGCCCAGCACCCAAGATGCAATACTTTTGCTTCACTTCCTGCAGTCAACCTGCACTAAAGTTTGTGTGGAATCACAGAAACCACATAACTCAGACATTCTCAGAGGACTTGTTTTGGTCCACACCCTGTGTAAAAATTATTGTGTAAAGACGCACCAGGGTTCAATTCAAATGGACTACATACTTTAAAGCACCCAAACCTTCAAGCTGATGCTCTTTGAAAAGTGTAAAGTGATCATATTTATTGTGAGATCATATACACGATTATTTACAGTAATTAGCACTATGTGTATTAAAGGATTTTAGTGATCCACATGGAAAAGGAGAAGAGCTGGTCCATCATCCGCACGCTCACTGAGGAGAGGCTGGAATCAATCAAGCTCACTTTGAAATAAGTCTGAAATTGCGTGAAGACTCGTTACAAAAGCGCTGTAGTTCTATATCTAAATAAAATAATAGTAAAGTACAAGTCAGATTTCAGTCTATACCAAATTCTCTTGACACATGATTGTTAGAAGACATTTTTGTTTGTTTGTTGCTGTGAAAGTTAACTCAGGTCAGCATCTTGCAAGGAAGAAAAAAAAAAAAGATGCCTCGTTCACGGGACAGACCCAAATGTATTCTGGGCAAAATTACACAGGTACCAAAACAGAAACATTATTTATTGTGGATAAACAGAAAACTTGTGTTTATCCACAATAAACAGTGCGACTGTTTATATTCCGTTATATACATATTTATCAGATCAGGTATCCACACTGACAACAGGATCGAGTGAATGGTGTGGGAACAGCAGGGCATACCGGCCTGGCCCATTAATTTCCTGCTGTGTAGCTACACTTGGAGGGAAACTACACCATGTGACCAGGATCATTCCAGTGTTCCAGGAACATAGGAGTGCTATGGTAGGCTGTGAGAGACGTGAGGACGTTTCTGAAGGCCAAAAGTGCCACAACACTATTAGGTGTACCCAATAAACAGGTAGCTCAATGTAGAACAATTCATGACACTTAAACACACAATTCTCCATTATGCATGTACTGTGCAAACGAAACACAGAATCGTTTCCTTTTTCAATCGTTTCCTCGATTTACTCCAAGTGAAATGTAGAAATGTGCAGATTTGAACGTTAAGATTCAACGTTGTAAGATCACCGCCGCTGCTATGACGACTTTTCATTGGAATAAGGCAAGGAGAAAAAGGGAAATCTTTACGTAAATGTAGTGAACGTTGTGAAATGCGTAGAAACATTAAGTCTATGTGCAAGTTCCATGGTTTTGTATTTTAAAGTGACACTCAATAAATCTGTTTAATCAGTGTAATTTGTCTCATCTTTATTATAATAAAAAATAAAATAAAAAGTTAGCCTTTAAGACACAGGTGAAATAAGTGTCGAGCAGTGTCCCATATTCAGGTAAACACAATTAAAATTTATTTAACTTTGGTCAAAAATAATCAAACAAGTGTACACTTCCACAATGTTAGCATCATTATTTAACAAGGAACAAGGCCAGAGAGAAGATGCCCTTTGACCTGTCTGACTATAAATTTGGGAACAAATCAACTGTACAACTTTGTCCTTGAATCGTCAAGTTGTTTTTGTGATGTCTGATCACGTTTTAAACGCCGCCTGGGGAAATCGAGCAGCGTGGAAACCGTGAAGCTCGTCTCGGTTATAATCCCATGTCCTGACATGAGCTGGCTAAAAGATTAAACGCACAAATATTACATTTTTCTGTTTACGTCACATTTGTGCATGAATATCAAGATCAGCACGTGGGCCACTAAATGTTTTACTGACTGGAGGAAAAGATAGGTTTTTTTCCCCTCCTTATTCCCAGGCACTAGATTCTGCTTCGATGGACCGGATTCCAGAAAGTATACTTTATTTCTCATAAGTTGTTGTCATTAGTGTCCAGACACGAAGCCACATCTACTGTAGCAGCAAACATACAGGAGGATGGAGTGACTTAATGCATTGAGGTGGGGTAGGTGTATTTGAATGGGGAAAATATTCTGGGTAAAAGTTGGGGAGTGGTATTAATGAGAAGATTTAATATTTATGGTTCCTATGGAGAATCATTATGGGATTCCCCTCTATAATTATACAGAGATTTAAGGCTGCAGTGACCCTTTTCATTTATTTATTTATTTATTATTTATATATATATATATATATATATATATATATATATATATATATATATATATATATATATATATATATAAATAAATAAATAAATAAAAACAAAAGCAACCCACAACTTTAGAGTCATATTTGACAAAGCCGGACGTTCGGAGAGCAAACAGCAATACTGACAGTTAAAATGGCCGAATGTCCTTCGTTGTACAGTGCAACTGCAGCTTCAAGTAGTCCTATACTGAGTATCGCTTTCTAACCAGCTGCTTACTGATGCGTTTCCACCTGGAGATCGGTATTTCATCAATCAAGTTAAGTAGTTTCCCCTACATCCTGACTGCAAAGAAAGTTGTAATTTCCAACAAAAAGTTATACTGAAACAGTGAACAACTAATTTAAAAAGGAATGACTAACAACGCTGCAGAAAAAAAAAAAAAACTGATGTGCAGGTGAACTTCACCTTTTAGCAGCTGGCTAGAGATCAGCAGGATGACTTCACATTTCATCACTGGTGCTCCGAATCCACAGAACATGCAAACACAGAACATAAAAACCCCATACATACCTGCTCATAATGTAAAAAACGCTTTCTCTTTGTAGTTTTGTTACTTTTATTAAGTGGTTTGACACCAGTTGGTGCAGTTATATATAGACAGTCAGTGAGTAGATGTTACTATGGAGATAACCAAAAAAAATAATAATAATTTTTTTGTCCACTGACCAAGAGGGAGACCTGTATTAAGTGCTTAAAAGATAAAAACACCAAGGCCTGTGATTAAGGCCAGGGGGAGGAATGTTGACGGACATCAACAAGCAAAAATGTCATGTTTCTGGAGATTTCCAGGCGACGGAGACATATGCGCGGTTCTGACTGTGATGGATTTGCACGGTCCTCTCGGTGTGCTCCACAATCTGGGTTGAAAAATAGAACAAATGAAGGCTCAGACTAGAATGAGGGGAAAAAAAACAAAAAACAAACAAACAAAAAAAAAAACACGCTTGTGACTGCTGAAAAGTCGATTTGGCCTCTGCGTTTTGTTATTTCTGCTCGGTGGTGCTGAGGATGAGTGTTGGCCTTCTCCTGGTTTTTAGATGGGAAGGGTTTTGGAGGGCGTTCGGTAAAATTTCCCTGTGTAAATTCAATGAGTGGGTAAATCTTGCGCAGGGAGGAGCAACAAGCCTGTAGCTTGAAGAACTAGACTATGGAAAGTTCAAGATTTTTTTGCGCGTCCTCCGTCCTGTGCTGGGGGAATAATGTAGGGAATATTTATTTCGATTCTCTCGCTCACGTTTCCCATCCCCAATACTCACTCATTAGTTTATTTTGTCCTGGAATATATACAGATTGTTGGTGGCGGCCACGGCTATGACATTCTCTTTAGGATGCCAAGCCGTGTGCAGGATCTTCTTGTTGAAGTCCAGGCTGTCCACGCTGATCTCGTCCTTCTTCCTCTTGCCACCAGTGCACACTCGGCGTGGTTTGAGCATGGCCCGTGGTTTGCTGTTCTCACGCGACGCCTCCAGTGTGAGGTCACGCCGCGTGTTCCTGTCGAACATTCTGAAGAAGTTGTTGTACGAGCCTGTCATGATGGCGCTGCGGGAGAAAATGGACGCAGGACTCGTTTACATTATTATTATGCATCATCTAATATACGACACCTATAGGTTCAAAACTCAATCATCAGCACACATTAAGAGACAACATTTGGAAAATAGCGCAACAGTTTCCGTACCTGTCGGATCCGTTCCAGCAGCACTCGAACTTGTCAAAAATGCAGTCGTTCTCATACAATGAGCACAGTTTGCTACGTAGGTATTCATGTACCTGTAAATATAATGGCAAAAATTTCACAGGAGGATGGTCATGTCTCATAACACTGATACGCATGTCTAGTAGCAAGTCAAAGCAAGTAGTACTACAGCATTATGAGTTTCATGACACTGGTTTAAAGGCTGAAATACGTCCAATTATTCGGTAGAGTACTGCAGAATACAAAATTTTTGTTGCCTTGACGTTTAAAAACGAATTAGTGGTGGACTACACGGCTAAAGAATCATAAATATTTTCAGAATATGTAAGGTTTCCAAACAAATGTCTCAGCTGATACCCTTATATTCTTTCGCCTTCAAAGAGAACGCCAGAGCTCAGAGAACATCGCTGAAGACGATCAATCGTCAAAAAACAAAAGATTAAACAAAGAAAACAAAAGGAACTAGGACTTTGGATTGCATGCTCCAGCTATAGACAGTGCTTGAAGGTATGTGACCCCTTTAGAATTCTCTCTCATATATACATACACACTAAAAATATATATATATATATATATATATATATGAAAGAAAAAAAAATCTGATTAAGTGTTAAGGTCATATTTGTGCAGATATACAGAAAAATGTAAAGAGTTCACAAACTTTCAAGCACCACTGCATATGTAAAAAGTGTGATACCCGCACTCCCAGTGCCAAGAGCATTCAAACAGTCTGTGAAAGTTTGTAAATACACAGACATGCACCACAACAAACTGCTCAGTCTTTACTTTAAAAAAATTATTAAAAAATAAATAAATAATTAATTAAAACATTTGCTCAGCTCATCTCGTCTTTAATTGGGCACCGACTGGTATCGCTCTGCTTGTAATCTAATCAGTTAATTAGCATCCAACAAAATGACAGATGCCCAGAACATGCCTAGATGGTGATTAAATGAGAAATGATTAAATACAATACAAATGCTACAACTGTTTTTTTTAGTCTGTGGAGTCCGAGTCTGAAAAACTTTCTTGGGGAGTGCTAGACGTCTGATATTGTCTTTATATTGCTGTTAGCTGCTAGTTTGATTGTGGACTTCTGTGCTTATGAGTCGGTGACTATTGAAAGGATGAGTGAGTACAACCAAAGTCATGAAAAGCACTCTTTCATTTTAACTCACAAAATCAAACGAGTTTGTGAAGCAAACACAGAGGCAGACTAGCTCTCTAAAGCATTAAGCCGACTCGGGCAGTACCTGGTAGGTCTCTACTGGCCGGTTTTCCATGTTCAGGTCCCACACCTTCACAGAGAGATAGTCTCGAGTCATCATGTATCGACCACTGTGGCTGAACTTGACGTCAGATATAGATGAGATGATTTCTGAAAAAAACGACCGGCTGCTCGGATCTTCTGGTTCTTCAAAAACTGATGGGGGAGAAAAAAAAAAAAAGAAGATAAAGCTGAACTGTAAATAAAAAAAAGGGGGAAACACTCAATAGTTTGGAAATGTTTGGCGTGTTTTATTTATGTCTATGTGGACACATTGACTCATGTTCTGTCTACTACCGGTTTTAATTTTAACGTGTACTTCTGCTTGCCGTTGTAGATCAGCAACTAGTGTTAGCAGACACAAAGCTACACTTACTTTCGACCAGGAAATAAATGATCGAACAAGGTTTTAGTTCCATATACACAAACACCAAGCCATTTTTGGTTCTCTTCGATTTTTCTCGGTCAGAGTTTACTGCATGTGAAACTTACTGGTTAGGAAATGAACAGCGAACATGTATGTGCATGTCTGTAGCCACACTGCAGTGTGGGAAATGAAAATGGTAAAGGACATTACAAAAACCTGTAGTAGAAAACCGTAGTCAAAGCAGTTTTCATGAGTACATTACATGTCTTGGCACCATTTGCAAAGCTTTATGCCTCACGATTTTACACAATTGTGCAAAGGAAACCATTTAGCTTTCAATCTGGTTAATTTTGCAGTATTTTTTGTGGAAAATAATTGGGACTCGTATACATGAGAAAGATCTACCCTAGCTTTTAATGCGTTAGAGAACAGGTTGCAAACTCTGGTCCTGGAGCACCCACTGTCCTGCACATTTGAGTGTTTCCCCAGCTCCAACACTCACCTCTCAGGAAGGACTGTTAATTAACTGACTAGCTCCAAAACCAGTTACTACCAATATCAGCATTGTTGAACTCATTACGATTCTCACTAATAAACTGGCACACCACCGCAAATAGTTCACGAAAAGGTCATTAAATGTTAGTTTAAGGTTATATCTCTCGCAGAGTAATCTGGGACACTGGGCAGCCAGGTTGGCTGTACTATGGTTTCCTGTTTACAGAGGTGGCCCACTGTAGATGAATACCAGGTTATAAAGAGCCATTTATTATTGAACACTTATCAGTGGAAAACATGACCATTCATCATAGCATGTGTGGACAAACCATTAGCCAGGCACCTTGGACAAGATTTTGGTGTCCAGACTATTTATTTGTTTAAATAGTAGCCAGCTACTTGTTCTGAACGCTGGCTTATGAAGTGGAGTAACTGGTCTGCACAGATTACAGACCATATTTTCTGAATTAGGAGGAACACTGGTATGTGGACCATACTAATGAAGCAGAGCGAAGTCTTGAGCAAAGCCACCATTTAGAACAGGTCATCTTGTTTTAAACATTCTGAGAGAAAGTAAAGATGTTCGCCAGACTATATTATAAATACATTTGTATGTACAATTTTATTCACATATTTACCATATACATAAGTATCGATCTATCAATCAATCTCCCCATCGTCGAATACATAATTGTTTATATATATTCTATATAAAAATAAACTAAGAGGGCAATCAGTTTTTCCACATTGGTGATAGGTGTTGGATAAATTTTTGCTTCAATAAAATACATACTCGGGTTGCCTTTGTTTTACGTTGTATTAAAACAGTGAGCTAAAAGATCTAGTGGTAGAGAAATGGTAGCTAAGCGGTTAAGACGTTAGGCTAATGATCAGGTGGTCATCGCAAGGTCAAACCCCAGCACCGCCAAGCTGCCAATGTTGGGCCCTTGAGCAAGGCCCGTAACCCTCAACTGCTCAGACATAAATGAGAAATGCAAGTCGCTCTAGATAAGGGAGTCTGAAAATTCTGTAAAGGTATATATTAAAAGGGAGAGAAGTAGAGAAAAAAAAACAAAAAAAAAACTTTGGTACGAGATACACAGAAGGAAATCATAACGTTGCAAAAACTTTCACAGCACTGTAGGCTTGATTGGCATTGACACATTTATCATGCATCAATAATTATGTCATTTTCCCTCCAATTGTGTCGGCTTGTAAAAAAACTTGGTCCTTTTGTAACTGCATCCAATTCTAGCAGTTTGCAACACAATAATTGCTCTCAAGATTTTAAAATCAACTGTGTGCCTTCTCAGTCACAATCTGCATACATGAGAAGTCCACGCATCTGTAGTGAGAATAATGGTCCCTTTATCCCCCCCACCCCAAGTTGAGAGCTTTTGTCTCCGTGTTTTGCAAGACAACATTAGTCATGTTTGAACAACAAGGCAGCATATATTCCGGCTCAAACTAGGACAAAGCAGGTGACTCCCTGTTCCTCAAAAACATGCCAAAGGGTTGTACGTTTCCAGTGATGAAATCAGACAGTTGGCCAGCTTTAGCTTTTGTGTATTAATATGCAGCACCACCGCGCACACCGTCTAGTTGTACGTCTACGACAAAAGGAACTCATGTTTACATACATGTATTCTTGGCCTGTTGAGAATTGTTTGCCAAGGTGTAGAATTAGCTCAGGAGAGTCAGCAGCTACTTTTAGTAGCCTTACATGTCCACATGTATTCAGATAAAATCCAGAAAAAGTTCTTACTTAAAAGGACAGAATAGTATCAAATAGTTTATATTTTAAAATTAATTTTAAAATGCATTGATGCTTCAAATTATATACATAAAAACACAGGGAAAACCAATACACCAACTTTTTTTTTTGGAATGGCTATACATTTCTACTGAATCCAAGGCTGCACAAATAAGCGTTTGTGTTTCACTAACCCACAGTAAACATAACACATGAAGTTATATGAGCTAGTGATTATGCAACAGACTTGCTGACATTAAACAGAGGAGAAAAAATATCACTTCAAAACTACACTAACTGGGCCGTGGCTTTTAAAGTCCCTCTGAGGACAGACTCCAGCCCAAAAAGGGGTAGACAGTATCAGAGGATACAGTCCTTAAGGATTTTGACCTGTGAAGTTTTTTTTTGCATTTGTACAAACACTGAGCAGTTGTAATGCTAGGTATACATGTGAATGATAATCAGAAGCAAATTGCACATGTTTGTCTTAAGAAATCTGAGGTTGTTCATGATATATTTTATAAAAGGATATTAAATATAAATGTCTTTGCATGAAAACAAAGGTAATAACATGGACTTCTTGTTATTTATAGGTGATTATGCTATGATTTTACTGGCCCGGCCCACTTGACATCTAATTAGGCTGTATGTGGCCCCTGAACTAAAATGAGTGACACCACTGCTCTAGAGAAAGGACACAATGAGCTACTCACATTTGCAATGTCTATCACAGAGAGCTGCTGCCCGCATGTCACACAGCCGAATGGTTCCCTTGCTGCTGCTGTAGACGAACACGTTGCACTGGTGAGGGTGGCACTCGGCAGCCGTGATCACCTCCGTCAGCTCCTCCATGTTGGCAGGCTTTATATCTACAATATCTGAAGGAAGGCAGCAGTAAAGGAAAACAACAGCACCCCCCCCCCCCCAAAAAAAAAAAAAAAAAAAAACAGCCAACATAGAGACCCATTACATCAGGATCACCTTTTCCCAAAATTGATTAAGAGCATTTGGTTGTAAAGATAAATTCACATTCAAGAATCACATGGCGAAACATACGAGGTGAAAAGGATACTAAAACTTCTATCTGTGATTTCTAAGTGCCATAGGTTTATTCTTAGGTCATCAGCAGAAAGGTATGTTTCATGATCACTATTTACTGAAATGGAGTTGATGTGATAGGTGTGTGCATTTGCGAATATTCTGCGTGGGCTCGCCTCCACCATCAGGTCCATAGGCATCAACACCGGTACCTGTCAGGACAAAAATGAGGGAAGAATATGAGCAAAACTCCAACGAGAAAATCCATCACAGGAGAACAGCAGGTACAAAAGTTAATCCGATGTTAATATAAATATTACTGATTATTTTTTGATGGCACATGTTTTGCTGTTGAGTTGCAGCACATGTTAATATCACACTGGACTCGAAAAAACTGTACTGATCAGAAAAACTACAAACTTGTTCAATCATAGATGTGATCATACAAAACTCATATCTTCCTAAGGAACTGGAAAAATGGGGCTTTAACTTTGAAATCATTTTTTTTTAAGCCAGGTCTGGTGACCAGGAAGTGTCTGATGGTGAAGGTCTTCAGTGGACGGCTCTCAAAGTTTGATTCGTTTTTCAATATTTAGGCAAAAATACTTGAAACAATCTGAGAATCTAGTTTATTTGAAACAGGAAGGTGAAACTGAAGGAGATCGAACTTGCCCTTAGTGACGTGATTCTGAACGGATCTCTGAGACGCCCGTCTTCATCTTTCAGATTGTAGCCTTCTGCTCGTTTGTCCCGTTCACTGATCTTCCATAGCTTAATGGTTTTGTCTTTAGGAAGGGGGAGGGGGGAGGGGGGTTTATTTAAAAACAAACAAACAAAACCCCAACAAAACCAGTTCAAACTTCATGCCAAGGTAATCTGATGCCCAACATGTGTCACAAGTGGTGAATAATAATTTCCATGATAGACTTTGTGCAACAATAAATGACAAAGAAACATTTAAACCAGTTTACATATTAAATAATAATAATAAAAAAAAAGTACCGTTTGTGGAGAGCAGGAAGTGAGCGGCATTCTGTTGTGGTAACCATCTGATTTTATTGATTTTCTCCTCGATTTCTAAACTTTTCAAATAATCAAATTCAGGTTCGTGACTCTGGAAAGTGCTGTACACGTTGTACTCTCCTCTTGAGAGAGTGCGGTTTTTACTCTGAAAATGGGATGGGGGGGGGCACAACAACAGCTTTTAAAAAAAGGTGTTAAGAGATCAACCTCAGCCAATTCTAGCAAGGGAAAAGCAACAGTAATTAGCACCTCCTAAAAAAAATATGGATTTCCTACTAATTATAGAAATGCAATTTCAGCACACAATAATAATATAATATAAATATATATACATATAAAACCCATGTACAACAACTGAAAGTCAGTGCACCGTTGGTTACTCTATAAAAATGGTGGAGTGGGGGGTGTAAATTGTTTTTCTTCCATGCTGAATATTTTAACTCTTTTGGCTTACCTCTTGTTCCCTCTGAAATATGACCACTCTTCCTCCTTTATCCCCAGTAGCTAGTAATTCCCCCGAGTAGTTAAATTCAACTGTTGAGATAATGTCCGCTGTAAAAAAAAAACCACAAACCACAAAATACAAGGACTATCAGTTTTAGTTACATAGTGAGTGAGCAGATTTAAATAATAAAGTCTATGGTTTAAAGTCAAGCTTTGACTCAGACTTTCCACTGCTCTGTAAGCCATTCTGTCACCCGGGAGAAAAGACAATATTGTTTTCTGGTAAACGTTCATCAGAAGATTCTATATGTAAGCCAAATAAGTCACGTATTACACATTAACTGCCACAGAGATATCTTTCTAAACGCTGTACAAGTGCTTTAGAATCGCAATTTGTTTTGTTAAACCTGTCAAAGTGGCACAGCTGCCATACAATTCCCTTTGAGTTTATTGACAAAAGAAATAACATTTTAAGATAAGAACATTAATACAAGCTGGCTGGTATTACCATCAGTGCTGCGGTTATACCCAGTTGTACACATGGTTAGACAAACAATGACGGCTGAGCACGTAAAACCTTAGTTCTCAAACGTTAACTCAAAACATTGGCAAATCATCCAGTTTGCTGAAGAAAACAAGTTACACTTTGCTCATCTGAAGGTCACTCGTGCTTTAATACACACCAGATTACATTTCTCTTGGCTTTACTAGCAAAATTAAGAAGGTTACAGCCGGGCAAACGGCAAACACATAAGTGTTTACCCCCCCAATAAGACTTACAATTATATCCTGTATTGTGTGTCTAGATCCTTATCTAACCAAGTAAGACATGCAAATAAGGTAGGGAGGGAGGATAAACGGGAATGTTCCTGGAGAAACGATCCATCAAAAAGAACATTACAAGACAAAGTGCGTCCTCTAAATTTAGCCCACAATTAACACAAGTGCTGCCATCATTAGCCACCGGTGTTGGAATACATCCTGTATTTTATCTCTCAAATGATATACACACAAAACGTATCTGCAATTAAAGTGGGAGGGGTAAGAGTTTCAATCCTAAACTCAGTGCTTACTTTAGACAAGCCGCTACATGCCAGGAATCCACATTCCACTTCACATGTTCGTTTAACACAGTGCTTACACCAATCCCGCCAGGATTTTACAATCGCAGAAAATAACGCAAACTCTGCAATATTCGGGGGAGCTAGCAAAGTTTCAAAATTAAAGCAGATTTGACACGCATTCAGCCGGAGTCCCTTTAATTCACGTGCGTTTAACATAAAAAGGTCAACAAAAGGAAAAACAAAAACTGTTAAAGATTACATGTGCAATTACAAGTTCCAAATAGTCTGGCCCTCCTCCCCCCAAAAACACAGCAGGTTGCACTGCAAAATTTGAAGGAAGAAAGAAAAGAAAAGAATAGAGGGGGGGAAGGTGCAGCAAAATCGAGCAAAACAAACAAACAAACAAAAAACTGAATTCCTGTACGGACTGTTACACATATGAATATACATTTTTTGTCCTGTGTGGTTTGAGCTGATGAAAACCGTCAGATCTGAGAGAGTCTCAGCACCGGGCTACAGAAATACAACATTTTCTAGAAATCTTTTCCAGACTGCAGGACTAAAAAAAGAAAAACTCTAATTATGGTACACAGTTCAGCCTAATTATTTACATCAGCAATGATACGGATGTTCGGTTGTAAAACTGAACATGTGCTGGCTCGAGTGGGCTTGCCCAGTCTCATGGCGTGGAACTTAATTAGCTAGGCTAAGAAGATTTAAAACGTTTGGAACTACAGTGGAGACTAAATCAGGTATATCTGGTTTGCACTTTAATCCTAATTTTCACCTGTTCAAGACACATCCCAGCAGCTCCATGACACACCTCAATTTAAACTCATTGCTACTCAGTAAACAGAACATGGATATCTGTACTGACAGAACATGCAAGATCACTGCGACTGCAGAAATGTTCCTAAAACAAGATTTTCACTCCTGATTTCTGTGGCAGTCTCACAAATCTGTATTTTTTTTAAACCAACATCAGACTGCCAAATGTCAGCTCAACATTTGAGCTGTAGCCCATCTTTAACAGTGCCAAAGATTTTACTATGCCTTGACGTGTTTTTTATGTCTGTCAAAAATAAACATGGACGCATGTTTAACAAGAACAATGTTAAACCTTCAGCGGTGTAATTGCAAGAGGTCAGTAGGAAAGTTTTTTAAAAAACGTTCAAATAAATTTTTTTTGTATCAACATATATTCAAAGGAGATGTTTTAAAATTGATCAATTTGGTTACCCATGTGCATTCACAAATCTCACGTTAGCTGAGCCGACGATCATTCATTGATAGGTTTTTGCAAAGTATCATTTCATTTGTAAATAAATCCGTGTCACACTGATGGATAAAATAAACAAAAGATAGTTCAGAGAGTCAAATTAAATGTCATACCAACAATAAAATGTAATTGAACCTGTAATTTTTTTTTATATTATATAATATATATATTCGCTGAAAAGCTGATTAATTAATTTATTGTCACACGGTTGGATTACTGTAATGGCATTTTAGAGTTTCTGGAGTTTCTAAAGCCGCAATAAACAAACTGCAGTATGTTCAGAACTCTGCCACCCGGATCCTGACGGGACCCAGGAAATGTGACCATATTACTCCTGTTTTGAAGTCCTTACACTGGCTCCCGGTCAGGTTCCGTGTCGATTTTAAGATTATGTTGACGACATACAAAGGCATTACATGGATTGACTCCGCACAACTTAACTGACTGATTAATCCCTTACACCCCACATCGCAGACTGCGCTCCTCACAGGGTAATCTGTTAACTGTTCCAATAACCCGCCTAAAAATCTATGGTGACAGGGCTTTTTTTGTCTACGCTCCATCACTTTGGAACTCTCTTCCCCCGAACTCAGGGAAGGCCAGACTTTTGGCATTTTTAAAGCTCTTCTAAAGACACTATTTAAACTTGCATTCAACTCGCATTCGACTTCGGCTTGAAAACGCAAACTTTTGAAAACGATGCTTATAATCTCGGTGAAAACATACAAAAACGGGAATTTGTGAAAACTATGTGTTCAGTCTACAGGCAGACATTCAAAACTAGAATTGCGAACTACAGGATTGTTTGTGCTGCTCAAGATTGAGTTTATTGACGCTTCTCCAGCAAAGTGCAGATTTACTGCATCACTACTACAACCAACGGAGACGCGTTTATTACAGACGGCAAATTATTAACCCACACCTACGCAGACGAAGAGTATTCAAAATCTTAATCATTGTAATTGTCTGTTTTGGGGTATATATATCGTTTTCTTGCTAAATAAAATAGAAAATATAGAAAGCTTTCTATATATAAAATATAGAAAGCAGTCTGTCGGTGTATTTGTACCACTTCGAATTTTTTCAGTATTTAAAAATTAACTAGCTTTCTTAATAGAAAATTTTAAGAAAACTGAGTTCACATAATGAAGATTTTTCCGAGTCATTACAATTTCTTTGTACTCCACGTAGGTCATACACCATTGAAATCGTTTGAGAAACGTAAATGTTAGTGTTTTTTACGCAGAAAAACCACAGCTTCTAAAAATACAAAACCAAAGCTGTAAAAATACAGCTTTACTCGTATTTGTTTATAGGGCAGTCTTGATCGGATCAACATGGTGGACACATTGGACACACGTGAACGCGTATGTGCGCAGGCGCCAACTACTGTCCTGGCATGCATCATACAGCGTTTTTAGTCGTTTTCGCGGATCGTTTTGACAGCGTTGTAGTCTGTACGTGAAACTTGTCAAAAACGCAAAGGAAAAACGCTTCCGTTTTGAGTACACTGTTGTCATGTAAATATGCCCTAAACCAGTGGGAATTCTCCAACCTGGTGCCTAATGTTCCTGGGGTAGTCTCTGGAGCCACCATGACCCCTGACCAGGATTAAGCAATTACTGATGAACGAATGAATTAACAGCCCCCTAAAAAAAATGCGAATCCATTTTCCAATCAGTTTTCATGCTTAAACGATACACTATTAACAAATAATGCTGAGGAATAACATTTCTACACTAATACAACAACGATGATGAAAAATTACTGAAGCTATGCCTTCTACACAAACCATCCATCTTCGCAAAACACTGACTCAGCATTATCACAGTGCGAGTTACGGCTGTGCGAGAAGCAGCAGAATCACACACATACCCATACTGAAGAGCGAGAAGATGCCATTAAATATCTGTTGTACCTGCAGCTGTCGCTTGTCTTGTAAAACTGTGACGAGACGGTTCACAAATCGGCCGTTAACATCGCCGCTGCTCCAGAAAGCCCTAAGAGCGACCAAGGATCGATCTAGTGATGCTGTAGTCACTCCTCAATGAGAATGTTTAATCTGATGACTAAGCGAATTATCAACACGGCGTAGTCATTAACCAACCCAGATCAAGCCTCTTGTGCCACTTCAGCACTTTTCTCAGAATCAAGGAGGAAAAGAAAAAAAAAAGTGCAGAGCTCAAGATATTACTCACACATTACAGCAACATAAAACAACAAAAACATCGTTTGAAGGTGACCACAATGCTGAGGCAAAGTCAATTGCAGACTAATTTCAGCTCTACCTCGACTGAGTGTTGCATTGCATCACTCATCCCTGCATGGAGATAAAATTAGAGCTTGAACATTAGATCATTCTCTGGCACCCCACAAGAAGGAGACAAAAACACCACTACTCAAACGCAGGCTGAGTCGGACGCTGCTAGGAGGATGCGAGAGTAGGATGAGAAAGCAATACATACCCATGGTGGAGCACATCGAGTGGCCATGATAGCTGCATTTAAGGCTGCAGATATCAGCAGAGCGTTAGGGTTTAAGATTTACGTGCCTGGGAGAAGCACTAGCTCTAGCAGAGATGCTCAGCCATGTTGGACAGGTAGGAGAGGGAGACGAGAGGAAACCCCGCATGAGAGAGCAACAGCCTCGTGTTTTTATCCTTACAGAGATCTGCAGTGTAGTACGGTGAAACAGACTAGCGTCATCGAGTCCATTAGCAAAGCACTTAGCAGGAGAAAAGGAAATGGAGAGATGGGTCTGCATGAAGATTTCTTAATCTTTTAACGTCACACTATCTCCATAGACCGTAATCGGTTTAATCTCACAGTACTGTATTAAATGAAATACTGCAATGATGTCTTTGTGTTGGGCAACCAAAAATAGATTTTGGCATCAGTGCATTATGGAGAGACTTCCATGTCATTACAAGTCATCAGTTCCTGTGGGCCGAACATGTGACATTTGTTTACACAAGACATATTTGGCTTTCAAAATACATTATCTATTGTATCTAAGAATGAAAAGCATTAGTAATTAGCTAACAATTACACACAGTGCCTTTCAAGTCATGGCTCAGTCATGTGTAAGACAAAAGGGTTAGTAATCATTTCCCAAGAATATCGTACTTGTGATTAAAAATTCTCTCAATTAAACATTGTCATCATCATGTTCGGCTTGGCGTCCGCTGCGTTTTTATTTTAATTCACCAAGAACTTCTGCCCTTAACTAACGTATTGCTGTTTTAAGGCCTATTAGGTTTGGAGGAGTTTTACAAGCAGAGGAGGGGGTAATGTAATTATTACTGGAGTATCTCTGGGATTTTAGTCCCATCTGAATCAGCCATGTCAGTAATATCTATGGACAAACTACTGGGAAGATAATGCTGCATTTAATCTTCCATAAAAGCACGTTTTGAGAAAAATTCTATTATATACTTCACATACCTTTCTTGTCTATCGTCACCCTCTGAAACCAAACTGAAAACAAAGCACGGGCAGAGTTTAAAACGCAGAGTGGTAAAATATAAGTCGACTGTTTAAAAGGACTTGTCAGAAAATCAACTCTTTCATAGGTTTAAGGGAAGTTATTGAGTTCCTAGCACAGGTACAGAGTAGGGTTCTGCCCGAGTACAATACACCACTGTCATATCATGCCCTTTAACTCTGATTGATAGTCTCGCATGTGGCTATAAGCAGGGACAAGAAGGGGCATGGCTAGACATACACTACCAATCAGTCAAAGATGGGGTGTGGTTACGAGGACTGAAAGTGGAGTTACTGTTACCATCCAGATATTCATTATTTTCCTATAACCACATGTCCCAAAGCATTTTATTTCTCTGATACCACAGCAACTTGCCCACGATTACACATCATTATTCATAAAAAGCAAGATTTTGTTCTTTAAACCATTTATTTACATTTAATGATTCGGAACTTGAATTAAATAACTTCGCGTCCGTCACCATCACATCAATAGGAGCAATAAAGAGTTGTTTCCTCACCTTAACTTTGTGAGGGACTGACACCGATAGAGACAGAGAGACGAATACAGATTGTCATGTAATTAAGATTCCCTCTGGGCAGAACACTTACTGACACTGGAGACTCCTTACATAAAATGATACAGAAAGCTTCAGAAAGCAATGCATAAACTTACACTGGAAAACATTTATTTAAAAATAAATAAAAAAAAAAAAAAAAAAAGTCTTGTGATTGTCTCTTACAATGAACAAATCAATTGGAACAAATCATTAGGTCGAATGTAAATGTGCCCAAATTAAGCCCGCGGCAAAAACCATATACTGTGTACTTCATTATTGGCAGCCTCCTAATCAGCATGCTGGTTCTCAGAAGATGATTTCCTCCAGTGTTCTGTACATCTGTATGCTCTTCTCACAGCTCGGACCAGCCGGTGCAGGCCTCGATACGCTCTTCATTTTGGCAGAAAACCGAGAGTAAAAATATTCGCCTCAGGGGAGATGGTTCATTTTGTACGAAAGCTGCAGTCTTTTGAAGAACCACCCATGAATAGTCAAGCTATACTATTTTGAAGCGAGGTTTGTTGTTTTAATGATTTTCCACCCGTTCAAACACTTCAGATGGCAATATGAACTGTTCAACATCTCTCAAGGACGCAAGAGAACATTCAAACACTGCTGAACCTCATGCTGTTGGTTTGGTAAATGAAGGCTAGCTGCTGCGCACACTTTTATTGATCAAACCTACAGGAGAACAAACCCTACATGAAAGAGAGGAAACTGGAAAATGCTGGGAATACCTCCTGGAGAAAGACTGGCGGGAAGCCAACAGAACATTCTCTCAGTTCCTCTGTTTTTCCAAGCATGAGATAGACAAGCATGCAGATGAAAGCTGCACATCAAGATAGGTTTAAAATAAGTGCAATAAGCACTAAAGAGCAAAAAAGAGCAGAGATTAAGTGACATGATAACTGAAACTCTACAAAACTATACTTCTGCCACTGGGGATAGAAAATATTTTTTATATCTTGCTACAAGTAAGACATTGTGCCCCATAAAAACCCATCCATCCATGCACTTTCTGTACCGCTCATCCTATACTGGGCCATGGGGAACAGCCTGGACAGGGTGGCAACACATCGAAGGGCACAATCACACACACTACAACCAATTTAGAGACCCCAAACAGCCACCATCACATGTCTTTAGGAGAACACAAACTCCCTGCACACACGGTGAGGTGACATTCTAAATGCCAACCCTGGAGGCACAAGGGAAACGTGCGAATCACTAAGCCATCATAAAAAGTACCACGATATTGAAGTCCGAAGAAAATGATCTCGCGAATGAGAAGAAACAAACGGGTATAAAAAGCAGTGACATTAAGGGACTGAAACGCTGTGAGAACTGTGACTCGATTGTTTTGTTTTTTTAAGCCACAACAGTCAATAGCGTTTCGAGATACACCCCCCCCACCGACTCTAAACAATTAACAGCAGCTTGGCAAACAAGCCAAGAATTTGTTTTTTTTTGCTCTGTAGGATTTCACAGAAAGTTTGCCTATTGCGACTTTATCAGGGTGGGTTTCCTAGCGCAATGGTATCCAGCCACCATGCCTCAGATTGCTACTGTTCCACAGCACGGAGAGGGGGGAGAAAAAAAAAGTTACTTATTTTGTGTTAAACAATCTACAACACATACACTATATGGCCAAAAGTAGGTGGACACCAAAAAAGTCAGGACTGTGTGCTTTTTGAACAACCCATTCCACATTTATTCTCCCATTGCAGCAACAATAAACTCCACTCTTTCGGGAAGGCTTTCCCCTAGATTCTGGAATGTGGGATGGGTCCTAATTCATCCACAAGAGCATTAGTAAGTTCCTGGGGTGCCGTTGGCTTTCTAGTTCATCCTAAAGGTGTTCAGTGGGGTTAAAGTCAGGGATCTACTCAAGTTCTTCTACTCCAGCCTTGGTAAACCATATCTTCATTGAACCCACTTTGTGCACAGGGGCGTGGTCATGCTGGAACAGGTTTGGGCCTCTTATTTCCAGTGAAGGGAAACTAATACTACAGCATACAAAAACATTCTATAAAACTGTGTTTCCTACTTTGTGGTAACAGTTTGGGGAAGAACCGCATATGGATGTGACGCAGTGTTGACAATCATTTGGCTGTGTAGTATATTGGCTGTGTGCAAATAAATGTGCATCACCACCGTAACCCATCACACTCAGTGCATACCATGGTGTTTTTGGAGTGAGGCTGTATAGGTTCAATATTTGAGCGAGAGTGAACACACATCAACTCTGTGTGTGTGTGTGTGTATGTATATAAAGGGAATTAATACAACGACATGACTGCAACTACACAAATTACCCATGTACAAACCAGGTAAAGTTTATACATACAGCTTATGTGCGATGGAAGTTTATATCTCCACAATAACACGGAAATAAATCCTAAAATTAAGTTATTAGAAAAAAATTTAAAAAATAATCAGTAAGCTCCAAGAACCTGAATAAAGTAATTCAAAAACTTTTCAGATACTCCTTGCTTAAATAACACTACTTCACAGTGTAATCCATCACACTCCACTGAAAACACACTTTGGCATCACTTTCATTCCATTTTTAAGCAATTAAATATTTTGCAGCAGCACAAACCACACGCACAGACGTTTTACTCCTAATGTACACCTAATCAGCTAGGGAAGTGGGAAATAAAACACCTGACAACACAATTAAAAAAAAAAAAAAAAAAAGAATCATATGACAAAAAAGAACCTCATTAAATAAATCTAATTTTACTGGGTATAAAAACACAATCGGTGGTTCCTGGGTCTAAACTTATCAATTTTCCACTTTGTTCATTTTCTAGACAGAGATGCAGCGTCATTTCACCCGACTTGCGTGAACATGCAAACACATTCATTATCTGATGAAATTTCACACGGCAATTGCAAACAAAAAATACAAGGGGCAGAGAGCCGACACTACCAGCGCGAACAGCATGAAATCATTAACCTATATAATAATTATATAAAGAATAAACAGACGTCTAATAAAACATGAGAGCTCTGAATCCTCAGATCAGTTTTCCTTTGGGTAACAGTCAAAATTAAACTGAGGAAACAACCCCCCTCACAGCACCAGGGTTTTTTTCTCATCTGGGTTCTCCGGTTTCCTCCCATTGTCCAAAAACGCTCAGGTATGACCATTGGCTATGCTAAAGTGTCCCTGGACGTGAATGTTCCCTGCGATGAAGAGGCGTCCCACCTTAGTGAACTGTTCTACCTTGTGTCCAGTGTTACCGGGATAGACTCAGGATCCACTGGGACCCTGACCAGGATAAAGCATTTATTGAAAGCGAGTAAGACAGTGTTACTGGCTTTCGTCTCAGACCTTTGGGTGACACTAGGAGTATGTCACGGTCCCTGTATCTCTTGTGAATCACCTCACAGTGGTACACAATGCATGCATCAAGCTTTTCTTTGCAAATTCAATACCAACACACACAAAAACAAAAGGTCCACTGAAATGACTATAAAAGCATCTAATGCATTTTTACACACAGTTAAAGCACAAAGAGTGAACTGGTGCCACTCCAACTCATCACGCCATAGAAAATGGACTATTAACAGGAGACAACATGAAGGAAAAGTGTTCAGCTTTAATCAATGTTACTTTTTTTTTTTTTAAATAGGTTGAAAATGATTAATGAATTTTACAACAGTCATACAAATCAAAGCAGAAATCAATGGTGGAAATCAACATAGCTCTCTGTCAGACATTAGTGTAGTGTAATTATTATATTTAGTGTAGAGTAGAAGTCATTATCACTTGCGTGGACACCGCCATTCACCACATGTCCAAACACAGAACCTAATCGTACGCAAGGGTACAGCTGACCAACATGACAAAAATCACACCATAACATGATCAAGATATTTCTACAACACACATCACAAAACAGCTAGCAAAACATCATTGTGGCAATACAAATTATTTTAGATATATAAAATTACATTTATCTCACATTTTTGGATTTTTTTTAAAACCCAACTGTATTTTATGATAGTTTTAAGGTCTACAAAAATGACTTAAAACCAGATTGGAGAAAATAAGTATATTAATAAGCTAATATTAAAAGCAGTTATTAGGTTTCCTTTTAAATCTTACAGTTTTAACATCAAAACCGCTGCTTCCAAAGAGAGTTTGTAAGGTGTTCCTTTATTTTAATATTAGAAAAAGAAATTAGTCACAATACCTGAAATATGGGGCCAAATTCTCACAGAGCAAATATCACTGAGTAGGGAACATCAACTGATTCAACCACAATAAATGTGGCCAAAAAAAAGCAGATGTAATGCAGTAAAAACACATCTGAAGTTATAACAATCCCAATTTGAAAAACAACAACAACGGGAAAATAGTTTAAGTCACTGCTTCCCAACACATTTTACACTAAACCTGAGACAGGTCTTGGTTAAAGAATCGACAGAGACGTGCCTACGATTTTCAGTATTAATTCCTCCTAACGCATGTTCTCATGCATCACTGTTTTTTTCCGCAGCACCCAAAAACCTGAATGTGTTTTGTTCCCCCTTCTGCAAGGTCACGCATGCACGCACGCACACATTACAGCATGAAATAGTATGGGCTATATGTAGTTATACTTTTCATTAGGTTAGTACTCAAAACCTAACCCTTGAAGACTGCATCGATAATTTAAATGTTGGACGTTCAGTGAGGGCTGGACAAAACTCACTCACAGGCACCACTTAATGATCCTGGGCGACACACTACTGAGATCACACCCGAAATCCCAGAAGGCACTGCAATGGGTTAGTAACTAAACTAAGTAGTCTTGAGGAATGGAGATCTGAGGGGTCCATCAAGCCTAGTCACATGAGCTGCGTTTTTTTTTTTTTAATAAATAATACAGATGTAGAGGAGCTACAGCTCAACAATGATCAAAGTTATTAAACCTCAAACCTACCTGGTCAGTTAAAGCTCGGTAACCAAAACTACTACAAAAAAATAAATAAAATAAATAAATAAATAAAATAAAAAATTTAAAAAATGATTTATCCATCCATGTTCTTATCCTTCACAGGGTCGTAGGCTGCCTGGAGCCTATCCCAGGGGACTCTGGGCAAAATTGGGAAATGCCCATCAACAATGACTACAACGCATGACTTTGGATTGGAGGAGGAAACCGGAGTACCCAGAGGAATCCCAAAAAGCACGGGGAAAACATGCACACAAAATGGAGGCGGATTCGGGCCCCAAACCCCGGAGGCGCGAGGCAAGCATGCTAACCACTAAACCACCGAAACCCCCCCTTGTGACTGAGTTTCATTGAAAAAGGTCCTGGACTGCAAGAGGATTGAGAACCCATGACCTGGAGGATGCAGAGAACCTATAACGCACTCTGCAGTTTACAGGAGTTGGAATAAACACAAGAAAGCGAGCCCTTATAACAGGACAGGACGCACCTTTTGTCATTCAGGCTTAAGGCAATATTTGGACAATTTAATTCCAATATGAGTCAACTACCAGGCAAGTTAAACCTATGACCTGCACGCCAGTTAGTGCACTAAGAGGGAGCAGGGTGACACCTGGAATCTAAACTCAGCCCTATGGATGCAAGTCACTACTTGAGTCAGTGCATGGTTTACTCGACACACCCAGTAAGCAGAATAACAGCAGAATCGCATCAATTTGTGTTCCATGTTTAGTGGTTGGGATTGAATACACCCTTTTAATAACAGTCCACATTGTCACATTAGTGTTAACCAGCAGGCCTCGAACTAGGAATTATGTTATATGGTCTAGCTCAGCGGTCCCCAACCTTTTTTCCACCACAGACCAGTTTAATATCAGACAATATTTTCACCCACCGGCCTTTAAGGTGTGGCGGATAAATACAACAAAATAAAATGATCCGACCAGCATAAAAACTGGGGTATTTTTAAAATCTATTAATAAACGTGAATCCAATGTGAAATCGCAGCTTCATTAGCAGCGTCCTGGTAACATCACGCCAACAACATAGCATGAGTAACTTCCGCTCTACCCCTTAACGTATCACGTGACCAAGTAACATATCACGTGACCGAGACAAGCGTCTTGACTTGCGTCAAGAGCGAGTCGTAGACAAATGTAACGGAGAGAATCCGGTCATTTTTCAAAATAAAACATCATTCAGACTCCGATAATAAATAAAAACGGAAATAATGCAAGTTATTTATTCTTTTTGTGCGGCCCGGTACCAAATGACCCACGGACCGGTACCGGTCCGCGGCCCTGGGGTTGGGGACCGCTGGTCTAGCTGGACAAGTTGAACCAGTTTTCTCTGAACACCTTACAATCAAATTCCAGTGACAGCTCGTGCATCCTTCCTTATGGTGACTGCACAAGACATGACTCGAAATCTCAGACACACCAAATCGCTCACACTACATGACAGATCACTTTACGATCAGTTGTTTGGTGGATGCTGTGATGAACATGCTACATGAGCAGTCGAAGACGGAACTACACTACGCTAAACCGTAAACCTGAAGAGATCCTCGGTCATCCTCAAATCAGCGGTCCATCATGTGATGGTGAGATTTGACTATTTCTACACAAATAAGAAAAAGAGAAAAATAAAAGAGAACAAAGGACGGACGAGTTGAGAAGATGCAGGCAACAAGGATCGTCTGTCCTACAAACAGAACTAGAGGTACAGTGGTAAGAAGCGCACACAGCCGTTTTTATACATTATACTTTTTTGGGTATGACAGGCCAAATAATTTCCGTCAATATTACTGTGCTTACATTTTACCCCCTCACCCTCATAGAAGGAGGATAAACTGGATTCAGGGAGCATGACAGCAGATAAATTTTAGTCCTATTCAGACAGGATTAAGTTCGCATAGGATCCTGGGATTTTAGAGGTGCTCCTCTGTTAGTTTTCCCACTCATACAGACCAGCCATGTCAGGGTCTTTCTTTAATAAATGATCAGCCAATTATGAAAATAATCGTTAGTTGCAGCCCTAATTGTAGCATCACCTCTCCCCCTCACACAGTGTTTGAACCGGTTCGATCAAGGATCCAGTCTCTCTAAACCACTCCTTTCCGAGAGCCTACTCTGCTCTGATTGGTCAGACAGCCAGTCTGTTTTGATTGGTCTACAGCGCATGCCAGAAAAAGAAACACCCATTACTACATCCGAATTTGAGCTCCGGAGGCTTCCTCAGCACTTGTATGCACAGTTACATGTCAATAAAATGACAGGAACACAACAAAAGGTTGGAGTTGAACTTCCGTGGTATCGTTGTAAAAATTTATGTCCTCCCCCCCCTCATCCTTTGGAAGTGCGTGCAAATTGGATCGATTTTCGTAGCGGAGAACAAAGCGTCCTCGACATGGTGACGACACGAACAAAACTCTCCCAGGCTGCAGCTACAACTAGTGTTTGCAGGCAGGATAAATTACACGTTCTCAGGCAGCCAATAAATACCACATGCGTGCGTCATGCGAGTCTGTTACACACCAACGTAGGTTTGAGCAGGAAGCAAGGCTGGACTCACCGGCTACTCGTCTCAGGCAGTTCAGAACCGGTTATTTCTTTCGGGAGACGAAAACGCCACTCGTCGTGCCCTTAGACCTTTACACACTCCCAAAACAGCAACATACAAGAAGAATCTACATCGATAACTGAAACCTCGCACAGACTCCACCGCCACTGACGGGAACACTCTCCAACCATTGTTTTCACCAAAGGACGTGTGGAAAAGGGAAGTGTGTGTGCAGGAAAACACGCAGCCCCCCCGCCCCAACCAAATTTTTAAAAAAAAATTGCACCGACAAACCATGATTGCTGCTAGTGTAGCACAAGCCCTGTGTCCAGAGAGCGACATAAATTCTAGAGAGCATCTCATTGGACGAACACAAACCCAGTACAGGATGAGTCATCGATTTCCTTCATGGTTTGCTTTCCCCCAAAGTGGCCAACGTAGAGCATTTAAAAATGTGTCTATTTGGTATCCATAACACTAAAGAGCACGTACAAAACGACCAGAAACGGCTCTTTTTGATTGGAGATGCACTTAAACACACTGTTTACTCTCCAGAGTGAGTGCACGACATACATCGTGTACGATAGAACGACTCCTACACCCCGGCTAGCAGGCTAGACGATTCAAAGTAAGACGTTAAAGGCGTGCGCGTGCGTGGGAGTAACGTTCAGGAGTGATGTTCCTTCGCTAGGTCAACCTGACACGCTAATGCTAATGCTAACTCAGCTCATGCTAAAGCGGCGACGGCTAGCTAGCTAGCTTGTTTGGTTAGCGAACAAGCTACTTTATATGTTTGAGTCGAAGTCGAGCGCGCTTTACCTTCAGCCACGTCTTCATCCACTGCTCCTTTCACCTGCGAGAAACACCACTGGAAGTCGTTCCCTCCGCCGACCCCTGCACACACACACACACACACACACACACACACAGCATTGCAGTCAGTTAGCTAGCTACACATATATAAAGCCATGGAGGGAAATAAAACAAGCGCTTAGGAAAACTTCATTTCCTAAAATGGCGATTTAAATGTAGCGAACGGCTAAAAGGTAACGCGGATACACTGGTTAATTTGCTGCTTAATCAGAACAGTTAGCTCTCAAGCTAACCGGTTAGCAAGGTTTTAAAAAAAAAAACCCAGTAGGCCGCGGTGCTGGACAGAGTCGCCCCCTCCCCTCTCCTCTCTCCTCTCCTCTCCTCTCTCCTCTCTCCCCATCCTGCCTCACCTGCCATTGCTTCTGTTCTACGGAGAATCCGGCGTCGAGCTCGCTCACTCCGAGTCCTAGCGCGTTACACTGCAGCTGCAACACAGCGCGAGTCGCTCGCAATTCGATCGGGTTCGACGCGACAACCGGAGCGAGCGGAATTGCCCCCGTGATTTTTATTCCTGGTCAAGATGGCGCACATCGCCAGTCGACATGATGCTGTGACGTCATTTAATAGGCGCTCCTCGGACGCGTTAGAGAGCGTCCGAGCGGCGCAGGGGGATGCGCAGGCAACGCGCATAATGACTGCGCGCTCTTAATTTTTGGTATGCGGAAAGGAAGGGAGGAAGCGGTGAGTAAACGCAACGCACCCGAGAGATTCGTGCTGTCCGGTGAACATGGTTCATGCGTCTCTTTTGCGCAGTTTGTTGTTTCCGCGCAACGTCCTTAGCGGATGGAAGACTGGAGCTATGTGTGTACATTTGGGTGTGAAGGTTTACACACAAAAAAAAGAAAAAAGTATTTATACAACAACACATTCAGGGGGTCTGACAGACTGACGTATCTTTTTAATCACATGGAGCGAAAACTGTTAGTTCGTCGTTCATTCATCCATTTTCCATATCGCTCATGGGGGACCCTGATGCAGCAAAATGCATGTCTTTGGACTGGGGGAGGAAAGCAGAGTACCTGGAGGAAACCCCTACAGTATGGGGAGAACATTCACACACCAAGTGCAGAGGCGGGATTCAAACCCCCAGCACCAGAGGTGTGAGACAAGCATGGTAACCACTAAGCCATTGTCCCCCTCTTCCATCCATCCATCCATCTCGCTCTCTCTCTCTCACTCTCTCAACCATGGATCCATCTCGCTCTCTCTCTCTCTCGCTGTCTCTCTCATCCATCCATCTTTCTCTCTCTCGCTCTCTCTCTCATCCATCCATCCGTCTCGCTCTCTCTCTCTCGCTCTGTCTCTCTCTCATCCATCCATCCATTTCTCTCTCTCTCTCTCTCGGTCTCTCTTCTCATCCATCCATCCATCTCTCTCTCTCTCGGTCTATTTCACTCTCATCCATCCATCCATCTCTCTCTTCTCTCTCTCTCTCTCTCTCTCTCTCTCTCATCCATCCATCTCTCTCTCTCGCTATTTCTCTCTCATCCATTCATCCATCTCTCTCTCTCGGCCTATTTCTCTCTCATCCATCCATCTCTCTCTCTCTCTCTCTCTCTCTCTCTTTCATCCATCCATCTTGCTCTCTCTCTCTCTCTCTCTCATCCATCCATCCATCTCTCTCTCTCTCTCTCTCTCTCTCTCTCTCTCTCTCTTTCATCCATCCATCTTGCTCTCTCTCTCGCTCTCTCTCATCCATCCATCTCTCTCTCTCTCTCTCTCGCTCTCTCTCTCATCCATCCATCCATCCATCTCGCTCTCTCTCTCTCTCATCCATCCATCCATCTCTCTCTCATCCATCCATCCATTTCTCTCTCTCTCTGTCTCTCTCTAACTCTCATCCATCCATCTCTCTCTCTCTCTCTCTCGGTCTATTTCTCTCTCATCCATCCATCCATCCATCTCTCTCTCTCTCTCTCTCTCTCTCTCTCTCTCTCTCTCTCTCTTTATCCATCCATCTCTCTCTCGGCCTATTTCTCTCTCATCCATTCATCCATCTCTCTCTCTCTCTCTCTCTCTCTCTCTCTCTCTCTCTCTCTCTCTCATCCATCTCTCTCTCTCTCTCGGCCTATTTCTCTCTCATCCATCCATCCATCTCTCTCTTATCCATCCATCTCTCTCTCTTGGCCTATTTCTCTCTCATCCATTCATCCATCTCTCTCTCTCTCTCTCTCTCTCTCTCTCTCTCTCATCCATCATCCATCTCTCTCTCTCTCGGCCTATTTCTCTCTCATCCATCCATCCATCTCTCTCTCTCTCTCTTTCATCCATCCATCTTGCTCTCTCTCGCTCTCTCTCTCATCCATCCATCTCTCTCTCGCTCTCTCTCTCTCATCCATCCATCCATCCATCTCGCTCTCTCTCTCTCATCCATCCATCCATCTCTCTCTCATCCATCCATCCATTTCTCTCTCTCTCTGTCTCTCTCTCTCTCTCATCCATCAATCTCTCTCTCTCTCTCGGTCTCTCTCTCTCATCCATCCATCCATTTCTCTCTCTCTCAGTCTCTCTCTCTCTCATCCATCCATCTCTATCGCTCTCTCGCTCACTCTCTGGTCAAGGTTGTGGTGGCTCCAAAGCCTATCCCAGAACCACTGGACATGATGTGGGAACACCCACACACACCCACACACAAATTTACACACTAGTTCACACCTGCAATAGTTTAGATGTGTCTGTTTGGAGGTCAGTGGTAACACACAGACACAGGGTTAAAGTTTAGGTATGAATCAGTGACTCTGGAACTGTGAGGCAGTAACGTTACCCACTATACCAGTGTGCCATGATGAAAAATGTGAATAATATTAATTTAAACATTTGCGTTCCCTTTCTTTGAATGTAATATGATATAAACATTCTCTAATAACTTGTATGCTTAATCTGTCTTTAAATCTGCCTTCACCCTGAGTGTGTGTGTGTGTGTGTTCACTCATATTGGATCTGCTTCATTATAATATTTGTTCATTATGCTGTCTCGATGCAGCATGCACACACACACACACACACACACACACACACACACACACACACACACACACACCACAAAACTGAGCAGTTCACACAATGTAAATTAGAGACTGGGAGGGTTAGTGACAGGTTAAGGACATAACTATGTGGCTAATTATAACTGGTTTTAACACCGATTCAGTGTATAAATGGTGACTGAATTCCAAATTTCTCCATCTGGGACACAGAGTCAACTACACAGAGTGAAGAAGTCATTAAGAAGCCATTTGGGATTCAGGCAAGAATAATTCTGGCATATTTTATAGGCATACTAGAAGTGGTACGTTGGGTTTGTGGAATTTTCGTCTAAGAACTAATCAATGTGCCATTAAAAGATTTATTTTAGGGTTGAAAAGAGGCAAAAATGCATGCACTTGTGAGATATACTCCAACCAGAGGGACTACGGATATAAAGGATTATGCTGTATATATTTATCATTTTATTGTAGTGGATACTGGACTAAATGAATGGTAATAATGTGCAACAGAAATATTGTGATGTTAATGTACTTACAGTATATTAGAAGTAGAAGTAGAAGCCTATAAGAAGTAAATATCTTAAGTACAACTCACAAAAGTCAAGATGGCAGGTCACAAACTTTTGCAGGTCACAAACTTTTGTCTGTACTCCTTATAATAGCTTGGAATTAAATGGAGTTAATTTGCATTAACATTAATATGGAGCCACATTTATGAAGCCAAAACAGCAAATGAATCATTTTTATGTCCTCAAATCTAATCTACATTTAGAACTCTCTACTGAAGCACTAGGTGTACTATTTGAACTTTCTCAATGTATCATGAATGTGCTGTTAGTGAAAACAAGCTAATAACTTGCAACATATGAATTAACTAACTAATAACTAATAATCTAACTGTCTAAATCAATCAACACATAATGATAATAGATTGTGATTGTCTCTTTTCTATGTAAAGACATAAAGTTGCATAAAGCCCCCAATGTCAAAGCCCCCAGCATCACTTTATTATATATATATATATATATATATATATATATATATATATATATATATATTAATATTTTTCTGCAAATGCTTCTTACACATAACTGTATTAATATCTGGCCTAATAAATAAGGCACAGTAGGTCATATTTTAAAATGACTGTAAATTCTTTAAATTTTTTTTAATGGTGTGTGTGTGTGTGTGTGGGGGGGGGGTTCTTCAAGGGTTGTTTGGATTGTTAAGACTTCTTAGCTTCTTTAAAGAGTCCTACAGTATGAGTACTTTCGGAAAGGGAAGAACTCCATTGCAGGACCTACATACTGTAGAACCTTTAGCAGTGTCCCCAAAGGAATAACTAGAGAACACTTAAGGGTTCTACACCAAAACAGTGACTCCTACACATGAAAATGTTATTTTGTATATGACACCGGTGCAAAGGATAGTTTTGTTGTTGGCAACTGGAAAATACTTTAGGACTAGTAATCCAGCTTGTTGTAGCTAACATGTCAAATTATGACTAGAGGTTTTACATTTCCTTTTTGTGATTTAAATCACTTCAGTATTTATTTTTGTTTAGGTTTCAGGTCAAATGTAAAGATTCATGAAGCTTCTGGAATTCATCTCCCTATACTCATAAATCCTAAAGATACAGTGCTGTATGCTGTATAGTTTCTTTTCAGCCTGTTTCCTCTCAATTTCTTTTCCTTATAGCACCTAAGGCATTTTTCTTGTTACTGTTGCCTCTGGTTTGCTCATAAGGTATCTAAATCTACCTTACTGTTACGGTAAGGTGGATCTTAAGCAGCTTTGTGACAAGTTGACTGTCTTTAGGTCCAGCTGTTAGACCTCATCACAGCCTTTACTCCCCCCACCCCCTACACATTGCATACTTATTTCACACCATTGGTATTAACGTCTCAATTACTTTCCTGTAGACACTCTTTTAAAACACTGATATATTCATTATAGATACCTCATATACTCTGTATGCCCTGCAGTCGTTACTGTGCAACCTGGGTTGTGGTAAAGATGGAGCCGATACCAGGAACACTGTGTGTGCGTGGGGAAAACAGCCTATATGGGATGCCAAGTCATTACGTGCACTCACATTCCACATGCCGTCATCTTTTTGGGAGGTGAAGGAAGGAAGAAACCCATGTTGACGCAGGGAAGCACATACAGAAATTCTACATAGAGAATGATTTGAGCCCAGGATTGAACCAGGGACCCTGGTGCTGTGGGGCATATATTATCTATAAGTATACAATTGTCTGACTATAGGGCATGCTAAATGGATATTCAATGTTTACTGATTTGATATATTTGTAGAAAAAGGTATCTGCTAATGAAGAGAACAGGTTTTTATGACAATGCCCCCCCCACTAAAAATTGACATTTATTCACTTCATAACTTTCATAAATTTCTGTCAACTCCACCAGACACACTGAAAAGCCTGCTGTTTTAATTGTATCCATCAAACAAGAATGTAAAGTCCTCAGTTATCTAATAATTCAGTATTAGTTCATTAAGGGAGATAAAACACACTTATTAAAATCCTTTATCCTAAAATCCTTTATTCTCTATCCTTCTTTTTTAATATTAAGTGCATATCACCAAAGTTCTTATGTAAACAAAACATCATATCATGTAGTTCAGTTAGGGTTTTAAATATTAACACAAAAATAAATTGATACAAATAATAAAATATTTCTTTCAAAATTAACAAAAAGCTTCATCTGACGGTGTTGACAAATAACTGACGGAGTTGACAAAGAACCAACTGAGGTTAGAACAGATTAAGTACTAAAAAAAAAAAAAAAAAATATATATATATATATATATATATGTATTTTCAAAGACCTGATTGAAAAGACAACACATTGAGAGAACTTAAATGTATTTAAAAAATTAAATGAATAAAAAATTTAATTTAATAAAAAAATATTTTTTTTGTAATTTTATTATATTTGGGCTCCAGAGCCCTTCCAGTGCTTTTCTCTTTGTAGCAGTATGTCTCATTCTGGGTCTCTGGTGGCTCACTGGACAATCAGAAGAAGCTTAAGAAGAAATGTAGCAACAGAAATCTTCTTAATTCTATAGGAATACAAGGGATCCTGTAGCCTGTTTATCAGTTATCTAGCTGAATGACTGCTTCTGAACTTCTCTGATACCTCTGCTCCCTGTACTCCAATTCAACGATTTGTCTTCTTTTTTTGTCTTGAACCCTTTTCTTCCACCTTTCTCTTTCCTTCTCTAGAATCTCCCTTCTGCATTCTTTTGGGTCTCTGTTTCATTTCTCTCTTCTCTTTCTTTTATACTCCAAACAACATTAGAATAATTCCCCATATTCAAAAATAATATATCACTATGTAAATAGTTTTTCTCCGTCAGCTTGCAAGTCAACTCCCTCAGACATAAAACCTGATGGAGTTGACGTCTGATGGAGTTGACGAAACTGAATATTTTTCCATCTTAACCATGTGTCGTATAGTGGAACAATTTTTCCCCCCTCCGTTAAAGCTGCCTCAGTAAGTATAACTAAAATGCCAAAATGTATCCAACAATTATAGACAGAAATGATCACAATGGGAAGACGGTGTTGACATATTAAAGCTATGAACACAGAGACTTAAACATTGTCTGTTTAAAATATAAAACAAATATAAAACTTACCAGACCATGCATCCTACTGTTGCATACCCCATGAACAGGAAGTGGGAAAGGGGTCATCAGTGTTATAGCTGAACGTGACATGGCGTGATATCATGGAGTTGACGCAAATAATATTTCTTGCTTTCTGTAACTTTGAGTCCAACCATTGCAGTCTCCACTACTACTACAGTGCATGTAGTAATAATATAATATAAAATGTCTGTGGCAAATTGTGAATGAGGAAAGAAGCTAACAGAAGGTAACAGAAAAAAAATCTGTCCTTTATCTCTTATGTTCGATATTGTTTAAATGTCACTGTAACAGCACTGACAATGTCCTCCTGTGATACCAGCATGGCAGACAACCTCTAATTTCCCATGGGAGTAATCAAAATACAGCACCAAACAAGAAATTAGCGCCAGAATAGCTAAGGACAACACAAAAAACACATTTTATGTATTTGAGGGTGGAGTTTTTCTTTTAAAACTTCACTTGCCCAGAGTGCTGATGAGAATACTGCAAATGAACCAGCAGATGGCAGTGTCTGATTAAAAATATAAATGTTCCCCCCCTTTATTGGCACAATAAGTCCACAGAGTGTAAATTAACTAGTACATTTATTGTCATAACATCAAGGGCAAGTGAAGCTTATTTTATTTGTACAGCAGTAATAAATGCTATTAATCTCCATGCCTACAGTTCTTTTACAACCTATCACAATTAGAAAAACAACAACAACCAATTTGTGTAAAAGTACATTGTGTACTTGATTTCAAAGTTGATTCAGTAGTCAAACTATATTATTCCTACACAGTAAAATCCCTAGTGTTGAATTAACACCTAGAGTGTTTATATGAGTCTAATGGATTTATATAAACACTGTAGGGTGTGAATTCAACACTGTGGGTGTAAAATCAACACTGGTGATTTTGCTGTGTAGACTCTGGTTGGTCCAGAAGACTAGATTCTGCCTTTTTAAATAACAATATGAATAGAGAAATGAGTAAATACGAGTGCTGCGTAGTGTTATATTAAACATTAAGTACTGGGCTCAGACAGCCTTAGTTGGACTGAGCTGGAAAAGGAGACAGCAGCATTATGTGGTGCCGTATCTCCTAATAAAACAGAAATGGTGGAAATGAGAGCTCTAGCTGCCAGCACCATGGAAACTTTTAAGCATTTAAGCGCAATAAGAAAAATCAAATTAGTTTGAAAATTGTACCCCAAAAATGTCTAGCATTTAAGGAGTAAATTAAATAAAATCTCCCTTTTGTTACTTGCCATAATCATGATTTCATTCCTCATTTCATTTAGTTGTTCCGGGCTAAACATGAATTATAGCACTTAACACTGGAGCATAATAAGAAATAAATATAAAAACCTGTTAGCTTACACTTTGGAAGAGGAATTATGCTATTTGTATTAAGATTTAAAGTGTTTATTTAATTCTTTTATGCAGTCGATGATAAAAAGCTAGAAAAGTAAATGACTTTCTATCTGGAAGAATTTGCATCTATAATGCATTTGCTTATGAGCCTTTGCTTTGAAATAAAACTCAACAAAACTAGCTAACAATCTCTCTACATTTAAATATGAATGCATGACTTCATTAAATTTAAACTTAAAAAAGTACTTTATTAGACAGACATATAACATTTGTTTTATACTAGGTCTAGGAATGTAATGCTCATGGGTTTATTTTCCATTTCCTCCTCCGACGCTGACCATTTTTCACTCATGGCCTGAGGGCTAAGAATTGAGTAGCTTTCTTTTGTCAAGATGTATTGGGTAGGTAGCATGTTTTGTCTTTTTTTTCATCTTTAATGTCTTAATCAAATGTTTGTAAGACAGACAATTCTAATTACATATTAAAAGTTATCAGCCATCAAAAATAAGTACACTCCCCCAAAACTAATACATCTCTCACCATCCATACCATTTCTGCCATAATGTTATTTTTGGACATCTCTGGGGTTATATAGTATAAATGTAATTATCACAACATTTCTAATGCATAACCTAGTGTTAAAAAAAATAAAAAAAACATTGAAAGATCTCCACCATCTTTGATACTAAGTCCCTGTTCACCATGTTCATAAAATATTAATCTGGCCTTTTTTCTATTTATACCAAGATTGAACTGAGTCATTCGGGGTAATCAGAATAGGCCAAAATAACTTAGAAAGGGCCGCTGAATAAACAATCGAAAGGATAGAAGCCCGCTTAAATGTAGTTCTGAGAGCACTCAGACAGTATGATGTTTGGTCAAGGAAAAAAAAAAACTGTTTGATTCACATCCAGTGCTGGAAAGGCATCCAGATGTCGTAGTTAAAATCTTGTATTAGGGAATATATTGGAATTGGCAAAATGAAACTGATTATGTTCACGATCAGGTGGTTGATAGTTCCATCATTGAATATTGTTGGTTTTTCAGCTGCTTTATGCAGAAATAATGAAGTGAAGACAAACACTTGTCAAACACAATGTATGATATAGAATGAAATGCCTAGGGTTAGGCAAGTTAATCATTGATTACCTGACTGATTCATTGATTCTCATATTTATTGACTGACTTTATGCCAGGTTTCATTGCTTATTACAGAATAAATGTAACAATAAATCAAAAACTTTATTCAGTTGAAAAAATATACGTTATGAGTTATGTCATATGGGTTTTAGCTACATGATTGTGCTCTCTTTTTAACAGCATATATGCTGTGGGATTACTACGCAATTCACATTTTCTAAGCAATTAATAATGCACTTTAAGCTAGAAAACTAGCCAATACTGCTTGCAAACTGACTGATGCTGGCTCTACTTTGACAGCAGTGACTGGATTTCAGTTTGGCTGCATTTGCCCAGAGTCTAATTTGGTCCATTACCACCTACAGCTTGGACTAATTGTGGCTGAATTTGTCAATGATGACCCATAGCCAATAAATGTTAGCCAATTATCTTTTTTCCCTCCCTGTTCCTATGTAGTATAAGAAAAAGAAACGTTTTTTCCATCTTACATTTCAGGCAGCATCACATTCATAAGAATGTGTCTCAGTTGAATCAATTCAATTTGTTGGAAATAAACAATTAAGGCTTGGCAAGGTACTGTGTTTGGATGTTTAGCTTTTCCTACAACTTCAATTCAAATAAATTTACCATAGTATCAGTTTTCTGATGCTTCTCAACATTGGAAGAGAAGCTGATGCTGGAAATTCTACTATTTTTTTTTGTCATACTGTATAACACTGCAGAACATTTTCATTTTATGGATCTTTGGCTCTGGAACATTTCTATAATTTTTTTCCTCACCTTTCCTTTTCCCTCTGTTTGTGTGACTAGCAGAAAGATAAAAAGGAAGTAAACATCGAGCTTGAGTGCAGAGAGAGGAGGCAGAGATTGATGCAGTGTAATTAAATAGCATTTTCAGTCTACGGCATGAAAGCACTTTGCATGTCTGTGTGGAGTGGGAATGGAGGCTAAATGGAGGAGGTCAGGCATCTTTTCACCCCATCAGAGGCATTGTGATAGACAGCTGCCACAAGCTCAGCATCAAAGCTTGCAGCACTGCTGGATGCTATTAACCAGGAACAATCAACTACTTAGCAGTCCAAACACACTCGATGACAGGTCGCTAGCTCCTTTGCGGTCCAAATCATTTTTTAAAACATCCCTGCTGGAATTTAGACTTTAAGGCCAGATTAGAGACACAAAAAATGGGTCCAAGTCCCATCAGTTTTTCCACTGACCTTTACAGAGCTTAGAGAAATATACTGATAAATAGCCTCTGTGGGATTTGGATTAACCTTCAATCAAAAGTCACATAGATCTAAAAGAAATCTAATTGGCTTTTCCTTCAATAGGATAAAATCATGTGTTGATCTATAGCTTGCCTTCTGAAAACCCAGCATACTAATAACTACACTACCAACAGGCTTAAAACTTGTGTGTGATCACTCTTTGTATTTGTACTTGTATTGATTCACATAAAAACGAATAAAATGCCATGGCCTTTACTCTGAACTCCAAATGTTGTTTTGTTCTAATGCATTTTTAAGCCACCATAAAGAGTATATAATTATATAAGTGGAACTACTATAAAAAAGTTCAATCAAAATAAACTCCACACTAAGTCACTGCTGGAAAAAACAAAACAAAACTAAAAAAACAAAACAAAACGTTACACTGTTGATAAATTATTCAATACATAAAAAACGCCTGTGCTCTGTAGACAGCCCCTCGACACCATTGCAGAAGATCCAAACCAGCCTAGTCAACACAAAAAAAAAGCCCTGTTCACTGTGCAGCAAGAGTTTGCTAGCAAATTCCAACAAGTTATTACTATGCATCCCCAAAACAACTAATTAGAGCCTTGCTGGGATTTTGCAAGCAGATTTAACTAAGCATATTTATGCCGATAAATGTTTGTCTTTTCAGCTAAGCACATTGAGTTTTTTGAGAGTAATATGAACAGTTCATATTTGATTAAATGACCTCCAGCTTGATACTCTGCAAAGTGTAAATATCACCCAGAGAAAGAAGAAAAACCTTCAGCTGAGATTTTGTCATTTGTCATTCACTTGCCCAGTTATTTGGGTCAATTTTAAGCAGCCAACAACAACCTACCTCGCAGAGATCTGCCTTCTTATAAACTCTACTGCCAGTATGAAAGTCTACCACAGTTAACCAAAAGCTCCAGAAGACAAAGAATAACATAGTCTTCTAGAATATTTGTGGACAATTTGGTTTGGGTCTGAGCTCCACATAATGGTATAACTCCATGTGCACTAAAGTGTAAACAGTATTTCTTCCCAAGATATATTTTTTGGATGCTTAACAGTTCTGCCTTTCCAAAGTCTTTCTTCTTGGGGCTTTTCCTTAGGGTGCTAGATGTATCTGTTGTTGGATTCAATGTAGAACCTTTCAAGGTTGCTCCAGAGGGGAAAAAGAAAGAACTCTAGGGTGCATTTTCTCCTTAAGCGTGCTGGTAAATATGGCTTTTAAACTCGGATGCATGGTCACACAGGTCCTGGAGCTTAATTAAGTCAATAAACTCAAATATAAAGCAAGGGTGCATAGAACCAGTCCTGGAGCTTACTGCAGTCAATTCCAATTATAAAGTGATTGATGAGTAGAACGTGTCTATCAACATTCTCACATTTGCAAATTCATAACAAGAAGTTTAATGCTGCGGTTAGGGGATTGAATAAGGGTGCGTGCATTTGTTCTTACAATACTATTAATATGAAGTGCAACCACATGGCAATATTAGCATTGCTAATGGTGGCTTAGTGTTTAGCATGTTTGCCTTGCACCTCCAGGGTTGGGGATTTGATTCCTTCCTCCACCCTGAGTTTTTATGTTCTCCCAGTGATTCGTGGGTTTCCTCTGGGTACTCTGGTTTCCTCCTCCAGACCAAAGACGTGTTGTAGGCTGATTGTCATTTCCAGTTTGTTGATGGGTTGATGCTCTGTCCATGGTGTCCCCTGCATTGTCCACTGGGATAGGCTCCATGCTCCCCTGCAACCCTGTGTAGGATAAGTGGTAAAGAAAATTAATGAATGGATGGATGGATGGATAAAGACTCAAGCCCTGCGTCTTCAGAACTGAACAATTAAGAATATACATAACAAGGAGTAAAATAAACATTTTTTGTAAGCATTTTACTGAGGCTTTTATAAAACCTTAACAAAGGTACAGTAAATCCATTATGCAAGGTCAAGACAGAAAACTAGCGAAACAGGGGTCACAACCCAACAATACATTTATAGACTTCAAAAAGCTTCACAAAGACAGAACATGGGTAATTTATGCTCTGACAAGAATAAATTAACATGTGAGGCAAATTAGACACAGGTGCAGACAATAATGATTGTTTTTTTTTGTTTAGTATGTCATATTGAAGGTTATTTTTTATTTAGTCTCTCTCACAGTCAAGTGTGTTTTAATTTAGTCTTCTCTTTCAAAAGTTTGCTTTACAGTTCAAAGGCAAAAGAAAAAAAAAAGTGCAACAATCCAAAACAAAAGACTGTCAGGAAAGGTCAGGAGAGTCAGGAAAGCTGTAGCTGTGCTCATGTTGACATGGTTTTGCTGTCATGGTCTACTGATCAGGGCGCTTAGGGATGGCATAGAGAGGAGGCTAACAGGATCTTTACAGAAAGCTTTCATAACAACAGGGTCATTAACAAGTACTTCATTAGAGCAAACAGAAAGGTTTAAGGGTAAAAACTAGCACATCTTGCAATTACCTGGTCCTTTAGGGCTACACTAGGAAAACGCTGCTAAAAATGTATGTATCAACTTCAACTACCATGCCAGGTTATAACAAGAATATTGAGCTCTTGGGTGAAATAATGCTTGAGTGCTACCTTTAAAAAAAAAAAAAAAAAAAAAAAGAAACACTCAAAGCAAGTTCGGATACTGAGGACATTGCCCTTCATGTCTGACAGTGTTTTCAGATGGCCGAGTTTTTTAGCTGGTGGCTGACGGTGTTCTGAAATGGACAGATTCAATCTGAAAATGATTAAAAACACTCTTGGTGTTGAAATTGAGTCAAACTGCAATCGCTCTTATTGTTACAGTATAGTTATCATAAGCATAAACCCTCCATATTGCTTAGGGCTATGGTGCTGTGTAATGATTTGGGTAATAGACCTAGAACTCAGGCTGTTGGCTCCAGCACAAAACTTTGGTATTTTATTTCTATGCCCTTTGGGGTACACTATCTAAATTGGTTCAGTGAAATATGTCATGTCATTTTGATTTAATATGTTAGTGGTGGTTACTATAAACTTTATGAGATGTCATTCATTAATACATGTGTGATTTAAGGATGTAACAGACTATGAACACAATATTTGGTTTGAACAGCTAATGTGTTATGAACAGATATAAATAAAGATATGAATTGGAGGCCCTTTATTCATGTTCTTTAAAGCTTGACAGAAAGTTCACAGGGAATCCAGTTGGGTGTAGAGGTGTACATTGGGACCAGGATCCTGGTGTCTGTCCATCCATCCATCCATCCATCCATACGTCTAGCCGTCTAGCCATCCATTCATTTTCTGTACCGCTTATCCTACACAAGGTCATAGGGAGCCTATCCCAGGATACATCCCCTGCACAAGGCGGGGGACATCCTGGACGGGGTGCCAACCCATTACAGGGCACAGTTACGCACACATTCACATACAATAGACAATTTGGAAATGCCAATCAGCCTACAATGCATGTTTTTGGAAACTGGATATCATGGCAATTCCGGACTCAGCATATAACTACACTTCCCAGAAAACAGCAGCCTACTAACATGGCTGCTGAGAACTACAGCAAGGAGAACAAACTCTGTGCACACAGGGCAGATGCAGGGATCACACCCTCAACCCTGGAGATGAGAGGCAAATGTGCCTTGAAGAATCCTGACATAAAACAAAAAAAAAACTTAGGTCACACCTTCTTCAGGTTTTAATCTGAACACAAATACAGATACAAATGTTTTTAAGCACTAAACAGTTAGTGCCATTCAATTACACCAGTGGTCTGTCTCATACCATACATCACACCATACAGCCTTATTATTAGTTAAAATGCCAATAATATACCATCATGTTCAATGTAGAATAATTTAAATGTAATATATATATATACACACACACACACACATTTATTTTTAAACCATTGGATGACTAACAAAGGTCTATTTTCAGAGCTTACATCAATTGCCACAATTCCCACATACCAACAGTCATTAAGTCAGAGAGAAAAAAAAAACTTTTAAAGTAATTAATATAATGGGAGTTTTTGAAATGAATAATATCATGGGACTTTTCATTTAGTGTATCCTCAGCAGAAACCTCAGACATGCGACATATCACATATGGTCTTTGATTAACCTGTCTGTCTTGATAAATGCAAGTGTCTGCTTTTAATAGCACTGGAGTCAGGCTCTGTAGGATGGGATTGAGCATCTGAGCTGCTGTCTCGAGACTACAGGTCCCAGTGAGCCTGCACAAATGAATGCTATCAGCAGAGAAAACTCAGGCAGCTTTCACTTTGTAATGGTGGGTGACAGGGCTGCTTTAACTGAGTGGATTTTTTCAGTGAGACCTGATGACCTGATGAGAGTTTTTAACGGAGCGTGCCCGAGACAACTCATCTTCCTCCAAAAGCAAAAGAAAACACTCAAAGGGAGAGGAAAAGCTACAAATGCTCAATACAGGCTATTCAAGATGACAATTACAGAGCATGAGACTGAGTGGGGAGAGTAGAACATGGTACTCCTATTTCAGTGTAGGGAAAGTCTGTTGAGGTTGGATATCAGACACCAACTTTACCTCTACACCTTTCATGGAATTAGTATATCTTTCACAATTAGTTAATTTAGCCTGAAAATGTTCAGTGAGACAGATTAATCTAGACACCATTAAATAACCTTTCATTATCATCATTATGTAAACAAGAAGCCACTGAATGTTTATTACATGCTTGATTTGTAAGGAGGTAATTGGTGTTATTCAGAAAATGACATCCAGGCACAGCTTCAGTTAGATTATTATACTTTTGAGATGCAGGGGTGTGCTGGCCTCCCAGAAAAAAAAGTAGAAAGCTTGTAATTGATCCACAGGCAATTTCAAATTACTGGTGTACATGCAAAGCTACAATAAAACTGTGTCGTTTTCAGAAACAAAACTATATTATATATTATGGAGGCTGGAGCTGATACCTTTCTAGCGTAGACTGTAGATTAATGCAGCCTATTAATGTAATAATCGTTTGGGCCGATATTTTTCAGCTTGCTCTGCTGACACAGAACTAACTTCAGCACTGACTGTGAAATACAATTGCATGTGTAATGAATGTGAGTAGGGGGGATTATGCACTTTTAAATGCCCTTTGATGATAAATTAACTCTACTGATATTCTCAAGATTTCCATCCAATTATTGTGCTACATTTCTAAAGGCATCTATACCAAGATTTTCTATTGCACTGTGTACAGTGATGTCTTTAACTCACCAAAAACTCTGTAACTTAGTATCAGAACTATAATGCATCAGCTTCCCATAGTCCCGGTGTGAAATCCCTACATGATAAGAGTTTTAATGTGTTATTTTTTTAGATCCAGGCTGCAGTGATCATCATCATCATCATCATCATCATCTTTCACATTAACAGGAAAAAAGCATTCATCCATCTGCTTTATCCTGGTCATCGTTGTGGTGAAACTGTAGCTGGTCCCAGGAACCATCAGTGTCTGATTGATGCTGCAGTCCTCCAGATTTCAGTAGACAATTATATTGCCTGCATGCTTTGCAGTCTAACATGGAGCTTTAGTGGCATCACAACCTGTCTAGAGGCTATAGTAATGAGAGAGAACTAACAAACTGATATCTTAGACTAAATCTAAAAACATCTTTTCCCCCATACAGTGTTGTTTAATTGTCACTTTGTTGACCCTCTGTGTGGAAAAGTGCCATCTGAGAGCACATTTTTCTGAGTCTCTCAGTTTGAGTAATGTCGTGACCTGCATTGTTAAGATCTCGTATTTACATTTAAGCGAACAGTCCATTACGTGTTGGGAATGGGCAGAGGAATAGGCAGATCTTTAATGATTCCCCTGTGTCTAATAAATCAATAGACCTGCACACCTGGGAGTGCAATAGCAATCTCAATTTATCCTCCATTCTCACACACAGTGAGACTATTAAAACTGGGGAGATTTTACTGACAAATATGCACCCATCATGTTGCCATAATCTGGAGAAATGTGATAATTAAAGATGTTGACTACGTAAAGAATAAACATAATCAGGGCGTTCTGTTATTTTAAAAAAAATATTCAAGTCACTCCTTATTGTTACAAATAATGTCATGGAACTTACATGAAGCAAATTAGTTCAGCTATAAAAAACAGCAAAAAAAAAAGTTTTTCAAAATGCACATTGCTATGTTGCAAAGAAACTGGATACTGCAATGCTCTCCTTCCTAAAGAATTTCCAGTGTCCACTTAAAAAGCTTAATAAATGGGTTTGTATCAGGTAGCAGTGATGACGTACTTTTATTTAAAACCCACTGCCAGTAGCAAACACCATGTATTGAGGGGAGTGGAGATTCTTGTCTGGACTCTTTACCACTGTTATAAAGCACTGACACTGGAGACTCCTTCCAAAATTGCTAAATGAATGTCTCCTCACAGAAAAAAATTAACCATAAACTTAAAAAAAAAAAATTTTTTTTTTAATTTTTTTTTAAATGTTACTTTAGTGATACAGTAATGATGTATAAGAATGGATTCATTAATATAAACCTTGCAACTGGGACTACTGTGAGCGCTGCTGTTATAGAAAATGAATCTTTTAACATTTTTTAACAACACTTTAAACTTTTTTGGCAAATCACATTTAAGTAAGCTTGATTTATCCGTTCAGTGTATTTTCTATGTTTAATCTTTGTGTACCTTTGCTAGTGAGAAATAGGAACTTTGTAATGTGATTCACAAGACTAGATATATTGTTCTCATCTATTTCAGCAGTGGGGAAACGTTTTTTTTTAACCCAAAGCCCACTTAAAATGTCTTGAAAATCTATAGCAGGCTGCTTCACACTGATGCTACTGACACTATGCTTTATATAGCGAAGTTTAAAATGTAACATCTGTTTATAAAACACCTATCCAAGGCATGCCAAAAGTAAAATTAAAGCTGTTCTTGAACCATTTGGAGGACATGCATGGTTTTGGCCTCTTTTGAAAGGTGACACCAAGAGTTCTTTCCCCTGAAGTCAGAATCACTGTAAGTGCTACTAGTTTTGAGTAAAACAAGTTGGAACACACTGAAATAGAAGGGTTTTTTTTCTGTCTGATTTTATTAATTTCTTTTTGCATATAGATGCTGCAGATGACTACAGCTGGGAGCTTTTAGCTGGAAAACACAATAGGACCAGAACATGAAACCTTTGAAGCCTAATTCAAATTTGATAACAATACCAAAGAAAATTAATATTTTACATGTTTTTCTAAGGGCATGTCCGTGTGTTTGACCAAAATCACATTTAGGAGACTCCAAAGAGCCCTTGGTAAACATGTACACATATCTAGAATAATCGCATAATAATCTCACATATCTCACATATCTCATAATTTTGGGCACTAATGAAAGGCGACACTAAATGCTATCATATCACATATCCAGCAATCTACAAAATGTATGTATATTCATAATTGAAACCTTTGCACACTTTTATGTGCTTTTTCACCACTAGTTACGCATTATTATACAGGGACATTTAAATTGAAGTGTTGAAACTCACCCTTGAAGCAACATATTATATTTTTCAGAATTTCATTGGCTATATGATGGGACAGTCATCAACGCAATCGGGTTGTAAAAGGCTTGAGCTTTTCATGAAGGAATGGGGGAAGGCACTTCCCTTCAGCACAGACTCTCATTGGTTATTGAAGTCTATGGACAGGACATGGAAACTCCTATTGGTTCAAATGAGGTGTCAATCGAAATTGAAAATCGCTATTTTTCAGTGGTCACTTTGAAATCTACCGATAAAGGGTATTCACACGTACGAGCTGAAGTTATAATGTAGAAAACTTGTAAAATCAGGCTTGTCTGCAGGTAATTTGAAATGATGCAGCAACAGCAACAATTGTTTGCATAATTGGATTGTGTGTACCTTTGCCAGTGTAACAAGACTGTTTTTGTTGGCATGTTATGGATCAGTGGACTAGTATGTGAGTTGTCTCTGTTTTGTAAGTGTTTGTATGCTGTTGTTCCGACAGAGACTTTGATTGTAGCTGCTATTGTATCCTGAAACGGTTTATATCAATTGAATCACAAGAATCTTAGCTTTCTAAAAGTATATTGCATGAGTACCTACGTACACACATAGGCTGTGTACATAATACAGTTTTGTTCACAACATGGCGATGTCCTGCCATTGGGCTGTCAGAAGTTAAACAGTTTTGATATTGTAGCAATTTTAATGTTACAACCACTCACCCAAAGGGCTTCATGATTAATGTGAGGTACTATAGGCTGTGCAGCTGATCACAGATTGTTTTCTGAGAGCATATCAGTACAACACAACTGCTCTACAAATTAGCGGTTGCCCTCTTACTGAGAACAGTTGCTCCACTTTTCATTTTCATTTTCCAAAACTCCATTTATGAGAAAGGCTTGCATTACTGTTTATACACACACAAACTCACACACATTTTAAATATATATATAAATATATATAAATATATATAATATATATATATATATATATATATATATATATATATATATATATATATATATATATATATATATATATATATATATATATATATATATATTTAGCAGGTAAAGTCCAGGGTAATTCCATAATTTATGTTCCACCTCTTTGGTGGAACAGTGGTGTTGTAATGATACACAGGTGACCTACAGTACTAACTGAGTTAGTATCTGGTTTTAGTCATTAATAGTCTAACCCTCTTACCTCGTATGGCCGAAAAACCGTCTTGCCCATCTTTGATCTATTCCCGTAAGGACGAAATACCAGCTTGGTCGTCTATGCCAAATCCCCGTAAGGCCGATATAGCGATATAGCGGCTTTACAGTGTAAACGTTTTAACTGTAAGGCTGGTATACCGGCATTACTCTGCTATGATTCCTTACTTATTTAATGATAATTTTTTGACCCGGAAGGTTGATGACGTCATGACGTCATGACGTGATTGCATTATTACGCCGTCATTACGATGAAGCTGATCCAAGCGTGAATACTGGTGTAATAGTAGAAGTGCCAAAAAAATGCCAAAGCAAAAAGCTACTTGTGTTCCAGCTAAAGTTCCACCTACAGTGAACACATGTATATCTAAAACAGTGAAAAAAAGAAAACATACACAGTTACACAGGCGAGAGCGAGGATTCTAGATAGTGACAGCAGTGAAAGTTCAGGCGATGTTGAAACCAAAACTGATAGTGATGCAAACTCTCCTGATTCAGACCCTGATCCGTCTTCATCTTCAGCATCAACCAGTGCAACTGACACTGCAGGGGTTTGGAGTCATACCCTGACCATTTCTGTGCATTCGTGTCTGATTATCAACAGAAACTTGACTTTTGGCGCTAAAATGCATTTATTTATTTAGTTATTATTTACTTGAATTTATTAAAAGGCATTGACCACGCTAATGCTCGTATGGTACTTCTAAATGAGTAGAAGGATTTTAGCGAGCATTTTTTTTTCGTAGTTTCTCTTCATTTTCAAAGTAATATTACACAAATAAATTATTATAAGTTGTTTCAAGGGCTAAAAATGTTAAAATTAAAATGTTGATTTTGGCCCGGGAACTCAGGGTTGGCGTGCTGTTTCTCTGGGGAATATAGGGTTATATGACATAATACTGTGGGAACTTAGGGGTAAGAGGGCTAAAACATTTTAGTTTGAAACTCAAATTCTTATATATTGTAAAGTATCCCAAAGAGCTTGCTTGCACAGTTGATGAAAGACTTTTGTCTGAAATGTCTTTTTTTTCTGATATGAATCAACATCAACCAGCAAACCTAATCTTTTTGCAACTCTCTTTTTAAACATGGTACTGTGTAAAAACACTCATACCTAATGAGACACAGTGGGACTGACATAGCGGGGCTGCTGTTCTAATGTGCACAAAATCTATGTTTCGGTCAACATGCAAGTTTTCAGAGTACAATAAAATCCTTTGATATAAAAACGATATAATATATCGTTGCAAATATATATATATATATATATATATATATATATATATATATATATATATATATATATATATATATATATATATATATATATATATATATCTATCACCATATAATCACAAATTTTACATCAGTTATATTACAGTTATATTACAGTTAAAGTACATTGTATGCTATTTCCATATTAGTTCTAAATCAATTAGTTCTTTGCTTGTTTTTAAAAGAATGAGAAGTTAATTAACCAAAAGTGAGAGGCAGGTTGAATGGGCTCAGGATGTACTGACTAAAACCATGTATTATTTGTGTTATTTTGGTTTATACCACAGCATTGCTGAATTCTTGAATCTGATTGGTCAGCAGGCATTGATTCATTTTCTAGAACAGTAGCATGGACAGTAGCACCAAATGCAAAGTAAATCACAGGTTTATATTAACACACTAATTCTAATATCTTCCCATTTCTATAATAACAACTTACACAGGGACTTGTTTGATGGACATAGATTAAAAAAACAACCCAAAACATTGGAATTGATAATATGGTAAGGTTTTCTGTGAGAAGACAGTTATTTAGCATTAATAGAAGGAGACTCCAGTGCCATTGGTTTGTAAAACTCAGACATAAAGATAACTTTACGTTTTCTGACATGGGATAGTCTTAAAGACAGACCACTTTTCCACATACCATGACAAGCTGCATTTTCTGTCTTATTGATGTGATGAGGGAAGGACTGTTTATAGCTATTATAACATGTGATAACTGGATAACAAGTGATAACTGAAGCTAACTTTATGAAAGATCCACAACATTAAATTTAACTATGAAATTAATAAATAGTATGACATGTTCATCACTAATTTAAAACATGTCAGCACTGGCAAATTTCTGTGCTATAAGAGGAATTAAACACTGTTTAATTTAAGTTGGGTGTGCTGTTATTTGAAAATAATCAATTCAGGCTGGTTACAATAACTCTGCTTCCACTTTTGCCACATCACTTCATCCTACTGTTGATTATTTTCTTATAACAGGATGGCCAGTCAAGTTGTATCCCTTAATTAAAATATGAAAACCATTAGACCCAAACCAGCACTGAGAAGGACTTTTTGACTGTCCTTGTCAAAGGAACATTTTGGCAAACAAATACTTTTTCTCAGCCCACACTGGCAAGGAAATTCTCACATCTTTTTTTTGTTTGTTTGTTTTGTTTACTACAAGACATTCAGTGAAATTCTTCTTATCTTCTCTACTTCAATTCTGTGCACATTTTCAGACATAAATGGGTGTTCAGAGCTCAGCAATTATCCTGTCTCACATGCAGCATCAGGGGGACTTTCTCATGGTGGCTTACTGAACATTGCATCACAATAAGAGCTCCCAAATTCCATTGTAAATATCAACACACTGGAGTCTTATTAATCTTACATGCACAGACAGCATGTACATTGACCAACACATGGTATGGAATTCTAATTTCAAGCAGAACCCCAGTGTGCTGATCCCCAAAGCAAGCAAGAGAGACATTTCTGTGAAGCTATTCAGTGAGAAATATTTGGCCCATTAATAAAACTAACACTTTATTATAAGGTTCACAAACAAGAAGTTATTAATATTTAACTAATGACTACATAATGATGAATTTATACTTACATCCACTAATCCATACAGGAAGTAATGAAGCATAATACATTAAAAGCCACTGAGTCATATATGAGTAGCCATTAATAATAACAATAGTTAAGTGCTAACATCTTGTTAACTCATTGTGTTGATTAAAACTGTGACTTGAAATATTAATTACGATCATTTATATTATTAACGGTCTTACCACTTTAAGTTGCTTTGAGAAAACACAATCCAAATGAACCCACCTCATTTGCCGTGATGGTATCTGTATTTTCAGAGATGCTCAATAGACTATGTTAGTACAGTTCAGATAGCACATCTAAGAAACTCCCCCATACATGCTTTTCAGCAGGAATAAAAGAGATTGGATTCATTTTTAGATTGAGAAAAGTCTTTAGAAGTTTTTGAGTAACCCTCCATGATAGTGAGCTTTCATGCACAACAAGATAAGATTCATTATATTTCCAAAAGATTGAAAAAGAAATTGCTTTCAGCTGATACGAACCACCTTGGAGGTGAAACCTGGATAATAATAATTAATTATTTGGGATTTCACTGCACAACAGGTAATATAGAAGAATTTATTTGATCAGACTTTGGTTTAAATAAGGTTATTATGTAATCCATCAGGTCCAATCAAAAGTTAAAATAATCAGAGTGATAGGAAAAGTTTTAATCCTTCAAAGGCCTAGTAATGACCTTGAAATGTATTTCAATCATGAAGAGAGAGTGACAATGTTAAATCAGCATTTAAACAAGATTATGTTGTAGTAGAACATGGGATATTTAATTACGCAGAAAAATAATTAGTGAATATTCATGTAGGTGAAACTAGGACAAGTTGATGTAACTCTAGCTTGTGGGAAAACAGTGAGCACACATTTCTCACAGTTTGTATCTTTTTCTTCCTAGCTAGCTAATTTGTTATCTCTCATTTCTTAGCGTATATCCACTATTATTGCCAAGCTTTATGAGTGGTCCAATGTTCAACCTGCAGAAGTTAGAAAAATACAGTAGTAAATACAGTTAGTATGGTATATTTTCAAAAGCAAAGGGTACCTGAATGAAATCAATTGGTATATGTTAAGAAAGCAAAATTAGATCTAATCATGGGTGACCAATGTATGAGATAATAGAAAAGAATCAGTATATTACTCAGAGAAACTAAAATCAAAGTAGGTCAAGCTGGTGTGACTAATGTGTGAAATCATTGAGTACACAGTTCTCATTCTTAATTGTATCTTTTTCTTCCCAGCACTCGTTATCAGCTATTTCTCAGTGCGTGCTCATTTTCTTTAGCTTGCACCTGTTAGCCTTGGACTTTCTCACCAAATTGGGGTCTGTAAATTTTAAGAGTGTATTGTTAAGTCTTATGATTAGAAGTGTAATCAGTATGAAGATACTGTCTAAAAATAATAATAATAATAATATTAATAAGCTGACGAAGCTTGCACCGCAGCTATAGATAAGATATGAAGAAAAAAATATAATTGTGTCAAATAGACAGACATGTGATTAGAAGAAAACATGGAAAAACCCTACTCGATGAGGTGATTGTTTTAAGATGGTATATGTACACGAGCTATGATTTTGCCAAGTTAGTTAAACCGACTCAGCTCTTGTTACTATGGTAATATAGTCTAATCTCTTTTTGCCATCAAAAACTTCAAGAATCAGATGTTTTTATTTTTGCTGAAGAAGATTTCACGTCAGTACCATCTCTATCTCCTTGTAACAATTTCAGTTTCATTTTCACACTCCAGCTATGCTTTATTGTCTGATGTTTATGCAGTGATAGACCACTGCATAAACCGATGTTTATGCAGTGATGAATCACAGACTAGTAATGATTCAAAGCCCAAAGACTGAAAAATCACTGGTATTCAACACAAAGTAGTAGAAAGATATAGAAGTTCAACATTGCAACATTATCAGTTGGCAGTTCAGGAGTGAAGAACAACAGATCAGTCTTACTTGTTTCCTGTTTTGTTTTTAGGAAATTGTTTTGTTTTTGAATTGCAATGAATTGAGTTGAAGATGAATCTGCAGCTCTAATTGACATTGTGTAAGGAATAAAACTGTTGTGCTGTTATTGGAAATCAATCAATTATGTGGTGGTGTGATGCTTCTTACCACCCAAAAGTTAATTCTTTTCAAGTAACAGCATGTTCTAAATTGTTGTAATCATATATCACAGCAATTTACCAGAGATTACAATTTTTAATTTATGAACATCATACATCATACAACAACATGTCATACTTTTTAACGATACAATGCTGTGGAATGTCCAAGAAACAAGTGAGTTCCTGTTATCACTTACCTTGTAGCTCCCTGTGCCCACTGTGTTTGTTTCCTCGTGTTCTAGACCTAATTCGCATGCTTCATGCTGTTCACTCCCACCTCATTTTCTGCTACACCCAGGCCTGCATTACCTTCCCTGTGTGCACTCAATTCTCACGCGGTGGACCAGAGTTAGAATCCCAACCCTAACTACACGTTATCACATTCCTTTCCCCACACATCCCAGCTTCTTTCAAAAAAACCTTTTTGGGTTTTTGGGTCCCTTCATCTCCATGTTCATCATAACACTTAACTAGCACCTCATTCACTTGGGATCTGTTATGTCAGGTATTTTTTACCCCAGTAGCTGGGCAACTGAAACTTGTGACTGTTTTAGAAATATAGGATTTTATCATTATTATTTCATATATATATATATACTATATATATATATATATATATATATATATATATATATATATATATATATATATATATATATATATATATATATAGTAGAAAAATATAAATATTGATTCATATCTTAGTGATAAGTACAATTAGTCATGTATTAATCTGACTATATTGATTATTCATTGGTCAGCTTTCATAACAATTTCAGAACCTTTATCCTAAACTGTACCTTGATTTACTTTCTTCAAATTCATAACTGTAAAGCCCTAATTAGTGCTGAAGGGATGAAATCTGACATTATTTATCCTTCTGTTAAACTAATGAACTTAGACAGCTTGTTGTGTTCCTGCCTGATTCTGCTCATATCTTGGGTTCATGCTTCACTGACATGCTGGAATGAACAGAGGAACTGGGAAATCTAAGAGTCAGTGTGTAAGACATGGACAGTCCCCGAGAGGACGAGTTCAGCAGAGCAGCTGTCATCCAACACATTTCTGCATGATGTCTGCTGCCTTGGCAGGCCTTCCTTCTGCCCATGTTCTATTAGCACAGTTAATATGTCTCGGCATCCTGCGGTAGAGCTGAGTGAAAAACTTAAATGTGGACTTAAATGTGAATGATTGTTCACAGAGCACTGAGAACACACCATCACTTCTCATAACCTGCCTGAATTTGATTCACTACATGTATTTATCTTTGCTTAACCTTTTTAAAAACCCAGTAGGGCTAATTTACGATGAATGCAGGAGGCTTTTTACAGGCTTCAAAATGTTAATGCATGGAGTAACTGAGAGTACTGACACTATTTATGAATATTCATTTATGAAAACATATGGACATCCTCTGTCTTTAGGTAATGTCTAGCAAGTCACACCATTTTGATTTTTAATACCTCTGTTCACTCAAGCAGAAAGAAATATATCATTAAATAGGCTAAGACATTGTAAGCAAAGTGTACTCTTGGCTTTGCCTCAAATAAAAATACATACAGTACTTGCTTCTGCAAACGTGTGAGGCCATGACACTTGCTAGACAGTTTTATTTCTGATTCTCATGAGATTTTCTTTAAAAAGTTTCTCAAATGAATATGAGTGACTTTTTCTTCCTTTCACATAAGGAAAACATTACAGTTACTATTATGTGTTAAATGGCATGTGGACAATCAGATCATCAGTGAATAATATTTCACCATCCACAAGCCACTCATAAATCATGTATTCATGTCTTATATGTGAGTTCTTGGGTCATAAATTTCTTTAATAGGTTATATGATTCTTTTTCCTAGAGAGTTTCCTCAGTCCCAGTCCAAATATCTTGCATTAAAATAATATTAAATGTGATTTTACTGATAATGGATGATGCAAAATGAAAAAAAAGTAGACAAAGAAATGGCAATTAAACAAATGAGACAAAAAAATATTATACTTGGTCATCTGTTTATTGAGGAAAATGATCCTATATTACATATCTGTGAGTAGTATGTGAATCTCTAAGGTTAGCAGTTAATTTGAAGGTGAAATTAGAGTCAGGTGTTTTCAATCAATGGGAAGACAATCAGGTGTGAGTGAGTGCCCTGTTTTATGTAAAGAATAGGGATCTATCAAAGTCTGACCGTCACAACCCATGTTTGTAAAAGTGTATCATGGTACAAACAAAGGAGATTTCTGAGGACCTCCGAAAACGAGTTGTTGAAGGTCATCAGGCTGGAAAAGTTTACAAAAGCATCTCTAAAGAGTTTGGACTACATCCACAGTGAGACAGATTGTGTAGAAATAGAGGAAATTCTAGACCATTGTTACCCTCCCCAGGAGTGGTCGACCAACAGAGATCACTCCAAGAGCAAGATGTGTAATAATCTGAGAGGTGACAAAAGAACCCGGAGTAACATCTAAACAACTATAGACTTCTCTCACATTGACTAATGTTAATGTTCATGAGTCCACCATCTGTGAAACATGCTGGTGCAACATACAGATATCTTATTGCATTATAATCATATTAAATGTGATTTTACATCTCATTTAATGTAAGATAATGGATGACGCAAAATGAAAAACATAAAAGAAAAGAAAATGGGACAAGCAGCAAGACAATTACCATAAGTACCCAAGTTATTCTACCAATGAATGGTTAAAGAAGAAAAAAATGTATGTTTTGGAATGGCCAAGTCAAAGTCTTGACCTTAATATAATAAAATACGTTTGCCACTCACAGATATGTAATATTGGATCATTTTCCTTAATAAATAAGTGACCAAGTATAATATTTTTGTCTCATTTGTTAAATTGGGTTCTCTTTGTCGACTTTTAGGACTTTTAAAACCTGATGATGTTTTATGTCATATTTATGCAGAAATCTAGAAAATTCTTGCACCAGTTTAGGCAATGTCAAAGTACTAATAGAACTTTCAAATATCATTACAGTGATTATGCCCATAAGTATTATTCTTTTTCAATATTTTAAAATTATTCTTATTCTAATTAGAATTATTTTCATTTCTATAATACATACAATGCAATAATATTCATTTATTTCTGTTTAGACCTTCGGTATCTCTGCATGTGCACCATATCATTCTCAATGTCTTGCCCTCTTTATTGAACATCATTCATCTCTTGATTATTTATGAGAGTAAGACATGACATATGGTTTGTTTGCATGCTTTGATATGCTTCGCATTCCCTTGAGAAACTCAGTTGAGGTTTGCAGTATGCGGTATTAAGGATTGCAATCAGTAAATAAGAATGAGGAATTAAAAAGTCTTATATTCCACATATAACCAGATCAGGATAATATATATGAAAATGCAGTTAATTGATGAAAAGGAATCCCAACAGATGGATATTAATCAAATACATTTTAGCAAGCCTTGTTTTGTTGTCTGTTCACGTCAGGAATACTGCAAGCATCCGAAGATTCTCTGTTGTGCATTTCTTAGTGTTTAAATATTTATCACACAAACATTAGAGTCACTTTTAATTTGCTAGAGACAGAGACCTGATGGGGATAATTAAGTCACAAGCTTTTTTTAATGAGCTCTGACATTTCAGAATTATGGGACTGTGAAACTGTGAAAAGTATTGTATTATACTCCACAGAAGGTAAGCTAACAATCACTCTATTTCTTTACAGAACCAGCCCTTCTAAAGATATTTGTATTCCCGCTGACGTGGTCTTTCATTAACAATGTTTTTAAATGAAAACTGGTTAGCTCGGTAGTGCTTTGTTTTTATCGTAAAAAAAAAATATTGTAAAATAAATTGCAAAAAAATAAGAATCCGTGAAATAAGATAAAAACATTGGCCTCAGGCAACAGTGATGAAAACCTTAAAAATGAGTGAATGTATGCAATACAGCTTCTTTAAAATTAATGTTATCTGACTTATTTTACAGAAATATCTTTTTACAAGAGTGTTATGAGAAGTTTAAATTAGTCAAGAATCCTAAAATGGCCATAATATGCATAACAGTGTTATGAATGTTTAGTAACAGATGCAGTGATTATACAGTATTACATGAACCAGTAAATATTTCCATTCTCATGCTATATTAGGAATAAAAACCCACCTTTTATTTGAAATCCTTAAACATTCCTCAACATACACATGGACCACATTTGTTCGGAAAATTCATAACAATTCATCTGATTTAAAAATGAAGGTTAAGGTCAGTGTTACGGTGTTTGTACCTCTTAGTGCACATCATAATTTGTATAAAAACAAATATTAAATGAAATCCAACCACCTCCAATTACCTGCATTCACTCCAAATGCAATTTTTTTTCCCATACATCCATCCATTTTCTGTTCCGCTTATCCTACACTGGGTTGGGGGGAGCCTGGAGCCTATCCCAGGTGACTTGGGGCACAAGGCCGTGGACACACTGGATGGGGTGCCAACCGATCGCAGGGCACAATCATACACACATTCACATACTACAGAAAATTTAGAGATGCCAATCAGCCTATAACGTATGTCTTTGTAATGGGGGGTACCCAGAGGAAACCCGTGAAGAAGAGGAAATACAAGCTCCACACACACAGGGCAGAAGCAAAAATGTAAACCCCAACCCCAGAGTTGTGAGGCAAACGTGCTAACCACTAAGCCACCATTGTCACGGGACGTGACGCGACGTGAAGGAAGCAGGCAGGATACAATCGCAGTTGAACGGTGACTTTTATTTACAGTGGTGAACGCAAACCAAAATACGATAAACAAACCCTGAGCTAAGCTATGCTCACTTGGTTACGGCTAGCGCTAATGCTACAGCATAAACATAACCTGACACGACGACTCCTGATAGTCGCCCTCTAGCTTTACATGGCACACATTCCTTCATAAATTTACACGTCGCTATGTCCATATGTCAATCTGTAGATCTGATGAACCGCGCCATCGGGAGCACGGCTCACGGTATATATAGATATCCCAGTCCTTAGTGCTGCAACCGCTCACAGCTGCGGGCAATTCCCAAACACACGTGACCCAATGACCTATGACCCAGCGGGTCGAAGACATGACGTCACCACGGAAGAAGCAAGTGCATGCGCGCTGCTTCACGGGGGAATCGTGACAACCATGTCCCCTGCAAATCCTTCATGAGATAATATTCATGAGATATGTCGCCAAACATGAGTGACCATGCAGTTTTTAAAATTGTAATTGCTACTTCAATACTGCTTCTCATAGACAGACCAAATTAATAAAGTAAATCTGGGTTATAATATACATGATGTAATAATATGCATGAAGTATATTATTAAAAACAAAGAAAGGAATAAAGGAAGGATTTCTTTAGATTTATAATATGTATAGGATGCCAGCTTGTTGTTCAGTTATTCAACTTAAAGTGTATTATTCAGTAACTACAGTGAAACTAATAGGAAATGTATGCAGTTATGAGCATTTAAATGGTTAATATTTAAGGTGATTCAGTGAACTCAGTTCAGTTTTGTCTTTAGCTTATTAATTAATTCATGGGAGCGAGAAACAGAGTCTCTGTGTCTGAGAGAGAGAGAGAGAGAGAGAGAGAGAGAGAGAGATTGAAAATAAATTTTTAAATTGAAGAATGAAACATTCCCACAGGTCCCAGTCCTAAGAGAAAGTTCCTGCACCTTGTTCACCCTTCTCTTCTTCTGTTCTCATTTCTGTTGTTCCCAGTCTGAATAAAAGTGGATGCAGAGCACAGAGCTGCGGCATGTAGATATGCTTGTTCTCAACGCATTTCTTTGTTTGCTACACCTGCCTATCTCGTTTTTTCACTGCTTCTCTCTCTCTCTCTCTCTCTCTCTCTCCTCTACCAGCTGAAAATGGGAATTAACCTTGCACTGTTGTTGTATTCAAGTTTACTTTTGTTAAAGTGTTATAGCAAAACCTTATGTCTCTGAGGAGGGAACCATGATCCAATTCCTTTCTGGAACCATGACTCCATATTCCTTTATTCACCTTTATTACTGTCACGCGGGTATATATGGACTGACATGATAAACCAGCAAGAGTGACGCATCTCTGTTCACAGAGAGAGGCTATTGACAAAATGTGAGAAACGATGATTGTGTGAACACGCTTAATATTTTCCCTCATCAATTTAGTGCCCCAAAACACTCTCTGTAGAGAAGAGCTCATCCCCTGATGAGGCCAGACCTAGCCTTTTCCATCTAATTTAAGATTTAATTTCCTTTCCTTTGTCTGTGGATACTTGAGAAGGTCCACAGCACAGGCGAAGAGAGATGCTATAGAGCTCTAGGGCTCTACTTCTGTTTGCCTGTGGGCATGAAAAAGCTTTGCTAATTAAAATGCTGCCTGAAGTCCATTCTGTCTATACAACCATATTAGTATCTCATCATCCTTTGTCATTAATTTGTATGGGAGTTTTTTTTTTTTTTAAAACCTGTATGCTTTATAGTTAATGGTTATTAAAATGTGCACTTCAGTATGGTCAGTGATGTCTCATATGATAATATTCAGACAAGATAAGATTACAGTAAAGCATTTATGAATCATGATGTGGAGTGTGAAAAGGATGAAGTAATGCGCAGTAAATGGTAAATTTGCAGAGAAACATAAAGTCTCAGTCAAACAGTTTCTTTGTGGCTAATGTTTTTCCCTTGTTGACAATAATATGAAGTATAAGAATTGGACTAAGAGTTGAGTTATGATTACACTCAATCACACCACTACTGAAGCCCATAACTTCAGAAAAGCAAAGATGGAACAAACCTCCTGCCTCAACTGAATTCATGTTAAATGTTTGAGTAATTAATTTCATATTAAATTGTACAGTAACTGAGCTCATATGATATATTTGGCAACCTTTAGAAAAAACATTGGACTAATAAGTTCAATATACCAAGGTTCTTTTTTCTATTCCTCTTCCAGCTCATCCACTAAAATTATTTGGATTCAACAAAAGATATCCTGTTATTTCCTTTACTAAACTCTTATAAGAACATAATGTCTACAGTCTTTACAGGTTCTTTGGTTATCCCTCTGTTAGGATATCCTAAAAAGTGTTTTCCTATTGCAAAGGGTCCCTATTAGAAACCTTTTAGGAAGTTAGGAACGCTTAAATATCAAAAATATATTTAATGAACCCTTTTTACCTAAGCACATAATGTAATCCACAAAAAATACTGAAAAATAATGAAAAGATTCAAGTTCATAAATGCTGTTAGCTGGTGGAGTTGAGCAGTAACTGGGTGTAGCTCTTTATAGCGATATACTACACTCCTTCTCTTCTGTTGGTCTGAATAAAGCATCTTAAAATATTCATATTGCTGCAGGAGCAGTGAAGTGGAATGAATTGTGGAATAATGTTCCTTCTTCAAAATTAGCCTTTCATCCATGTGGTTCTGGTCTGAGGTTCATTTTCATTTGACTATTTGGTCTGCTGGTTAATCAAAGCAGGTTATAATGGAATAAAAAGCAAGGTATAATTAAAGAATTTATCATTTATAATCTGAGGGCACAGCATAGTCTTATAATTTGCAGGTCTGTAAAAATTTTAATGAAAAGTTACTAATGTTTTGGGGTTAATTCCTGTGGAATCCAGTTATTGTGGAATCAGTAAAATTCCAATATAGTTTGTATGAGCTTTGCTTAGATAGCTGATTAGGAGTCTTAAATAAGTTATGTCAAGTCAAGTGGTCATGTAAAGTGGGTTTTTATTGTCATTCCCCTAAATAGCTTGTATACATTGGAAGGAAAAGTGGTTTCTCCAGGACCATGGTGCAACACAGAACAGTATGTAAGACAACATAAAGTGCAAATGCACATCAATGTGAGACAAGTGCAGGACAATAAATACACACAAGAGTATATACAGAATGATAAATACACAGAACATGGACTTTTCCCTCTATTTTTCCAAATTTCGCAGAAATCTGAGTTTCTCTTTCATTCGCATTCTCACTTCCTCCGCACTTCTATCTTAAAGCGTCTTGTTCAAATGGCTGTTTATGTAATAAACACTTATCAGCAAGTGATCATTTAAACACTAGTTCCAACATCAAAGTCCACCTTCATAGCTGACCTTGTCTATATCTCTCAAACCCTCAACATATGGCCATAGACGTTCTACAGCTGCAGGTGGAAGATTCACACATTTCCTCTTCCTGTCTCTCAGCTCTGTCTGAAAAGCAACAGCTGCTCCCTTATTTCACCTCTCTCCAGAGTTTCAGTTCTTTGGGGCGGATGTAGGGAGGGAGGTCTAACAGGAAGGGAGGATCAGAGGAAATGTACGCAACGGACATGTGAATGTCAGTCCTGTTGCTCTTCTGTAACGTTCCTCACAGATCAAAGACTCTATTTCATCCTCACTGGCATATGGCTCTGTCTAGTTGAGCACATCATTGTCAAGTGCTTTGAAAAATTCATACCAGAGTTCTAGTGAATCCAGTACCAAGAACTATTGGTAACCCACTTGAACCCTGTATTATGTAACCCTGTAACACTTATATAATAGGGTTCAAATTTGTTCTAATACATTATTGTTTCTTTACTCTCATTCTGAGGGACCTGTATGGCAGACACTCCACATAATCTACAATGAATAATAAATGTACTGAAAATGTATTATTTAACAAAGAAAACTCTATAACTGCTGTTAGTCTCCAATGTCAACACTTCTGTGTCATCAATTAGTAAGAGTTCCATCATGGTAAAGTCTTTCTCAGAAGATCTTTGTATTGTCCTGTTTCTTGGTAACATGACAAGCTGCATTTCTGTTTGTTTTATTATATTCAAAAAGAGAGAAAAATGAGACACTGGTGAAGGAGCAAGTGTTTATAGCTACTACAACATAAACAGTAATATAAGTTAATTTGCACTGCTGAAATTCCACAACATTAGAGGTACAATATATCGTTCTTTAATTAAAAGAACAAATTGCTGTACTACACGAGGAGTAACATACTTCAGGATGTTATTAGAAAAGAATCAACTTCAGCCTAGTACATGTTACTCTTTACTTAACTACTTCACATCATTTCATCACACCATAGCATGTATGCCTCGCACCTCCAAGGTTGTAGGTTTGATACCTGCCTCTGCTCTGTGTGTGCGGAGCTTGCATGTTCTCCTCCCCCAGTCTAAAGACGTGTACTTTAGGCTGATTGGCATTTCCAAATTGTCTGTAGTGTGTGAATGGGTGTGTATGTGTGTGATTGTGTGCTACAATGGGTTGCCACCCTGTCCAGGGTGTCCCCTGCCTTGTACCTCGAGTCCCCTGGGATAGGCTCCAGGCTCTCCCTGACCCTGTGTAAGATAAGTGGTACAGAAAATGGATGGATGGATTCTTTCACATGAAATCTCATACACTATGGCTCACTATGTGAAAAATCATCTTGACATAAAACACCAAACATTATTAAATTTTTATGAAAAGTACCAGTAATGGCAACTGTTATATGGATTTGATATCACATGACAGCATATAACATCTTTCATGATACATTTATACCATGGTTACTTAAGTCATATAACATAGGGCTTAAGGAAAGTAAAAAAAAAAATCTGATTCTGTATATAATGGTGTGTAGAAATTGTCTTCCATTAACCATAACATTTGAAGGCAGCAATTAATTAAGAAAATCTTTGTTAGGGAGCAAAAATCTGAATCCACTACCAGGTTATCTTTTGAGTGGTGATGAAAAATTGATGTGATTCTTTTTTTAATTTTATTTCACAATAAAGATTGCATCATTATGCATTAAAAAAAAAGTATAAAAATGTATTCTTCTAAAGCCGCTGTGATAATAATGCATGGCAAATGCAGGATTTTACTAATTGGGTCAGAATTAACTATTAAGGTCAGACAATAAACAGACATTTCAAATAACTAAAAAGGAGATTTGTGTAAGTTTTAATTCATGTACAATGCTGTGAAAAATCATCTCTTTTTCTTCTGCTTCTTCTGTTTTTGTGTATATCTCATACAAAAAAGCACAATAAGTTATCCAACACCTATCACCAATGTGAGAAATGAACTGCCCACTTAAACTTAAAATCTGGTTTTGCCACCTTTAGCAGCAATAACTGCAACTTCATGTTTCTGATAACTTAAAATAAGTCATTCACTTACTTTTAGGACTAGGTCTTACTCCTATGCTTTGGATCTTTGTCTTGTTGTATAATCCAGTTGCACTTGAGTTTCAACTTACTGACTAAAGACTGGACATTCTTCTCAATTATTGCAAGTTGTCCAGGCCCGGAAGCAGCAAAGCATCTCCACATCATCACACTGCCACCACCATGCTTGACTGTAGGTATAATGTTCTTTTTGTGGAATTCTGTGTTTGGTTTTTGCCAGATGAAAAGGACCCCTGTCTTCCAAACAGTTCCACTTTTGACTAATCAATCCACAGAACATTCTCCCAAAAGTTTTGAGGATCATCAAGGTGTGTTCTGGCAAAATTCAGATGAGCCTTAATGTTCTTCTGGGTTAGCAGTGGTTTTCAGCTCACCACTCTTCCATGGATGCCATTTTTGCCCGATCATGGAGTCATGAACAGTGACCTAAATTGAAGAGAGGCCTGCAGTTCCTTTGATGTTGTCCTTGGCTCTGTTGTGACATGCTGGATGTGTCGTTGCTGTGCTCTTGGAGGAATTTTGGAAGGTCGGCCTCTTCTGAGAAGATTCACTACTGTGCCAAGTTTTTTCAATTAGAAATAATGGCTCTCATTGTTGTCCTTTGGTGTCCCAGAGCCTTTGTAATAGCTTTGTAACCCTTCCCAGACTGGTGTGTTTCAATCACCTTCTTCATCATTTCTGGAATTTCTTTCAATTTTGGCATAGTGTATTACTGGATAAGACCTTTTAACCAACTCCATGCTGTTGAAAAAGTTCTATTTAAGTGATGATTTGATTGAACAGGGTTTGCAGTAATCAGACCTAGTTGTGTCCAGTCCAGCTGAACCCCATTATGAATGCAGTTTCATAGATTTGGGGAAATAGTAACTACAGGAGAAAATACATTTTCCCACAGGCCCAGTTGTTATTGAACAACTTTTTTTGCTTCAATAAATAACATTCTCATTGTGTTTACTCTTGTTGCCTTTGTTTTATATTAGAGTTTGTTTTAATTTCTGAAACAATTTAGTGTGAGATATAAATAAAAATAGAAGAAATCAGGCAAATACTTTTTCACAACACTGTATATTATTTCTTAATGTACACAGTCTAGAAATGAAGCAAGCAATTGAAAGCTTCTTAGCATGCTGCACGCTTTAGCTAGGAAAATAGTTAAATTATTTAAATTGCTTGCAACTTGAACATGAAATAAAATAAAGAACTTCCCTACTTGTCCCAAATGAATGGAAAGAAATCCAATGTTTTCTTGCTATTTGACTGCTTGATTCCTTGTGTATTGATCAACTTACTGCCAAAATCTAAATATTTTCTCATTTTCTGCAGACATCAAACACACAAAATAATTTTTTTCAAGAAAAAAGAAAAAAAAGGTTCGAACACTCCCCTTGGCATCAGAGGGTTGATATCCCCTTGGCATCAGAGGGTTGCCATCAAGTACATCATTGAGAAAATCTGCAAAACACATTAGTCAAGAAGGGTGATCCATGGTGTAGCACGCCACTTGGACACAAGTCAGGGATTGATCACTCCCGGCTGGGTCGCCCAGGTGAGGGTGTCTGGTGATCTAAAACAAGAAACACCCTATGACCTTGGGTTCTTCACTAATGATGTGTCCAACTGCACCATCTGGTGTTTCAAAAAACTGACATGGCACACACAAATGAAAATTTTCACTGTATTAAAAAAAAATAATAAATAAATAAATACAATTAAAAAAAAAATAAAGTAACTAATTATTATTATTATGAACAAGTGACTAATTATTTATTAATTATTCACATTCAGACAGACTCATTTGGACAGACTTCCTCTAAAAATGGACAGTTCTGGGCTATGTTTAGTGAACGAAAGTACCAGAAATCTGGTTAGGGAGACGAGACTTGGACAAAGAAAGTTTGGATAAAATTGAGGCTGGCTATCTCTTCTGCACAAAGCTTATGCTGAAACTCCCTATACAATTCAATACAGCATCATTCAGACCCTCTGTTTTTGTGCTGTCTCTTTCTCTCTCACTATCTCTCACTCTCTGACACATTTTCTATCTTACTCTTTCTGTTTTTTCTCCATAAACCAAAACTTCACTGAAAGTTGTGTCTAATTATACAATAAGCCAATCACATGGTAGCAGTGAAATTATGCAGATACTGTCCAAGATCTTCAGTTAATGTTCACATCAAACATCAGAATGGGGAATAAATACTCCCAGTGACTTTGACCAAGGCATAGTTGGCTAAAAAGGCTGGTTTAAGTACTTCAGTATTTCTGATCTTGTGTGATATTCACACACAGTCACAGCCTCTAGAGTTCATACAGAATGGCATGAAAAACAGATTCTGTTGTTGATAAGACAGGTCAGCGGAGATTGGCCAGACTGCTTCGAGCTAGCAGTAACACAAATAACTACTATTTACAGCCATTGTCTGGTTTTATTTCGGTCTTCATCTGTCCAGTTTTGGTGAGCAAGTGCCCACTGTAGCCTCAGATTCCTGTTCTTGGTTGACAAGAGTGAAACCTGATGTGGGCTTCTGCTGTTTAGTTCATTTGCCTCATGGTTTGAGATGCTTTTCTGTTTAGCACGGTTGCAAAAAGTGGGTATTTGAGATTGGAGGAATAGAACACTTTGGGACATACTGTTATTAAAAAATAAATAAATAAATAAATAAATAAATAAAAAGATCAACTATAGTTACAGCATCAAACCACCATTGTTGTCTTGTTTTATTACTCATGATGTGATTTAGTTAGCGGGACTGAAACATACCAAAATAATAACAAATGGTTTCTGTAAAAACCATGTAGTATATTAATATTTATGATCATTCATGTCAGTATAGCCAAACCGTAATGATTAACTTTAGATTTCAAATTTCCTTTTCATATTGGTGTACATACCAGTATGAAACCTGGCACAGCTGCAGGCCAGTAATGATTATGTTATGGTATCCACTGACAGTGGTGTTTCATTTAGTCTGGAGTTTTTGCCTGTTGTATAAACTATATTTGGTCCGTCTTCATATTTCCAGCATTGAACAAATACAACACCATACTGCACTGAGACGAAGTGAGACATCCTGGCATCCCTGAAGAAACAGCAGGATGCACAACCTTCTGTTTGGAAACCTTTGTTGTTGTTAAAAAAAAAAAAGTGCAGGTAGGGAAAAAAACACACTAATGGTAGTCTCTTATTCTAATTGCACTATAAAGCTATTTTAGGGCTCTCAAAGAGAGAGAGAGAAAAAAACCTTTAAAGTAACAGAAAAAAATGTGTGTGTGTAAACAATGTGTGTGTTTTGTCTTGTTCCACGTTATTGCACAGATACTGAGTATCATCTGTATTTGACAGCAGTGTCTCCACTACACTGAGCACAGATAGCTCTAACGAAGAGGTAAACAGCCTGTGAAAGCCCCGGTTAAGCTGGCTGAGTTCAGGGAGAATTACTTTGTCTGGTGGCCTGCTTCAGATTAACAGGGTTAGGTGTTTAGACGTTCCCAAAAATAAGTGTAACTCAATCAGGGTGCTATACTGCAGGATGTAGGTAATAGAAGGTGAGTCCATTATGTTTAATGGACAAATGAGTCACACTCGAGTGGAGGAATATTCTATTCTATTAATGCTGTTATAGCTATCTTAGTGCTATTCAATTAAAGTTTGTGTATCCAAGAAATGTGATGCTTGAAGACTTTATTTAAATATTTTATGATTTATCTAAAATAAATTAAAACGTTTACAATATATACAGAAACCTTAAGGGTGATTTTAGATGACCACTTGGAATTTAACGACCACATTTCAACATCTGCACAGTCCTGTAGGTTCATTCTGTATAACATCAAGAAAAAGAGACTCTATCACACTGATCAGGCCACACAGCTACTAGTCCAGGCTCTTGTTATCTCAACTGGACTCCCAGGGCTCCCAGCCAGTTCAATCAAACCCCTCAAGATGATTTAGAATGCAGCAGCAGGCCTTGTTTTCAACTATCCAAAAAGGCATCTCCTTCCACTGGAGCTTCCTGCATCAAAACCCACCTCTCCCACGAACATTTAACAAATCCCTAAATTCTTTACACCTTTACTCTGTGCATTTTTCTCATCTCAAACTCAATTACAAATCTTGCATGGTAGCACTATTTGTATTGTTCTCTGCCTGATATATCACTTTGCTTGTATTTCCTCATTTATAAGTCATTTGGATAAAAGCATCTGCTTAATGAAAAAATTTAGTGAAATATCAAGGCTATTTTTCCCGCTGTCCGATGATGAGGGCCGATTTTATCCAGTCAATAAAAAGAGGGCAGGAAAACACAGTGATTTGGTGCTGTGTGTAAAGATGTCTCTTGTGTGGAATGACGACAAAACTGCAGTTTGTAATCTCAGTAAGCTCTGCACTGCTAAAATTTTGCACCGGAAGTGAGCAGCAGTGAAGTGGCATCAAGTCTAATGGACACCAACACCCCCCGCACTTCTCAGTATGTTACTATACTGCTCGCACTGACTTAAAGAGACAAAAAAGTAGTGTATATTGCACAGAAAAAATATATTTATAGAGTAGTATGTTTCATATGCAATTAATATGAGTTAATATCATCAAAAAAGGGTTATATTAGGCCTATACATTACCAGTTTGATGTTTAATGATGAAGTAGAAATGCGTTTGTTTGTGGAGAGTGAATGTAAGCCTAACAGGAGGTTTTTTTTAGAATTCAATGTCAATATGAATGAATAACATTCATTAAGTTAAGAAATCTTACTTTAATCTTCAGAATTTAGTTCATGTGTTAATGTTAATTAGAGCAATGTGTTTTCTGTTTATGAGACCAGTTACTGTCAAACAACTTGTTGAAATGGAGAGAATAAAGTTTTTATTTGCATTTCCTTCAGAATCGTGGAATTAATTATTATTCATTTAAAAGAAGGAATAAAAGGCACAACTATCTGTATCTGTTATCGTATCGGCCGAAATCACTCTGAATATTTGGTTATCGGTATCGGCTCAGAAATGTAGTATCGGTGCAGCTCTAAAATTTTTTTTAAAGTAATATCACACACACACACACACACACACACACACACACACACACACACACACACACACACACACACAGGAGTTAAAATGTGATTTCAGTGACTGTAACATTTTAACATGGCAACGTGTTTGTGCTAGACAGACAGGTTTGCATATCTCAGAAGCTGCTGATCTCCTGAGATTCACATACACAACAGTTTCTAGGGTTTAGTCAGAAGGGTGCGAAAAACAACAAACATTCCATTCACAGCAGTTCTGCAGATGGAAAAACGCCTTGGAGTATGGTGACTGGTTCAAGCTGACGGGAATTTAAATACAACCACGCTGTTTTGGCAGATGAGTTAGAAAAACTAGAAAAAGACCAGGAAATGTTTTTTCCAGTCTTTAACTGTATAGAAACCTTAAGCGGTACCAGACTCAAAAAGGAGATAACACCTTCTAGATAACACCTAATATTGAGAATATAAATCATTACATTTCTACTTTAAAGACAAACAGGCCATTCTTTATAACAGCAGCAATACTTATTTGTAAATCTCCAGTATCCAGGTGAGATTATCCACTGAAGAAATCGTGAGATTTTACTGTATCCATGTGGGGCCTTCCACAACAGTAGAAAGTGAGTCACAAGTGCAAAAGCCCCAAGCAGAAGTAAAACATCAAGATGTATCAGGCAAGTTCAGAGGCTGAGATGAACCACAACAGTAGAAGTATGTCAGGATCAGGCATCAGCATCACATCAGGCAGCAGGAGGGCATGTGTATCAGCGAGAGAACAGATGATTAGGTATGCCCTTATCATATAGTGGTTTTAAAGGGTTTTAAAGCAACGTACAGTCACTAGTAGGTCTATCTATGACAGCGTATCTAAAAGGAGGTAACACATGGGTGAGCTTTCCCTGGAATAGAAAGTCACTCATGGCATTTGAAAACACACCACTTCATCAACTTTTCACTTCACTGATCACTGTTCATGCGTACATTGGTGAGCAATTAATCACAGACTAATCCTGACATCAATGTATGAGAAATTCACACTTAATTAGCAAAGTTTTAGACTTCTTTGGGCAGACTGATTGCATTTTCTATCATGTATATAAAGCTGTATCCTTACCAAGCATGATCTTTGCAGGCAGACAGTCAAGTCAAGGTTAGGAAGGAGCCTAAATAAAACTTCCAATATTTCCATTAAAAAAGTGTTGTTTTGTTAAAATACCTTCTTGTCGAATAGGTATATTACTGGCAGCAAAACTCAATTCTGGTCAAAGGCAACAGGGTAAGAAACAAAACAGTTTTACAGAAATAATGTCTTAAGTTGCTAGAAGATTGACGGTTAGATAACTGAGAGGAGATGGAGAGGCAGTGGGTGTGAGTAAATGTCAAAAGCATGTAGTGATGAGTGGGTAAATGTACTTTCATATCGATGGAGAAAACTTCAGGGATAGTATCAGTCTCAAACTTCAAATGTCTGATGTGATCACCCATAATGTACTGTACACCATTTTCAGTTTGTAATTCTAAATTAGTTGGAAATCTTTGTATCAATTAATGGTAGATTCCACACTTTCAGTATTGTCTTCTGTAGATGTTGTAGTCAGCTGAGGATCAAAATAAACATCGAATGCTCCAGCTCCAGTGTATAATTCCTTCAAAATAATACAAATTTTCAAGAATTCACAAAAAAACAACTTGTATTAAAAGATACAGATGGTTAAAGCAAGAGAGCGGAGAGATTGGTGACTGTAGCTTTTCTGATGATTTCAGTCCTATGAAGTTAAACAAAATGCTTTTATTCTTTTTAGATTTTACATTTTACATGAGATCGGATTGATTTGATGGTATAAGTCAGACTGTATTTATGACTGTGGTCAATCTTTCCATTTTATTGCAAAAGGTGTGGAAGAACGTACTGCATGTATGAATAAATTGATCTCCAGAGAAGAACAACGTGTTGATTCACACTCAGTCCTGAGCAAGAACACCAGCAGAGAACTGTAGCGCTTTCTTCCACAGCTAAAACAAGCATCTGGGGATAGAATGTTTTATGAGATGAGACTTTGTTTCTAACATCTATCGTTTTAGAGGTTGTTTACATAATGTGTGCAGGAGAGAGAAGTGTGGTGTGATATGTCACACTGCAAAGCTAATTATTTTTTAATAACGGTATATCCTGAAGTGTTTTATTCCTCTTATAAAACAGAAATTTTCCAATTATTTTAACCATTTATAGTAACAAAAAAAACACAGCTTTACCTCTGCCTGCAAGTGCTGACACTGGAGACTCCTTTCACAAATGATAAATAACTGTCTTTTGGCATTTTGGGTTGCAGATATTCATAAAAATATACAAGTACAAATTATAATTGAAAAAGAAAAGGCATGTTGCTAACCATTTAACTCCCACTTTATCTGGAATTCACGAAAGTAAGATATGATGATGTTCTGTTGCATATTAAACAGAACAAAAGATAATATAGCGGCCTGCTGAAACAGTATAACCTATATTAAAGAAATCAGAAGAAGAAAATTCAAAGGCCACGTCAGTGTGCACTACATTTCTCCTCACAATGAATTAACATGGTCTTATTTACTTGTTCAACCAAGGAGTGAAAGTCCACTTACTGATAGCATTAGTCCAGACACAACATTCCTCTCAGTGTGATGGCCTGTTAAATGCTTGAATAAGAAAAAGAGCTCAAGAGCTCGAGTTCAATAGCAGAGGCTGACTCAGGAGCTCAGCTCAACGATTTTTATAAAATGACCTTGCTGGAAGGCAAAGAGCACTCTCAGTGCTCTTTGCTGACTTTATAAAGAGGAAGCCATTTCTAAAGATCTGCATTGCCTCCTAGATGTCTGACGTTATTCATAATGTTGTCACCATGTCTGCACAAACAATTTAACCCATTAGTGGTTACATTAAGCCTTATAAAGAACTTTTAAATATATTTAAATAACACTCAAATCTAATTTCTTTGATTATGTTTAATATGTGCATGAACAGAGAGTAACTTTTTTTTTTAAAGACAGGTACCATTAGTAAAGACAGGGATTTTGCTTCCAAACTATCACAGTGGAATCCACAGAAAATCTCTGGTATATTTCTGACATTTTTTATTTTGAAAATAAAGAAAGTACATGTTCAATTGAATATTTCATATTTCTAGGTCCCTATTTAAATGTAGGTATACATTATATTTGTGATATTAACCATGTTAACAGCTTTGTACAAATGGCCAAATTTTCATCATGACTAATCTCTCCTACTGAAGCATGTGTTCAGATGACATGCTGATGGATTTGATCTAAAATGGATCATAAGATTTTGCACAAATCTGTGGACTCTGGCCACTCTGTTTGTGTGCACACTGTCAACAAAGTAAAAAGGGGAAGTACCAAATACTAAGAAACTTTGAGATTCATCTAAATATTTCAAAGATTCACTCAAGTTGTTGTCAAAAACTATTATTTACAATGAAAGGTGCAGTATTAAATTAGAAAATTAGGCAAAATAGAAGCATTTTCATTTGTTGTTTCAGAAGTTTAGACCCCGCTGTATTTGAGCCTTCCCAAACTTTTGCAACAATGTTGAAAGTGCACAAATATCTAGAATATCTTTGTATGCTGTAACTTTAAGTGTTCCATTCTCTGGACCTACAGTAGCTCAAACATGTTCCAGCATGAGAATGCCCCTGTACACAAACTGAGCTCTATAAAGACATGGGGTGCTTCTCATGTCTTATTTGTTCATCCTCATTTCCTTTCCCTTGCTTCCTGTTCTTACGTCTTAACCCCACCCCCTTAGGACGCAAGGATGATATACGAGGAGAAGGCAATCAAAGTAAGTTGAATGGAATATCCTCACTCTCTCAAGCATCATGTCAAAGTGATGTCAGTTAATGATGACTCTGCACAGCTGGATGACCTCACTGTGCTTCAGGGATCTGCCGTTATGTTGTTGGAACTCCATTAATAACAACATTCTTAATAAAGCAAAATGCACTGATAATATGTGAAATGTCTAGGTTATTCCACAATGAATTAACGAACAATATATAATTTATCACATCTTTTGTGCAGCTTTGCATATCCAAACATGCAAAGATCAATTAATTATAATTCTCATTGTAAGCATATTATTTTTAAAATTATATTTAACACCAAATTCCATCACATCATCAAAAAATTTTTTGTTTGAGATTGTGCCAAATGTAAAGGAGGAGGGGAATTTATACGTGTGTCAGATTTTTCGACAGGAAACACTTCTGCATAAGATACACATGTGTATCCTCACTCCTCTGGAAGCTTCCTCACTCCTCATCCCTCAACTCATCACGGCGCAAATAGAGAATAGATACGTCCTTCAAGATGGTTGACGTCAATCAATTTCCAGGTCATGGGCTGGAGGACGGAGGAGAGAGGAAATGAGGAAGCATCAATTTGAGTATTGAGAAGCACTCATGGTTTGCCAAGGTTGGTGTTGAAGAACTTGAGTGGCCGGAACAGAGCTGTGACCTCAACTCCACTAAACACCTTTAGTATAAACTGGAATGCCCACTGCACTCCAGGACCCAGGATGCACAAATCCCCAAAGCCACACTTCAAAATCTAGTGCAAAGCCTTACCTATAGAATCAAAGCTGTTATAGCCACAAAGAAGGACCACGCTAGGAATGGGATTTTCAACAAGCACATATAGTGTACTTTCATCCTACCTGCATAGTATAACTATTTGACAAGCCTTTTTAAGTCTCTCTATTTCATTTCTTTATTTCTGTCACATTATTCACATTAAATGCATACCTATTCACATTCAATGTATTCCAATTTCCATGCTGTGTGTGTAGAAAGGACACTAGATTAGAACACTAGCCCTGCCACTAGATTGGTAGAGTACATTACACTCCATGAATCCCATTACCATGGTCCTTCCCGCTAATGCAACACTTTTCATTGTCCACCTAAAGAGGGTTTCAGCACAAAAAATTCAGGCTGGGTGATTGATGATACAATCAGGACCCCCATCTCCTGTCAGCCAGGTTCATCAGCTACTGATGGTGCATGTCCTACAAAGGGGCCAATTAAGTGAAGGATAGCTCTGTTGCCATGGAGCATTTTTCAAGTTTATGGTAGTCAGTAACTGACTACCGAGCCCACAACACTACACACTCTTGTGAAAATGTTTTACACTTTATACAGTAACCTATGGGTTTAAATGATGGTATATTCAATATCAGTGTGCTATCAGTAGACTTATTGTGTCACTAATGAAAAAAGATACTTTATACGCTGATTGTTCAGAAGGTGCTGATTGATTGTTCAGAAGGTGCTGAAACTACTTGTATTGTTCCCTGCTTGATATATCGCTTTGCTTATTTGTAAGTCGCTTTGGATAAAAGCGTCTGCTAAATGAATAAATGTAAATGTAAATGTGATGTCTATAACAGCAGCTCTGACAGCAATAGACCTTCTGTTTTAATATGGTACTGTTTCTATAGAATCATCTTATAAAAGAACTCGGATGGTAGACACTCCACACCGTACTCCGTGGTGAAATTTGCGTTTACATTCATGGCATTAGGCGGAGAGGCTTATCCAGAGCAACTTACAGAAGTGCTTTGACGTCTCTTTCAATAAATACATCCTGATACTGGTTCACTAGATCACAACACAACACAGACATCACACTTTTTAAAAAATTAAAGTGCTAATTTAAATCCTTCAGGAAGAGGTAGGTCTTTAAGTGTCATTGAAGACTTCCAGTGAATCAACTGTTTGGACATCCAGGGGAAGTTTATTTCACCATTTAGGTGCCAGAAGAGAGAAAATTCTTGATGCAATCATTCCCTGTACCCTGAGAAATGGTGGCACCAGTCGAGCAATGCCAGAGGATCGAAGGGAGTGTGGTGCAGTGCAGGGGGGCTTTAAGGTAGGTGGGTGCTGGTTAATTTGTGGCTTTGTAGGCAAACTTTAAAACAAGTTGTGCAGCTGAATTCTGGATCAGTTTCAGGGGACAAATGGAGCTCAGAGACAGACCTGCCAGGAGGGAGTTGCAGTGGTCCAGTATCAAAATGACATGGGACTGAACAAGCACCGGAGTGGTTTGTGTGGATAGAAATGGATGAATCCTTCTGATATTGTAAAAGAAAAATCAACATGAATGTGTTAGATTAGCAATGTGAGAGAAAAAGGACAATTAATTGTCCATGGTTACCCCAACGCTGCATGCAGTGACTGAAGGTAAGATCTGAGAGTTGTCCAGGAAGATCACAAGATGCTGATATGGAGATGACTCACCTGGGATGAACAGCAGTTCAGTTTTGCTGGTATTAAGTTTGAGCTGATTCATGATGAGATGTCCGGCAGACATGCTGAAATCTGAGCGGAAACAAGAATCTCTGAAGGAGGGAAGAAGAGGATGAGTTGAGCAGTGGTATGAAAACCCATGTGAGTATATGACCTCACCATGAGATCAAGTATAGAGGGAAAACAGAAGTGGATTCAAGTGGTACTGAGTTTTGCAGCATGTCTGGCAGACATCTCATCATAGATGGTAATGGTCTTGAGAGACACCAGTTGAGAGTCTGCGTGGAGCAAATGTGGATCCCCTCAATGTCACCTGATATGTCTCAAGTTAAATTTGAGATACCATTCTCCAGTGTCAGTGCTTTGTAACAGCCAGAGGGTGTAGCTGTAAATTCTCTGATGCAGAAAAGTGAAATTGTCACTATACATGTATTACTGTTGTCACAAATTCTACAAATTTCTGCATGCGGTTCACTCCCAAGTGTGGCGTGTGCTGTTTATGTTTTGTGTTGATTCTCCCTCCATGTGTTTCTTTGTTTAGTGTCATGTGCCTTTGTATTGATTTGTGTCTTGGGATTGGTGTTTATACAGATTGCACTCACCTGTTCATTGAGTAGTTTGTGTCTCATCGTGCAATTCATTTCATTCATTTTGCACCATGTTCTTATAACATACTGTGCAGTTCAATATACAGTTCTACTATTTATTTACTTTTTTATTATGTGCACAATATTCCTTGTACCTCTATATTTTATTATGTATTTTATTTTTGTGTCTTATTTCAGCTAACTGCTTTGTTGTTGCAACTCTGCAACATAAGCTTTTCACTCACATATTATACATTTTTATCCTGTATAAACTGTGATGTGACAATAAATCATACCAAATCAAATCAGTAACTCTGCTTCGCATTGGACCACATCACACCACCAAATCTATTATTATTTTATATATATATATCCATGTATATAGTATATGATCTTTTTATATTAGAACATCATATGGGTGACTGTTGCTCATTAAATGTGTGCAATGAAGTCTCAAATCCTGCTTCCTGATACAGAAAATGTCTCTTGGAATTTATTTAGGTTTGTGTGTGCTGCTGTTTTGATGCTTCGATCTGCAGTATCAAGATGTATTTTAAAACTATGCCTGTGGGTCACTGTCTTCCCAGGTAGAAATGTATTCACCGAAACATGTTTCGCTTCTAGTGAAATGGCTTCTGTTTTCTCTTGCATTCGTTTTACACTATAAGCTACAACCAAATGGAAGAAAAATAAAGCACACTGCTCTTCAAATAATCCCCAAGGTAAGCTTTAATTACATTTTTATTCTAAAGACAGCCGGAGATTTACTTAGGAAATTATACATTAAAATATATTGTTTCTGTGCTTTAAAAACCTCACAGTTGAGTATAATCACATGCTTGAGGCCCAGCGTTTTGCTGTGCTGACTGCTGTGAGAGTTTGCCTTGGGTATTTCACTGTACATCCAGGAAATGGAATGAAACTATGTAATGTTTTTGATTGCCTATAGGAGTTTTGTGATGGACTGCAACATTTTTTTTTGCCCTATGTTGTTCCACAATTGGTGGAAGTGATGTGTTCTGAATTTGGCCTACATAAAAAACACAATGTTTAAGATTAACAGAAAAGCTGGCAGAGAGAATCAAGCAGCCGCTAATGATTACAGAGAGAAATTATCTTCTTAGCCAAAGTAATACATTTAAGCTTTTAGTGTTGGAAATGGAAAGGTTGCATAGATATACATGGAAAAGGGAACTAATGAGTATTTTTCCTTCCCTACTTCTTTCTTTTTAGGGGATATGTGTAGCTGGAACGCTCTATAAGTAGTATGTTTGGACTGCTGCATTGACTCAGAGGAACACAATCACTTAGTTAAGAAAAAAGGGCATGCAACCCTAAATACATTACACAATGACTAGCCAATATATGTATAAGCACTGACATATGTACAGTGGGGGAAATAAGTATTGATCAACATATTTTTTAAAATAAATATATTTCCAATGAGGTTATTCACACGAAATTTTAAGCAGACTTTGGTATTACCTTAAGAAATTCACACATTTAAAGAAATCCAAACATTAAAATCAAGTCCATAAATAAAGTTATCTGTAATAAAGAGGAATGACACAGGAAAATGTATAGAACATGGTAACTGAAATGTATTTAATACTTAGTGGAGAAGCTTTTGTTTGTAATGACAGCTTTAAGACACTTCCTGTATGAAGAAATTAATCAGCAGCAGTATTCAGGTGTGATTTTGGCCCATTCTTCTAAACATATTGTCTTTAAATCTTGAAGATTGTGGGGGGCGACCTTGTGAACCTTGATCTTTAGCTCTTTCCACAAATGTTCAATTGGACCCAAGTCAGGTGACTAGGCCATTCTAACACCTTGATTCTAACACCTTGTTATTTTTTTCCATGAAACCAAATGAGAGTTTCCTTTGTTGCATGCTTTGTGTTGTCATGCTGGAAGGTCCACCCATGTCTCATCTTCATCAAACTGATGGATGGCAGCAGATTCTTCTCAAGAATCTTCCGGTAAAATAAATCGTTCCTTCAATTATATGAAGTCTGCCAGAACCATGTGATGTAAAACAGCCCCACATCATGATGCTTCCACATGATGTTTTTAGAGTGATGTACAGTGTCAAACATTTTTTTTCTCCATACATGATGTGTAGGATGACAGCAAAAAAGGTGAATTTTGCTCTCATCACATAACCACCTGCACCAGAATCACATTCATGTTAACCAGCACTTGTGTATACTAGCCACAGTTCGCACTACACTCTTTGTCTTGCGATTGTCTTTTGCTGCTGTCATTTTTGTCACTGGGATTATGGTGTATGTTTAATTTTAATTCTTTGCTTTAGTTTTTAGCTACAAGTTCTATAGTTACTGTTCTGTATTTGTTTGTATTTTCAATTAAAAATCGAATCTAATCTGTCTCCGCCATTAAATCGTGACGGATATCAAACAACTGCGAACAAAACACAAAAGAAAAGCTTTGTTAAATATAGGTGTGCAACAACTATTGGCCCCCTTTTTTCAATAGTTTGTGCTACCTCCCTTTGCCAAGATAATAGCTCTGAGACTTCTATTATAATGCCTGATGAGGTTGGAGAATACATGGCAAGGGATCGGAGACCATTCCTCCATACAGATTCCACCATACACTGGTGGACTCTCTGCTTCAGTTCAATCCACAGGTTTTCTATGGGCTAAGTCAGCGGACTGGGATGGCCAAGGCAGGACCTTGATTTTGTGGTCAGATAACCATTTTTGTGTTGATTTTTATGTATGTTTCAGGGCATTGTTCTGCTGGAAGATCTGCCCGTGGCCCATTTTAAGCTTTCTGGCAGATTTAGTCAGGTTTTCAATTAATATCTGTTGGTATTTGATAGTCAGTTATTCCATGTATCCTGAAAAAATGTCCAGGTCCTCTGGCAGAAAAACAGCCCCAAAACATTAAAGAGCCACCACCATATTTAACCGTGGGCATGAGGTACTTTTTCATATGGCTACCACAGTGTGTGCGCACCAAAACCACCTCTGTTGTCTATTGCCAAAAAGCTCAATTTTGGTTTTATACCATAGAAACTGATCCCATTTGAAGTTCCAGTAGTGTCTTGCAAACTGAAGATACTTGAGTTTGTTTTTGGATGAGTGTAGAGGCTTTTTTCTTGAAACCCTTCCAAACAACTTGCTGATTGTAACTGGCTTTGGGTTGTAGTTTTGGAGACTTTCTCACCCCAATATAGACATGCATGTTACCTCATATTTATACCCCTGTGAAACAGGAAGTCATGGTTGAACAATTTGCTGTTCCTAGTCACCCAGGTGTTCTAAAAAATTGTAAAATATCAATGTGAATGTACTTAAAATATTTTTCTCACATGAATTCATAGGGGTGCCATTAATTGTTGCACACCTTTGTTTAATAAATATATTTTGTTTTTGGATAAACCTGTGTTTGCAATTGTTTGACATCCATGAGAGCAGAGTTATTTTGCTCTCATGGATTTCATTTTTTATTTTTTTTTTATTTTTACTTATAACAAAAGACAGTGTGATTCGCCGCCTCTATAAATAATATGCTTGAACCGATAATTGGAGGGGGAAGAAAAGGTCATTCAATACAAGAGCACTTTGATATGAGCAGGCCATATGAGAGGGAAAAGAGCTTGATCTATGCTGAAGGGGCTGATTAGCAACAAAAACCTGCAATGAAACTGTTTACTTGGTATATTTAATTGGTACTTAAAATCCATCATGCAGTATTGTTCAGGAAGATGAAAAATAGAAGTAAACACCCTCTCTCTACACTTCTGAGGTGTATCACACACTTTAATTAAGCTTTTACTTTTTTACCTTACATTCCTTTGTACTATATATTTATGCTAACATGTTTAGGTATGTGAACATTATTTATATATTATAGCTTATATTTGCTACATGATATATTTTCATGACAAATAAAGAAGAGCACAATATAATCTGTGACTTTTAATTTACATGTTAATATTTACTTGTCATGTATGGCAAGTGCAGTTTAAATGTTTATTCAAGAGAGACAAATCCAAAACAGGCATGCAAACAGACGGCAAACACTGAAGCTCAATACTTCGTGACAAAAAAAAAGAAAAACCAATGGTATAAATAAATAAATAAAGTAATCAGAAGTGGTAACATGGAAGAGCTGATGTCAAAGACAACCAATCACAAGACAGGGGTGGTGACAGGACAGAAACAAAAACAAGTTGAGAGTCGGAGTGCACCTAACAGATCCCCCTCCCCTGAAAATACCTGACACTACTCTATCTATCTATCTATCTATCTATCTATCTATCTATTATTAATATAGAAGTTACTTTCATTTTAATATTATATATATATATATATATATATATATATATATATATATATATATATATATATATATATATATATATATATATATATGTATATATATATGTTATTAAAATGAAAGTAGCTCATGTATGTATGTATGTATGTATATATATATATATATAATATATATATATATATATATATATATATATATATATATATATATATATATATATATATATATATGTATAATATATATATAATATATATATATATATATATATATATATATATATATATATATATATATATATATATATACTAGCGGATCAGCCCAGGGGGGGCGGTACAAACACACGGAGGCAGGTTGTAAGTGAGGCGTTTATTTGTAATGTAGTGGGAGTGTGTGTGTGTGTGTTTGGGTGGTAGGGTGGACGGGCTGGGTGGGTCGGGGTGTTTGCGTCTTGTTGCGTGAGAAGTTTGCCTTTTTTTGTAAATACTTGTCTTCTGGGTGTTTATCCTCTTTGGAGTGTTGGTAACCTTGCCCGGCGCGGGGGGTCTCAGTGTTTGGTTGGCCGCCTTAGGCCTCTAGTTTGTGTTGTCCGAGCCAGTGCGTGGTGGTTACCATCATTCCCATGCCCCTTGAGGTGCAGGAAGGTTGTTGTTGTATGCAGGTGGTTGTACAGAAAGTGCTGCCAGTACTACTCTTCCCTTGGATTCGTACTTTGGGGGGTTTTGTGTAGGGGTTTCTGGAAGGTTTGGGAGAGGACGGCCCAACCCTGTTTCAGATGGTCGGTGTTACCGTGAGGGGAAAAATCGTTCAAGGGAGGTAAGGCCCTCGGTGACAAGGTTTGGGAGTGGGGGAGTATGCGAAAGTTAGCAGCTTGTTTGTGGGGGTTTTGGTTTGATGTTGTGTGTGGTTGCGTGAGGGGTGGCGAAGGATGGTGTGATCTAGATGGGAGGCAGGTGGAGCAGAGGTGGGGGTTAGTTTGGCGGGTGGCGGTAGTGGTGTGGTGTGTGTTGGTGTTGGGGGGAGGTCAGTGTCAGTTGGTGCGACTGGTTATCAGCGGTTGTGTGGTATATGTCCGTTAGTTGTTGAGGCCGCTTGAGGGGAGTCGTGGCCCCTGCTGTTTTTTGGGCGGACATGGGGAAGGGTGAGGTGAGAGGTGTATGGGTTTTACCACCCGTACATCCGTTTGGTGTTGAGGAGTGGGGGTTCAATGTTTACTCAACAAAATGTTTTTGTTGTGGCAGGGGGGGCCACCAGTTGGGTGTTGGGGGGAGCAGGATAGTACGGTATGTGCTTGAGGGGAGATGGGGGGGGGTTCTGGGGCACTGAATGGAGAACCTCTCGTCGTGGGGCGGTAGTTTTAGGGTGCGGGCTGTGGTGCCTCGTGTCACAGGCTTCGGTTTTTGAGTGGTTGTGGTCCTGGGGGGGGGCCCGGGTGTCTGGGGGTCTTGTCCGCGGCCGGGGCCCCGTCTCCCCAGGGCAGTGGCACGAGGTGGGTCACCCAGGGGGCGTCCCGCTGTACCGGTCCCCCTGGGCGGTCCGGGGGTCGTGTTGGGGGAGCCGGTGTAGGGGTGGGTTCTTCCCACCCTCTGGGTGGGGCCCGAGGCGTTGGAGGTGGAGCTGGTCTGCCGGGCTCTTCTCGTGGGATGGCGGGGTTCCGGTTGGTCCTCGGGGGTACGTTGGTCGCTGGTTGGGAAGGCTGTGGTCCCCTCTACCGGTGGTCACCAGGCCTTGGGGGTGCCGGCGGGGCTGGGGGAGCTTTTACCACGGGGGTCTGGTCGGCCACCAGTGGGTGCGGGCCCGCTGGTCCGTTGGGTCGCGGGGCCCGTTATCGTGGTTGGGTTTGGTTGTTGTGTCTCGGTACCCGGCCTTGGGGTGGGGGGGCGGGTCAGGGCTTACAGCGTTTGGTGCCACCTGGGTTTTTGTGGTGTGCTGTGCTAGCAGGTGTTTTAAGTTGCTCCATGGTTGTGTGTGGGTTTCTCTCTCTTTTTTTTTTTTTTTTTTTTTTGGTGCCTGTGCTTGCCCGTTCCCCAGTGTGGGGTCGCCAGTCACAACGTTGTAGTGAAGTGAGGAACCAGGTTTTTGTCCTTAGATCCGTAGTGGTGGTGTGTGTGTGTGTGTGTTTGGGTGCGTGTGTGTGTGGGGTGGAATGAGGCCGGGGGGCGGGCGGGGGCGTCCTCCGGCGTGTCGGTCCGGAAAGCTGGGAAGGCGGTTTCCCTGTGCGGTTTCTCGCCTCACCACTGTCCTGTCTGTCGTCGCCGTCTCGTCCGGGGGAGCCCTCTGTGAGCGGAGAGAGGAGAGAGAGCGAGAGAGAGGGAGAGAGGGCGAACGGTTAGGTAAGCCCGTGTTTGCGGATTCAGTGGATTACCTCGGACATTAGCTGCCCACATAGCCGAGGTTGATCCTCTTCCTTCGTGGGGAAGGGTGTCCTTTTTCCCCTCCTTCTGAGCTGGTTGGTGAACCTCCTGCTCCGGTTCGACCCCGCCGGGTGGTCCACCCTGCAGCCTTCCGGGGTTGGGCCGGGCGGTGCCCGCCTGCCGGGCGAGTGCTTTTGTCGGGTGTTGGTTGACATACACTACATACATACATACACGTACATACATACATGTGTGTATATATATATATATATATATATATATATATATATATATATATATATATACATATATATACATATGTATGTATGTATATGTAATAATTTGTTTATTTGACAAAATGAGCTAAGAATAAAGACCCGACTCCAAGGACATAAACTGTAAATCTCCTGAAAATTTAAATGGTTCACACAAAGATGTTGATTACTATTCCAAACATGATGTACACTATGTATCTCCCATATACACAGAGGACATCCATCGCAATGGACCAGTTAATGTCTTGTCATGAGGCATATGGAGATTCAGAGACTGCATCTTGTGTGTATGTGTGTGTGTGAATTTGCTCATTTAGCAGCATACGATTTCACCATTCATTATGTTAAGGTAAAGAGATAAAGAAGAGCAGGTGAATGGAAAGTGATAAATCTTATAAACACAATGCTAAAACAGCTTTACTCTTACAAAACACACAACTCTTTACTAAGCATATAAGCTCTTACATCGAAATAAATAAAACCACTATGTTGAGAGTAAAAGTGTATAATTTTTTTTATCACATTTACAGAAGTATTACTCTAATACATTATTGACATATTAACATTATAATGCAACATCCATCCATTCATTTTCCATACTTCTTATCCTACACAGGGTCGCAAGAGAGCCTGGAGCCTATCTGAGGGAACTCAATGTACAAGGCTGGGAACACCCTGGATGAGGTGATATATATATATACTGTATATATAAATACTTCTGAGGGATAAATTCAATATATATATATATATGAGATTGGTGAAAAGTTGAATTTATCCCTCAGAAGTATTTTAATTAACCTTTGCTAGCTTCCATCCTGAGGTAACAGTAAATTCGTTAGCTTAGTTTTTAGTTAACGTGAGATCGCGGTTGCAAACAAGCGCTTAATACATTAAATCATGCTTAAATAAATTAAATAAATTTGGTTAATCGGCCAGTTAACATTCTATCTATCAACCAACTGGAACATATTCTATGTCCTCCTGTCCTTCTGAGTTCATTCTTTCAAGGTAGCCTGGCAAGACCGGTCTTTATATTTATATATAGAGAACAAAACCAACAGCAATAACATTATTATTATTATTATTATTATTATTATTATTATTATTATTATTATTATTATTATTATTATTAAGGAATTCATATTTCACAGTTGGATCTACAGTGCTCTCCACTAATAATGGCACACTTGGTCAATATGAGCAAAGATGGCTGTGAAAAATTATCATTATTATTTAAGCTTTTGAGCTTTTCTTAATTCACAAAATACTCTGCTCTAATGAATATTAAATAAATGCAAACAAAACACTGATATATTTATTTATTTATTTTTAACAAATCTTTGTTAAATCTAGGTGTGCAACAATTATTGGCACCCTTTCGGTCAATACTTTGTGCTACCTCTATTTGCCATTTCATCTCGCTCAAAGTGCTGGAGCACGCAGCATGCCCTGAAACTCGAAACGCGAGTGCACGCTTCCGTGTTTTTCAGTGACATTGACATTGTTTACTTTTGACATGTGCATTTTGTTATGGTTTATGTCCTGTGTCAGCCCCTGTATTGTTATTGGTTGTTTCCCTTATGTGTCAGCATAGTACTCAGCTGTTTTGTGGTTCACCCTTGATTTCGTTTAGTGTTTAAACCCCTCATGTGTCTTTGTTCGGCACAAACTATTGAGTGTTACCACCATCCCAATCCTTTGTACATTGCTCCTTATGTTTTGGTTCATGGTTTTTGATCTTGTTTCTCATTTTGTGCTTTGCCTTGCCTGTTTCATGCCTGTTTACCGATCGCCTGACCCGTTGCCTGTTTGACCACGCTAGTGTTTCACAATTTGGATTTGTCTGCCTGTCTCTCTTTAATAAAGCTCTTATCTGCATTTGCATCCATCCTAACCTCATTATGTGACACCAAGATAACAACTCTGAGTCTTCTCCTATATTCAGAGATGGAAACTCAAGTCTGTGACTTGGACTCGAGTAGTACTTCAGTTGCAAAAAAAATTACTTGCGACTTGACTTGGACTTGTGAACAACTGACCTGAGACTTGACTTGGACTTGAAGACAGAGACTCATGAAAAACACACGTCAATTTGGTTTGGTATTCCCGATTACATGTTCTCTCTTACTGCCCCACATGACAGCATCAAACACCTAATTTCTCTGTTCATTCATCATTCATTCATTCCCTATCAGTATGTGCTACAGCAGCAAAGATCACAACAATTCATCTCTAAACACATCAAGCCAGCATTATTACGTACACACGTGGCATATCATGTTCATCATTCACTGGACAATTGCTGTTATATAAATAAACACCAAACAATAACAATAGAGCCAAGTCTTACCTTGATGACAATCTCTGTGTCATTTAATTTGAAAAGTAATAAATTAATCAAACCCCCTCCCACCCCCAAGTATTTGCTACTATATGCATATAATATCCATGTTTGCCAAGTTAAATTGCATCTATACATGGGGTCTTGTTACCACTGGTGCTCACTGGAAGACTACCTTACCAATCATAACTCAAATAGCTCAAATTATACAGCATGTTTCTTTCTTTCTCGTGGTGACAGAATCGGCATTCCAAATTGGATAAATCACGCTCTTAAGGGCACTTTGAAGGGAGAGTAGTCAAGCTAGTCATGATTGCTTCAAACTATTAATTGCTGCACACCTATATATCTACACCATGTGCAGAAAGGCCAGCTATGTTAGCAGTTTTGTTCCTATGCAATCAGCTATTGTGATGCCATCTTATGCTCTGGCATGTGTTATATGATCCTGATGTTTTTTTTTATTATTTTTTTTTTGGCATCATCCCCTTCTCCCCTCTATGTATGTGATTGTTTTGATGGTTAATGTGTATGGTGTTGTTATGTTTATGTTTTCTACGCACCCACAGTAGAAACAAATTTCCTTTTTGAGGACAAATAAAATTATCTATCTATCTATCTATCTATCTATCTATCTATCTATCTATCTATCTATCTATATCTATCTATCTATCTATCTATCTATCTATCTATCTATCTATCTATCCTGTGTATCTATCACAAAGATTTTTTTTTATATATATAAACCTGTGTTTTGTTTTCAATTGATTGATATTCATGAGAGCAGAGTATTTGTGATTTTTTTTAAAGCAAAAAAATCAAATAGCTAAACAATAAAGATGGTCTTCTTTGCTCATATTTATCAATGGTACAAATGTTAGTGGAGGGCACTGTACTTTACATATACGAATAAATCATATTAAAAACCTTTATTCAAGCAACAGTGGCCATTTTAGCAGCGTCCACTTTTACATCCTTATTCTGCTCATCTTGAAAATTTAAAAAAAAGCTACTGCATTGATATTATTTTTCTGTCTGCAGGTTTTGATGACACTAATCTCCCAGCTTGTAATGTTAGATAGGGCTTATGTAAAATGGAACAATGATAGCGTTCAGTTCATATTTCACAGATATATTTCCCTAAGGTCTTCTGGTGGCTACATTAACTGTGTTTTTCTATACTGAACCGGAAAAATGACTTTCCTTCTTGTAAACTGTAGCACGTCTTCCTGCATTAAATTAACTTTCTCATAAATCCTATTAAGCCTTTAGTTTCTGTGAGCATCCCTGGAGTCATATATTTCACTTTGAATGCATTCTAAATAGATTTTGTTAACCTTGTGAATGCCTGTTTTCAGAGAGGATGGCTCTTAATATTCCTTACATTCAGGGTTCTGTTGACAAGGGCTTAGTATCTTCCAGGAAGTGCTTCTATGGTAATGCTACCTGAAAGCATGCAGCTGAAAAAGTGAAGATTGCAGCTATGTGTCACATCCCTCTTGAAAATGTGCAAGGAAAAGAATCATCTAACACCATGTCTGGGATCCCACTGTTGTCTTTTGCAAGTCAATGTGCTGCTAGCACCTATTTTTTTTTTGTTTCTTTTTTAGTGTGCCTCATTTCCATGTGAAAAGGAGAAGATTTTGTTCGCCTTTTGAGAGTGGATTCGTTCAATGGTACATCGTGGTTAGCATCTGATACTAGTCTGAGCTTTAGTAGGGGTAATGTTAGCTTTGCGTAGCTCATGCAGCTCTCTCAGATAGTTATTCTTGAACCTGATCAACATAAAGTTTTGCACTGAATACGTATTAACAAAAAATGGTAAGTGATTTATTCAATTAAAAAAGAGAAAACATTTATCTTTGCCTCTCGTCCTTTGCAAGGGGACCATGTCGGTTGCTTGTTAGGTTGGTGAAGGAAATTTCTCAGAATTGCTGATAAATTGTAAGACAAAAACAGACTGTTTTATTTCATGACAGGGTTTTTCACTCTGTGACCATGAAAATGTTGCCAGGTCTGTGTTTTTCCTGCAGAATTGGGCTATTTGAGCAGCGTGGTAGACACAGTAGATTACTTATTTATGTGAAGTTATGTCTTATCTTCAGCCTGCCTCTCAGATTATTGTAATAGGTTACTTTTAAATAATTCAGTAAATAGGACAAAAGTAGTCATGATGTTGAACCCTATAGAGAACTTTATAAGGTAATATCTATAAGGGACACATTTTGAGTTTTGGTGTCAGGATAAATTCTGGTTTGTTTTTGTCAGACAGAGCTGGCAACCCTGAATCAAGGAACAGTTGCACATACTCTAATTGACTGCATTATGGGTATTCAGAAGCTAGCAACTCCATTCACTATACAGTACAGTCCTGCATTAAGTCTGTTTACCGCAAAGCATTTAAGAGCGAGGTTTACACTATCCACTCCTCCCAAAGGTCCATTTTCCCCAGTCTGCCTCAGACTCATGCTCTGACCTCAATAAGTGTGAAAACATTCAGCCAAAGCAGAGAACAGTGTTTTATGTAAATCAATGCACAAAACTCTCAAAAATCAACGCTCATTGCAAGGAGAGTGCATGTGAAGGAGAGAAAAGAACTCCTCCAGTGGGAAAAGAACTCCTCCACCTTATTACTGCATGCTAAAGCTCCACTTTTGGATTAACAGTATTACTCCAGTGCTCTGATGAACAACTCCTTTCATAGACATGCTACAGAAATGCTAACTCAAATCACTGTCATGATGGATCTTTCATTTTCTCTCAACCCAGAGAATCCACTGCACATGTACAGTACTCTGAAAAAGTCTTAAAGGTTTAAAATGTTTAATGTTTAAAACATTTAAAAAATAGTGTAAAGAGTAGTAAACAGTAATACATTAAACAAAGTCAATAAATAATCATTTACTTAAAATTAAATAGTAGTCTCAGGTACACTTCTTCAGTTTTATAAGGAAATTAGCTGGTAAGTTTTACTGGGAATTTTGAAGCAGCCACGGTTCTTTTTAATTTTTTCAGCAAGCCTTCATTGTGTGTTTTTTTTTTTTGTCTGAAAAGTGGCCTCTTATGTAATATACTGCTTTCTTTACTGACATACAAACATTTAATTTTGTGTTGGAAAACTAATGGGAATCTAAAATGTTTTTTTTTTAAATTCTGACTTGATAATGTAGAATAAAATAAAAAAAATCTATAACAAAGTTTGTACTAATAAAAACTTTTCAAGTGTGGAAAAAAAAGACTTTTCCACACTACTGTACTTGAGACAAAGTAAAAAAAAAATGTATCAACTTTTTAGGTTATGAACTAGCTTACTAGATTGAATTGAGTGTATAAATGTGACAAATTTTTCTCAACATTGAGGATGTAACATCGTGAGCTAATGTAAATGTACTCGAATCTATTGGCCGTATTTACTGCATGCATATACAGTGCATCCAGAAAGTATTCACAGTGCTTCACTTTTCCCACATTTTGTTATGTTACAGCCTTATTCCAAAATGGACTAAATTCATTATTTTCCTTAAAATTCTACAAACAATACCCCATAATGACAACATGAAAGAAGTTGCATCATTGCAAATTTATTAAAAATAAAAAACAAAACAAGCACATGTACATAAGTATTCACAGCCTTTGCTCAATACTTTGTTGAAGCAAGTGAATAAATGTAAATGTAAATGTTGAAGCACCTTTGACACCAATTACAGCCTCAAGTCTTTTTGAGAATGATGCTACAAGCTCAGCTCACCTATTTTAGGGCAGTTTGTCCCATTCTTCTTTGCAGGACCTCTCAAGCTCCATCAGGTTGGATGGGGAGCGTCGGTGCACAGCCATTTTCAGATCTCTAAATTGATGTTCAATCAGGTTCAAGTCTGGGCTCTGGCTGGGTCACTCAAGGACATTCACAGAGTTGTCCTGTAGCCACTCCTTTGTTATCTTGGCTGTGTGCTTAGGGTCGTTGTCCTGTTGGAAGATTAACCTTCGCCACAGTCTGAGATTCAGAGCGCTCTGGAGCAGGTTTTCATCAAGGATGTCTCTGTACATTGCTACATTCATCTTTCCCTCGATCCTGACTAGTCTCCCAGTTCCTGCTGCTGAAAAACATCTCCACAGCAGGATGCTGCCACTGCCATGCTTCACTGTAGGGATGTTATTGGCCAGGTGATGATTGGTGCTTGGGTTTCTCCAGACACGATTCTTGCTATTCAGGCCAAAGAGTTCAATCTTTGATCAATTTTTGGTCTGAGAGTCCTTCAGGTGCCTTTTGGCAAACTCTAGGCGGGCTGTCATGTGCCTTTTACTGAGGAGCGGCTTCTGTCTGGCCACTCTACCATTCAGGCCTGATTGATGGAGTTCTGTAGAGATGGATGTTCTTCTGGAAGGTTCTCCTCTCTCCACAGAGACACCCTGGAGCTCTGTCAGAGAGACCATCGGATTTTTGGTCACCTCCCTGTCTAAGGCCCTTCTCCCCCGATCGCTCAGTTTGGCGGCCAACTCTAGGAAGAGTCCTGCTGGTTCCAGACTTATTCCATTTACAGATGGTGGAGGCCACTGTGCTCATTGGGACCTTCAATGCTGCAGAAATGTTTCTGAACCCTTCCCCATATCTGTGCCTCGATACAATCCTGTCTCTGAGGTCTACAGACAATTCTTTGAACTTCATGGCTTGGTTTGTGCTCTGACATGCATTGTTAACTGTGGGACCTTATATTGACAGGTGTGTGCCTTTCCAAATCATGTCCAATCAACTGAGTTTACCACAGGTGGACTCCAATCAAGTTGTAGAAACATCTCAAGGATGATCAGTGGAAACAGGATGCACCTGAGCTCAATTTTGAGTGTCATGGCAAAAGTTATGAATGCTTATGTACATGTGCTTTTTTTTTTTTTTTTTTATAAATTTGCAAAGATTTCAAACAAACCTATTTCGTGTTGTCATTATGGGGTATTGTTTGTAGAATTTTGAGGAAAATAATGAATCTGATCCTTTTTGGAATAAGGCTGTAACATAACAAAATGTGAGAAAAGTGAAGTGCTGTGAATACTTTCCGGATGCACCATATCTGTTATCAAATCTAAGAATTATCTCAGATAGTCTGATGGAGCTTTTTATCCAACGTTACCACAGCGAACAAAATGACAATTCAGTTGCTGACATTGGGCCACCATTGGGTGATTTTTGTCTGTTGGGCCACCAGAACTGAGAAATTTTCAGCCACCTTTAAATCCACCTTGCCAATGCTGGGTTACCATTGACAATGGGTTGTTAAGAAAAATGCTCCTTTAATGACATTAGACCGAAAATAGATGTTGAGTCAGCTGTTAGTCATTTTTCCTTCTGATTCAATTCATGTTTTAGGTTTTGCTATCACCAAAATAATATATTAAATGGGTGGCAGAAGTTCATGGTTTTAAATGATCTATGTAAACATTGTTATTTCAGTGGATTACAAAGAACTTGTACATTTGGCTTGGTTACCACGCAAGAGAGGCAAGCGATTTTTACCTGCTCTATGGAAAGCTGTGCTGAGGAGAGAAATCCTGACATTTAATTTAAGAAGCAGAGACAGAAAGGTGGGGCAGCAGGTGATATACTGAATGAATTCTTTAACACGTTCTGCATATAATGAACTTGGTGGAACTTTAAAAACACTTTAGTTTATGACTTGCATCTTTTCTCTACTTGATTGCATCCTGTACCAGCATGATCTCCTGCAACAATCTGTTTGTATGAAACTTTTATTGTATGAAGGTTAAATGTAGAATTTGTATGATTTTTTTTTTATGAGATGAGGTTTGCCATGTCACTCATTTGACAAGGAGTCTTATCTAGGGGATAAACAGCCAACAGCTGCTTCATATTAGTGCTTCATCTCACTTTTCTGTGCAGATGTTTTATATCAGCCACCACAAGAACATAACAGCCCAGAAGATATAAATAATCAGATTCCATTTAGATAAGATTCCACCCACTTCTGTTCTCTACACACACACACACACACACACACACACACACACACACACACACACACACACACACACACACACACACACACACACACACACACAACACACACACGATGTTCTCTAATTCTCTCTCCTGACACCAAAAATCCACCCAAAAAGCTGTACTCTGCTATTCTCTTTCTCTCTCACCCACACACACACACACACACACACACACACACACACACACACACACACACACACAGACACACACATACACACTACAAGTTTGAAACTTGTAATTTCTTGACTGAAAATGAAAATACAGTTCCCTATTTTTGGAAAGTAAATACATACATACATGATAAATCCATATGATAATGAGTTTAAGTGCAGTGGCCTTTGTGGTGAAAGTGGCTTAATTCAGAAAGCTTTCTAAAGGGAGAGTGTTTTTTTCCGGTGGCAGATTTGCATTGTTTGTTTCTTCTAAAGTGCAGTCAAGGATAATGGTGGTAATTTTCTTTTCAGACAACATTCCTGTCATCCAGTGATACCTACAATTTCACTACATAGAACAGAGGGTATAATTCAGACCATGGAAATGCTGGACCAATGTTCTAGATAGTTTCCAGAAGAGACAGCAGCAATAGTGAAGTATGGAAGCTGTGACAGAAACAACAGGAAAGGGTGAATGTTTGGTGTGGAATAAAACGCTTGTTTATAATGGCATGACATTTTCATTAGAGCTGTGTGCTGTGAGAGCAGCAGAGACAGAGCGAATGAAAGCCAAACAAGATGCTGTGTGTGCATATGTGAATGTCTGCGTGCATCTGTGCGTGTGTGTGTGTGTGTGTGTGTGTGTGTGTGTGGGTGCTGAAAAACTAATACTGCTTTCAGCTACAATCCCTATTCCAAAAATGTTGGGACACTGTGTAAAATGTAAATGAAATGTAAATAAAAATAGAATGTAATGATTTGCAAATCTCATAAACCCATATGTTATTTACAATAGAACATAGAAAACATATCAAATGTTGAAACTGAGGAAATGTACCACTCTAAGAAAATAAAAGGTCATTTTGAATTTGATGGCTGCAACACGTCTCAAAATAGTTGAGACGGGGCAACAAAAGGATTGAAAAGTTAGTGCTACTAAAAAGAAACAGCTGGAGGTTAATTAGCAACAGGTCAGTAACATGATTGGGTATAACAATCTTAGAGAGGCAGAGTCTTTCAGAAGTAAAGATGGGCAGAGGTTCACCAATCTGCGAAAAACCCCGTCTACAATTTGTGGAACAATTTCAGAATAAGCTTCGAAATTTCAAACGAAATTTTAAATTATTTTTGGAAACCATAGACCTCTAAACTAAAGATGACTAAAGAAGAGAGTAACCATCTGGATTTTTCTCAGCGCTCAGTTCAAAAGCCTACATCTCTGACTGTATGGAGGTGCATTAGAGACTAAGGAATGTGCAGCTTGCACATCTGGAAAGGCATCATCAATGCTGAAAGGTATATACAGATTTTAGAGCAACATATGCTTCCATCCAGATTCCATCCCATATTTACTTCTGAAAGACTCTGCCTCTCTAAGATACTCTTTTTTATACCCAATCATGTTACTGACCTGCTGCCAATTAACCTAATTAGTTCCAAAATGTTCCTCCAGCTGTTTCCTTTTAGTAACACTCATTTGATATGTTTATGTTTTATTGTGAATAACATATGGGTTTATGAGATTTGCAAATCATTGGATTCTGTTTATATTTATATTTTGCATAGTGTCCCAACTTTTTTGAAATTGGGTTTTTTTTTGAATATTGCTTTCATATTTTCAATTTCATTCAATTGCCATCTGATCAAATACCTTTTGAATAAACAATAAATTTTTGTTATTATGAAATCCCAAACCGACATTCTTTTTATTTTAACTGAGCTAATCTTTAATCTTCAAGTCACCATCATTGTACATTTTTAATTACAAGAAGAGTCCTGAGTCACAAATGATTAATTTTCATATCTTTTTCTTTTCATTTCAGTTTCATTTGTGACAATACAGTTGCGATAAAAAGTATTCAACTTATTCAATTTATTTATTTATTTTTTAAAGCAAGGCAAGGTGGATGCAACAACATCCTAAAGATCCTAAATTCATAAAGTGTCTTGTGTTATCTGTTAGCTGTTAGCTGTCTAGTAAGCAGCTTTGCAGTTATAGCTTATGTGAAACATATCTTATAAAAATATTAAACTGAGTGTCATCAGTAACCTGATTAATATTGATATTCTACATATCATCTTCATCATCACATCATTTTACATGGATCCCATCTGATTTCACAATCATTTTAAATTTGTCAGTGTGACCGTATGCAATTTGGTTTTTCGTCTGATTGATGATTATGATGATGATTAACTTTTTCATTAATCTCTGATAGGGAATCAAACTTTTAGTGGTCACTGCATTGAAATCATTATCTCAATTTCTTGTATAATCAGCACAAGCATTTGAGTGAGTAATAATGGTGCAATTTTAAATCTCATTGCTGGCATCATTGAATGCTGAGCCATCATGAAAACACTCCACAGAACACAACTGGAATTTTATGAATTCTTAAGGACTGTTCAGATTGCTCAACTTCACACCTCTCATTATTGGCGCACCCCTGATGACATCCCCAAAGTGCAGAAAAGGAGAAGGACCTGAGGGCTTAAACTACCATTTGGAATTTGACAGGTCCCAAATGGTGTAGTCAATCTAAGGGTCAAAAACAGGAAGGTGAATACAAGTCAAACAGACTGCAGAGTTTAAATACCAAATTCAGAACCACAATCCATGCATAAGGCCAAACTAGAGAACACTGAACAAACATCTGAAAATTGTGGAGCTGCCTGAAGAGGTGTGTGAAAATTGAGTATGTGGTGATGATAAGTATTCTGGTGTGTGACCTATTTTACATATTAGATATTAGATATAAAGGATCCATTACACAAAAGTTGTATTTGTACACAAGTATATGAAAGGCAAATATGGAAAACACCTTGCTAAATAAACACATATGGCATAAAAGATAATACCAATATTAAAATATTTGTGTTTTACATGATCACTCATGCTCTTGCTTGCCAACGCATCCAATATCCTATTTCACAGCTGAATAGAAACAGAATTTGTTGTGCTGCGTTAGACCTACTGTTAACAGAGTCACTTTGCACAAGAATCCTACTGTCTCCTTCTGAGTGTCTTAAAGTGCCAGCCACAAGCAGAAAGCCAATAATACTGTGGATTGAGTAGAATGGGATTACAGCAAAGGGGGGGAGGGGGGTGCTCACACAGAGAGGAGATGACAACAGACTTTTGTTAAATGGTAGCTGTTCTTGTTTTATTTCCTGCTCTGCTCACACTAGTTCTTCCGCAATAAGCCAAAAATGTCTTGCTCTCCTTTTCTGAGCATGAAGAGAAAAGAAAGAGCCAAAAGGTTTCCTGTAATATGCTTTTTGGAAAAAAATTAAAAATAAAATAAAAATAACAAACTGTAAAGAATAAAACATGTGGCATACTGTTATGGGAAATAATTAATGTTAATAATTAAAGGTGTTGTGATGTGACCTATTTTTAACCACACCACAGTTGATTATTTTCCAATAACAGCACTGTGTTTTATTCCTCTCATACCAGAGTAATTTGCCAGTGATTGCAATTAATTTTTTTAAATTAATTAAAGAATGGCATACTTTTTAATACATTTCTAGTCACATTTAATGCTCTGTGTTTTTAAATCTGCTTTAAAAACACATTTTTATTCATAAGCATTTTAATAAATTTGAATTGGGATCTAGATGTTCAGGCACCCTGTCCAGGGTATACTCTGCCTTGTGCCAGATGCTTCCTGGGATAGGCTCCAGGTTCCCCGGGACCCTGAAGAAGGAGTAAGCGGTAGAAGATGGATGGATGGAAGGATGGATAGATGTTCAGGTATTCAGGTAATGGGTATATTATGCATAGTATGGTGTGATTGAAATGTGTATTGTAAAGCATATTGCTTTAACTCATATTGTTATGAATTTGCTCTATAAATAAAGGTTGAGTGGAGTTGAGTTGTGGAACGTCCATGAAACATGTTAATTCTTGTTATCACTTATGTTATAGCAGCTATAAACAGTTGTTCCCTCACCAGCCTCTCCTTTTACTCTCTTGAGATATTCATAAGACAAAAAAGTTGTGATGCCTCCACTACTAACAAGTCAAGTCCTTCTGGTTAGTAATTTGTATGCCCTTAAAATATTCTTCAAACAGGAAGGAAGCCATTGAAGAGAAACTATTTAAAACATTCGACCATGCTGTGATCTTGTTTAGCTCAATTGCAAAATCTACTCAGTTCATCTACTGAGTATGATGATGATGTAAAAAAATGATGAGGCATACCCGTGGGACGTTAGCGACCCAGGACGTAATTCAGTACCTTCCCCCTCATTAATTTTTTCACATTAGACCACCACATTCTTAATATTCCTCAATCTATTTATCAACAACAATATATCTGTTTTATAATTTGTTTATTGTAAAACATTTATAGGATTGCTATTGAACTGAACTATGTAATCGTATAAGTATATTTTTCTGCACAATAATATTGAATCTCTCACAGCTCAATACATGCAATTCACTTTTATTTCTCAAGGTGGGAATCTTTGGTACAACATTGATGATGAAATGTGTCAATCTTAATGATCCCAGACATGAAAGAAACATTACAGAACTTGACATGACTCTGCAATTTACTACAGAACAAGTTTCTAATCAAATATTAGTGTCCTTTTGACAGTGGATCTGATGATGAAGCTGTTAGCAAAAAAAAAAAAATAATTAAAAAAAAAAAATTATAAACAAAGTAGTAGCCTATTGGTGGTAATGTATCGAATGATCTAGATCCCAAATATAAACGAGATGCTGAATTTAACGGGGGCTGCACAGAAGGTGCTTATTTGCTTGTCATAATATTACTTGATAGTATTGTTTTTAACTATAACATTTCCATCCATCCATCTTCAACCGCTTATTCCTTCTTCAGGAATAAGCGGTTGAAGGGAAAGGCTCTACATTCATAGAGCCTTTCCCAGGAAGCATCGGGCACAAGGCGGGGTGCCAGTCCATCGCAGGGCACAATCACACACACTCACACACTAATTCATACACTAATGGACAATTTAGACACACCAATTAACCTACCATGCATGTCTTGGACTGGGGGAGGAAACCGGATTACCAGGAGGAAATCCCCGCAGCACAGGGAGAACATGCAAACTCCGCACACACATGGCAGCGGCGGGAATCAAACCCCGGACCCAGGAGGTGTGAGGCGAACGTGCTAACCACTAAGCTAAATATTGTTATAGTTTTCATTTTGTTAGGATGACTCAAACGATTGAATGAAAATACTACAATACTTTCACAAGTATTTCACAAATACTTTTTAGCACGTGAGTCATAAGTATGTAATTGTAACTGTGTATATATGTATGAAAATAAAACGTCAGAATATAATGAAATATGCTGTATTTTATTATTTTGTATTAGGACCGTTTTATACTATTGGGGCAGATTAGAGACCCATCCTCATTAGACATATACTCCAGGTCACTAACGACCCTAATATATAATAATGCTTTGCGGAATGTATGCATTTAAAGGTTAAAAACAGAAGAAAAGCTTGCAGCAACATTACACAGAAGATTTATTCTGACAAAGTTACAAGTTAGAAGTATTTACAGAGAACATGAGCGAAAGAAAAGAAAGCAGAGCAGTAAAGACCAGTAGTTTATTTGTTAGTTACATGATATTATAGAGTACTAAATAGAGCAAATTCATTGGCTAAGATAAAATATCATCAATTATTCATTATTAAATCACTGGTAGAGAATAAAACAACATTGTCAGTGCTCATAAAATCATCACCTGCCCATTACACATGAGCAAAAGGATAACCTAGATGATGAAGAACAGAACTGGTTTAAACCAGAACCATTCGTATCTGTCTTTGGGTTTCCTTGGGAAGATGTTATTAAAACAAAGAGCTGTGTGTTGTAAAGGCCTTGAAGTACTCACCATCCTAATCATCCTGCCAGGGTCACAATTGAACAAGAAATATATGAGTGCAAAAAAGCAAGCTCAAAATTAATTAATACAAAAATAAAGATTGCCACAAGCTGACCCCGAACACATTCCATATAAATATCATTGTAAATATTTTACAAACATAATAAGACAGACGTATGGACAGACACATGGATGGACCAGTGGCAAAAATTTTAAATATCCATACATGTAAGATAAACTGCATAAGCTGTTAAAGAACATCTATTTTAATAATTTGACCTTGCTGCAACCTTCACCCTGTTTGGATTGATACCAAATTATAACCAGTTCACCTGCTGGTTACTGTGAAATTTCCGTATAAATCCTATAAACATTCAACCACTTCTTCATTCTTGAGATATTGCGCTAACTAGAATCTTGGATGGACAACTGAAAAATATAATGCCTCAAGCACTTAGGCATAAAAATTGAAAATGAAAATGAAAACTTAAAGTTAAGGCTGGTTCACACTGGGATGTTTTTTCGCACCATGAGAAATTGTCCTTTTAATGCTCCAATAGCTGTCAGTGAGAGTGTTCACACTCGAGCGTAAAACGTCTGGTGTCAAAGCGTCAAACTTTTTTAACGTCGAGGGGTTAGTTATTTTGAAGTACTGCATCAAAAACTGGCTGAGCAATGAGATTCGTGCTTTTGTTCATGTGCCCAGAGCTGGTGAAGTTACATAGAAGTAGGACTTGATGCCACTCAAGTACAAAACTGTCTTGCCGATGAAGAAGAAGAAGCCAAAGACGAAGCCAAAGAAGAAATTGCAAGCAAGTATCAAGATGAATGTTGAGCTGCTAGTGTCTTTGGTGTCTGCACACCAACAGCTTTAGGATAATCACAACAGCGACTACAAGAATATTGATAAGAGGGAGTTGTTGTGGCAAGGAATATATATGTATTATCATACTGACCACAAAAAAAAGACTTCATAGTCAACTCTTCATCAATTTGCAGGAACATTAACATTTTTGGGCACATCAATTCAGTGAGGGAGAAAAGTATTTGATCCCCTTCTGATTTTGTACATTTGCCCACTGACAAAGAAATGAAGGGAACCTGGACCCTATCCCAGGGAGCATCGGGCACAAGGCAGGGTTGCTGGGGTATATTTGCTTTTCAATAAGCGCTATCTACTGTCAGGGAGTGAATTTGCATTTTCATCCAGTGCATTGCCCATGTAAATGGTAAATGCCGCACTTATATAGCGCTTTTATCCAAAGCGCTTTACACTGTGTCTCATTCACCCATTCACACACACACTCACACACCAATAGTAGCACAGCTGCCATGCAAGGCACTAACTTGCCATTGGGAGCAACTTGGGGTTCAGAGGACACTTCAGCATGTGGAATCATGCAGGCCAGGAATCGAACTGCCAACCCTACGATTAGTGGACAACCCGCTCTACCACCTGAGCCTCAACAATGTTTAATGCGTGGGTGTGAAAAATGTGGTGAAAAACAGACCTGGTCCTGGTGTGAACAGGCCTTTACAGCTTTACCCGTTACAAAGTGCTCACACTGGAGACTCCTTCCTAAAGTTAACATACAATCCTTAGTTAATCCTTAGTTAAAACAATCCTAAAGTTACACACGTTTAATGTTATCTGTTTATGTGGTTCTTCCACCATTCAAATCACTGTGAAGGTTGCTGCTACAAAAATAATAACATATTATGCTTGTGCTTCCATATTACATATTAGTGTTTTGGTATAAAACCGAGTAGGCTAAACTAAATAAACGATAGACACTAGCAAAGGTCATTGCTGAGTTTAACAATTCATACTAGAGTGGGAACGATAAGTATTTTAGCATTCAACACCTTTGACATATTAGACAATATGCTTCGCATGTTATTTCACCTGATTTCAGAAAGGATGTGTGCACATTTTCTGAGAAGTCCATAACAAAAGTCCATGACATATACCATACCACATACAATGGATTTGATGACATTTACGTCTCACCTCTTCGCTCTACTCAAGCGATATTCCTGCAGTTTCTCAGAGTTACTGATGATTTGCTTATAAAGGACAGCATGTTCTTCTCTGCTCTTAATTTTTTCATTTGATGAAAATGCTTGTCCTTGACATAAATCACTAAAAGCCCCTTTATTTCCAAATCATTCAGTTTCCAATAGCATGCTATTTTGTTAACTGTGCTGGCTATACCATCAGCCTCAAACTGTAAGTAGGATGAATAATTGTCAACATGTTCTCTTTCTCAATGATGTTTCCTCCCAGTCAATCTTCAAGAAAATTTTTACTCTGACATGCATGTACACTTGGCTTTGTTTAAATACCAATCTATACTGGAAAGTGCATCAGTGAAAAGGGTTAACAAAGCCCAGAAAGCCAGTAAGGCAGTGAAAAATGCTGCACACCTCAAATACAGGGTGTGTAAATAGAATTCATGTTTAGTCCTTATCAGATAATAGGCAGGGAAAAGGTGTGGGGAATATCATGGAATGGACCAACATGACTAGTAGGTAGTAAGTGGAAAGAGCCATGCTGGTGACACCAGAAAATGGATGATCTGTCCATCACAGGATTATTAAAAATTCTATCATATCTTGCTACAGGATTATTAAAAATAAAATCATATCTTGCTATTTAATATAATCAAAATAAAGCTACAAACCTTATTATACACCACTTCCTACTGTTTCCTGTTAAATCTGGGATCTGCCTGTCACTCCTGCTGAAGTCAAAAACAATGCATGTCCTCAAATCACACACAGAATAATGTTGCGTTGTATGTTTTCAAAGAACAGCAAATTTGTGTGACATTCTTCGCAAGTGTCTTATATCTCAGGGGAAGGAGGTGAGAGACATTCCATCAGTAAATCTGGAAGCGTGAAAACACGTCAGGCCAGTATTACAGATTTCCAGTTCACACCCCTGTCGCCAATATGATGTGAGTCAGGCATCATGTACAGAAAACATAGTGGGCTATAGTGTTGCTGAAACCTGTTTAATATACTGTTGTAATAATGCTCTTTAGATCTGTAAGCTGTATGAGAAGTTCTCTTCAATTTCAGTATAATTCAGATTTGTATGTCTTTATAAGTCTTAATAATGTATGATTAGATAGATAGATAGATAGATAGATAGATAGATAGATAGATAGATAGATAGATAGATAGATAGATAGATAGATAGATAGATAGATAGATAGATAGATAGATAGATAGAAGATTTGAAATAGAGTATGGTCTCCAAAGCTTGGTTTGAGAACCACAGATACTCTAGATCTAGATCTCCTAGATACTTCTTAGTTAGTACAGCACACTTAAAAATAATTTGTTGTTCATGATACATCACCTCCAGAGTACCCTTAAGATACAAATTAAGTACTCAGTAAGCAGTAAATGCATTCCTGCTTTTAGTTTGGGTAATGTGCGTGTGTAATATTAGTATTAAGTGATTAGCTTTGTAATCAATGCCTGTAAGGAACCAACTTATGCAAAAATGAGAACATTATATTTTATACTTACTTATGAATGTTATCACCGTGAGCGTAATCTATTGAATAGAGAAAATGCAGACCAGTTTAAAATTTTCATCATTTGTTTTAGCAATATAGAACTCTCTATATTAATATAGAGGTAAGTTGCAGGCACCTGCACAGATAAACGTCCAGACAGGGGTGATATTTGAGCCCTTGTGCTTAGGCCCACATACTGTTCAAAAGACCTTTGGTGTAAAACAGAAAACAAGTACAGGCATGGGCCTTGGAAGTAGCTTAGCCACTGTGTGAGATCGATTTTGGCACTATTGGCCCAGCCTTACCCCAGAAATATAGTTAGATTTGTGTGCACTTTTGGTCACCAAGATGATTAATCTCAGTCCAAATCTGTCACAAAAAAATATACTGAGAATTCAGTGTCTGCTCTTTCAGACTGATTAAAATAGTATAAAATAGTAGAAAATGAACCAAAACAAAAAATAAAATATTAAATAAAGCAAATTGGCTGCAAGTGCATTGTCTATCTATCTATCGATCTATCGATCTATCTATCTATCTATCTATCTATCTATCTATCTATCTATCTATCTATCTATCTATCTATCTATCTATCTATCTATCTATCTATCTATCTAAAATAGAGTGTAGATCTAGAATAGGATTAATGAGAATGTCTGTGAATGTGCCTGGTAAGTTGTATAATCTAATAATATGATGTAATGTGTTACTGACATAAATATGTATAATAAATAAATAAATTAAATAAACATTCAATATCAGTAATATATGCATGACCAAAACTGCATAGTGTAATCAAGTAAGGATGTGTTTTGTTTATTTTGATGTAAACTGATGACCCTTGAATCTTGTTTCCCACCTAATCTTCTACATTCACTGACAAGATTAATCATTATAACTCTTTATTATCTATACTTAGTTCCATCTGAGAAACTGGGTAAAAAGCATTTACGGGCAAAATGATCAATGACTCCTTACTGAGAAGCATGCGAGAACATGGTTCATCATAAAATCCTTCCAAGGGGTACAGAGAGCAGATGGTAAATTTGTCCACAAGAAAAAAAAAAAAAAAAGATATAAACACAACTGGAAATGGGAGTGTAAATACACCGGCTAATGAGTCTTTAAAGAGAAACAGGTGCAGCTGGTAATAAAAAGGCTGGTGATATTGAATTAGGTTGTTCAAACTGATTAGTTCATATATATTTGAGTGTGTTTGAAATGCATTTAAGGCCATTCCAAATGTCTTCTAGCACTGTCTGAATGTATGCCCTTATTCACTAATTCCTATTTAAAATTTTATCTTTATTTGTACCTGAATCTGTAGCTGTATAATGCATTGAATATTGAATATTCATATTTGTATCTGTATTTGGATTTAAACCAGAAGTAGGAAAAGGCTTAGCCCTTTTTTTTTTTTTTGTAAATAGTAATCTGTCCCTGACTGTCTCTTAGCCCCACTTGTGGAATTATTATTTTTGTTTATATCAGCCTGCAGTTATTTCTAAGTAATTTAGTAGATTTTATTTCCCCAGATTTAAATGTAAACAACATGGAAAGCTAATTTAAACCACCATTACCCTGACTATGGATGTATGGATGGATGAATGAATGAATAAATTAACCGGACTCATTCATGTTATTGAATGTAATCTTTCTTTGTCCACTTTCTTAAGCCCCATCATACAAATTCCCAAGCAACATGATAACACAAATATACAAAAGTATAACACACAGTTTTATGTACAAAATTTAGCATTAAGAAGGACCTGCTGACTTTAAATGTTGACGTTAAACAGCAGTTTATATTTGAATATATAAAGCTCCAGTTTTTATTTGCATATAAAAATTGGCCAGCAAATTTCTGAAATTAATCACTATTCATTGTTGTATTTATTATGGAAGTATTATGCATTAGTTGTAGGTGTAGTTCATTTGTTGAAGTAGTGGGCATTGTGGTTGTAAAGTTAATTGTATGGAGTAAATTAAACCATTACAAATTTTATAATCTTCAAATGTGTCCTAACTACAGTTGCCACGGTTCGAAAGGTAGAGACGGAAGAATGCGCAGATTCTCAAACATTTAACAAACAAACAAACAAACAAACAACAAAACAAAGACACTAAGACAACTAGGCTAAATACTGTGGCTAAACATAAATGAAGAAACAAAACATGGTACAGGGACAAAGGTCAAGATAGACAATACGTAACACGAGGAAGCAGTACAAATAATGGCTATATATATATATATATATATATATATATATATATATATATATATATATATATATATATATATATATATATATATATATATATATATATATATATATATATATATATATATATATATATATATATATATATATATATATATATGAGTGCTCCTTAAAAAACAAAAAACATGATACAGGTGCAGTTGGTCATGTGACAATGATTTAGTATGGTCCAGTGGCTGCTGGGAATTGAAGTCCAGAGTTACCTCCTTGATATATGACAACAGTCTTTTATAGCATAAGATGCAAACACATAACCAAAAGTAGGAAGATGTGTTAATTATGTATATTAATAAGAATAATAATAAAAAAAGAGTAATCATAAATAAAATCCAAACTAACTTAGACACAAACAGGGACAGAAATATACCTCAGAACTATAACTTCTTTTCAATTTGAAAGCATTTTCATCTAAAATCTTATGTGTGCCTGCGTACGTATTAATCCCAAATCTCTCTCTATTGTAGACTCACGTTGTATTTTCTCCGTTCTTTCGAAATCATTCATTTCTGTCAGTCATTCTGACAGATCAACTCAAATAATTTTATTTCATTTCAGTTCAAACTTGCGGATTTTCCATAAACATATCTTACTATATGACAGCCCTCATGGTCCAACTATTATAACAAGATTGAGATATTTTTCTGATCCTCATGGTACTGAGTGGTTATTGAGGTGCTGTAGACTTCCTGTCAGCTCAAACCAGTCTGTCCATTCTCCTCTGACCTCTCTCATCAAAGTGTTTCCATTCGTAGAACTGCTGCTCACTGGATAGTTTTTTTTTTGTTTGTTTTTTTGCATCATTCTGTGTAAATTCTAGTGTGTGAAAATCCCAGGAGACCAGCAGCTTCTGAAATACTCAAACCAGACCATCTGGCTCAAACAACCATGCCACAGTTGCTGATGTTGATGTGGTATGAACATCAACTGAAGCTCTTGACCTGTATCTCCTTGATTTTATGCATTGTGCAGCTGGCACATGATTGGCTAATTGGATAATTATATGAATAAGCAGGAGTACAGATGTTTCTATTAAAGTGAGTGATAGTACCTATTACAGTGAGTGAGTGTATAGTGTGTACAGAAAAGAGATAAGTATTTCCTTTGTGTGCATAATTAATTCCCTTGTGTGTGAGAAACATAGCAGTTGCACTTAATATAGTACACAGTATGTTCTGAGTTGCATGTTTATTAGACATACTAACCCCAAAGTGCCAAGTCCTACATCACATGACTGCAGTGTGTGCAATAAATGAGGCAAAGAAGCCTTTTCAGCATTGGTTAGTTCTAAATGAAGCACTGAAATGGGCAAAACAAGTAACTTTGAACACAGGCTTTTCACACCCATCCAGGGAATTTCAAACACAACCATTTTGAAGCGTTACTGAAAATCGAGTGAAATGCAAAATGCTACCTACCAGTACCAGTACCAATGCTGTAGATGAAAGCAGCTTATAGATCAGAGGGAATGAGAGGAGAAGAGGGAAATGGGTAAGTAAACAGAATGGCCACAAACACGCAAATCACATCCAGTTTAACGGTGGAGTGCAGGCTATCATCTCAGAACACACCGCTCATCGTGCACACCAGTAATTGTATCCCTACAAAGTATAACATTGACAATATGTGTAGCTACATGGAAAATGCCTACTAACGTCATGACTGGGAATGTAAAAAGCTCAATGGAAAATCACCCGGAACATCAAAAGTGGCTCAATGATAAGTAGATAAAAATAGATTTTTATTTTTAGACAAATCCAGGTTCCTTTTGCGTCACGCATAAAAAGAATCGGAATTTATGGTATATGTTCTCAACCTGTGTATGTGTGCATACAGCTTCCTGAATGATTGTCAAAGCCATACATTTTCATGGAATGATTGCTTTCAATACATATAACTTGAGAGTGTTTATGTAAGGCTTACATTTGGAAACTAATCAAACATCTGCAGGTGTGAAGCACATTGAGGAAAATGAGACAAATGTGCACACTGGCTATTTGTATAATAAACAAATTATCAGGTCAATTTACACCCAGTTATTTAAGATATAACCAAATGGATTGACATAGGGGACTTTAATTGAAAGTGAATTTAATTTTAAGAAAAGATGAAAATACTCAATTTCAGAGAGAGAGAGAGAGAGAGAGAGAGAGAGAGAGAGAGAGAGAGAGAGAGAGAGAGAGAGAGAGCAATTTGATGGACAGATATCATGAAAGATAGACAAACACTCATGCATATCTTTAGACAGGTATACACATATACACACAATCTAAAAATAAACAAATACTCTATAAAATGAATTTATTACCCCTGTTGTAGCTCACCTGATGTAATCTGAAGATATTTCCCTGCTACTTTCTCTGCATGTGGGCCCAAAAGTGCACCCTTTTGGTTCTGAGAGAAGTTTCTGCTCTATCATCTTCTATTCTTAACTTGAAACCGACCTCTTTGTAGATGAAGGCTATGTCTTTTGTCTGGGAAAGCAAACCGCGGATGGCATGTCTAAGAAGGCATTTCTGCTCCCCTGCCAATGTCTGCTTGTTTCACAGTAGGTTAAGTTCATGTTGATGACAAGCCTTTTCTCTTAAATTTTCTCTTCAGGTCTGTGCACTGATATAATGGGTTTGGTGCAGAGTATTCTTGGAATTTTAGTGGATTTTAAAGTGTGTCCTGTAGGTCCTAAGCTTCATGGTCAGGGCTATTTCCGGGTATAAATTGTGGTAGGAACCTGGTCTACCAGGGGCAGACATGATTTTTACAATAAATATGCAAGAATAAGCACACTCACTAGTCTGATAATTATCCGATAAATAAACCTTTTTGCTTAAATTCGATAACTGACATAACTAAGATCAGAAGGTTGCAAAGAAGAAGCTATCATGAAGCATTTATATCTATTTGGGGTGGACAAAAAAAGCAGAAGAGGCGAAATGGACCCAAAACACTGGTAAGTAATGAATTAACTGCATTTTGTTAATTTGTCCTCTTTCTTGATTTGACCTGTTGATTTGAACATTTAAATTCAATTAAACTGAATGAGGGTGCACAGTGGCTTAGTGGTTAGCATGTTTCCCTCACACCTCCAGGGTCCGGGATTCAATTCCCACCGGGGCTGTGTGTGTGGAGTTTGCATATTCTCCCTGTGCTGCAGGGGTTTCCTCCGGGTATAATTTATTGAAATATTTTGGTGCATCCACATGCTTCAATCTGGAGTGATTAAATTTTTAAGCTCTTCAATTATACATAACAGTTAAATCATAGCTTTCAGTAACTTCTCAAAGGAAACTCAAGGATACAAGTGGGTTACTTTAAACCAGAGAAATCTTGGACCCATTTTATATATTTTTTTTCTGATCTTTCTCACCTGCCAAGAAACAAAACTGATTAAAACTGCAAGCAGCAATGAATGGGCCATCACACCCGGGTGCACGTTACGGCTGCTCTGCCAGGGGAATGCCGTTGCATTTTTTTTAGCACTTATATGTTGTTAGGAGTGTATCACGATGTGAAACATGTAATTTCTTGTTGGAAGTAAGTGGCGCTATGACTATAACTGAATATTGGCATGTAGATGTTTTCAGGCCAGGATTCGCATCAAACAAAGTTTGCTGGAGATTGTGAAGTTTGGAGCAGATTGGACATTGTATGTTTTACTTATAACAACTTACTGTTTCATGACATCAAATTTTGTGAGACGGCCACACCCACGCTGTGCAGCAAAAACTCAAAAGCTTGTATCGCCAAGGCCTTTAGATTAGTCTGAATTAAAATGATATTGATCTGCTTAAATCTCTGGGAGGAGTTTGTAAAAGTATGTGGCCTGGAAATGGTCGTTGCTAGTAGGTGGTGCTATGACTACAACTGATTATTGGTATGTATATGTCTTCAGGCCAGGACATTTATGAAACTTGTGACATTTGGAGCAGAGTAGACATTGTGTGTTTGAGTTATAAAACTTCCTTTTTCATGGCGAAACATAGAAATTTGTGAGACTTCCATGCCCACACCATTCAGAAAAACTCAAAAGCTTCGCAATTTATCATTATCAAGGCCTTTAGATGAGACTGACCAAATTTGTTGTTGATCTGATGAAATCTCTAGGAGGAGTTTGTTAATTACGGGGACTGGAAATGGAAAAAACACAGCAATTTTGAATATTGAGGGTGCTCACTATGGACGACTTCACCCACCTCGGCTTCGCATTAAATATAACGGTGTTCAGAAGGACTTTATTTGAGTGGAGGAAGCAGGAGACTACGTTAAACTCTTGATATCAGGGTGAACTGCATCACCTACACAGCACCATCTTTTTTGCTCTTCTTTTATTTTCATTTTTTTGCACTCGGCCTTCCAGCTCTTCTGTATTCAGATTTTTATTGAAGATATTGTCGTTGCAATGCTTCGCCTAGATTTTGTAGACTTACTGCTCTTAAATCTACTTCTGTATTAATGTGGCTCTCTGTTTTGAGGCTCTGACTGGCTTAGAGTTTCTGTTTATTTAATTTTATTAATGTTTTTTCCTCGGCTTTGCATGCTACACTGTTATATTATATGTTAAAAGTCTTTAAAAGTTAAGGACATTATATTTGTTATTGTGCACAGACTGTTTATCAGACTTGAAGTCAGTAGGGGACTTTTCTCTTACTGGAATTTTTTGTCTTGGTAATTTTGTTGGTTAGTTCAGCTTACTCTCCGAGTTGTTTTCACATTGTGGACAACTTTTGGTTATTGTAGGATACACTGCTGTCTCATTTGTTTTATGGAGACTTTGGGTATGGGTGTTTGGGGAATTGTGAGAGTAAACAAAACATGCCAATGCTTATGTGAATTGGAACAGAGTAATGTTATTCAATTGCAAATTTATTTTTAGAGGATTTAAACCTAACATGGTGAACAAATTATATTATAGAATTCAGGCACTTTTACTGGGGAAATCTCATACAGTGTGGCAAGTATTAATCTGCAAGGACCTTTGTAATATCACAGTCTATAACTGGATTTAAAGAGAAGCAAATCAGTAAATGAATCACATGTAAATGAATGCTACGTAAATGAATCACATGAATATGAATCACATGAAAATGGATGCTACATAAATGAATCACATGTAAATGAATCACATGAATATGAATCACATGTAAATGAATACATATGAAAATGAACAAATAAATTAAAAGACAAGCTATTTCATATATGTAGGTGAAAAGTAGCGCGAGGTGCACACCGTTGAAATTTTGTAGGTGGCGCTATCGAGCCATTTTGCCACATTCAATTCTGGAACCTCTTATTAGATGTAAATTTTCAACAGTCCTGATGCATCTGCAATGTTTCGGGATTTTTCGGGTATGTTTAGGCCCTCTAAAATGGTATTAATTTCAGAAAAGAATACTAATACTACTAATAATAATAAACAGAGCAGATCCAATAGGGCCTCGCACCAATGGTGCTCAGGCCCTAATAAAACTAAAGAAAGCAATAGGTGTCTTCACTCCATCGGGGCATGACCCCTAATAAAAAACACAAACTGACATGCATGTTCAACTGGGTTGAACCACACAACGGGGTAGAGGTGGAGACATGATATGAATGGAGTGGGGACAAATTGTACTGGTGAAGATTGTCATCAGGCCCTGTTGAAGAAGAAAGTAGTGCCTTAGTTTCATGGGGATCTTTTGAATTAAATGGCTATTGTAGAATTAACACTGAGGTTTTTGCTCATAGATTTGTTATTATACTAATAAAGCTTGAGGAATTAATTCTTTTGGCAGGCAAGACTGCATTACAGAAATGTAGAGCATCCGAGCTATGCCAGTAATTTGTTCTGATGTGACAAATTTTGATCTAATACAGCCTAACAAACAAGCTGAATGCACATTAATACATTTACATTTACATTTATTCACTTGGCAGACGCTTTTATCCAAAGCGACTTACAAATAAACAAAGCGATATATCAAGCAGAGAACAATACAAGTAGTGCTACCATACAAGATCCATTAATTGAGTTCCAGAGGAAGCAAAGTGCACAGAGTAGAGGTGTAAGTGCAAACATTTTTTTAATTTTTATTTTTTTTATGAGTTGGTTAGTTGTTCATGGAAGAGGTGGGCCTTTAGCTGTATTTTGAAGATGGAGATTGAGATTGGAAGTGTATTCCACCACTGAGGAACAGTTAGCGTGAAGGTTCTGTAAAGTGGAGTGGAGGGAATGAAAGAGGGGTGTGACATGGGTTGTCTTGGGCTGGTTGAACACAAGGCGCGCTGCAGCATAATACACAACTTTTTATTGGTGTGCATGTCAGTAAAGGTTGTCTGCACCCAGAAATGCACACAGAGACACTTGTTGACACACACATGTTCACACAATAGCTGATCTTAGGACCAACTAAATGGAATACTTTAGATACATTATTGTTGGTGACGAAACAAGGTTTGGTGTATTAATATCACATTAAATGAAATGTCAATAATGTCAATGTCAATAAAATGTCAATAATTTTATCTATACTCTATACTAACAGGGACCATGTTAAACCAGGAGTGACTTTTGTAACTAAAAGTTACTACAAAGTGCAGTGCACCTAGTTTTTCATATAGGTGGCACTATAACTAAAAGCACAAAATCCTCATCCCAGATCGTCCTGACAGCAAACACAAAGATCCAGGCAAAACTTTGTTTGCTATTACCTTAGGAAACCACCATAGCAACCTTGATTTACAAATCGATTACCTCTTTAATTACATATTCACTATTCTCTCTACTTTTTGTTAAATGAATGTTCAATGAATCTGCTAAAGACCAATGTTTGCATGCATTACACTCCTTTTTCAACATAGACACCAACATTATTATATTCAATGCTACCCAAATGAGCATGATAAACAATGTTTATTCAGTAAAAAAGTTAATGGAAGACTCTTCCTTCCTACTTCCTGTAACACTATAGAAAATGTGCCTACTAACCTCATCCACACCTTTCAAACATATCTCACCACAAGGAGTTTTACAAACTATACCATTGTGCCCTTTCACTTTAAGCATCTATCTTACCGCCATTTTCAACTCTATTTGGCTTCATGTGTATGTCATGCCATTTTTTGTATTAAGCCAACGGAACCTTGCAAAATTAATACCATATTGAGCATCCATGCAGGAAAATCACAGACATTGTCCATGCATTGATGTAGAAAAAAATTCAGGTAAATCAAACTAACCTCATACTACTATATCTTAGTGCAGTGCACCTACTTATCTATATAGGTGGTGCTATAACTAAAAGCACAAAAGTCAAATGGATGCAATCAGGACTTGCTATTAAGTAACTACTTGAGGTTTGAAGCCCATCATTCAGAATTACAGAATTATTCACACTTCCTATTTAGCATGGCATCATTTATGGCAATGACAACACCTTAATCACAATTAATCTTCCACCTTAATTTTCTAGGTTAATGGAACTATTTTTCAAGCCAATCAGACAAACCCTCTAGTAAATCAACATGAATCCATATGTAAACCAATATAAATTCTTTTTAAAGTGCAATATAACAGTTTCAGTCTAGATGGTGCTATAACAATGACTCATGATTGTCACATCACTGTCATCAGGAGTGACCCATTAGTAGCCATGTACAAGTTGAGGCTGATCAAACCAAACATCAAGTTATGTCCACTTCGTGGTTTGAGGTGGTGTCTCATGCAAATCAATTTGTAGCCATTATGTCCTCATTTGAGATATCCACTATTCCTTGGCTATCCACTATATCTGGAGTACCCCCTGGGATACTCTCCAGGTTCCCCGCGGCCCTGAATAAGGAATAAGCGGTAGAAGATGGATGGTTGGATGGATATATCTGAAGTTTATTCCAACCAAATTTAAAGAAAATTATGAAAATTATGAAAAAGCAGCATGAAAGCGTTTCTGAAAAATATGGGAAAAATGCATGAATTCCAAATTTGGCCAACTTTCTCTTGGGCAGAGTAACTCAAACCAATGTTAAACATTTGTACAATGATGACATTCATGCTCATGCAAAAATTTATGACTGTCAAAGAAACTGTCTCCTTGCCATTAAAACATTTCAATCTAATTTATTGTTTCGTGTGTCAAGAAAATGTATTGCCCACCATTACATCCTCATTTAAGATATCCACTATTCCTTTGCAATTTATAATCACATATGTCTGGAGATTATAATAATTAAATTTCAAGTGAGTCTGATTATATCTGTAGAGGAAGATGTAATAACATTATCATATAATAAATATTATCAAAAAATTGTGTCCAGATAATAATAAAAAAAATATAGAATTATATAAAGAAACATGAAACTTTCAAAATGGCAGATTTCCTGTGGGAAAGCTTATACAAGCCAAACGGACATATGTCCAATATGATGTGCACAATGTCTCCACCAAAATTCGTAAATATCAGATCAACTTTATGGCAATCACAACAGTAAACTCAGAAATTCAGAAATGTTAGGGAGTACTATGGAGTCAACTGGCCAAAACCCAAATGAAATTAAATTTGGGCAAAGTGTGATGAGTACACCACATTTCCCTGACTTTTTGTACACTACATGGCTGTCAAACGTGTGTTCAAATGCTAGGTGGTGCTATGGAGCTTAGCAGGCACATCTATGCTAAACTGCAAAATCAAGTAAAAATTTGTACTTTACAAAAATAGAAATGTAAAGTTTCATGTGTTTTTAGCCACAATAAGTATCTCAAAACACAGTGGGAACCTCAATTTCCAGCCAGCATTGCCAACTTCCTGTTGGGCGGAGTCAGATACAACCAAGTGAACCTTGTCGTACATGAGGAGTGCAATGACGATACCAAATCTTTTGCTCCTCCTAAAATTCAATTCCACCACTCAGGGGTGCTATCGATATGCTAAACCATGGCCAAGCCTATTTACAATATGTTTTAAGTTTCGCCAAATATGTTGTGTATGCCGAATTAAAATCATTTTGAAGCATCATAAATGCCTCAAAAATTAGTCAAATTGATAAGTAACATAATAATAATAATAATAATAATAATAATAATAATAATAATAATAATAATAATAATAGGGATTTGCAAATTCTGTGCAGGCTGAATCCGGCCTACACCTCCAATGCTTGGGCCATATTAAATGGAGCAGATCCAGCAGGACCTCACACTATCGGTGCTCGGGCCCTAAATATTCACCAGTATCTATTAAATTTCCACACTAAAGTAAAACTGCACCTCAAAACTGACCTTGTTGATTTATGCGCAACACCTCTAGCAGACGTCCAACAGAATGTTTTGATGTGAATCACATCTCAAACATCACATCTCAGATGTAAATTTTTTGAAGGTTGCGCACATTTTGCAGAAGCTGTGAGAAAAGATGAGAGAACATCTTCTGTCTAAAGAAAGAAAGAAAAATCAGAACAAATGTGCCAAGGTTCCTCTTTGTGATATAAAATGACTTACACAAATATGAAGAAGGGCAATAATGTGTTTTCTTGATGAAATAGTGACCTGAGACCGCTGATTTTTTTATGCTAATGTTTAAAATGTCTAAATGTAACTTTTTTGCATATACAAACCTGACCCCCCCTCAAAAAAACAAACAAACAAACAAACAAAAAAAACTGTGTGTGCTACTTTTTTTTTTAATCCTGATTTGTACATCTGAGTGAAAACATAGCTCATTGCATTACATTAAGTGCATAATAAGTGCAACCCTCAAAACATTTCATGTGCTCTGGCTATTTACTTAACGACACTTGCATCTAAAGACTTGTCAGTAACTCAATGCAGTTCCTAAGGTAAACAGTGTTAAGGGAAATTTACAAATATCACCTTTTGAAGTCAAAGTCATTTTATTTGTTATTTGCACAGTATTCCAGAGACAGTTGTTGATTAAAATGCTTGTGATGATGCTCTGTAAACTCGCTGAGGCACAGTAACAACAGGAAAGGACTTTTTTGAAAGAAGTGACTAGATAATTCCAATAAAAACAAACAGAACAAATAGAATAAAATATTGGAATGCTATTGGATACAATATTGGAGTCATGTTTATACAGTAGTATGTTTTTCATCAAACTCAATCCATATTACATATAAACATTTTTTTTTCAGGGTAGTACAGTGGTGCAGCAGCTTATTTATTTATTTCAAGCATTTTTTTTGGTTTAATCTTGATGATTACAGCTTATCAAAAATCCAGTTTTTCAAAATATTATAGTAAAGAATTTATAATACATATAGGTAGACATGGTAAAGTACCTCATGCCCACGGTTAAATATGGTGGTGGCTCTTTAATGTTTTGAGGCTGTTTTTCTCCCAGAGGACCTGGGCATTTTGTTAGGATACATGGCATCATGGACTATCAAATATCAATAGATATTAAATAAAAATCTGACTGCCTCTGCCAGAAAGCTTAAAATGGGCCATGGTTGGATCTTCCAGCAGGACAATTATCCAAAACAAACATTTAAAACAACACAAAAATGGTTTACTGACCACAGAATCATGGTTCTGCCATGGCCATCCCAGTCCCCTGACTCGAAACCCGTAGAAAACCAGTGGAGTGAACTGAAGAGGAGAGTCCATCAGCATGGACCTTGAAATTTGAAGGATCTGGAGAGATTCTGTATGGAGGAACGGTCTCAGATACCTTGTATTCTCCATGTATTCTCCAACCTCATCAGGAGGTTCTCATAGGAGAAGACTCATAGCTGGAGTAGGTAGCACACAGTATTGACTATAAGAATGCCAATAATTGTTACACACATATATTTAACAAAGTTTTTTTTATTTTTTTTAATAAACCTGTTTTGTTTGCAATTGTTTGATATCCATGAGTGCAGAGTATTATTATTATTTTTTAACAAAAGATCAAAGGTTTAAACAATAAAGAACATTTTTCCCAGACTTCTTTGCTCCTATTTACCCAGGTTGACATTATTAGTGGAGGGCACTGTGTTTTATCACTAAGTAAATGTTAAAAAGTGAAACTAGCCAATGTCCCACATAATTCCAAAAAAAACAAGTCAATTTGGCCTGGTGGTGGAAGGTGCATACGTGATTTCATGAGGTCCTCCATGGATGAGATGGTTTGCTCAGGTATTTCACCCTTCAGTCTTACGTCAGCGCAGCACTGCGTTAACTTGGGATTTGAGTTTGAGAACTGTGTCCTCAAAATGGATTATATTCTTTGATCGCCTCCTCTGTGGATTACATGGTTAAGCCAAGATTGCAAACTTGATCCAAGCTGCTTTATGTAAGATGTGAAGGGAAAGCAGAGCCGTAGTGTGATCTGAAAGTAATGAGATATTAGCAGCTTGTACTGTGGAAGCTCCTGAAGTTGATAAAGACTTACATTCCTATTAAAAGCAGGAAGATGTATACTTTGGTCAGTGCATTTATACATAGACATGAACTAAAGAATGTGAAGATTTCTAGCATTATTTAAATGTGTTTGTAAATAAATGGGCAATAAAAATACACGTGCGCTGTGTGAATATATCTCAGCCATGACAACTCTCAGAGTGAAATTGTAAGCTTTTAAATATGGGGATGGAGTGTAAATAGGTTACACTCCCCCCAAAACCAGCGGACAGGCTGTACTGAAATAACCCATGTCCCACCCCCCAACAATGCAGATCTGAGCGCCAGGACTTGGCCTGCTTTGCCGAATGGCTTAACACTACTGAACTAGTCCTATGTGTTGGTATTAAATCTAATGGCCTAGCTGATATGTGTGCCTGGACTGGGGAGCTCAGAACTTATTTATCTATGACTTAGAGGCTACGTGTACCCCGCTGACGGCTGGGCTTAGGCTGAATATATGTGCAGATCATAGTGTGAGTGCATGCCAAGTTAATAAAAAAAAATAGATAGACAGTAGAGTGAATAATTCGACTGGGATCGGGATCACTATGGGGCGATAGGGATTTGCATTGCATAGGCGGAAACTGTGTGCTCCTAAACATCCAGGACCACCTGCTAACGTTTAATTTGCATAATCATTTAGAATTATAAAAAAAAAATAAATTAAATAAATGTCCAATGACTCATTTGTCAGCATGAATAAGCTATTGTCAGTTATTACCAGCACTAATCAGCATTATCATGTATATCATCAGTTATCAGAATTTATCAACATAACGGTCAGGAATCATAGGTAATTTTTTTTTTTTTTTGGCAATTATCAGCATTTATCAATGTTTGTCAGCAATTATCAGCAGTTAATTGGAAGTTAATAGCATTTATCGACATTTGTCAGCAATAATCGGCAGTTATCAGCAATTATGGGCAAGCAGCATTTAGCAGCATTGATCATAATTATGGGCAGTATCTGAATTTATTGCTAATTATCAGCAGTTATCGGCATTCGCCAGCATTCATATCGGCAGTTACAGGCATTTATCAGCATTTATTTGAATATTAACAGTCATCTGCATTTATCAACACTTGTCAGCAATTATCAGCATTTATTGGCATTTGTCTGCAGTTATAGACAATTAATGGCAGTTATCCACATTGCTGGACATGTGTCAGTAATTATCAGCATCTTTGATAATCAGTGTTGAAGAGGCATAGAGACATACATAAGCATTTAATAGTGAAGATCAATGTTTATCGCCCATTATCAGCATATTTCAACACTTAACAGTGGTGATCAGGGTTTATCAGCCATTATCGCATGTATCATGTTTGACTGTTGTCAGGGTATATTATAAGTGATTATGGGCATTAATCAGCGGTTATAGCTTCCTGAGCCATTATCCTTGTATAGCAATGGGAATCTACTAGCGATGGTCGGTGTTTGTTGACGTGATTTGCATTTACCAGCAATGAATGAAATTCATCAGCGTTAACCGGCAATCATCCGTGGGGAGGCAGGGCTGTACTGCAGCGCCGCTTGTGAATGTAGGGTGGAGTCGGAGAAGGTGAGTGATGTCAGACTGTATGAACATGATCCCCATACGAACAGGATCTCAGTTGTCATTAATGTCAGACTGTACAACAGTCAGTACATTGTGGGTGGCTGTGGGGCAGTTGGTAGTGTGGGCTGTCCACTAATCGTAGGGTCGGCGGTTCGATTCCCGGCCTGGATGGCTCCACATGCCAAAGTGTCCTTGGGCAAGACACTAAACCCCAAGTTGCCCCGATGGCAAGTTCGTGCCTTGCAGCTCTGCTACCATTGGTGTGTGAGAATGGATGAATGAGACACAGTGTAAAGCGCTTTGGATAAAAGCGCTATATGAGTGCGCCATTTATGTGAAATATGGACGCACTCAAGAAAACTTGTATGGAGAATTGCACAGGACTGTGCATCAAATCATCTAACACTGCCAGAATTTAATCAGAGGAAAAGTTTTATGTTGGGGAATACCTCAAACTAGCGATTAAAGACTAGATATTTTGGTCTAGGAATCTTTTAGGATTCTCAAAAAGTGTCTAAGACGACCTAATCATGGCCAAAATCGTACAATGTGAACCCGGCTGTAGACAGAATTTACCTGCCACTATAGATGTTTAAAACCTATTATGGACGTTTTATCGGCTTTTGTCATGTGTATTAGGTTTTATTGGCAATTGCGGAGTTTTTTGCCATTTTTAGCTTCAAAAGTCATTATAAGAATTTGCCAGCAGTGATATTTTTTTTTAATTCACATTTATGGAATTTTTACCCGCCACATGCGATACAAAATTTAGTAGTGCTTAGTTAGTTGGTTAGCCTGATAGGCTGTTGCACGCCGTTGAGGGAGCCAATCTGTACTCAGCCCGAGTTTCATGACTGAACTGGGTATTTCAGACAATATTATTTCAGAGGAATTTGCACATTCTCCTCCTGTTTCAGGGTTTCCTCTGGGTACAATGGTTTCCTTCCCCCAGTACAAAGACAGGTTGTATGTTGATTGGCATTTCCAAATTGTCCATATTGTGTCAATGTTTGTATGTGCAATGGATTGGCATCCATGGTGTCCCCTGCCTTATGCCTCAAGTTCCCCGAGATAGGCTCCAGGCATCCCCCAATGAGCTCCCACCTGTGTAGGAAAAGTGATATAGATGGATTGATTATAATGAAGTAAAAAATTTGTGAATAACAGAGCAAGAAATAGAGAGAAAACGAGAGTGATTATGAAAAAAAAAGCGCTTTAATTCATTTGCATCTTGTGGGACATGATCACTGTAGGTGATTAAGTGGTTTATAAGTGGTTGGGGTCCAGATGCCTACTTGTTGTCATTTTAAGTACTTTCTGCTTGAAAAATACAATAATATTTTACGTTAAACACAACAACACGGATATAAAATCTCTACACGTAAAATCTATGCACTTTAACTTCTTAGCTATTGTTTTATTTCACATTTGTTTACAGAGCAACAATCCAGTACTCTTACAGAAAATCACATTCTGCTTGTTTCAGAAATAGGATTTCCTTCCAATGTATACTAGTTACATCAAGGAAAGACAATAAATTCCACTTGGCTTGAACATTGTACTTTGCATTATTATATATAACATGTCTTTTGCTGTCTGAAAACATCCACAAAACCTTAATGTGCATGACCATAAGGACTTTGCTATTGTGTTTTACACACTCCAGGCTCCTGGATGTATTGCTGTCAGTGATGCATCATTAAATTCTCTGTATGACATCTTAGCACTGTGAGAGAGATGCGTGGTTTACAACTACATCTGCAGCACCCATAACCTTGAGTCTGGTCCAATTTAATCCATCATTTTTCATTCCCTACCAAGGTTCCTACTTAAAGTCCTTTAAGAGTGCTTTAGTCTGAGAATACCAGTGAGATTGCTTCTTTTTTGCATTCTTTTTAAATTGAATGCAACAATTTTCATTACAAATTGGATTATTGAAACCAACTCGAGTGAAAAGTAGAATGTATGAAATATTCAAATGAATTTCAGAGTTTCTAAGTATGTCTTCTTTTTGCTTTAATCACAGTGTGTACTCGAGCTGGCACTGACTCCACTGGTTTGTGCAAAACCTTATGATCCAATTTTAGACTTTCTGCTGGATACTTGCTTCCATAGAAGAGATTAGGGATGAAGAAAATCTGACCTATTGTACCAAGCAGTTTACATGGTAAATATCATGATTTTGCTTACATTTAAATAGAGACCTAGAAATAGTGCAAAGTTCACTAGCAAGTTAGCTTGGTTTTTGGGGGTTTTTTTGGAAAGATTTTTGGCATACAATGTTTTACGCATTCATACACATTCAAGAAGTACACATGTCCTTTTCATATCCCCCCTATCCCCAAGTATTAGCTACTATATGCATATAATATTCATGTTTACTGAGTTAAATTGCAGCTATACCCGAGGGTTTTGTTACAGCCAACCCTCACTGTAAGACTACCTTATCTATCATTTCCCATCATTACTAAAGCAAACTATGGCAACTCAAATAGCTCAAAATACACAGCACATTTTTCTCTCGTGGTGACAGAGTCTGCGTTCCAAATGGTATAAATCTCCCTCCGTAGGGCACCTTGAAGTTAGAGTAATCAAGCTAGTCATGCTGTAAGATTGCTTCAAACTGAATTTCCAATAAAAATTGCTTAAAACTTTAGTTCAGAGTGACCATTATTAGTAGTTTGAAAGTAATATTTTTTATTGTGCATAAAAATTAAATTAATGATTTAAGTAGTGCCCTGCGATGGATTGGTACCCTGTCCAGAATGTACCCCACCTTGTGCCCAGTGCTCCCTGGGATAGGTTTCCCAGTGACCCTGAGAAGGTTAAGCGGTATAGAAGGTGAATGGATGGATGGATGGATTTAAGTAAAATGCTTTAATGCTTTATTAGACAATTTTGATTAAATGAACAAGGCATTCAGTAGAATGTCTGCTGTTTGTCATTTTAATATTTAAAAAATTATTTAGCCTCATACACTGTTAATATTTATATTAAAAAAATTATTTAGCCTCATACACTGTTAATAACTCGCTGAAAGAGCGATTGCTAATAATAGAACAAAGACTTTAGATCTCAGAGACTTGAGGTTTGACTTGGACTCCACCTAAAAGTCTTGAGACGTGACTTGGACTTGGGCCTCAGGGACTAATGAACATGTCTGACTCATTCCCACATCGTTAAGCTCATGCAACCTTGAGTTCCCTTTGAAAGGGAATGTCTAGGTTACAAATGTAACCCTGTTCCCTGAGAAGAGTACAAGATGTTCCATAGCTTTGTCATACTGGGGAATGCTTGTAATTGCTTTTTCTCTTCAGACAATGAGAAGCTGATGATGTGGTTTAAAGGCGCAATTTATGATCATGTGACGCATGAAATGCCACATTACCTGACCACGTCATGCCAGTAAATTAGTATGATTTTGCATAGAATTTAGATACCGGTCATGCATGGAGGCATTCCCACAGCGTTTAGCTCACGCAACGTCTTGTTTTCTTCTCAGAGAACAGGGTTACATGTGTAACCCAGACGTTTCTAGAAGAAGGTTCCCTTTTGAGTCAGGTTCCTGTCAAGGTTTCTTCCTTATGTCATCTCATAGAGTTTTTCCTTGCCACCGTTGCCTCTGGAGTGTCCATTATGGATCTACATATACATCTAAATTTCTGTAAGCATGCTTTGTGACAATGTCTACTATTAAACGTGCTATACAATAAAAGGGAATTGGATCAAATCAAAGCTAGTTAACATTAGTATAACAATAAGAAATATTGTAATATAAAAACCAGCTGCCAAATTCCTTAAGTAAACCTTAACCTTAAGCTAAGCCGGCTTGTAAGCAAATTAGTTAGATTATTAAGAGTTAAATTGAGAGTTAAATTAAGTTAAATTAAGTTAAATTAAGCTTTGCATTTTTAACTCTTAACATGTACAGTGTTGAACTAATAAATGCAGTGTTTCTATAAGTCTAGTTGAACTACAAATTAACATTATAGAAGACAATTCAACTTGAGATTTTATTATATTTTGTGTAGTACAACAAACTCCATTCTTTTTCAAACACTGAGATCAGCAAAACACAGGATTCACATTATTTTCTTTTACAAAAAAGCTCAAGGAAATCTTCATGGTGTCATAATTCAAATAATATTTCCTTCCTATTTTTATTTCCTTCCTATTAATATTCCTGCTTATGTAGATTACATGTCTCAGTTACCGGAAAAGTCAGGCCAGCCTTCATCTGCTTTCCTTTAGCAAAAATTGTTTATTACATCCTTACAAACCAATGTGACTGATGGAGTTTTGAATTGGAGCTGAGAGAAGCTAATAAACTGTGTGTCTCAGCGGGAGCTCTTAAAAATGCCCCCAGGGTAGGAAATGTCAAGCTACAAAAATATGACTGAACAATATATGAGACCAACCTGGTTAGTGAAATTAGACGTGTTATCTATATTTGGAAGATATGTTGTGTGTAAAGCAAGAAAATATTATAAAATGTAATTTTGTTAAACATGAATGGAAAGCATAATGAAAGAAAAACTAAACATAAAGTATAATAAATAATCAAGGAACCAAAAAATTATGTCATACTTTATGAACAGTATATTCAGCAAATCAAACATTACTTATGGTTATAGTTATGTTATTAGTAGCAGAGTGCCTAATCCAATATGTATAACTAAGACTATTCTCCTTATTATGACTCAGAAAGAAGTAGGAAACACCACGCTTAAAAATATACAATATATCTCCATTACATAAGCATGGTAACAAATTCAAATGGATTGGCAGGCCATTCTTAGAGAGTCTCCCACACTCACCACACTTTTCAATGCCCCGGCCTTTGGATCAAAGTCCTGTTTTATCGCTGGCAGCCAGATGGTTGAGCTGAGGAAGTGGAGATGAGACCATCGGACAGGACAAATGGTTGCATTTCTCCACCCTGAGATATGAGGAAAATTTTCATCACTCTTGTCACTTTGAATAAACCTGCAGCATTGAGCAAGTGGTAGATATCGTCTCTACAGCATAGCAGATGTGATTTCTGACCTTGCTAGCTATTTAAAGTACCTGTCTATATTCCTGACATCGCTGTTAGACATATGCCAATTTCTTGAATGTCACGGCACATCTTTGTACCTAATAAGTTACCTAAATGGAGGCTGGGGATTTTGCAGAATTAAAAAAGAAGCCATACTGAGGCATCAGTGGAATGAGAGGCAGTTATCCCTCTTTGAAGGGTATTTTGAGTAATTCAATGACATGCAGGCAACGAACCCCTAATTACACAACTCATTCCCTAGAATTAGGTGTTCATCAAAATAGCTTTCTGAGGAATCTGGAGAGTTTTGCCTTTTTTTTTTTTTTTAATAATTGTAAATAATGACAACCTGCCATTCACCTGTCAGCTATTCCATATTGTCCATACAGCTCAGTGCTGTTTCTGATATTCTGTACTTTTATAGCCAAGAACACTATTTTTTTTTATTAAACATCCAGCCAATCCTGTAGAAAATCCTAATAATCTCTTACCTACAATCTTATGGCATAACACATCTTCAAACAAATGCTTTACCAGACCAAGCACATGTCCAAGATTGTAGAAAGTGGTGGAAAAACTTTATAAGGAACAACCATACATTCAAAGTGTAGCAGTGTGAGAAGCTGCATTTTTTTATGAACTGCTTTTGGAGTATGTTCTACTCTAAATTTAACTGTCAAAATGTCAACTGTGAAGACATGATATGCCCAAATGCCTTTTTTTTATCCACAGTATCCCATATGCACAGCTTTCATAAGTCTGAGAATATAGGCACATATATATCATGCATTATGAAAGAATTCATCCAGCTCATAGTACTGTCACTGAGTAGTATGTGTGTGAATTCATTATTTAGCCATCTTGAAATGTTTGAAATTGTCCTTAGAGGCAGGCTAGCAATATAGGAGACTGAATGAGCAGATTACTTAATGCAGCATCATATGACTTTTATTATGAAATAAACCCACAAATAATCTGTGGCTAAAAGGATTTCAAATGAAATGAACCAGGATGAGAGTCCCATATGTCACTGTGGCACAACGATAATTGTAAAATGATCAAAGAATTCATTTCAGCTGGCTGTGTGCAAACTGATACAATGTCAGTGAGATCCACCTTGCAGTGGAAGAGTGTGGTACAATACAGAATATAAAACTACTATAAAACTCCATTAACTAAAAGTTGATGGAGTAAACTAAGAAATTTTGATGGTTTGTTGCCATCTTCTGCATGGAATGCTGCTGTGCTTACAGTTATGAGAGCTCACACATGTTGTCTTTCCTCGTGGAGAGTGACTTTGTTTAGTGTGTGGATAGAGAAGAGGCAGGGATTCGGGTTTTTTTTTTCTCTCTAATGCAACCCTGATAAGGATAAAGCACTTACTGAAAGTGAATGAATGAAAGAGTGAATTATGTACATATCACCAACAAAAGTATAATAAAATGGATTAAACGTATTTCGATTTATTACAGTTGCTGAAATCAGCATCTGCTAACAGAGAAATTACTTAGCCTGCAGCTAAACAATAATTGGAATATCATAAAAATGGGCACTTCATATACATTACCAGCAGTTTCACCCCACTGGATATTTCATTTCCTGTTATGATACACACATGGCTTTCAGATTTCTAATTTATCATTGTATTTTTTTATGTCCAACCTGTCAACTGAAACGTATCACCATTAATATCATAACATCTAATGATAGAACAGGTTTTTGAAATACTTGCTTTTGTTTCTATCAGAAATGTGTAATTTAATTAGAAATGACTGGGCAGACCTTAAGCTTTTGAAATTAAAGCGTTTGAATATCAAAATGTCTTATGATTGTTTCTAGCAAAGATGCACTATAAGCAAGTGTATAATATGTCTTTGCTGGAGCATTAAGGTTTTCCTAAACCAGTTCCAGTACGGCAATGCCCCTGTGCACAAAACAAGGTACATAAGACAGGATTTGCTAAGGTTTTGGTGGAAGAACTTGAGTGGCCTGCACAGAGCCCTGACCTCAACACCTCTGTACATCTTTGGGATGAAATGGAATGTTGTCTGCACCGCAGACCTTCTCACTTATCATCAGTGCTTGACCTCTAATACTCTTGTGGCATTATGAGCACAAATCCTGACATGCATGTGCTCCATTAAGTTTGAATTGATCACCTCGTTTCTGTTATAATAACCCTCACTTCTCTGCGAAGGCTTTCCACTAGATTTCAAAGTGTGGCTGTGGGATTTGTTTATTCAGCCACAAGTATATTACAGTATACAAGGAATTGTTGTAGACCCTCTGTTCAGTGTGATCTACAGTTTGGGCAACATTGAGTTGTTGCCTATTTTTGTTGGACCTGCCCTACAAACGCTGTCGTGCTGATCTGTTGATGGGCACGGCATGAATCTGTCATCTCTGAATCCCCAGCTAGCCTCTCCGTCTCTTTCTCTTTCCCTCTCTCATTCTTTCTCTCTTTCTCCACAGGGAAGTGACTCACAGCTAAAAGGAAAGAAATACATACTCAAAGCAGGATGGCTCTAAAGTTGGATGTTGTCTGAGTTCTGCTATGCTTCCAGAATCAAAGATGCAATCAAAGAAATGATGAAGGTTAGTGAACCAGATGAGGATCAGATCAGAGTAGCAGTTTGCATTCGGAATATCCAAATAATATTCTGCTGCCTTTGTAATACCTTTTTTAATGCCTTTGTAGTCTATTATTGCATAGGCTGCAATAATAATAATAATAATAATAATAATAATAATAATAATAATAATAATAATTATTATTATTATTATTATTATTATTATATTATTATTTTACAATTTTGTTATTGTGGACCTTCATAGACTGAAATTAGACTGAAAACATACTTTGATTTGATTTGTAAAGCACTAGAGCCAGGTGCTCTTCACAGTACTGCATGCAAACACAATAATGAGAGCGAGAGAGAGAGACAGAGAGAGAGAGAAACCTTTTCTCTATAGTTCAAAATATTGATGCCTTACAGCTATAAGCTCTAAAATAATGACTTTATAAACTCTAATAAACTTTGACAAAGTGATTCTGGGTACTTTTTCAGACAGAATTTCCCACTGCTGCTGATTAAAATGATGTTTCCTAAACAATGTTGCTCTAGAAGGCACAAATAAGATGGAGTGAATGTGTTGTTTGCACACCATAATCATTAGCTTCCATAAGTGCAGAGCAAAAGGGTGATATACTCTTTTTTTTTTACAGTCCCATAAGCTGCATGCTCCCTGTGTGCATGATTAAGTTAAGTCCTTAATTCACCACAAATGTATCATCCACAAAGTCACCACTGTATTTATACACTGAGTTCCTTTTGCAACATATGATATAGCTTTCCTATCATTAGTGATTAGGAAATCATTAATTTCCTTCATCTTAGTGATGACAAATTCTGTAGCCTTTTTCACACTCTTACTTTTACAAAATAACCATTAGACAAAGACTAAAGTGTGAATGCAAGCCGAGGATATTGATGAGGAAATCTACCAGAATGAGGGAATTAGGGCTAACTTATGGACAGAGGGGAATACCAGGAAAGACCATGTGGACATTTTGAGAACTTATCCTATGACACACTGACACATTTTAAAGATTTAAAACATTAGTGAGAGGAAAAGCTGAGCATTAAAAAAAAATTAAAAGGATAAATGCCTGGAATTTCAAGTTCAGTGATGCAAGTAGAGAAAAGATAAGAATAAACACATACAAGTGTTTTAAATGCATTAAATGTAAATTCCACCAACACCACTGATGGTATATCACATTTTGTTCATGTAAAATATGGCATGTGTTGACTACACGTTGGAATGACATTGGAAAGCCAATACACAAAACCTTACATATACAATATCCATATTACAATTGGAGGTATGCCTATAATATCCTGGGATTTATAGCAAGAAAGCCAACCTGTATTCCTAGAATACAGTATAACTCTACAGTTACATTACTGATTTAAAAATAGACATGTATAAATATATTTTAAAAAGTCATGAAACACTAAACTACATTTTCTAAGATTTTAACAGAGGTGTTTGTGTTGCATATCATAAAAGACAATCTTAGCATCTGTTAATTTTAATTGTAGGGGAAAACTTTTTTCCTCTAGTTTTGTCTTCCCTGTTTAAAATCTCGTTTTGTCACGCTTCACAGGCAGTGACATGGCAATGTACTATAGTACTTTGATGATGTGTCGGTGTCTCATAATTATTCATGAGCCTGCATGTTCTTATCCTGTGAGAAGATGCTGTCTCTTAATTATTCATGACAGTACGTGGTGCTTTCCTATAGATGTAGTAGATGAGAGAGGCGTTCAAATGGGTCGCAAGTGTTTGTTTCAGCGGTGTAAGAGTTCGAGTGCTTTTTCTCGGGAGAGCTATGAGAATTGGAGAAAGGTGGACTTCGGACTTGCTCATGAAAGCAGTCTGCGTCTACACAAGATGTGGTACTAAGTCCCGAGGACTTATATAAGTCCTGAGTCCATCCCTTCAAATGAGATATGTTTCTTAAATTTTAACCATAACAGTTTTACTTGCCTTTTTAGCTAATTAAACTGCTTAAAACTCCACAGGCTATTACATGCAAAACGATGCAATGAGAGTCTGCGTTGAAGGGAAGAGCCTTCACGTTTTTTCGTTAAAATCTCGAGCCTATTAATTAACTACCATTCTGACACTCCTCCCATCTGCGCTTCCTCTGGCTCAAGGAAAACAATATAATAAAGTATATTCTAAAAACTCACATAGAATATATAATCCATCCATCTTCTACCGCTTCTACTCAAGGTAGAGTTGAGTTGAAAGAGGGGGGTTTCTTGACCCTTTAAATTAACTATTAGATAGTTTTCACTAGAACACAAAATGCCATATGTACCACTCTCACACTTTATGTGACCTACCTGCTTTTTTGCTAGTTTTTTTTTTTTTCTCCATCTGTTGCAAATAATACTTGAAAGCAAAAGCACTCTTGAGGAGAAAAATGATGTGTCAGGGCCCTTCTGTTGAGGCTTTTGAGGAACAACGCAGTTTTAATTTCACTGTCCCTGAACAGCAATTTCATGTTTAGACAGCTTTCAGACAGCTTTTGTCTATAAAGATAAGATTCACAATAGAAAGACTTTTATAGTTCAAAGTTTTCTTTAGACTCATTAGAACTATGTGTTTAATGGATATTAGTCATGTACTAGAAGTAGAATGTTTTTTAATTTGCTGCATTAATTAAAATTATATCGCAGTGCAGTTGAATTCTCAAATAAGAAGGTGTGCACTCATTTTCTGAAACTGCGCGGCTTTGACAGTAGTTCCAGTGAAGTAGTTCCACGTGAAGGAACGGGTCAACAGATGCAAATGCAGGTAAATATGTTTATTAAGATCAAGGCAGACAAAACCAAAACTTGGGCAAAAATCTGAATAAAGGTTGGGCGATCAGCAAACAGGATGTCAAAAACAAGACAATCTCAATAAACACTGGGCTAAAGGAGGTCAATAACAAAAATGAGCAGAGAGATAAACAGGCTTGGTATAATCACACACACAAGGAATGGAGTGTATACTTTGCAATGTGTCGGTGAATTGAAAGTCCTTTTAAACTGTGGCTGTGACTAAGTTGTGAATTGGATGCAGGTGTGCGTGATTAGAATGAGTGAATGTGTTAATGCGTGAGTGTTCTGGGAACTGCAGTCCATGATGGCCATGTGATTTGTATTGGTTTGTAGGCCACAGTGAAGGATGGGAAGTGGAGTTCATGGCATGATTAGACTTAACAGATTTAGAGTCCATACGACCTGTCTACTGGACTGAGGAAGGTAACCTCTAGTGAGACTGACTTTGATGCGTATTTTTTCCAAAAAACTGTCCCACATACTGGATGTAAACTGGGGGCCTCGGTCATGCACTATAATCATCTGGAATCACAAAATATCTGATTACATGATTAAAGAGAAATTTTGCTGCGGCAAATGCTGAAGGCAGACCTGGAAGAGGTATGAGGCGTATCTGTGACTACTAGAATGGTTGTTTGACCGTGGGAATCAAGGAGATCAGTTAGAAAGTCAGTGGCCAGATGAGATCAGGGCGTTGAGGTGTGGGCAGTGGAAAAAGCTTGCCAGCAAGAGTGTTCTGGGTACCTTGCTTCGGGCAAAAACACTTCATGAGGTGAGGTTTGGCAGAACAGAGATACTCTAGGTTCTTGTGATTGGTCAGGATGGGTAATGGATACTGGGCCCCTCAAGCCAATGGTGACACTCCTCTAGTGCTAGTTTTATGGCCAATAGTTTGTGATCTCCAATACTATAGTTCCTTTCTGATGGGGATAATTTCTTGGAGTAGAATGCCACCGGGTGCATCTTGGGTCTTTCTCCAAATTTCTGAGACAGGATGGTGGCCACACCTGTTTTGGAGGGGTCCAACTTTACTATGCAAAGCTTGGTTGGACCTGGGTGCTTTAAGATGGGAGCTGAGGTAAAAGCATTCTTGAGCTGGGTGAGGGCCTGGTCTGCAGCTGGGTTCCATGCCAGTCTCTTGGAGCCCCCCTTTAGCAACAATATCAGGGGTTGTGCTATGTAGCCGAAGCCTCAGATGAAGCAGCGGTAGATGTTTGCAAAGCCAAGAAAGTGTGCAAAGCCAAGAGTGTAGGCCAACTGACCACTGTGTCCACTTTGCTCTTGATCCATTTCTACTCCACCAGGGGTAATGTTGTAGCCAGGAAATGCTATGGTTCTCTGATGAAATTCACACTTTTCCCCTTTAGTGTAGAGTTGATGTTGCAGGAGGATGTTGGAGGACTTGGCGAACATGGCTGATCACGACTTTCCAGGGACAGTGAAAAAATTAGGATGTCGTTAATATAGGCAATGACAAATTTACCCAGAATATCTCTGAGGACATCATTAATGATATGTTGAAAGACTGAGGGGGCACTGGAGAGCCCATATGGCATTACCACTTACTCGTAGTGACCAGCAGTAGTGCTGAAGGCAGTCTTCCACTCATACCCCTGTCTGACGCATACTAGATTGTACGCACTATGTAGATCAAGCTTGGTGAATATTTTGGCTGCTTTTAGTTGTTTTAGGGTGGCAAGGACTAAAGGCAGGGGGTAGTGATACTTTACTGTGCATTGGTTTAAATCCTGGTAATCAATGCAAGGTCCAGAGAAACTGAAGAAGTAGAGGGTCTTATGTATCTTTGTTCCTTGTATGTACTCTTCCATGGCTTGTTGTTCTGTGAGGGAAAGGGGGTAAGTTCAACTGTGAGGAGGCATGAATCCTGGGAGCAGATCAATTGTGAAATCATAGGGTCTGTGGGGATGTAACCTGCAGGCTTTGGTCTTGCTGAAGACTGTGCTTAGATCCAGCTATGGTCCAGAATTTGAGCACATATTCAGAGACACGCTGCTTCCCTTGCACACAGGTTAACAGTTTTTCACATGCCTCCTTGCCATAGGGAGGATGACCAAACAAGCACTGAAAAAAGTAAAATGAAGTGTGGGAGAGAAGATTCTGGTTCGCCTCCATGCGTATGCACAGCTGATGCCACGTTAAAGCCTTCCTCATAAGCATATCAATAAAATAGGACACTTTTCCATCAAAGCTGTTGAAATACGTGGAACACTGGAGCAAAAATCCTCTGCATTGGAAAACTTCACCAGAGAATTTTTCCAGTGGCAGCATAGGCGGAAAATAGGGCTGGGGTGGTGACCATGGTGCCACACCGTTGGAAATGGCTTGGGAGAGGACAGAAACCTTGGCGTCAAGCTCTGTGAGGAATTGCTGCTGCTGTCTCATAATACGGCCATGAGGCGTGACCACCTGCCGCCAGCTCGGCTCTCCCGCTAGATCCATTGTAGCACCAAAGTATTCTGTCACTTGAAGGAACAGGCAGACAGATGCAAATGCAAGTAAAGATGTTTATTAAGATCGGTAAGATAAGGTAGACAAATCCAAAACTTCTGCAAAAATCAAGAAACAGGCAAAAGGTCACACAATCAGCAAACAGGATACCAAAGGCAAGACAATCACAAAAACAATAGGCAAAAGGACGTCAATAACATAAACAGGAGCATTGAGATAAACAGCCTTGGTGTAGTCACAAACATGAGGAATGGTGCAGATACTTCAGAATGTGTGAGTGAACTGAAAGTCCTTTTAAACTGTGGCTGAGATTGTGCTGTGAATTGGATGCAGGTGTGCGTGATTAGAATTAGAAGGTGAGAGTGAATGTGTCAATGCGTAAGTGTTCTGGGAATTACAGGCCATGACAGCCATGTTTGTAGGACGCAGTGCAGGATGGGAAATAGAGTTTGTGGCATGAGTAGACCTAGAATCCACCTGGAGCATAAACAATAGGTTTAGATGATTGTGGTAGTTCTAATGTTATCATTTCTAAAGTAACAGCTAATTCACAGGGAATTGTATGGTGTACACATGACATGGTCTAAGCAGATTTTAGAAAAAAAATGTGTTGTTCTATAACAAAGAAAAACATATAATCATTGATATGTTAAAGAGTTCTGTTAGGAGATTTATGAAACATTTATGGAAGGAGATTCCAATGCCTGTCAAGCAATACATACTACTCCTGAGATACCAGTCATCTTGACCCCTTCTTCTCTCTGGACCTGCTTCTGGTTGGAGTTCTAATCACTTGGAAACCGCTTTTTCAAAATAGACTTCATGTGAAAACTAATTAATTTCCTAGTTACACAATGGAACTTTTTGATTATATATCCCACAGTTATAGAAGTGAATTAATTATAATTGCACTATCCAGTGTCACCAAGATGAGGATGGGTTATCTTTTGAGCCTGGTTTCTTTAAAATTTTATCTCAGGGAGTTTTTGCTCACTTCCCTCACCTCTGGCTTGCTCATTAGGGATGCACATATAAAATTTTATTTTATATCTGGAACATATATATTTCTGTAAAGCTGCTTTGTGACAATGTCCATTGATATAAGCGCTATACACATAAAATTTAATTGAACTGAATTATTAACTTCAACAGAGAGATAAAAAGACAGGGTGGTGAGGGAAAATTTATTGCTGCTGTTAAGTAGGAGACAACAGTGCCTTGTCTTATGGACATTACACAACATTAAATGTTACTATAAATTGGGAAAAAGCCAACCCAGTCTCATAGAACTGTGGTGTTTGCAGCAACTTCTACACTGCATGTCAACAATTTGACACAAACATCTGTTGCATAGCAACAGATGCTGGCTTTTTGACCTGACTCTGTTAACAGCTCCTTTTCCTCTTTGGCCCGGAGAACACGGTGACATATTGTCCAAAAACTATTAAATGATGACTTGTCGGACCAAAAAACATGACTCCAAAGTGCTACTGTTCATCTCAGATGGGACCAAACCCAGAGAAGTTGGTGGCGCTTCTGGACAGTGTTGATGTATGGCTTCTGCTTTGCATAGTGTAAAGCCTTAACTTGAAGCTCTGGATGCAGCGGTGAATTGTTTTTACTGACAAAGGTTTACCAAAGTATTCCTGCGCTCATATCAGCATATCTGTTACAGTCTTATGATGGTTTTTAAGATAGTGACCTCTGAGAGATCGGAAATCACACACATTCAGAAATGGTTTTCAGACTTGCACTCGCACCGAGATTTGACCGGATTCCTTGAATCTTTTAATTATATTGTGCACTGAAGAAGGTGAAATGCCCCAAATCCTACCGACTTGTCTTTGGGGAATGTTGTTCTCAAAGTGTTGGATTATTTGCTGATGTATCTGTTGGCAGATTGGCAATCCGCAACCAATCCTAGCTCTTGAAGGTCTAGGCCTTTTTTGGAATCTCTTTATATATTATGATTAAATGAGTGAATGGGCAACTCTGACCCCAACCATCTAAAATGCTGGGATATGTGGAAAAATAAGAATTTCACTGTGCTGCAATGTATATGTAAATATACCAATAAAGACTCATTATCAATGAGTTACGCATTATTGTCTCACATCACCAAGTCAAAAATACATTTACAAATCAGTCCTCTTTGTTTTATTAGCATTTTCCATACTGCCCCAAGAGTATGAATTGGGGTTGTAAAAGGTTGTAAAAAGCATTAGTAAATTACACATTTTAATCTTTGGCAAATCACTGTGAGATGAGAAATTCGGGTTGTGATGTTTATATGAAAAAAATACACTTTTCATTTGAGGGTGTTAGCATAGATATGACACCACCCTTATATTAGTTATCACTAACATCAACATAAGTATATATTTTATTTATACTCTAGTACATCTGAAAAACCCCCAAAAAAACACACTACCAGATCAAACCCTCAGATACTCTGACAATTCGGTTTTGGAAACTAAACTGTTCACTAGTGTGAATCCTCTTAGATATAAACAACAGTGAACATAGTTTGTAGAGCAATGTTATGTGGGGAAACTGATAAAGTGGTGAAAGTTGGCTAACAGGGCTGATAATTGGTCTAATTGCTCACTATTGTTTCTCTTGCAGCCTCTGTTCAGCAGATGGACATCACTTTGGGTAAACGGCTACTGGGTTTGTAGTAACACTGAATCTGGATACTTTAAGGGGAAAGATTTCCTACTGCATACTGTACCTTCAGCTTCTATGATTTTCTAAACAGATTACACTGAATTGGATTATTGTAGTAGCTTTTATGAGACAGAGAAATGGAATTTTCCTTTCTGTGTTGGACAAAAAACACAAAACACAGGAAGTATATCATATATTGTCGCTATAACTGGGGGTGTAATGGAAAAAAAAACACTCTCTATCCTTGGTGAAGGACAGGAGATAAAGGACACATATTCGCTCATCTCAACATGCTACACTTTTAATTTTAACTAGTTTATTGGTTATTGCATAAATATACTGGAGGTCTAGTGTTAGTGTGCTAGTGCTTTTGCCGGGTATCTTGGAGTTGTGTGACACTTACCTTACCACACACAAGCACACATGTACTGTGTACACATGCACATCTGCACTTACACAGGCACCTACAACAGTTAACCTTGAATTCCATAGATCCACTCAATACAATTACTTGTAGACAGTTGAATCTCTCTCTGACTGACTGAAGGACTGAATGCATGAATGAATAGGGGGTGGCACAGTGGCTCTGCGTAATAGTTTTGCCATCTCACAGCCCCAGGGTCCTCGGTTCAATCCTGAGCTCAGCCTACTTGTCTGTGTGAAGTTTTTTGTCTGCTTCCTCAGGAGAACTGTTTTCTCCCACCTGCCAAAAACATTCAGGTATTGTCCCACAGTGTCAATGAGTGTGTGAATGTGTGTGCATGAAACCCTGCGATGGACTGGTGCCTCATCCGGGGTGAATTCCTGTCTCATGCACAGTGTTACTTACTATAATAGGCTCTGGGTCCACTTCAACACTAAACAGGATAAAATGGATACTAAAGATGAATGAATAAATAAAAACGAAAAGGTTAGATAAAACAAAAATAGTTCAGTGGTTCTCAAAACACTATAAACAGACAAAAGCAATGTATAATGAGGGTTATTTAACTATTGAAAATAATTGTAATGTTCTATGTCTAAGTAATTTGGTAAGTGTGACAATTTAGTGTCTGTTTTATGAAATTAATATTTGGATGTTTTTATATGTCTTGTAATAATATTTGTTTCGGATTGGCTGGTAGGTGTTTACTATTCTCTTGTACACCTCTAGTTTAGATCCCGTCAAACATTTAATCACAATTTTTCTCATTAAGCCAACTACGTAAACTAGGGCTGTAACAGAATGTAAATACATTATTAGATTTAGCATTAACACAATACAAATATAGGAACAGTATACACATCATGCACTAATACCTGATTTAATACTTAAATATGAACATGAGTTAAGGAATGTACTAATCACAAACTAATGAAGTAACTCCAACATGAGCCTTATTAATTCATGCGTTAATAATGACCACCTTAAGTATCCTAGAACATGTTTGTTCATGTAATGAAAGTAACCCAGTGGCAATCAGTGATGTTTTTGCACACACTTTCATATGTTATATTATTTAAACAATTTGAAATTATGTTTAATTCATATTCTTTCTTATAGAGTAGTTTTGATTTAATTTATCCCTACATATTAATACATTAACTAGCAAACATGCACTTAATGAAGTCCTAGGACTCAGATCATAATTAACGTTGGCTCTTCATTAGTTTTAGTGATTATTACATGCCTTAACTCATCATTAGTTCATATTTAAGTAACTATTTATTCAGTAATTAGTGCAAGATTATTCATGTACTGTTATTGTAAAGTTATTGTAAACTATCACAGCACATTCCAAGAGACAATTGTTATTTTGCAGATAAAAAACAAAGAAGCTGTTCACAGCAAGAGGTTTTTACTTTCATGTGGGCATGAGAAAGTCTGACATAAAACTCAGACAAAGACTGCTTTTGAGCCTTAATAACTGCCTGGTCAGGGTTCACTTTGGCTACTTGTTTGTTTATACTTTTGGAACTAGAACCAAGTAAAATGAGGTATGCACAAAAATAATTGAAAGAAAATGGTTTGAGCGGGATTCTGAAAAAAAAAAAAAAAGTCCTGCACACACCTGTATGTGGTGTTCCTAACTGGAGGGAAAACGTTTATCCCAAACTTAGGAAATCAAACTACTCCACCCTGGGGGAGAACCAGGGAAATACTCCCAAATAAAGGCACATAGATGTTTTACCAATCGGGGCAAGGAACATGAGTGTGAGACGTGAGTAGGAATATAAAAATTATATTTTACTATGACACTTATGCATCATTAAAACTTGACATGTAAATATCAAATTTCTCTCCCATGAAGCACAATAAGGATTTTAAAACTAAGCACTTCTCCAGGCCCAGACTTGGCGGGAACAAGGCAGGCCAGCTACAGATCAGGAGGGTCATATAAACCGATTGCAAGTCACACCAAAAATCATCCAACACTACTTACACCATAATGAAGCTGTGAAGCACACATCACCTAATGAATGCAGCTAGGCTCCCCTGCCCCACCAAGACTCACTGGCTCCTGGAGAGAAGGAAGACACCAGTTAACCCCAAAGTACACAAACTCTAAACAATAAAACAAAAAGAAACATCTTACAGACACCATAGGGTGGTGGCTAGATCACCAAGGTCCACTGACACCACCACATGAAATAGAGGCAGTTAACAGCACCTAAGCAGGATCAAAATCATGGTAAACAGTACATAAAATAAAAGATATAGCAACTATAGCATGGAGACTGTAAGGCTTAACATACACCCTCTCAATAGTAAGGTGGTTGTGTGGAACAACAAACCTGAAACAGCTTTGAGGCTGGAAAACACTAATTTACCAACTTATCCTCTCAGACTACATGTGGTTACAAAACATACATCCAAAACTAAAGTAAACAAAAATAGACACTAGCACAACAACAACAATAGACAATAAATAGACAATAAATAAAACCATGAAACAAAACAATGAGATAAAACAAGAAACCGATCAAGCAAAACAGATCGGGTGAAAAAACAAAAAAAAAAGTAAAGCTATACAGCAGCGGCATCACATGTAGCGTCTTTGGCTAGGGATTTGTCTTAGAGCAGGGGTTCCCAAACTTTTCCAGGGCAAGGCCCCCTAAATGGCATCAACATTTGACCGAGGCCCCGCTTTTGCAAAATGTCTTTAAAAAACATTAAGAATACAGACTTCTGAATATACCCCCCCTTTTTTTTTATTAATAATTACATCTGTAAATTACATTAGGAATTACATAAATAAATTATATATATATATATATATATATATATATATATATATATATATATATATATATATATATATATATATATACACAAAAATCATGTATTTATTTCTTTTTCACACCAAATTGTTGAGGCCCCCCGGGAGACCTCAAGGTGAAAACCACAGTTTTAGAGAAGACTTAGCTGCTCAACTCCCCACTCTCACCTTAACACAAAGATCAGAGTGTCAACCCAAATCTAGCAAGTCCCAATGTGAAAACAGGAGAGGTGCACTTACCATTGGGTTGAACAAACACCAGACGTGAAGTTGTAGGATTACTCACAGATACCACGGCTCGACATGCATATACATATCATTCAGCCACCGGCTAAATGTTGCGATCACTGATCGCGATCTCCAGAGCCACTAAGACTATAAATAGACAAATTAGCCTTGGGATGTTCATCTCATTACACCGTGAGCAAAGCCTGAATGTACCTGAATGGAAATGGGAAGCGGAAATGCCAGGGGAGCGAGGAACTCTGAATCACCAAGACACCCATGCGCCTACCAAAAACAAGGGCCCTTAAATAGTCAGGTAGCTCCCATCCTATTGATCTGCCAAAGCCATACCCCGAGCAGAGCCAATAGGATAGACAAGTCACTTACCCTACCACATCTAGTTGACACCAATTATGAACTTGAATGATAGGGTTAGGTGAGTGAGAAGAATTTACAGATAATGCTGACAGTGTTGCCATTTCTACCTCTGGGTTTTTTCCAGTGTTTCCAGAGGAGTAGTGGTATGCTTGGTATATAGATATGCATATTTGGAGCACTAAACAGATGCAGATACAGATTCGGATTGTCCGACATTGTGCTTCACCCCTAATGTAAGCATGTAGGATTAATAATAAGCACCTTTAATAAGAAATTTTACATGTCAAGAGACATTTCTTAATTTCTTATGGTCAGGGCAGATGCAACACCTATTTCATCAAGCACTATTACAGCTGACATACATGATGTCATAGCGGCTAACATGAAACGTACTGTAAATCATATATTAATTAAGGAACATTGTCAAAAACAATTACCAAGCGGTAGCTGTGATGACATTAAGGCTGCATAATGAAATTTAATGTTCCTGGTAACATGACACATATCACTGGTCGGATGACAGCATATGACACCTGCAATGTTTATGACCTGGTTATGTTTGTCTTAAGAGGCTAACAAAAAAGCCCTGTGAAAGTATGAAAGCTTTCCACGCTCTTAAAAACTGTTGTCTGCTTTTTTAGAGCTACTCACCATGCCATCAGTGGATGGCTACTCTGTAAGATTGAGAGCGAAGGAGCCAGAGGAGTAGATAAAGACTGATTAAATCTGAGACTTTGTGACATACAGGTGAGGTGAACCCTCTCTGTCAATGCAATAAGAGCACTTTCATGATCACCGTCTCTAATGTGACAGGGCCCACAGGGCAGTGTGTGTAATCAGAGGTGAGATGGACCATGCAAGAGCGCTCTTAGCGATAGCCTAGTTTTAAGGATGTACAGAGAATGTTAATGGTATTTGAACAATTGATTCTTACTTATTTCATGCAGGTAGATGAAGATATTGAAATTTACATGCACTGTGACCTTTCTTCCATTTAATAAAGTTGTAGTGTCATTCTTGTAACATTAGATGTGTCACAAAGTTAATAAATGTGGCGATGATTAATATATAATAAAATAATTTGCCCATTTTGCTTTAATTTGATGTGGTCTTATTTGTGGACATAATCAATTACAGTATCTCACAAAAGTGAGTACACCCCTCACATTTTTGTAAATATTTGACTGACACTCATACAGCCGCAGATCATGACACTCCCACCACCATGCTTGACTGTAGGCAAGACACACTCCTCACCTGGTTGCAGCCAAACACACTTGACACCATCTGAACCAAACAAGTTTATCTTGGTTCCGGTAATCCGTGGGATTGTCATGATCTGGGGCTGTATGAGTGCTGCTGGCACTGGGGAGCTCCAATTCATTGAGGGAACCATGAATGCCAACATGTACTGTGACATATTGAAGCAGAGCATGTCTATTCATCCCTTCAGAGACTGGGCCACAGGGCAGTATTCTAGCATGATAACGACCCAAAACACACCTCCAAGACAACCACTGCCTTGCTAAAAAAGCTGAGGGTAAAGGTGATGTCGTCATGGAGGGGTGGAAGAGGACTCCAATCTTTAGTCTGCTTGTCTTCAGCAAACTGTTTGTGGCCTTACTTGTGCATCATCTTTAGAAGAGGCTTCGATCTAGGATGACAGCCATGCAGACCAATTTGATGCAGTGTGCAGCGTATGGTCTGAGCACTGACAGGCTGACCCCGCGACCCCTTCAACCTCTGCAGCAATGCTAGCAGCACTCATATGTCTATTTATTGAGGGAACCATGAATGCCAACATGTTCTGTGACATACTGAAGCAGAGCATGATCAGTATGCAGTATTCCAGCATGATAATGACCCAAAACACACCTCAAAGACGAACACTGCTTCGCTAAAGAAGCGGAGGGTGAAGGTGATGGACTGGCCAAGCATGTCCCCAGACCTAAACTTTGTTGAGCATCTGTGGGGCATCCTCAAATGGATGGTGGAGGAGCACAAGGTTTTTAACATCCACCAGCTCCGTAATGTCATCATGGAGGAGTGGAAGAGGACTCCATTGAAGCTCTAGTGAACTCCATGCACAAGAGGGTTAAGGCAGTGCTGGAAAATAATGGTGGCCACACAAAATATTGACACTTTGGGCCCAATTTGGACATTTTCACTTAGAGGTGTACTCACTTTTGTTGCTAGTGGTTTAGACATTAATGGCTGTGTGTTGAGTTATTTTGAGAGAACAGCAAATTTACACTGTTACACAATCTGTACACTCATTACTTTACATTGTAGCCAAGTGTCATTTCTTCAGTGTTGTCACATTAAGATATATAATCAAATATTTACAAAAATGTGAGGGGTGTACTCACTTTTGTGAGATACTGTATGTGTTCAATGTTTTATTATTTTTTAATGCATTTATGAAATTATTTGACAAACTGTCTAAAGAAAATGCATTTTCATTATGTATTTCTTGAAGTGCAAATTAATCACAAATAAACTAGCTTTACTAAGTCTACAACTTAACCTGGGCATCATTCACACTCAGAAAACAGGGTACTAAACTGAACCTTTCCTTGTCACTGGAGTAACCATGTATATCTTTTACGTGGAAAGGTCCATGTATTGTAACTTAAAGCTTTACTTTAAGTTATTTAAAAGGTACAATAGTGGTCCTTAAGGTCCAATTATGTAATTTAAATCCGTTGTAAAGGTAAACTATATTCAAATTACCATTAAATATATACACCCACAGAAATACCATGTGGATATGAAAGGTATGGTTTACTACTCCTATTTTCTGAGACTGTTTAATACACTATTTCATTTTTAGTAGTTTCACTGCCCTGGGATTAACTGCTTATTCACAATCTAATTAAAGAGCACCAAGATTTCCACATTACTTTAAATAAAAGCACAGCATTGTCACCAGAAAGCAAAGCTGGAGCTCTGCTAAGTAACCCATTTAATCCTAAAAACTGCCATAATGAGCACCCTGCTGTCAACTGGGACATTCACTATGAACTAGAACATGAACTTGCTTGCTAAAATACACAAGACTGGAATTCAACAACATATGCTGCAGCATTTGTGCCATGACTTATGTTCTGTACCTGCACACTTTCATAGCTGTCAGTTGCTTAGATGCACATACGTCCAGACACACACACACACACACACACACACACACCAGCATGAGTCTTCAGAACATCCCCTCTTACCCCCTGGCTTGCACAAACACACCCAATCATATTTATTGCCCTCGTCCAACCTCTGGATTATCCCAGCAGCAGCTGATGCTTGGATATTACAGCCTTAATGGCTGCATTTAGCAAACCAGGTTTCCTGAGTGGTAAGGGTCTCTGTAAAGTCAAGAGCCAATTTTAAGTGGTTGGATAACTAAAAAGTGGATGATTCAGCTTTGGAACAGCACTCAGGCAGAGGTGGCCTACCTCTGTGCTCCCCCAAAAAAATTGTACTGCAGTTTTGCTCAAGATGCCAGGGGGTATGAGGATGTGCTGAAGCATTTATCTGCCACAAACTCAGCTTCCCAGAACTATGCTCTATTTCTATGTAATTGAGTATTTATTGCAAAAGATACACAAAGAAGGCAATTTAATACAAGACACTTGCCAGGGTCAAAATTGTGACAACAAAATGAGCAAACGGCCCTATAATAAAGACAGGACAGAAATTGGAAATATGACAAAAAAAAAAATCATTGCTTCTTTAATAGCAGTCACGTATTTAGGTATGTTTTTGCCCCTTAGGCATTAGACAAGTTGTCAGGAGCAGACAGCATGGCATCATTCTCGTCTGCATGGCATGCTAAACTGCTGCTTTACCACCTGCACTTTGCTCAAAAAAGAAGAAAGAAGAAGAAAAAAAACTGTTTCAAATGTTTCTCAGCTACCTTTATAGCTTCTGAGTGAGGCAAGTCACCCAAATTAGACAGCCAAGTCTGACTTCTAGGTGATAATGGAAACATCTAGGTAGGAACACCAGCCTTGCAATGAATAAGTAATATCCTAGGGTGTAAATAAATTATCTTATATACAAGCTTATTTAAATTGCATCAGGGAAGAGAAACTGGAAAAACAAGGTTTGAAATATAGTTTAGAATTCCTAGAATTTGTATGAAAACTTACTAAGATCAGGTTCGATGATCACAAGCAACAGGTCTATGCGACCTTGTTAACAGAAGCATATTGATCAGTTATTCATTAAAGCATGTTTAATAACTACTATGAATTATTCAGTAACTGGAATAAAACTCTACCAACAAAGCAGCACAACTAAGAACATAACATAAAAATATAACAGATCATTAGATATTCATTATACACATTTGGAGAAGGATGTCCAAAACAATCAGCCAATTAAAGGAGTATTATAATTGATTAATGATGTAGATCACATAAAAGCATTTTCCTTTTTTCTTTTGTTTTCATTTTTTATTTCATCATATTATATGATTATATATGGTATGGTATATGGTTTAGTTTAACTATAGTTTAACTATAATTCTATGAAAAAAAAGCACAATATCTTTATGAGCTCTAAATGATTTGCAAGCTTTTGCTGCTCTTAACAGCCTAAAGGACCTCTGAAGTGAGATACTGTATAATTAGGTCACTTAAGTAGCATGCATGAAGTCTAAAAACTGTGCTCATGGCTAGAGTAGAACTAGGTGTATACAACCGCACAGAGTACAGTTTTTGCGCATTTAAGGAAAAATTATTAAAATATTAATAATTATATTATATTATTATAATTATATTATAAAAATTATTCCTGTTACATTTTTTTAACTTACTTACCATAAAATGTTTTTTTTTTCAACAAATATCTCCAGGAAGAGATTTATGTCTTGATGGCCATGAGTGTACGATGTAAAGTCTTTCCCCACTGTAGACTCACTGTGGGTTGTGTTTTTGTGGGAATTTCTTTCCTCTTGTGTAAAATGATCACTTTTTGGAAAGCAAGATTGTGCTTTCTAGTTGAAATTCTCTTTTATTTTAAGCAGGTAATTAAATTCCGTGATTAATTATCATATGCCAAACTAACGGTCTACTATTAATTTCTGGACTGAAACACTTTTTATTGCCGCTTGGTGCTATTTTTGGCTAAAACGTTCCATATCAGTGGCCTAGCCACTGAGTGCTGCTCATCCAAAACCGCAGACAAATGCTGAACAGCCATGATTTAAGACAGACCAAGTAAGTATGTGGCTCAGAGTTGCAGATGCTGCTAAATTGTGAAATTGTAAGAAATAACTATATTTTCTGGGGTGCTGTTTAGGAGACTCAGCAGGAGTTTGTTCCTAAAACGCCCATGTTGAATCTGGTTCTGATTTAACATTCCCAATTATCACAGGCTCACACCACACCATCCAGGAGCTTGATTGAGTAGCACTTTGCTTCCTCATTACAACTGCCTACCCATATTAGGAGGACAAGAACAAGAACATCTATCGTACCATATGAAATTTGCTCTTATTTTCACAGAAGAAATAACAGAGATACTGGACATGACTTGAAGGCACGTTCAATTTATTTTAAGCCACTCCCACAATTTTGATCAAATTACATATCTGTACATTTAATAGGACAGGAAAGATTTTAGATGTCTCCTAATATCATAATTCATGGAGAGGACAGTCAGTTTCAACAAAAACCAATTAGCTACATTCGTAATCATGGCCTACTAACAAATTATTTGAAGCAAAGGACTTGTTGAAAAATTAGAAAAAATGTTGAATATATAAGACGGTGTACTTATCTTTCATGAAAAGGAATGAACTACTGATTTCATAAAACTCTGAAGTTAGAATATTTGCATTTATTTTAGTGGATTGTAATTACAGTATACTATATATAACAAAATCTTTTTTTATCATTCTAGTTTAGTTGTTTTTCACTTTCAGTTGTTTTGGCCTGACTAATTTAGTAAAGCAGCCTAGCAAGCCAAGTCAAGCTTGATTTAAAAGGAAAACATATCCAAAGTGATTATATTTGTGTTATGGAAGATGGATATGTAGATCCTGAACACTGATTCTTGGACTGGGGTAACACTAATGCAGTGCAGTCCTTTAAAAAATATTTCACTGTCAAGTGTAATTATGTAACCTATCAGAGTGCAAGTTAGATAATATACCTAATATAAGTTCACATTAACTAACACTATTTAATTTGCTAGCCATTATCTAGTCAGCAAAAACTCCACACAACCCACAACTAATAAAAAAACAATAATCTGTCCCTCAGATATACTACAGTTTGCTACATGGCTGATACCCTGCTGTGTACACTCTTCTCTTTATTCCTAACAAGGGCATCGTATCTGAGAAAGAGAGAGAGCTAGAGACAATATGTGTTGAGATTACTGTTTCCATGGCTACAGCAGCACTGGCAATTATTGTTGGCTTTCATTTAAGGTATTTAGAGTCTTGTGTAGTAGCTCCTGGTGAATCAATCCAAACAATTTTACAAGTTATTGTTTCTAATTAAATTTACTACAGCAAAATTTAATGCAATTTTTACTTCAAGAAATGTTCGTATCCTTTGTTTATTCTGCCATGGTAGTCAGCATGGAACACTACTGAGACTAGATTTTTCCTCTAAAAAGACATTTTCAGCTATTAACAGCTATTTGATATTAACATTAACAAAGATATTAACAGCTGCCAGAACTTGAGGAGAACCATGATGAAAAAAAAATATATGTTTGATGCCACTTTTAATGGAAACAAATACTCAGGGTATACAGATGCAATAAAAAAAAAAGCAACAGAATGTCATGTGGAATAATATGTGTGTTCACCCCAGTGATTCTATGCATGGTGAACACTGGGTTCAGATAAAGGTTAAAACAATTAATGTCGCAAGAGTGATCTCTCCAGGCTTGTCCACTGTGATGTAAGGTGAACATGACCAGCATATTTGCTGTGAATATTCACTGAAGTAAACAGACAATAGAGCAGAATAGAAAAATAGATAAAAAATTATTTTCAAAAAGCAATGTTTATATATGTCATGAGATGGAACGGGCAGCCAGATGCAAATGCAGGAAAAGATGTTTATTAAGATCAAGGCAGACATATCCAAAATGTGGGCAAAAATCAGAATCAGGAAACAGGCAAAAAGTAGCATGACCAGCAAAAAAGATATCAAAGGCAAGACAATCTCAAACAATGCTGGGGAAAAAAACCAGGTCAATAACATAAACACGAGGAGAGAGATAAACAGGCATGGTATAGTCACAAACACTATACGTTGCAATGTGTCAGTGAATTGAAAGTCCTTTAAAACTGTGACTGTGAACATGCTGTGAATTGGATACAGGTGTGCGTGATTAGAATGAAGGTGAGAGTGAACTTGTCAATGTGTGGGTGTTCTGGGAATTGCAGTCTGTGGTGGCCATGTTTGTAGCTTGCAGTGCAGGATGGGAAATGGAGTTCATGTATAACAATATACCAGATTTACAGGGTCAGCTTATTGCAGTACATAAAGCCTGTGTATTGTGTAGGCTAAACACTAGGCATTTTACTTTGTGTTAAATGGAAATGAAGACAAGTTGAGTCAGCAGTGGTCACAATGAGATGAGATGCCGATACAAAACGCCTTCTAATTGCTCTGTTATGCTCTTCAGAGAAGAAACAGCAGCAATATCTTTATATTTATATATATTTTATATAGATTATATAGCCAGATAGACTAATTATGGACAGTTTAGATCAGGGTAGGGGACATTGGTATGCATGTATATAAGCATAATTTGCTTGTTGACCAGAAATAATAATACAATTTAAAAAAAGTATTACAGTTGTGATCGGAAGTTTGTGAATATTTTACATTTTCTATAAATATGACCATCAGGTTTTGACAGATCAGTGAAACAGTTACCCAAAACGTTTAGGGGATCACACCAGATACGAAAGCATATACTTTTGCCACTCACAGATATGTAATATTGGATCATTTTCCTCAATAAATAAATGACCAGGTATAATATTTTAGACTATCCATCTTTAGTTAGAGTTACATAGCCATCATTAATGCAAAAATGATTCAGAACATCTTTTTCTCTTCTTCTTTTTTTGTGTAGTTAAAATGTGCATGGTATTGCACTATTTAAGGATGCACAAATGGTTAATCCATACTTATGCTTATGTGAGTGATCATGTAGGTCATCTAAAATAGTTTATTCTGGAATTGAAAGCGAGCAGCGAAGCTCATCAACAGAGCCTACCTGATATCTTAATGGCCGTCTTTCCTTAGATAGAGGGTGCTATGTCTATAGCAGCAGCTAATAGGTTTTTCCAGGCTGATAATAACCTAGGTTGAACCACCATGTTCAAGTCTGACCTCGATAGTGTCTGAAAATGAATCTGGATCGGCTGTGAGCTGGCATGTGGGACTCTCAACTAGTTGAGTGAGAATGGATAGTAACGTGCAATCTGACACTAAATTTGATCTTTTGCACAGCACTGGCCATGACCAATTTCACTCCTCCACAGTGGAAAGGTTTTATTAAAATTGTATTTATTTTCTTTATTATTTAAAAAGAACTGCAGGAGGAATTCTTCACCAGTGGGAGGGGAACAAGAAATAATAACATATACATATATATATATATATATATATATATATATATATATATATATATATATATATATATATATATATATATATATATATATATATCCCCAGTATATTCACAATGTGTTGTTGAGTGTTTTTTAACTTCTTTGTGATTTTGTGATTTAACTTTGTTTAAAGTCTGCATCACTGTTTTTTTTTACCACCCTGACTAGTCAAAAAACATTAGTCAAATCATCTATGCATTGCCCCAGTGTGTACATGATGTAGTGTACATGGTCATGTATACTGTATGTGTGCTTTTTAATGTTTGAACCATGTTTGAAAGCATTTTTACACTATTTTTTTTAAATGTGTAGCTTTTAACATAATAATGCCATGTTAGTGAGGCATGTAGAAGTAGAAGAAGAGGTCCAGTATTATATCAAGGAATTCACATTATTTCTCACTCATTAGGCATACGACGGATTGCACTTTTTAGTCACACTTTAAACTGCTAACTACCTAACATTGAATATCTTTGGCAGCTACAAATCCTAGCCACATAAGACACTACTGAAATAACACACACACACACACACACACACACACACACACACACACACTCACACACTCTCTCACACACACACACACACACCAAGACATTCCAGCCATCTGGAGTTCAACAAAGTGATTCAGAAGCAGCTTAAGTGTTAATTGAGCAGAATGAAATGTAATTGGTTTCAATCATGACCGCAGGACAATAGCCAAACTGTAACCAAAAAGGATAAGACCGAAAATGCCTTAAAAAGGCTCTACACATTTGACTCAAATATTATTACAAACAAAACATAGATTGTTGTAGTCTTGCAACTTGCTGTGACTGGGGTCATAGTTGTCACTCAAACCAAATATAACTGCCCCTTGAAGATGCAGATGGCTGCAGAAGTCGATATGTAACCCACATGTTCTGTAGCAATGTGTAAAAATGTGAGTGGTAGATGTGGTTGATGGTTGGACTTAGTTGGTTTCCACTCCTTACAGAAGAAGTGCTTTTTCTCTATTCCATAGTGGAGGTCCTGTTCGTGTAACCTGGCTTCCACTTAATTGAGGTTATAATGGTTTCCCAACACTTCCAACACAATGAGTCTCTTAAAGTGGTGGTCATAAAACCTGTTCCTGGAGATCTTCATACACCAAAACATTGGTCTCCAATTTCAGACATCTGATCAGGATAATCAATCTATCCGATTATCTGAAACATATGTTTGACTAGGGTTGGAATTAATGGTTGCAGGAAGGTGCAGTAAATCTCACCAAATTACAGAGCCAGGACAGTGGTGGACCAGAAGTTAAGGCCCTGCACGGCAATGCTCAACTGGTCCAGGTTTGGTGTAAGACCCTGCACTCTTGCTTTCAGTGTAGCATATTGCAATGTAAAAATTCTACACACACTGGAAATGATGCAATCACACTGGTGTAATGATTCACATTGCTGTAATTATTCAATCATGGGATGCTTGAATAATTCCAGCAATGTGATCATTCAATCATGGGATGATTAACTGCATAGATAAATGTATCCATCTTCTATACCAGAAGCACAGGAAACCTGGAGCCTATCCCAGGGTACCAATCCATCGCAGGGTACAATCACACACACTGGACATGCCAATAAGCCTACCATCTATGTCTTTGCAATGGGGGAGAAAACCAGAGAACCTGGAGGAAACAGGAAAAACATGCAGCGGCTGGAATTGAATGCCCAACCCTGGCGGTGTGAGGCAACCAAGCTAACCACAACGCCACCATGCACCCAACTGCAAAGATTGAAAATTCTAAATTCTGAAGATTCTAATTTTATAGATACAACTAAGATGTAGAATATTTATTGTGTGTTTTTACATAAGAAGTCAATTTGGTAGCTCAGCTGACAAGTCTGAGAGTTTCTGTTATAATTTTACTATTTGAAAGTTAGTTAGTTAGATATTATTCTGTCCAGATGTGTCACTAAGTCTCAGGATCACTGTGAGCTCTTTCACTTCCCATTTTAGAGTACAAATGTGATAAAATAATATGCTTAAATGCCACCTTGAAGGCAATAATTGATACATGTCATGCAATGAATTAGATGAAATGCATGAGGTGATATTATCAGACAGTCTAAGGTTGTTATTTGTGCAAGTTTGAAGGTAAAGGTATAAGTGTTCCCCAGATTGTCCTCAGATTGAGCTCATATTGTGCAACGAATTCATTACAGACAATGGATGTTCTGAATATGAATGCAGTATTTTGTTCAACACAGAATTTTTTCTACACAGATAGGGATTGTTTTTGCATTTCTTACAAGAAATCTGGTTGACACAAGAGGGGTACTTGGTCTGGGATGCCATCCTAGGGAAGAGATAGCACCAGGATGCACTATGGAAAGATGACAAACCAGCGGGGCAGTGTGATACTCTGGGCAATGTTCTTCTGGGAAACCTTGGGTCCTTTCATGTTGTGGATGTTACTTGGACACATACCACCTACCTAAACACTGTTGTAGACCGACTTTCAGCAGAATAATGCGCCCTGGAAAAATTGCTCATGAATGGCTTGAGGAACATGACAAAGAGTTCAAAGTGTTGACTTGGCCTCCAAATTCCCCAACTGTCAAGCCAATCAAGTGACAAACAAGTCTGATCCATGCAGGCTCCACCTCGCAACTTACAGGACTTAAAGAATCTGCTGCTAACATCTTGGTGCCAGATACCACAGCACACCTTCAGAGGTCTTGTGGAGTACATGCTTTGATGGGTCAGAGCTGTTTTGGCAGCACAAGGGAGACATGCACAATATTAAGCAGGTGATTTTAATGCAGTGTAAAGAAGATGTTATATGTAAGATGAACAGTCTATTGGCAGATATTCAGATAGGGAGCTGCATGCTCATGGGTGCAACTGAGTGGCTAGATATGTAGCTCACAGGACAAAGAAAGAGCATATTCATTAACCTAATAGTGAGTTGCTGGACAATGCATTTACATTTTTCATTCACTGATCATTAGTAACTGACTGGACAGGGTCACTATGCTTGAAATTCACAGGTGGGTAGAATAGCCAAAACTTTTACACAAGCACAAGTTAAACTACTTATAAAATAATTACTTAAGTAACAGTAAACGTAATAATGTTAATAATTACTTCAGTTAGAGTAAAAAATTATCCAATGAGAAGAATACTTAAGTAGCACGTTACTAGCTGCTGATTAAAATGAAGGGAAAATACTGAATACTGAACTACACAGAAAGTCATGTAAGTAACAGTTGAAAGTCTGTCTGGTCTGTTTCTACGATATAAAACCTGGGTTCAAGATGAAGCAGCATATTCCAGTCCTGTGATGGCCATAATAACACAGAACCTGTCATTTTCAACACAAAAGCTCACATACAGACACACAGAAAAAAAAAAAAAAATAAAAAATCCCAACAATCTTTATTTTCACACCATGTTAACAAAACAAACTTCAGTCAGCATCTGCATTTAAACAGGGCAAGAGAGAACAAAATAACAAACTATGGAACAGAACAGAAGAGGACATGTGTGGAGAGAGAGAGAGAGAGAGAGAGAGAGAGAGAAGAGAGAGTCCTGCCTCCGTTGACACTCTTGCTTCTTCCTTCTCTTCGGCCATCATCTTCCAGGACTGAGCTGCTAAAAAAGTGAGCAGTTGTGGCGTCCGCATTCAAACCACTGCAGCATATCGTGAGCCTCGTGACCTCATTATATGTGATATAAACTCATTTTTAAAACTACGTATATTCATTAATATTTAACAGTAACGAAGGAATGCCACCGAATGTAGCAAAGCAAAAGTACATTTCTGTGATTAAAGATGAACTTGAGTAAGAGTATAAGTATGGCCAGTTAAACCTACTCTTACACGTAATTAAGTAAATGTAGTGCATTACTACCCATCTCTTTTAAAATTTGGCTATTTAGGCCTAAAACTTAGGTAGTAGAACCAACAGAAATTGGTACAAAATACTATGGACAAGTACAAAAAAAAACTGTTAACTATGTGAGCAGGATTTAAAAAACAGTTATGTGCACATGTAGTGATGACAAATTATTAACATGAGTGAACTGAGGCTAAGGAATGGTCAGAGACAGAATTCACTCACCATGCTGGCAGTGCAAGCATTTGTGCCTCTGGGGGTTTTCCACTGTTTTCCAGTGTTATTGAGGGCATATTCAATTGGTAGAGAAACCGAATCATCTAAAATAAATAAATAAATAAATAACAACCAAACAAACAACCAAACAAAAAACTATTGGTTTAGACCATGAATAATTTGGGTTTAAATCAGAATACAGATAAAGATAGAGATATTTAAAACATGAAACACACTCAAATAACTGCCTTGTATTACACTCCTAAGCCAGAGTGAACTTCCTTGCAGTGTTCTTTGAATGGTTAAGCAGGAGAAAAGCTTGAGGATTTCTCAACTGACATGAAATAACCTTATCCACCTTAAAATTCAATTTCTTTCTTCGGTTGCAAGTTTTTCCCACCTTTGGATAAGGTGAGCTGATAAAACAGACCATACATGGTGTGCCCCCTGGTGGTATGCAATGTATGTATATAAATATAGACTAGCTTTTGGGCAGTATGTCAAAATAACAGGTTAAAACAAATAACAGAATAGACATTTCCCTGTGCATTCTGAGTTAATGAAAATCGTAAAGAGGGGTGGAATGTGAGGGAAGTCAACTATACATTTCCAGAAAGCATGCACACGAATTGCGTTTTGTTAATGCCTAAACACATTTTGTTTTCATCCGTGTGTTTTTGGATGCGCCGTGCGCTGGCACGCGGTATCCTACAGACACTCACTCACTCCATCTCTCTCTCTCTCTCTCTCTCTCTCTCTCTCTCTCTCACACACACACACACACACACACACACACAGACAGAGAGAGAGAGAGAGAGAGAGAGAGAGAGAGAGACTGACTTTGATTCGCGTCATACGGAATCCGTGCACACTCGCAGGACGTCACGCGCAAAGTTCCCACAAACCGGATTATATTCTGAGCGAGAATTAGTAGCCTATGCCGTGGTCGTTTATAGGAGCGGATGAATTTTCTTGAGTGAGAGGCAGAGTGACAGGGAGCATATTTTCCTCCACAGTCCCACCGAGCTCCTCTTTTTGGGCGGACTGATATCGGAGCTGTGGGTCTGGTCTATGCGTTCTATGCGTTTGTGCGTGGATGCTGCGCGTTACTTCTCATTCCGGCCACTTTTGCACATCTGGCACTGGATATTAAGCCGGTTTTGGGGACAGAGTGTGTTTGTTTTTCCAGTATGTGCGTGACCAGTGAGTGATGAAATGAGGGTGTAATTAAGTGTGCCTCTCTATAACGGAATTTACACATCTCCTCATAGGTGAGTTTGGAAATCCTGACCATTTTAGACCACTGGATAGCAGTCATATACACGCACAACTTGTGGAACGCAATAAGGATGCGCAGTACATTAATAATGAAATAATCTGCACCCATAAAAGCAACCAATAAACTTGCATTCTCCAGAACGTTGTTTGCTCAGACTAGCCCTAGTTTTCATAGTGTGTGCATGCTGCAAAAGTGTGCTTATATTTATATCTGCTAAAATATGTATAATACATTTTAAGTAGCACATGCATACCATCTTAAAGATTGATTTTTGTTTTTGGACGCCTGCATGAATATGATTAGGTTTGCATCTGAATTGATATAAGCTTTGTTGTAACACAAATGGAAAAGTGATACCATCCATAATGAGGAAATCAGCTCAAGTTACATTGTGGATAAATATTTCACTTGATAGTCAGTAACTGGGTGAGATCTCCCACTGACTGTCTTCTGGTGTTCAGAATACAAAAAAAAAAAAAAAAATGATCCGGAGATATAGTGACTACAAAATCCAGAGCTCTTCAGTGCTCTGATGTCTCATATGCCAAGTCAAGATTTGCATTCTTAAAGATCTGAGGTTTATCTAAGAACACAAAGGGAGCAAGTCTAGACTCCACTCAGCTCTCGAATTTGACACACATTTAAAAAATAAAACAAAAACCTTCTTTAGAGTGAATCTAGTCTTTTTATTTTATTTTTGTTTAATTTCCCCGACAATGCTTTTAGTGCATGATTTAACCAAATTATAATTTCACTCTAATGGATTCTTTGCTTCTCAAACAGTCTTTATTTGAAACCCTCTTTGATAAGCAAATCTTGTGTTATAATGTCCCACATAGAGCCTTTTATGATTCATCCAGAGGGACAAAACGAAGAACATTAACATTATGATTTCACAGTTCCAACAAACTTAATTATTCATCTGTTAAAAAAGTTATTTTAGCCTGCTTTCACATACACAGCATTTAGTTCATTTAAATCAACCCTTGGTGTATTTATGTTCTCAGTGCAGGTTGTTTGGGTGGGTGTGAATACAGTAATCACACACATTGGGGACTAAAACACCCATCTGAGTGAGGTAGTCTAGATGCTCCTAAGTGGACCCCAGGGCAGTTTGATTACAGTAAAAAAGCAGTTTCATCCGGAATCCACTCAGCTGCAGGAAGTAAATCAAATATGCAGCGTATTTCTTTTAGATGTGAACTACTAAACTCAGCTGAGGCAATTGAAAATACAGAAGAGCAAAAAAAGTGAAAGAAAATAAGTGATGGATACACTATACAAAATGGTCTAAACTTATTGTTTATTGATTGTTTAATCACTCATTTATGCTCGACTGATTTCTGTGATTTCTGTGCACTTGTCAAAGATTTGTTTACCTTTTCTCTTGTCATATTTCTGACCAATGAATGAGAGTTTAATTACAAAGCTTTCAGCATCATCCCCATGTACTGTACATGCATTTCAGCCTTAAAAAACATTTTTGTTCATTTAATTGTAAACAAATCCAAAGTATCTCTGAATCAGGCTCGACAAACAGGTAAAAGGTGTTTAATAGGTGACTAAATGCCTTAGGAAATGAAAAGTAGGTTGTCATATGTCATTGGTCTATGGAACCTTTCTATTGTGTCTTTTTTTTCTTAGATTATAATAGCCAAACAGTTTAGCTGAAGGCCAAATTGGTAGAATGTAAATAATATGCTACAGTAAGAAATCTGCTAAATTATACTTAAATAATGCTGTGCTGTTTGGATGACGTGACCTCTTGCACTAATACACATTGCAGTACCCCCTGGAATTATAACATTCTCACAATAATGCACAAAAAATGCGTGATATGTATTGCTGCCATTGCTTAGTCATTTCTCCTCCCTTCTTGCTTATGTGCCAGCACATAAAGCTCTGCTGTAGGATGCAGGGATGATGCCCGTACGGCGTGTGAAGGCTCAGCCACGTGTGTGGCCACTGAGCACAGAGCCTCCTCCCTGGGTATGGACGATGCCGAGTGCTGCAGGATTGTGTGCTCTGAGCTCCACTCCTCATGCGACCCTCCTTAACTCTGCCCGACTTCTTCCTCCTCTGCGCACTGTCACGAGCTGGCAGCTTTCCTGTGATCCGTTCTTACCGCCACTCATCAGCCCACTTCCAGTGCCAAACGTTCAGGTAGCAAGCTATTTTCTTCCCACTGCTGCTTGTAAAACAATGTTTACACATGTTCAGCCTGTGTTCGACATCAGCTACGTGACTGATTTATAAAGACATACACATTTTTTTTGATTGTGCTATTGTGCAAATTTACGACATTTTATCACACTATGATTGTTTTCAGGACTCACTTGGAAGCAGTAAGTAGGTCCTGATGTAATTTTCTAGAAAACATACACGTCACAAAGAGTGCATTTGAATGTGCAGGGATTCATGTTATCCAATTGGGTAGATTATTTTTCTAATTAAAATTCATTAATCAAGTTTTTGGGTTATATAAATATGTAAAAAAGAAAATATCTGATAACTTTTTATTTGAATAGTCCACATTAGATATTCTACTAACCTTTTATAGAATATCGTGAATGAGCCTATCAAGTATTTCTCAACAAATTCTGTTCCTCAGTCTGTCGACATATAACATGGACTAGCTAAAACAGAGGTTCTGACTACTTTTTGTAGCTAGAGAATGCTTTAACTGAAAAAAAAATGAACCCCCTCTATGCAGGAACACTATATGTCCAAATGTGCAGTATATGGACACCTTACCATTACATATCGTATGTGCCTGTTGGTTTTTGGTAAATGGCTCTGGGGATTTGTGCCCATTCGAACACAAGAACACAAGTAAGGTTGAGTGATCAGTGATGTTGGGTGAGAAGGCCTGGCATGCAGCTGGTGTTCCATATCATCCCAAAGATGTTCAGTGGTGTTGAGGTGAGGGCTCTGTTCAGGTCATCTTTATGGACCTTGCTTTGTGCACAGGAGTATTGTCATGCTGGAACAGTTTTGGGTAAATCTTAATGCTACAGCATGCAAAGGCATTCTAGACAGCATTCTCTTCCAGCTTTGTGGCAACAGTTTGGGGAAGGCCCACATACAGTAGATGTGATGGTCAGGTGGTTGGTCGAGGATGGTCAGGTGTGCAAAACCAATTGGCCCTATAGTGTATTTTGTCTATTTATTAGAGATATATAGCTTTTTATTTCTGAACTTTTCACAAAAGAACACATTTGGTCCAAGTTAGCATCATTTGATTTTTGGTTATTTAGATTAGAGAAAATGGTGGGTTGTGATTTCTACAGCTGTAACTAAATTACAATAGCTAAACTATGTACTGTCTAACCCTAATCCTAACCCTAACTCTAACTCCATTTTACCTGTAGTGTTCTTAGATGATCTACTAAGCATCAACAACAATAAACCATTGATATATTAAGATTTTGTTCATAGGTTTGTTCGTATCAGTTACATAATAGGTTTTTGACAGTCTTCAGCTGGTTAGTTGACTGTTTGTTGAGGGTTTAAAATGGTTTATCCAAATTACCAAATGTTACCCTAATGAATGTTATTTAATAATACATAATAACTTACTCCTTTTCTACATAGAAACAAAGGGAAGATTCATTGTTAACCTTTACTGAATATGTATGAGGTCTGAGCTATTGGCATATCAGCTAGTCATACCTCATTTCAGGTGACAACCTTCCATTCCACCTCAAAACAAAGACCATTCAAATTGAAATATTCATGAACATAAAAAAAGATTTTCTATTTCTAGCCAGAAAAAAAAATAAATAATTAATGAATATGATCACTGCAAGCCCTAGTACATTTGGTGTCTTAGGCAAGCTTCACTCTTTCAAATTTAGCATTGTAAAATGTTTTCAGGGACTATGAAAACAGTTTTTGTGTTAACTTTACCAACTCATGACAAATGACTCATGAAGCCACATCTGCCTTCTTCCTCTGTTTGCAGCTAAATAGCTTTGTACTGGATGCACTGATGGAAACCAAATTCTGTGCTGTTTACACACCGCCACCTCAGGTGTGTCTCTGAGTAATAGTTGTGCATTGGTTCCACTCAACTATCTTTTCTGTAACAGCTCGTATTGTATCAGTGATATGCTTTGTGGGATCTTTGAAAGACGGCCGCAGTGGTATAATTGGCACTGGTTGTATGTAGCTCTATATACATTTGAAAGCTCTCCAAACTGGCAAAATGACACCTGCCTCCAAATGGCGCCTTAGGCAGCTACTAATGTTAGGTATGTCAGGGACTGGCCATTTATATCCACAATGGCACGACATTAACATTGCAGTACTAATAAAAGTTAGTAGTTATGACTCAATATACTTAACATGTTTTAGTATGAGTAGAGTGTTCGCAATGGGAAACTCAATGAAATGTGTATTATTAATAGCCGGATACAGTCTGCTGTGCCCCTGCAGAAGAGACACAGCCAAAGGGGGTACTCTGTTTAAAATTTTGCTAAGTGGCTGACATACCAAGTGAGAATACTGCTACTACTTATGGAAATTAGGAGTAAAAACTTGGACCAGACTTTTTGGGTTTCAAAATTGTTTAGGGAAACTTGATGATGTGAGGTAATTTGTGTTTAGTGCAAAATAGATCACAAAATGTTTTGTGATCAAGTTGACATATTACAACCATCTAAAACCCTCTACCCTTTACTTGTATTTTCTCATTTGTAAGTCGCTTTGGATAAAAGCGTCTGCTAAATAAACAAATGTAAATGTAAAATCAGGTACTGCATATTTACATATATGTACTAAGTAGAAATATGTACAAATTTGATATGTAGCTTTACCACACTTTTGTAACTTATATGCAGAGCTGAGGATTTTGCCAAGTACAGAGATTGCAGATTATTTGAAGTTAATGTTAATTTTAAATGTATAGTTTTTATCCCATGTTAGAAATATTTATGCATTAATAAACTTTTGTTTTAGATATATGTAACAAACAAAGTTTGGTGTAATGTGTTACAAAGTAAGGCATTACTGTAATTTAATTACTTTTTCTGATAACACAGTCATGTAATGCATTACATTTTAAATTTATTTAATTTGATTACAGTTACTGATGTCAATAAAAATTTGTTACATGTGTTGCAAATTTGTTGTTAAGAAAACAAGATTAAGATTAAAACAAGATCATTTTTACTAGAAACGAGATTTATTTTCAATAATTTAAAAAATAAATCTCGTTTTGCCCCGAAGATGTTTTCTTTAGCCCTGGATAATTCTCCACTCTGAGCGGTTTGTCACTACATAACTGAATGTCAGTAAAAGAAGACCGCCTGTAATTTTATATCTTCAGTGAACAGAGGCGAGACCAATCAGACAGGGTTTACAGGAAAATACATTGAAACACTTGTGTCTTATTGGCTGACAGTCTCTCAATTCTGCCAAATGCTAGCTCATAGTCAGTGTGAGGAATTTTTTTTAAACCAGCAAAGGAGAAACTGAAACAGTAACATCCTCTGATGCTGAGCAAAAAACAAGGTGTATAAATGTCTATATGAGATACAGTTTACGTGAACATGATATGAGCAGAGCATAAGAAAAGATAATGTACTTTGCATGACACTGTAGCATATAAACCCATACAATGATAGCTTAGCTTTGCATCCCCTTGGCTGTTTTTGTAGGTATAATAGGTTTTCAAAGTAACATGTGGGGTGCACGGTGGCTCTGTGGTTAGCACGTTTGTCTGTTCGCCTCACACCTCCAGGTTCTGGGGTTTGAGTCCCGTGTCCCGGGCCATGTGTGTGCGGAATTTACATGTTCTCCCCGTGCTCTGGGTACTCCAGTTTCCTTCTCCAGTCAAAAGACATGCATGGTAGGCTGATTAGCGTGTCTAAAGTGTCTGTAGTGTATGAATGGGTATGTGAGTGTGTATTTGATTGTGCCCTGCGATAGATTGGCACCCTGTCCAGGGTGTACCCCGCCTTGTGCCCATTGCTTCCTGGGATAGAGCCCAGGTTCCCCACGACCCAGAAAAGAAATGAGCGTTGAAGATGGATGGATGGATGGATGGATGGATGGATGGATGGATGGATGGAAAGAAACGTGAGAGTAATTAGTAATCTGATTACTTTTTACATACAGTAATGTAATCAGATTACAAATTTAAAGTAGTAATTAGTCATCTGTAGTGGATTACTTTTTTTGAGTAATTTACCCAACACTGGTAATGAATGACTAATGCCGAAGTGTTTACACAACATGCAGTATTTCTTTTTTAATGTTATTTATGTGTACATTCCAGAAGTGAGTATCATTACATTGTCACTAACTACTTATTAATAGTAATTAATTAATTACTGGTAACCGATCACTAATTGCTAGTAATTCATCCTGGGGAAAAAGCTATTTACAATCAAATAAAAAATAAATAAATACAACAACTCACTCAAATGAAACAAAAACAGAAGTTATGGAGGATAGGTTAGGATCGGAATGGGGTTAATATTTGGTACCTTCTCTTATGGCTTTATTTTGTCATGTAATGATAAAATAACATGTTTTAGTGTGAGTAGAGTGTTCGCAATGGGAAACTCAATGAGTTTACAGGTGTCAATGTAAGCAAATTCAAATACTTTGTTTTTTTGGGATGAACAGATGTGTTCTTATCAGATACATATACAGATAAGAATAGGAAGCGCACTATTTATTGTTCTTTTTCTCTTTAATTTTTGTTTGTAGAACGCTTGCCAAAAAGGATTTTAGGACATCTAGCTGAGAATTTAGGTGTGCACGAAGACATCCCATGTGAAACAAAAAAAAAAGTCATGCAAATTGATAGATTAAAATAGATTTTTACTGTCACATTGTTTTTAGAGAATGGGCACTGTGTATAAAAGACTAGTGACAAACAAACACCATGTTAATTAACACAAACATACACTGTTCATTCATTCATCCTTAGTAACTGTCTAGTAAAATTCATATTGTTTTAAATTTGGCTAATAGTTTGTTTATATTTTGGGAGTAGTACCAACTAAGTTTGTTAGAAAATATCATGGGTAGGTAAAAAGTAATAATAATTGTGACAGAAAAGTAGTGTAGAAAAGTTGAGAACAATTATGTAACTCAAGCGATGTAGCTGAGTCATGATGATAAATACAGATAATGACATTGGGTTACACCCTTACTCTGTGTGCCCTCTTATTCTTACTTAATGTGTGCCCTCCTCACCCTTCCACAGGCACTGATGCCCTAGAGTTTATATCTTAAATGTTAGGCATAAACACTGTATACCTTAAAAGGTATACAGTTTGCCTCACACCTCCAGGGTCCAGGGTTCGATTCCCTCCAGGGACATGTGTGTGCGGAGTTTGTTCTCCACGTGCTGTGGGGGGTTTCCTCTGGGTACTCTGGTTTCCTCCCCCAGTTCAAAGAAATGCATGGTAGGCTGATTAGCATCCTGCGATGAATTGGCACCCTGTCCAGGTTGTACCCTGCCTTGTGCCCGATGCTCCGTGGGATAGGCTCCAGGTTCCCTGCGACCCTGGAAAGGAGTAAACGGTAGAGGATGGATAGATGCATAAAATTGTATTTAGTTCACAGTTTGTTTTCTCACACATACATGTATCTCCTAAAAATAATAACAGTTTGCACAATTTAATTACATACATAAAATACATTTCAATAAAAATAGAGATGTGACTAGACACTTGTGACTAAGTAGCAACATGTAGTATGTAGTGTATTTAACATATTCATTCATTCATCTCCAGCACATTCACACCTAGGGACAATTTAGCATAGATAATCATCCTACATTGATGATTTTGGTAGGTAGGAGGAAGAAACCTTTGTTGACACGGTGAAAACATGCACAGAAACTCTATTGTCTCAAAGTGAAAGCCAAGGAAATCACAGTTGTCATGATTGCTTGGTGGGCAGTATTTCTTCCGATTTTTACTATTCAAGGCTCATTGATCAAGAGGGGCCTTTGTTAAACTCCACATTAAACCTCATTACAGCTCACATTTTGCCTGTCATGTTTCATAGTCTTGCCAACTCTTTGCAAGTGGGTCCAGTGCCACTTCGGATAATGGGCTGACCTTCAGGCCAGTATTAGCATACGGGTCATTATTTTGAGGATTATAAATGAGGTTAGCTAGGTCGATAGGACAATGACTGTAGAAAGAATAAAGCTGTTATTCTCTATGAAACTCTTGCTTGTAACCT